>JAWWLT010000092.1:23409497-23421073 GCA_035040995.1 Premnoplex brunnescens
GGAAGTTTTTTTCCCCCTTCCTTACAGCAACATATGCTGATAAAAATTATTTTCTAAAAAGAAAAGGCTGGGGTCAGGCTTTGTGCAGCATGTCATGCTATCTTATGAATCTTCTGTCAGTCACATAAATCTTCATGTAGAAGAATCAGAATGCTGACAAAACCAGAGATTGCAGGAAAAGTCTTACTTAGACATTGAAGATTTATGATCTTGTCAATTATGAAGATTTCACTATAGTGTCAAATCAGAATTTTATAAAAAGATTAGCTACACTGTGGCTAGAATTCCAAAACTTGAAAGGCAGCAATATTAGTTAAATTCTAAACTTTATTTTTACAGAATAGAGTTCTTGTGACAAACAGTCCTAAAAATTATGTTGCTCTTTATTTTTATGGAAACAAAATGAACCTACTTTTGAAAGGTGAGCTGAGGACATTAAGGAAATGTGACATGTCTTCATATTATTGTGTTTCCAAGCAAGGTTTTAATTTAGTAGAGTCTGTATTCAGAGATCATAGATCTCAACTGCTCAAAATTGCCATTCTTGCTTTTATTATTCAATTGGTCATCTCTTTGTCCTTTAGCCTGTGTAGAGCAAACACCGGACCAAAATGAAATAGTTTAGTCAGGCAACAAAGCCAAGTCAGAGGATGAACCAGCAAAATGTTAAGTAGTGATAAACATAGGTATAGTAGTATCAGGACAAGGTAGAGAGGAAAAAATGAGGTACAAGGTGTTAATCTTACCACATGAGTCAGCAATGTATGGGTCACTTTTCATGTTTATTTTGGTGCTTGTTCATGTTATCCACTGTAATACTGTGTATCACTAACCAGTAGATTCAAGACAGAGTTTTAGTCTTTAGCTTTTGATATTTCTGCATTTAAAATGAAGCAGTAAGTTTCTAAAGGTAGAGCACTGATTATTACCTGGGAAGACGAGAAGGATACATAAGCAAAAGTTCAAAACCAAAAGCTCTGTAGTGGCCTTGGATGAAAAGGAAAACAAAGTGTATTGTATTTCTGATTCTTCTACATAAAACGTATGAACTTTTAAAATCTCACTTGAGTTCCACTATATTCCTCAGACAGTCACAAAGATATATTACATTGTCCAGACTGGTTTTGGCAGATGGTCACCACTAAGCTGTTTACACTCAAGATTTCATGCGAAAACCACTGGCTATTTCTCTTATTAATCTACTTTCAGAAAGTAGGACTCAAACAAGCTTTTGAAAAACTGATTTATCTGCAAAGACTGTCTGTTTCTCATGCTTTTGATTTTTTTTTTTTTCATGGATAAATTAAGGGGTTTTTTTCCATGAAAACTCTTTGACCACTTTGACATGAAGTTTATGTATATGGTTTACTTTTCACTGATTTCTTAGTCCTTGGCCATGGCCATTTTAAGGCCCAGCAGAAGCTGAGAAGGCATTTCTGTAAAGAACGCACTACTTTGTCATGCAGTAGTTTGAAGAGAACAATAATTTTCTTGCCAGAACAGCTTCTGATTTCAGAGAATAAGATTATTGGTACTCTATAAGCTGTGAAACATCAAAGTTAAGGATTTGAATGATTTATTTTTGCACACCTTTGCATATTGGTGCTCTTGTGCAGCCTTCAAGCAGTCTGTCAAAAATAGGAAAAACTAAAGGATACCTGGTAGTAGGAAATATCTATAGAGTTCCAATGAAAATTTGAGGAATGTTGCAACTTTGGGGGTAAAATTCAGTACCAAACCACATACTATTAATTTTTAAGGTGGCAATTCTATAGTTTTCAATCAAAGAAGCTTGTTTTTCTCCTCTGTGATAAA
Source organism: Premnoplex brunnescens (assembly GCA_035040995.1). Lineage (NCBI taxonomy): Eukaryota > Metazoa > Chordata > Aves > Passeriformes > Furnariidae > Premnoplex > Premnoplex brunnescens. Next base: position 23,411,313 of record JAWWLT010000092.1, read on the forward strand.
ACCATAATGTTCTGTTTCATTAATGATATATTCAAAGCAAGAAGTTAAGTATCTCAGGTTAACTTACCACTTAATTTCAAAGTCTTTTTTTTCCTCCATCATCCTGTTTATACAACTTGTATGAGGTAAAAGTGCCTTTTTTTCTCTGTGCATTATATGATAAACATATTTCAGAAGACAAGAAATCATTTGATGTGTAAATATTGTCTAAATTAAGCACCCAAATTAGATACATAAAACTAGTGAGAACACATTTATTATTTGTCTAAACCAAATTAATTTTGTTTCATAAACGTTCAAATGTAAACACACTCCAATCCATTAAAATTTATTCTAGGGAGCCTGGTTTTTACCTGTTTGCAGACCAGGGTATTTTAATATAAAAATATTAATAAATATTACAATATTTTATTTTTATTTTCTGAAATAATCTGGAGAATTAAACTCCCTCCGGGACTTTCCTTTGTATTTACAGTTTAGAAGTTCTGATGCTACTTTATTTAAAAAATCTTTGTCCCAATGTGTTATAGTTTCAAAACTCAGTTGGAATTCCTTCCAAAAAGCTTGGAACCAATGCCTTAGTGTCGGTAAAGATAGTTAACAAAAGGCACAATGAATATGCATATCCTGATGTTAACTGCGTTAGCCAGAGCCTTTGTTCTGATCTCTCCCCAGGCTGGAAGGGGGAGGGAAGATGGGCTCAGGGTGGGGGAAGGGGTCAACATTTCTGCACTTTCTGAACAGGTCAGGAGTTCACTGGCTCAGCGCGGAGGAGAGAGGATGGCGACACACCAACTCCGACATCACTGAGGGACCAGGATTGTGTCATTTGTTCTCTGACTTTGCCGATCACCTGTGGAGACCCATGGGCACCGCAGAGACTGTTATGAGGAAGAGAGTGCACCTGTTTTCTACACTGCAGAGACTGGGTTTCTGCTGCTTCTGTCATCAACCCCACGGGAGCTCACTCGGCAACTGCTCCTGCCATTCCCGAGAGAGAGCCCAGCTGGCCAGGTGCAATATCGCCACCTGCTATCCATAAATAGAACTGCACCTCCCCATTTTTGGGGATGGCCAAAAGACCTTTTAACTGTTTGCCTTGTCATTTAAAGGGTTTATTACAAACTGTTGTTGTGTGGTTCTTTCTGGATATATATATATATATATCTGTATAGTGTGGTTAACAGCTGTTATCCTTTTCATATATATATAGATATAGATATAGATATAGATATAGATATATATCTAATTAAAGTTCTGTTTTCTAAATTTAAAGGAGACAGATTATTTCTTGGTCAACATAGATATCTTAGTTCTCCCCTTGAACTTAGACACAATGACAATTAGAAACCTTTAGACAGTTTAATCTAGTACATTTTCCTACACAAATGATGATAACTAAGTGTTATGAAATGATTGTAGTAAACTATATAGAAAATCAAATAGTGAATTAAGGATGAAATAAATATCTTTAACATACCATTCTTGAAAATAATGATCAAGTTGACCTGTAATAAATTTTATAGATATCCTTTGCTGTGTAGAATGTGTTTGTCATGTCAAAGTGAAGTGTTAGGGGCCATCTGTGTAATCACTGTCAAGAGATGTAAGAAATCATTTTAAACCTATTTAGAGTTGTATTAAATAGATTTCTTGTTAGGTTTTTTTTTTTTTTTTTTAATTCTTTGCTCTTGATGTCTTCTTTATGACAAGCTTTTAATTTTCCTGAGTTCTTTGTGTTTTAAAACACAGTTAATGGAGCATAGAGAATTTCTAGTTAGTTCCCATAGTTTATTTCATGCTTTCTGGCAATGAAACATCTAATTTTTTTCCTTATGACTGAAAGAATGCAGATTTTTAATTATGTTTGCATACTTAGTAATGGTAAAACCATGATAGAACAGTTGAAGGATGACCAGCTGGAGGAATGTTGGTCGGAAGAATTATTTGTGCTTCTTTATGAAGTAGAGAAACAAATGCCCCTCTGTAATGACATTCCTTTCCCTCCATGTATTTTTATATTAGGTACTGTAACCCAATTTCCATGGAAAACTCTATGGTTGTCTGGGACAGACAGGCTGGCAGGTAACAAGATTCTGAAACACTAGAATTTGAGACAACATTTTACTCTTTTTTTTTTTTTAAGTTTTTTCTTTTTAGGTTTTTGTGTTTTGTTTTTGTTGTCGTTGTTGTTTATTTGTTCGGGGTTTTTTGTTGTTGCTTTTTTTTTTTTTTTTTTTTTTTTTTTTTTTTTTTTTTTTTTTTTTTTTTTTTTTTTTTTTTTTTTAGATTTTTTAACTCTTCTCCTCTACTGCCATTTTACTACAACACTTGGGAAACAAATAAAAGTAAAGAGCTTTCATGGAAGGCCAAAACAATGTCCTTGAACATCATAATTCATAACTGTTTAGTGCTCTGAGGATGCCACTGGATAAAACAGGCTAAAAAAATATTTGTTCCTCATAGAGCAGCTACAGCTGTGCTGAAAAACAGAATGCCCCAGAAAATTCAAATCAGATCTCTGATTCAAAGGAAGCTGTTGCCTTCCATCTGTGTTGAAATAACTGAAGGGGTGGTGAACCTAAGCAGTGGTCTGGTGTCTGAGTGGGATGGAATTATTTTTACTCTCAGTATCCTGTGTGGTGTTGTTTTGCATGTGACTAAGAACACAAAGCTAACAGTGTCTTGGCTATTGATGAGCAGTGCTTGCATAGCATTGAGGATTCATCTTTTTTCCACCCTTCCCCACACCAAGTGTGTAGCTGTTCGGGGACTGGTTGAACATTGGTTTGCTGGTGGAAGGTGATGAGTATTTGCCTATGCATCACGTTTTCTTCTTTTGCTCACTCTTATTTGACTGTTTTTAGCTCTACCAGTGAGTTTTCTCACTTGTGTTCCTTGTGTTATTTCTCCAGTCCCACTGGGGTGGAAAGTGAGTAGGTAGTTGTGGTGTGGCGTGTGTTGTCCAGGACCTACTCATCACAAACAATAAGGATCTCATTAACCTGCCTTGCAGCTGAACAGGATCATTCATGACTTAATCATCTGTGTCCTCCTTCCCCTAATCCCTCATATTTCATTCTCACACTTCTGTTAGTTCTGTGCATTTGTTTAGAGGCAGTACAAGGAAATTATTTAGAAACCACTCCCCATTTAAAACCACAATGTCCAAACTCTGTCTATGGTTATATTTCTGTTGATCTGAAATAATGTTATTGACTCTCATTTATGGTTATGTTAACTGAGGCATGTGAAAGTTTGGGGAGCTGGTGAAGGAAATTGCATTGAAGGAGAAGTCACTTGGCCCAGACACACTGGCAGTATCAAGACACATGTTTCTTAATAGCAGGGTCTGCCTTTCACTTAACAAGTTTCACTTGAAAGAAGAAGTGTTTGTAGAAATATGTCTGACTGTGCCTGAAGAATGAGTTGTCTTCTGGGTTATTTTTTATTGTACTTTGTGGAAAGTTCAGTGCTCTTAAGGCAATTTAGGATACCAGTTTCTTAAGGCACTGAGAATCCTTTGATTCTTCCTCTATCCTATTGCTTTGTCTACATGCTGTGTCTTTCTCCAGTGTTCGGATCAGAGTAGAGGCAAAAATAGCACCTCACGTATTGATGTAACCTAAACCAACCTCATCTTTCCTCAGACTTATCCCAGCACTGAGGAAGGAGTTCCAGTCTTCTTATACTGCTCTGCAAGGGTGGTTTTGACTTGTGGTGTATGATTCTGCATGGTGGTGCATGTCTGGCTTAATCTGGATGAGCTTCAGCACAGAAAATTGGAAAAAGGTGATGGGCATGATCCTCATGAAAATTGTCAGCAGAGTTCCTTCAAATAATGCCTGGATTCACTGCCAAGGCTAATTTCAAATGGTTGGAGATACAGAAAGGACATTGGGAGAATAACAGTAAAAAGTAGAAGAGCAGTCCATAGCTAGAACTTTTGCTCTTTACGTGCTGGTTTGGAAAAAACAAAACTTGTCATCACTGCTATATGTAAGAAATAATGTCATGCTACACATAAGAGATAATGTCAGGACACCATTAAGAAGAGTGGAATATTTTAATATTTTTTTTCCTTTCAAAAAACCATTCACTACATTATTAGGTTCTCTGTGCACAATGCCTTTTGACATCAAGAATTGACTATACCAGCCTGTACCTTCTATTTGTTAACTAAAATCTCTGTGAGATTATCTCTATGGCATTTTAGTTTACTTGAGAAAACCACATGTAAAGTACTTAAGTATATAAAATACTTATCAAAAGTAGTGTGTTTGAGTTGCATTGTAGTTTACTGGTTTCTTACTAAATTGTAGTGACAATTTTTTTAGCTTTTACTGTCATGATCAAAAATAAGATCAGAGTTCTGGACAACATATTCTTTCCTCCCAACATCCCATGCACCTCCTACTTCCTTGTCAGTGTTATAATACAAAAAGCAGAAAAAACCCGAACAGAACAAACATCAACACTGTAACCAAAACTTTCAAATAAATCAATTCCTGTCTCTGCCCCTTAGGTGCAATTGTATTCACAGACAGCGGGAGGCGATGCTGCACCTCTGAATGCAGTGGTCACGGCAACTCACTCATGGGCTCTTGGGAGGCAAAGACTGCAACCAGGAAGAGAGAGATCTGAAGTTTTCAGCTGAGAGATCTGAGTTTTCAGCTCTGAAAACTCATGCTGGCCTGGCAGCCACAAAGGATGGGCTAAAACCTATCCCGTGGGCAGTGTAAGGGCCTTCTCACTGTCCTTTGTCTGAAAATGTTGGTCAAGGAAGGGTTAGCAACTCCTCTGTGGATGGCATCGGGCCCTCAAGGAATCTGTAGAGAATCTACAGAAGAACAGCACAGGGTGCACGGAGTTGGGGGCTTAGCCATGGGAGATCCCTCCAAGTGCTTCCACCAGTCCAGCAAACGGTGGCCGGCACACAAAGCAGCCAGAAAAGAGAAGTGTGGCAAAAACTGGGAAATCTCTCTCCCTCTCACCTCTCCCCAGTCCTCTCCCCAGCCATCACATTGGAATGCAAAGCTATCAGCCATCCCTTTGTTTATGGTTCAGACAGCTAACTGGCTTTGGGAGAAGGTGAGGGGTGAGGCTCGGCTTCAACAAGCCATCTGTCCTGTCCTCCAACTACCAAACCACGTTGTTTGTAGGGGACTGAAAAAAATTCCATGAAAGATTTTGAAACTATAACACCTGTGTTCACACAGTCCCATACCAGCCACTCCGAAGAAAATTAACTCTGTCCCAGCTAAAACCACCACATTCCACCTGTTATGTCATACCATCATGCCCAGGTTCCACACTATTTTCAATACCACTTCATTAACCACCATCCCTCTTCACACGCATTGATATAAAACATGGAATTCATTCCCCTAGTCTATGGACCACCCCTACGAAATGCCCACAAAATGTCTGTTGAATTCATTTAGTCCGTGACTTTGGGCTCCATCTGTTCTGATGGTCACTCAGGACAGGAGAGGTGGTGTGCTGCTTGGAGTTCCTAGGCACCAAAGCCAGCTCAGGTCAGGTCACCATTGACAGCTGCTTCTTATAAGGCATCTTTCTCCACTGGTTCAGGGAGTTCTAGCTGTAGTAATTCCTCTAACACATAAATCAGATCATGACTTATAATAATTTAATGACACATGCATTACAATCTCCACCCCAGGTTCTTTTAGACCAGGTTATCTGGTTTAACATTGCAATGAATTCTTTCCCGTTACCAGCCAGGATTCCTGCTCTTGTCCACCATTAGTATAGTTCACATCATAGTGCTCCAGGGGACACCCTGCTTCTTTGTGGTCTTCACCACAAGCTGCAAGGGAATCTTTGCTTACAGTGCTCCAGCATGGTGTATCACCCACAGGAGGCAGTTCACGTTGAACTTCTCCAGTGTGAGTGCTCCTTGCAGACTGTAGATCTTCACGACCTGCTGCAACGTGGGTCCTTGTGAGGTCACATGTCCTGCCAGAAAACCTGTAATAGCATAGTGTTTTTATGGTGTCACATTCTCATTCAGGCATATGCTGATCGAGCCCTCCATGGGTTGCAGGTATAACCCTGCTCCATCATGGACTCACTCACAGACCACTATCCCTTTGAGTCAAGTTCACACTGGAGTCCAACACAGCCACACAGACACAGCAGCAATGCTCTGTCATCCTACCAGCCCAGGCACATCACCAGGCTGTTATCAAAACATTCCCAGGCACAATACGGTAGGTGATAAGCAGCACAAGACTACAGCAAACAGCAAAAGCAAAAAGTGGCCACTAATGAGATCTAGACTTTAATACACAGTCAGAAAAGCTAGTCTTATGGCAAGCACATTACTAGGTAATGGCATGAACAGTTATAACTCAGTCTAGCATATTCCAGTCAAATACATCATCACCTTGAACACTTAGAGCCTCACACTGCGTGCCAGTAAAGGATAGCCATGCTTTAACCCCAGCCAGCAGCCAAGCCCTACTCAGCTGCTCAATCACTTCCCCACCAGCAGGATTGTGGAGAGAACTGGAAGGGCAAAAGCTTGAAACCTTGAAGTTTGAGGTGAAGGCAGTTTAATAGGAACACCAAAAGCTGTGCATACGAGAAAAGCAGAAAAGGCCTTGGTTCCATGCAAGCATTGCTCAGCAATAACAAAAACTTGTCTATATTATCAACTATATTATCAATTCAGCACAAGTCCAAAACACAGCCCGATACTTGCCACTGAAGAAAATTAACTCTGCTAGTCAAAACTAGAACATATCTGAAGAAAGCTTCTAGTCAATGCAAGTAAAGGACCACAGCCAAACTTTTTAAATAGGCAACTATCAGGAGTTATGATTCTGAAAGACAGGAGCAGTATACATATGTCAAAAACATGTAAGAGATGTCTGTTGATGCATTTATTTTCTTCTTGCATTTGGGTGCATGTAAAGTATATATTGTATAAATGTATGCTTTTAACTGTGAATTGTATTGTTTCTTTTTAGAGAAATGTATAATGACTATTACTATTCTAATCAGCTACTGAAAGAGTAGATACCAGCCATTCTTTATACAACCATCACTTACTCAGCACTGAGCTATTTGAATTTGAATCAAGAACAGAAGTCATACCCATAGTGTAATTATGGCTATTTGACTGATGATCCTGACATTTTTTAAATTTTATACATTGTAGAAGATAGAAAAAATACTTTTAAGATTTGTCCTCTACAAAATTAAATAATTAAAAATTTATCTGACTGAGAATCACAAAACTGCACTGAGGAATTTTGAGTTACCATTTCACTTAGTGAAGGGCAGTAGTTCTCTCTGACCTGTTCCCCTCCCATACTGAGAAACTAGATTTAATATTTTGATAATGCTTTGAGATGAAAAGCTAAATCTTGCCAAGAATCTCCAACATAGTTGCTTGGGGAACAGGCTCAAAAGCTGGGCAACATTCACAGAAAAACATGTTAATATTTACATGGGTAACAAAAATAGCTTTGTCTCTTACTAAAACCTTTTCTATTTTTTAAAGAAACTATACATGTGACCAGTTGGCCACGGCTTCTATGGTAACATTTTTTTTTCAGTTTGCAGGAATGCCTTTGACACAAAGCATGACCTTAGTTGAAAGCCCACCATCACAGGATCAGACTCAAGACAACACTCCCCCCTGAAATGGTTCTTTGCTACATTTTAAATATTACAGGTCCTTTCTTTCCTTTTCACTGATGTATAGTGTAATGATTTCCCATATGGATTGCAACTGCAAGAAAAACAGAGAACAAGATGATTTTTCTCAGATTAATTGCTCATATTGACCCTGACAGACTAGAGAATTTTGAGCTCACTGAGTTGTTCTGTCTGAAAAGGTGGATGCAGGAACATAATTATTCTTTCCTGGTTTCTCTTAGTCACTTTCTTATTACTTTCTTGAAGGGTATTCTTACTAATTTGTTTGTGCTTTTACCCATGCAAATGCTGAGTAATGTGAATGAGACTCAGGGAACAAAAAAATAAAACAACAAAACCCCGCTTCCCCAATAGACCAGAAAGTACACTCCTACCTGGATATACATAGTTCTGTGTTCTGTAATGGTGTAGATGGAAAAAAGGACAGAAGTGTTATGAGTAATAATGCCTAGAGGAAGAAGGATATTTTTTTAATTCATTGCAGCACTTCTTTCTAAAAACCTAGAGGCCCTAATTATTCCTTCTACTCATTGTATGTGTATATATGTACACATGTAACTATATATGCTATATATAAGTAACTATCTGTGCTTGGAAAATGTCTTCCACTTTCAACTTAGTATTTGCCAGCACCAGTGGAAGTTTTGATGAAATGTTCAGGAAGAAAAGTTAAATACTTACTTCTATAGCCCTTCTTAAAACTCATAGTGAAACTTCAGTAGTATTTCAGATAATATTTTCCAATTCTTAAATTTGATTCAGCCACCCATGGCTTGTTTTGTTATTAATATTATAGAGACTATGCTTCCATAACTAAATCGCAGAATCACAGACTCACACAATCACAGACTCACAGCATATGCTGAATTGGAAGGAACCCACAAGGGACATCAAGTCCAGCTCCTGACCTGCACAGAACCATCCCCAAGAGTCACACCATGTGCCTGAGAGTGTTGTTCAAATGTTTCTTGAACTCTTGAACAGGCTTTGTGCTGTCACCATGGCCCTGAGGACCCTGTCCCAGCACCCAACCAGCATCTGGATGAAGAACCTTTTTCTAATATCCAACCTAAACCTCCCCTGACACAACTTCAGGCCATCCCCTTGGGTTCTTCTCATTCAGAGAAGAGATCAGTGCCTGCCCCTCCTCTTCCCCTCACAAGGAAGTTGTAACTGAAGTGAGGTCTCCCCTCAGTCCCCTCTTCTCCAGGCTGAACAGACCAAGTGCTCTCAGCCACACCTCATACATCTTCCCCTCAAGGCCCTTCACCATCTTTTTTTCCCTCCTTTGGACACTCTCAAATAGCTTAATATTAAATGTTTTGCATGATGCTTCTGTACAGGCAGAGCTAATTTTCAAGATACAGTGATTATATTGTCAAAATTAATTTAAAAAACTTTAAAATTAATTTTAAATTTAAAAAAATAATTTTAAAAAATTGCATATGTTATGATCTTTTACTAACACATTGCTATTCTTACTGCAACCTATCCCTACTAAATTTCTAAAGAAAAGATCCAGTGAAGAGTAAATACAGCAGTTGAATGTCTGACATTTCTCCTGACAGAGAATCATAATATCTCTTTAAAAAGGAATGCTATCACCTCCAAAACTTTTCTTGTGAATAGAAATATTGAGAAAGATTTGGGCATTTCATAATGAGCTAACCTTCATTATCTGCTATTGATCTGCTGTGGAAAACTTGAGTTTCCACTGACAAAAATTAAACAGTCCAGAAGATGAGGTAGATAGGCAAGACATAAAAAGTAGTGTGAAAAAACCAGAAGTAATAAAACTGTTTCATTTAGTTTTCTGCTTCTTAGTTCTTTATTGTAGAGGAGCTTCTTATTGGTACACCATTTGCGGTATTTTTTACTGGTTTTGCAACTTTTACTTTGGATGTGACTACTAAATCAGACAATACAGTGTTTCACTCATCTCACAGTTACATTAGTATGCATATGTTCAGACAGATAAGAGGATCTCAATTAGAATAACTCATTTTTGTTCTGGACTTAATTTTCAGGGTACTTAATTTAAGATTTTATAAGGCTTTTATAAATGTTAATTT
>JAWWLT010000092.1:23421173-23431659 GCA_035040995.1 Premnoplex brunnescens
TAATAGCTATTCATACCATAGAAGAAGCTTCATAATAACACACATGGTTTTGGACACCATGCACTAAGCTGATTTTTTGACAGTAGGGGAGGTTAAAATCCAAGATTGCTCAATATCAGATTTTGTATGAAATGTAGGAGCCATCTCTCATCTCTGTTTATAGACCTGCAGCTGACTCAAACAAACTTGCAGTCACATCTAAATTTATACACAGAAACACTCTCCCTCCTTCACCTTCACTTTCTGCTTTTGAAATTGCCCAGATAAGCAAATCTCAGAACCATAATTTAGAGGATTGCTGGTGGCCTCCATGTATACTGGCTGCAAATCAACCCAAATTTTTGAAAAAGGAATAGATAATTGGAATCTTGCTGGTCTGTATATATTTAAGGATTTCAGAGTCAAGTTGGAATATTCTGCTGTCTCTGTTAAGGAAGATATATTTCTGATATCTCTGATACAGATTTCCAATTAATAGTGTTCTCCTTACTATTTGATATTCTCAGATATGTGACTATAGAACTGTAAGAAAGCATTCAATAATTCACAGCTGTGTTTCTAATGCAGGTGTGCTGATTCCTGGACAGACTGAAAAAAAATATGCAGGGAAATGCTATATAGGAATATAGCTATTCTCTCTCCTTCTTTGTCACTCTATAAGACAGGTTGTCTCACTTGCTTAACTAGTTTGATAAGGTTTCATTAATGTAAAAAAATAAAAAGGTGGGGTTTTTTTTTTTTGTTTTTTATTGTTTGTTTGTCTGTTTTCTTTGAAGATGATAGTAAATATTGGTACTACTTCTTCACCTACAGTCACACTTCTGCTGATACTGGCATATAAGTAACAATAATACTGAGGAAAAGTGTTTCAGAAAGTGGTCTCTGGACTCTGGAAGATTTGAAGAGCTATTTAGCTTTTACAGTGCAGGGCTATTTCTGATTGAAATTAGTGCCAAACACTAAGTCAGTCTTCACAGAAGGAAGCCCATCATCTTTTTGTGTGTGAAGGGAAAATAAAACCCCAAAGCAGTAACTTTATTTGTTTACTTTACACAGAAGGAGAATGCTCTTTACTAAAATGCAACATAATTCAGGCTACTTTGAGAAGTTTGATGGTAAAAGCATTCATACACCTGGTTCGTGTTGTCTAAAGAGTTGTGTCTAGAGATACAACTATTTATTCTTCATCCAAATGACAGCAATAAAAATCTATGAAGACTGGTCAGTGTTTCGCTGCAGATTTGCATTGTTGCATTTTTTTCTTTTCCCCCTGCAATCTATTCTGTCTTTGGTTTATTTGGAGATAGAAACATAATGAGATGGCAAGATTTTGTCACGTTCAAAAGCTATTTGGGGAAAAAATATTTTAGGAAAAAAAAAAAACGTTGTTTACAATAACAAAGATTCCATCCCACTTGCAGCCTCTCTTCATGCCTGTGCATGCCTGTGAGTTGCTGTATTCATCATGCAAACTTTTTAAGCACTGGGAAAAAGGAAAATGTATTTTTGATTATCTGCTGTTGTTACTTAAAACAATCAGCGTTTTTACTCAAGACCAAATAGTTGTCTTAAGAGGCAAAAAAGTCAGTCTATTTTAGAAATGTCCAGCCACAACTCTTATGCTCTGATCCTCCCACATCACAGTGTTTTCTCTGAGTTGATGTGAAATGTGAGAGTACAGGGCTGATACTTTTTACAAAAGTGGTATCTGAAAAGCCCATATGTTTTCCCTTCTGAGGTGGAGAAGTGGCAGCAGGACTCTGCATGCACCAGTGCATTTATATCTGTGTGCATATATATGTTTTATTATGGAAGATTTTCCCTTCTCCCTGCAGCTCAAGCAACTTTGATTTCAGACTTGTTCTGTTTCAAATTTGATGGACAAGAATCTTTAGGAAAGCATTGGAATCTTATCGGGGGTGGGGAGGGGGAGGATTTAAATCTTGTCCAGACTGGTGTTTCAATCCCTTTTCAGAATCTGATGGCTCTGAGACAAACTACTACTAGATAGGTGTCCCTGCAGCTAATGCCACTGTGATGGATGTACAGCCTTGGTTTATTGTAGGTTCTCAAGTTGAGAATGGTAGTGAGAAGGTCACGAGGAGAATGTGGAATGATACAACTTGGGCAGTGTCAGTGTCTCTGTGCTATAAAATAAGAACAACCTCCAAAACTATTAGGGTTAACATAAAGCTAGAGTTATATAGAAACAGACTTAAATTGATGAGGTGCACATGCAAATTGATAAAGGAGTTTGATGCACCATACTATTGAGATTTATCTAAATTCAATATTGTTAAACATTCCTAAAGACCAGATGAATTATACATAAAGTATATGGATTATTTGTCCCAGGCAAAGAATCGTGACATTTCTGTCTGTCACTGAGCATGACAAGGTTAGCATGTTTTATTCAAAAGTTTTGAACAGTAAATGATTTGTATGAATTACTTTTTCATTGGACTGCTAGGGAAAGCAGAAAGTAACACAGCCATTCAATGATGCAGTCAGATTTCGCATTAAATAACTAAGTGTCAAAACATGATTATTTCTAACATGTTTAAAATTCATGCTGAAGTTCTCCTGTCATTTGGAGATGAAAAATAAAAATATTTAGAAACTGTGAAGGAAAAGGAAACAAACCAGTAGCCTTCTTTCCAATAGAGATTGTATGATAAATAGTAGGGTAAAACAATAGGATGCTTTGATAACAGAGTGCATGGTTTTATGTAAATTAAAATCATTATCTGCTGGAAATGAAAATCGAAAAATGCAATGTGAAAAGAATTATTTGCATTATAAGAAATTTAAAAATAAGGTAACAAAAAATCTTCCACTCTTGATCATACCTTGGGGCCTAATGTAGTACAGGAGTTTGGGTTTCAAATTCTGCTCTCTGAATTCCAAATTCTGTTCAGTTTCTCATACAGTCTTTAGATCATCTTTCCTTAATATCACCTGTTAAATCTTTTCCAGCTGGCAAATAAAATTAGCCGTTTGGTGAACAAGAGGACAGTAAAACAGGAATAACTTTATACATGTGTGGTTGTGGAACTCTGCAGAGAACTGTGAAAATCTGGTTCAATATCTGCTCTGGATGGCAGAAGGTTTTCCCATATCACAAATAAATACTTCACTATGTAACATTCTACACACTGAGATGAAAATAAAACCTGATATAAGAAGTATCAGCTTTATCTGCTTCTAAGCTTGCTATCAAGTTCATTTAATTTCTAACAGTACTTAAACAGGGCATGTGGGACTGCATGATGGCTATGTTGTTCTGTAATACCAGGCAGGATATTTTCTGGCTTCTACAGGGTGTCTGAATGATCTTTATTGTTCTAACACTTTTATCACCTTTATTTTGTTTCTGTAGGCTGCCATTAAGAATTACTAAGGTCTACAAGCATCATGACATTCCAGCTACTGTTAGCATTTTACAAGAGGTACACACGGCCCAGCAATAATAGAGACGACAACCTGCTGACAAAGTACTTGTCACTTTATGGGAGTCCAAAGAATAGAAAGAGATTGAAGTAATAATCCATATCATGTAATTCAGAATTAAATTGTCGAATATCTTGTCTCTGACAGTGGTCAGTTCCAGATTTATTAGCGGAGAGCACATAGACCTTTTCCTTCATTAACTTCAGATCTGGTTACTTATCTTACTGGACACACAAATTCTTATTTGGATTCTTTTCTTTTCTTTAGTTTGTTTGTTTATTTTTGTTACTTCAATTTACTTGCAGAAAGTTCTAATCTGAACTGCATCCTGTGTGAAAGTGGTTATTTTTTATTATAATATCTGAATATACTCTTCTTGACTTTGGAATTTTGAAACAGATGATCAATTGTATTCATGAAAAAGAGTTACACATGCACTTTCTCAGCTTTTGCACTAAAAATAGTTTCATGCAGTATTCATGAAGGAGACCAGTTCAAGACTTGGGTAAATCGCATACTCTTCATAGTATGTCTATTATAGATCAGTGGCAATGAATTTTTCGCCTTTATCACATTTGTTTTTTTCATAGTATTCTCTAAAATTGAATATCTAAAAAGCAAATAATACACATTCACGAAAGGTGGACTGAGAAGAAGAGGCCAGGAAATTGTAATGTAGAAAGGAATAGACAGGTGAATGTGAATGGAGGAATGAGGGAAGTCCATTGCCACAGCAATTACCCTGTACCATGGACAATGTCAGAAACTACACTTGTCAGAAACTTCACTTTAGATTTGCTGGCCATCATTGAATATTGATCTGCAGTGAACAGTAACAGTTATTCTCAAAAACATAATTAGTTTTCATCTTCCTTATTAATATAAGAATTATAAAATTAAATGATGCCTATAAAGTAGGGACCAAGACTCCTTCACCTTCTTCTCCACAAATTTTAGTTTCCTCTTCTTTAACCTTCAGTTATTAAAACATTGCTGTGTTTCTTGTTATAATTTGGGATATGTCTTAACTGAGAATTGAGTAACATCTCAGAATCTCAGAATCAGTTTAGATTGGAAAAGACCTCTGTGATCATCCAGTTCAACCTATGACCAAACACCACCTTGACAACTAGACCATGGAACCGAGTGTCATGTCCAATCTTTCTTTCAACCTCCAGGAATGGTGGCAGTACCACCACCTTCCTGGGCAGCCAATTCCAATAACCAATCACACTTTCTGTGAAGAATTTCTTCCTAGGGATAATGGATATTCTCATTATGATTTGAATAGCATAAATAAAATAAGTAAGAATGGTTCTAAATGCTTTTGAATTAAGAAGAACTAATTTGATATCAAACATTATTTATGTAAACTGCCTGTGGATCAAATTCACAGCTCATAAAATCAAAATTCAGTGGTTTACCAGCTGGTTGCTTTTCAATTTATCATTCAACTGTCATGAGATTGTTTCCACGGTTTCAAACTTAATATCAGTTTTCTTCTATTGAAAAACTGATTTTGTTACATGTAATGCTTCAAGGTATTTTAGTTCTCTTTGTTTGATCTAAAAGTGAGTGGTAAAAGCACAAAAACATAAACATTTTTTATACTTCTGCTGATTGTCATTTGTGGGTTTCAGTTACAACATTTCTGGAATCGCAAATTGGAACTCTTCAGAAAAGTCTTGTCTATTTTGAGCATAAAATAATTCTATGCTTCACACTCTTGAAGTTTAGTTTATTCCTTCATTTACTCCTGAAGTAAGCTGAATTTCAGTAATATTTATCTCAAAATTTACATTTGTCTTATTTTATGTGTCTCTATTTACCTGATTATGTGAGCTAATTTAACAAAATCTTGAGTTTTCAACTGCATGCAATATTAAATTGGCACACTTTTTTAAAAGTGTTAGCGACTTGTTATTTAACACTGACAGTTTAGTGCCCCTCCCCACTCAGTAACACTGTGTGTATCTATGTTTTACTGTGTACTTGTTTAGAAAGCTCTCAATATTTTAGTTTCTGTGGAAATAAAGCTGATAAATTCATCCCTGAATGAAAAAGTAGTAAGAAGAAAAATGTTCACTTTACCTGTGCAAATGTATTACATATTTGGATATTTGCCCATGGAATGGAGAATTTGCTATAAATTTCCCTCAAATCTCCTTGTAAACTTGCAGCTTAAACTGTAGCAAGATTCTCTATGCCTTAATCTTGAGAGTGGATTTACTGAGGTCCTTTTGTGTCTCAGACTAGCACATAACAAAATAATTTGTTTTCCAGAACAATAAGCTGTTTGAGTCATGTCCTATATAACTTGTCTAGCTATTTTTATAATTTTTTATTTATGATAGAAAATGTATAGTGAACCCACCTGACCCTTAATTGAATGGATCAGGCTTCTTGTTATATTATGCACCCACAGCTAATAGCTCTAATTGATTAGAACCTCATCAGGATTCAAAAGATTAAGTAATGCAAATTGTTTTACAGTTCCTTAATAGAGCTTGCTTAATGAGACAATCAGGAGATTTCAAGGATTACTGTCTCTCTGGAGATACACAAAAACAGGGACTATGGCTGAGACCCAGTGCTACTGATACTGAGTCTTACAATCATGGAAAATAACCGCCATCTACATCTGTAAATATTGCTGCTCTATTCATTTATTAGTAAAAACTAAAAAATATACCTAACAAACAAACAAAAAGCCAAACTCAACAAGAAAACCCTCAAAATCAAAACAAAAACAACAAAAAAACCCAAAAAACCCCCACCAAAACCCAAAAATAAACCAGCGTGAACATCTTTCTCCCCCACACCCCTTGCTCTGCTAACTTTCTAGTTCTACTTCCATTTTCTGTCTGATTTTCCTGTACAACTCCTGAGAACTAGAGAGAATGATACTATATGCACTGGGAGAATTTTCAGCAGGTAGAAGGGTTCACAGAAAGGACCTGAAATTCATTTGAATATTTGCAACTCGCTCAGCTACTTAAAAAGAATAACCATATATACAACTGTATGTACAACAGGATCAGCACAATGTCATCTTGCAGGTGTGTCACTTCTAAGAATAACATCACATTGCCTGGCTGTTGTCTGTGCTGCATCACATGTGTCAGAGGTTGATCTTCTGGGAGAGGCAGTCATGTTTGCTAACCAAGAGAGCACATAGCCAAAAGCCTTTGGTTATGAGAATTATGTTCTTCTGAAATTCTAATGCACATAATTAATCTCCATTTATTTTGTGCATTACACACCATGAAGAATTGTTATTCTTTTTGGGGCAACATTCACAACTTATTAAACAGTCAGAAAATAATATTGAAACCTTTCAGTTAGACAATAGTTGTGAGGACAGGATTTGTCTTTCACTGGGACCAGCACTAGAAGGAGTAAGGAACTGACAGAACCTCCATGCACCTGGGGCAGGAGTCAAGGAATGAAAGTTGAAAGATGATTCAGCTTGTGAGCATATTTAATACAGATAATTGAGAGGGTTGCTTTTACAACACATCTTTTTTCCTCTCTCTATGCTCTTTGTGGATATTTGCCTTTCTACTGTTTTGATAAACAGCAGAGATGAACTTACACAGGCTCTGTAATGTCTGTGATTAATTTACCATGTAAATAATCATTTTCCATCTTCTGTGTCTACATTAAATTTTTCACTGTATTTTGCAAATTTTTATATTGATTTTTTTTAATTACAGTGGACAAGTTATTTATCCTTGGTGTAAATTTGTTAAAGAAAACTGGATCCTGGTCTATCCACAGTGTGAGCCTGTTGTTTCCCCTTCTGTCATGAGTTCAGCTAGATTAGATTAAAAGGGCCCCCTTATTCAGTGTTTATGCACCCTGATCACTGATTAAGTTAGTATGAGTATACAAGTCCAGATTGAAAATCAGGAGAGCTTAGTCCATGGTGACTTTAAAGTGTACATAGAGAAAATCCTAATTATATTTAGTCATAATGCCTTTTATTTGATACCGCTTTGTTATTTTCAACCTTTTTAGAATAAGATGTAATAACAGAATTTCTTTTAGCACCACCTTCTAGCTGAATGGTACATAAAGCAATTTACCTGATCAAATCCCAGTATTTGTCTGTAGTAACCAGCCCTAGTTCCTGCCATGGTATTGCATGGATTGTAGATCTTGTCATGACCTAACACTTAATCATAAAGTAATTAAATTTAAACACTTCCGCTTTTCCTGTCTTTCTTGGATTCATTAGAGACAAGACAATTTGCAGGTTTTGGTCTAAAACTACATTGTATGACTGTACTACATTGGTTTCACTGTTCATAAAACAGGTCTTTGGTAATTAAGTGTATGAAATATCTATTAAATAAGTTCCTCTTAATTCAATGTTAAATGAAGAATAAAGACTAGTATCTATCCGCCTATGTTAGTTTTCACTGGTGTTATGTGGACATTGTTATGTCTCAATTGTTGTTCTCAATTTCTAAAATTATTTTCACATATACTTAGAACCATTCTCCAAAGGTATCAGATCCTTGTCTAGCTAACGATAAGTATTATGTCACATAGAAATTATCTAAAAATATGATAATGTAAGAAGTCTATGACTACATTTTGACAGTGTTACTTTTACTGACAGTAAATCAAAGTCTTTTGAAGCCTATTCAGGGGTCCCTTTATTAAAGACAAAAGAAAATGCCTTCATGTGTTTTCTGAGAAATCTCAATGTAGAAAAGAGTCTTGTTTGGAAGAAAGGGATTGAGGCATAGAAGAGAAGAGTGTTTTCCAGAAAAATAAGACTATCATGTCTACAGACAAAGTGAAAGCAATAGAAGATTGTGCACTGCTTTCATGAGGGATTTTTCACTGGTTGTATGGGGATATGGAAAGACCATGAAGGAAAGCAACTCAACTGCCCTCAGCATGGAAGGAGCTGAGGACTCAACAGACTTCTCACAGCCTCCAGTGATTATTGGCCTGAAAAATCTCCAGATTCCTTTTGCTGAAAAAACAGTGCCTCCAAGCTGCCTGAAATATCATTAACTGACATCATACAAGAAAAATTTTCTAAAGCATCTTTGCACTATGACTTCTGGTTCTTTGCAGAACTTCATTTGCAGGTATTATACACAAAGCACATCATAGCCTCTGAGACTGGGGAAAAATAAGATAGCATACTGGAGTCTGGAGAACTAGTTAATATTCTAAGAAACAGGAAATTTGATGTTGATAGGACTAAGTTGAACAATAAGAAAAATAAACAACAAAAAAAATATTTCCACTGGTTTTCACAGAATCACAAAATTAACTAGGCTGAAAAAGACCTGTGAGATCATCAAGTCCAATCTTTATACAGGGCTTTATGTATATGCCATTCAGTATGGTTATGAAATGTTTGTATTTAGGGGATTATTTGACATTTGCACACACTGGTCTTGCCAATAACATTGAAACACTAATCTCAGAATCAGTGTTGTGTTCTGAGTCACATCTGAGTACAAAACTGTTCTTGTTTTGCAACCTTAAAGAATTCGCAAGGAAGTTATCTAGAAAGACTAGGTTGCAGAAGAAAGTGACAAAGATGAAAACACAGTACTGATGATCTTGGTGAATCTTGATACATACATACTTATTCATATATTAGGACCTACACTTCTGACACTTTCATAGGCCATTTGCCTTTCCATTAGGTAGGTTGGAACTACCAGGAGTACAGAAGACAATGGGACAAACAGCCTAAGGAGGAAAGGTAACAAATACCAACATTTTTGCTAGAGCATATATCGGGTTTTTTTACACTTTGCAAACATTTCTTACAAAAGATGCTGCAATTTGGGTAACACAGATCACAAATGAGAAATATGAAACACCATGACTGGAACCTTGAAAGGGAGCATAAGCAGACATGAGAAAGTGGATGATGCAGGAGACCTGTTCATCTGTAAAGATGAGTTGGCATATGTCCACTGCTAAATGGGGTGGAAATAAGGAAATGAGGGAAAACGAGCTATTGTGATTTCTTTTTCTTCCTTTTTTTTTCAGCTCCAGACACTTCTTAGGATTGAGTGTTTTGTTGATGAATTTAATAAGACTTACTCTTCAAAAATGTCTTTTCATTTAGTGCAAGCCTTTTACAGTGTTCTCTACTTTGTATACAAATGATGTATCAATATAGAAGGTTAGGGAAATGTCACTGGAAAGATTTTATCTTCTTTGGATTTTTGTCTTAACTATTAAAGGCAAAAAGAAATGCAAGATCCTGCAGAAGGTTTAAAAAACATTACAACTTTAGATCATTTGAATTTTTCTGGTAGTACTGTGGGTCACCAAACTCAGGTCCTTATTCACTTTATCTTCTGGTTCCTAACAGCACAATTTAGAGCTTCTGACCTAAGAGGAACCAAAGCATGAATCTCTTATATTCCTGTACCTAGCCTATTTATATCTATCTATGGCATTATGAAGATTCTTATCAAAATCTTTCAACAAATATGTAGACACGTGGCAGTTCCTCTATTCTGAAGACTCAGACAACTTCAGAAAAAAGGAAAGGCTTTGCGCAATAATATACAGATACTCTCTGGAGAAAAACTTCATGACATACACTTAAAAACCTACATAAATTATATTCTTCATCAGCCACATGAGTACTTTAAATACATGAAAAACAATTATCAAGGAAATATAACATTCATTTCCTACATCCATATGGGAAGCTTTATTTAAATTATATGCTGTATTGGCTCTGCTTATTCAGAATGCTAGCTCCAACTCTGATAGCCTCATTTTCTAGCAACTTGCTTTTTAAGTGACAGGATTTTGAACAGAATTGTACACTAAATACTGTAGTCATATTGACAGCTTGGGTAGATCACTTGGCAAACTGTGCAGTGCACACTGAGAAAATGGTCCATTTTGCTAACCTGTACCCTACTGTATTCGGGTAGAATTCTATGTGGGTATCTTTTGTGGTGGTTTAGTTTTCTTGGTTTTGGTTTAGGCCTTCCTTGGTTACCAGGTGATAACTAAGAAAGTATTCCACACCATT
>JAWWLT010000092.1:23431759-23454774 GCA_035040995.1 Premnoplex brunnescens
GGCAGATGGCTCAGGTTTTGGGGCTCGCTCACTGCTTCACAGGACAGGCCTGGGTTGCCTTGGTGGGGATGCCCGCCATCACCTGTGAGCCAGCTGACCCTTGAGGGTGCAGCCACTCTTCGAGAAGTCTGGGCATTCCGGGGATCGGTGAGACAACTCCATGGGGGACACCTGGGCAGTTTGGGTGTCGGCACCTGGAAGCTTATTTTCTCTTCTCTCTCTATTGGGTTTCTTTCCTGTTTACTTGGCCACTTTTGGTAATAAAACTACTGTTTGGGTTAAGTTTTCTGTGGTGTCTCAGTTTCAGCTTCCATGTCACTTCAGAACCCTATTTTCCCTGGAACACTTACACACATGGTTCACTGCCATGATTTAAGAATGGTATTATCCAATTTAATGTTCCCACTAAAACATCCCAAAACATGCTCTTCTTGCTCACTTCCTCTTCCACCAACCCTTCTCCTGCACTGGGCTGGAGAGGAGAATTGGAGGCACAAAAGGCAAAGATAAGAACAACTAATTGGAAACAATGAGATAAGAAAATGAACAGTAACAACGATATTAATAGCAAAAATGAACAAGAGGTGAATGATTCACACATAAGTGCTCACCACTATACCACATGGAGCCCCTGACAACACCTGACCCTGCCAGATTACCTGACCTGGGACTCCCTTCCCTTGACCCTGGCAATGACATGAGCAGATAGAGAATAACCTCCAGGTCCCATCCATGCCCCTCTTGGCTTCTGCAAAAAATTAACCCTGTCCTGGCCAGAAACAGCACATTCACTAATTCTTTGGTATTGGCTATTCCATTCCTTACTTTTTTTTTGTACCTTCTGCACACATCTCCACACAGCTGTTATGAAATGAACACTTTTGTCTTCTGAGGAAATATTCATGGATTAACATCAATCCATTGTTATTTATGTTATGACAAAATTTGAAAGGAAATAGAGCAGAAAATTGTACTTGCACTTTGGCTGTGTAAAGTCTGCCTAGGAATCAGAATTGGAACACTATTCTTATATGTTAGACCCCTGTGGCAAAGATGACAGCAGAATTTAAAAGGCAACACATAAACTGCTGTACATACTGAAGTTCTGTTCTGCAAGGTGCTCAATGTCTCTAGCTTTGTTCAATAAACCCATGATTTATGGAGAACATGTTTATTCCAAAAACTACGGAGAAAAGTGGTGGGCTTTGTAATGGTAACTTATAATGAACAATACTTTCATCATCCTTGTTATAAACTTGATGCCTTCAGTAAGATAGGAGAGAATAAATATAAATAAAGATCTTAACATGTGGCAATGAACACACACACAGGTCTGGCACAAAGAATGTTTACAGATAGCAGCAACAACCAACGATGACCACCACCAACAACAACCAATGACACCAAGAACCAGGAACCATTTTATTAACAGAAGGCTTCTCTTTTATTCTTTTTCTTATCTGTCCACGTATACACACGTTACACTCTATTAGCCAAGCACTTCTGTCCACAAGTCTTAGACCATCTTCTGATAGGTAGTTCACACCTCTCCTCATGCTGGTAAGACTCAAAACATATCTTGTTTTTCTCTGTTGTTTTTCTTTTTTCTTCTACTTTCCTATGCAGCTGCAAGGCCATAGACTTGTTTTTCTCCACTTTCCCATGCTCACAGCTGCATTCTTCCCAAGCCAAAGGTGTCTTCAGCCCAAAAGTCTTCCACATTAATACATACTGAGGCTGATATTCACAAATTTATCCAGCTATTAAAACAGTTCAAGGCAGTCAAGGAAACTGTGCCGTACACAACCAGACAAATACAATTATTTCTTTTTAAATATTCCAAGTCAAATAGAGAGCTCATTCATATCTAGATTATTTCTCTTACCATATATAAAATATTTTAAAACAAAAAAAAGGCACAAAAATAAAGATGATCTGACGTGAATTTCCTAACATTTGTTTCCTTGTGCAGTATATGTTTCACTATTTTTTTTCTCTATAATTGTGCTACTTGAGTTTATTGGGGGTATGCACAAGAGGAGCACAAGTATTGAAACAGGAGGATTGCATTAGGTAAACAGTGCACGGCTGTGCAGGACAGAATGCAGTGGATATGTTTCTGAGCTATTCTTGACTAAACCACTGCTGATTCTAGCAGTTGCACTCATTCTATGTTTAAGCACTTTATTCAGTCAGTCCAGCACTCTGAGGGCTACTGAGAATGAGAAGCTCTGTCTTGTATCATTTGCAGATTCATGCCACACTCACATAATAAATGAGTCTAAGAAACAGGTAGGAAGATAGAGAAGATTGAGGAAAGCCTTAAGGAAAATGTTTAACATTTCATTCATTGCATGCAGTGTGGACAACAAGCAGAAGGAACTGGAAAGCATCATGCTATGACCTAGTTGCTGTTAAGTTACTGAAACTTAATGTAACTGCATTGTGACTATTGGTGGCTACAGGCTATTCTGGAAGAACACAAGAGGAAGGAAAGAGAGGAGTTGACCTCTACATGAAGAGTGGAAGAGATTGTGAAGAGCTGTCTTTGAAGAACAGCCCTCAGCAGGCTGAAAACTCATGGGTAAGAATTAGAGACAGAGGCAAATAAAAGAAACCATGTGGTTGGTTCACTACAGCCCCCTGATCAAGGGGAGCCTGTTGATGAGGTCATGTTGCTCCAGCTACAGGAGACATAGCATTTGTAGGTTCCTGTCCTGCTGTGGGATCTCAAACACCCCCACATCTGTTGGGAAAGTAGCACAGCAAGCTGTAGGCAATCCAGGAGACTCATGGAATGCTTGAAGGATAACTTTTAAAGTCAGGTAATAGCTCTACCAGAGACAATGGTATACTGGACCTGGTTGTCACCTCTGAAAGTGAGCTAATTGGTGACATCAAGATTGAAGGCAGCCTGTGCAGCAGTGATCATGCACAGGTGGAGTTTGTGGCCCTGAGGAATATGGGTCAGGTGAAGAGTAAAGTCAGGACCCTGAATTTTAGGAAAGTACACTTTTAGCTCTTCAAGGAGTTAGTCATTAGGACCCCCTGGAAAATTGCCTTTGCAGGCAAGACAGCAGAACAGAGCTGGGATATCTGTAAGGATGCTTTTCATAAAGCACATGAAATCATGATCCCCAGGTGCAAGAAATTGGTCAAGGAAGGGGAGAAACTGGCATAGCTGTCAATAACTGCTCATTAAACTAAAGGCTAAGAAGGAAATAGACAGTAGAAGTGGGGACAGGTATTTGGGAAAAAGTGTAAGACTGTCCAGTTGGCTAGAAATAGGGTCAACAAGGCCAGGGTGCAGATGAATCTGAACTTGGCAAATGATGCAAAGAATGACAAGAAGGGATATGTCAGAAAAGAAAGGCTAAGAAAGTTTACCCACCCAATAAGCAAGGCTGGCAAACTGGTAACTCCAGACAAGGAGGAGGCTGAGTTACTCAGCAAATTTTTTGCCTCGATCTTCACTGTCGATCTTTTTTTCCTCACCTCTCAAGTGGATGAACTGCAAATGGGAACTGGGGGAGCAAAAGTCCTCCCATGATATTTGAAATGTCATGTCAGTCAGGTGAAGTTCACAGTAACTGGAAAAAGGGAAGCATGGGACCCATCTTTAAAAAAGCTTGCAAGGGAATTTCAAGCTCTGGGAATTATTGACCTGTCTGCATCACATTTATACCTGTGAAGGTCATGGAACAGATCCTCCTAGAAGCTCTGTTAAGGCCCATGAAGGATAGGGAGGCGATTTGGGACAACCAACATGGCTTCACCAAGTACAAGCCCTGCCTGACCAACTTAGTGGCTTTCTACAATGGAGTGACTGCATCAGTGGGCAAGGAAAGGGCTACAGATGCCATTTATCTGGTCATCTGTAAAGCCTTTGATATGGTTTCCCACAACATCCTTATCTCTTAACTGTAGAGAATTTGATGGGTGGACTGTTTGATGGAAAAGGAATTAGTTTGATGGTCATATTCACAGGATAGTGGTCAGCTGTTCAATGTTTGCATAGAGGTTGGTAATGAGTAGTGTCCCTCAGGGTTCCATACTGGGGCCAGTACTCTTTAATGTGTTCATCAATAATTCAAACAAAGGGATCAAGTGCATCTTCAGCAAATTTGTAGATAACACCAGCTGTACCATGTCAATTGTAGTGCAGTTGCCACACCTAAAGGATTCAATGCTGTCCGGAGGGAGCGAGATGACTCAAGAAGTGGGCTCCTGAGAACCTCATGGTGCAAAGAACCTCATGGTGCTCTAACCTGGGTTAGAGCAACACCTGGTACCAATACAGGCCGGGGGATACACAGATTGGGAGCAGCTCTGCTGAGAAGGACTTGGGGATGCTCGTGAATGAAAGGTTGGACATGAGCCAGCAACAGGCACTTAAGCCCAGGAAGGCAACATTATCCTGGGCTGCCTAAAAAGAAATGTGTCCATCCACCTGGTAAAGGGAGGGGATTCTGACCCTCTACTCCACTCTGGTGAGAACCCCATCTGGACTACTGCATCCAGATCTGGAGTCTTAAGCACAGGGAATATGTGGATGTGTGGGAGCAGGTCCAGGGGAGGGCTGCAAAAATGATCAGAGAGATGGAACACCTCTCTTATGAGGCAGAGTTGAGAGATTTGGGTTTGTGCAACATGGAGAAGAGAAGGCTCTGGGGAGACTTTAGTGTGACTTTTCAGTACTTAAAGGGGGCTTATAAGAAAGATGAGGATAGACTTTATAGCAGAGGTTGTTGAAACAGGACAGGGGGCAATAGTTTCAAATTAAAAGAAGGTAAGTTTAGATTAGATGTGAGGAAGAAGCTTTTTACAATGAGGATGGTAAGACACTGGAAGTGGTTTTCCAGAGAAGTGTTGAATGCCCCATCTTTGGAAACATTCAAGATCAGGTCAGATGGGTCTTTAAGCAGCCTGATGTAGTTGGAGATGTCCCTACCCTTGACTGGAAGGGTTAGACAAGATGACATTTAAAGGTCCATTCTAACACAAACCATCCTATGATTCTATGATTTATGTGTGACCCATATGCTTGTCTCTTTAGATGATCAGTAGAGGTTTTAGATATGCAAAAACATATTTTTATGTTTTTGTTAACACTCTGAAGCACAGACTCTAATCTCCAGGCCTTTTCCCATGCTTTGTCTTCTTGACTAACTCCTTTAATACTTTCGGGATGTTACAGATGGGCCATTGAATAATTAGCCATGTCTTTTATTTTTAAGCTCTTTTTTATTATTTTTTTTTTTAATTGAATGGATTTTTCAGTTGGGGAACTTCGTAAAAGGTATTTCCTTAGTTTTAAAAATATGCGTTCTGGGTTTCACTTTCAAGATTTTTTTTCTTGGTCAGCTACTCAACACACAACCTCACAACCAAGGGTGTCAAAAAGCCAAAGTCCTCAACAAATGTCCTTGTCGCAGAGTTCAGTTTTCAGATCTGCCTTCAGACTTTCAGGGCATTGTGGATCCTGTGGGCTCCTCAAGGTTGTAACATTTATCTTATCAGCCCTACCTGGGGAGCAGTTCAGGCATCTCTATCCCTGTGCATTGGAGCGCCTCCCTGGGAAGTGAACAGGATCCATATGAGAAATGTGTGGCTTGGAAAGTTTTAGGTCAGCTGGAAAACTAGTCCTGCATATCAAAGTAGTCATACCTATGTTTTGCTTTAGAAGATTTTATTCTCAGGATAGTAAATTGAAAAAAAAAACCAAGAAAAGAAAAGCAAACAAACAAAAAACAAAAACAAAAACAAACAAACTCAAACCAACCCACCAAAACAAAACTGGTAGAGAAAAATCAAGAAGTGTGGATGAAAACCAAGGGAATGAGCTGCCAATTAAGGACAATAATAATAATAATAATAATAATAATAATAATAATAGTAATAATAATAAAACCCCCTCAAACTGTAAAGACAACAATTTCCCATTAAATTCTTCCAAGTGAAATAATTTATACAGTGATCTCTTCAAAATATGACATTAAAAAAACCTATAATGTCTTTCTTTTTAAGTAAAAGAAAAATAAAATTCCCACTAGTCTATCAGTATAAACCTACACAAAGGGTTTTCTTTCCTTAGATCAGGAGCAGATAATTTGTTCAGAATCACAATTGGTACTATTATTCCTGCATGGGTATCACATAGTGACTGGTACCAACTGCACCTTTTAATGAGTGGATGACTATTTTTTACTTAGCCATGGGCAGTTGCTAGAAGTTACAGCAGTTCCCAATTCAGTGTTTGCATGCCTTTTTAGGGTCAGTCCCTAACACACTGGGGTACATGCTAGTTATAAACTATAAGAGGTCTGTGATTTTCCATAAGCATTTTAAAGAAAACCAGACAGTGACAAATGATTCATTTGAGGACTGAGAGGTAAAACATGGAGACAGAAACAGTTGAAGAAAGGCAAAATGACAGAATGTTAGATAGTCAAAGCAATGTTTTATGCAGTTCTTTTAAGTATTTGGACAAAGTCTTCTAAGGGCTACTACATGGCTTTTCACCCAAGTTCACTTGCCTCCTTGTGAGTAAAACAATTACTTAAATCGCCTGAAAGCTGATGCATGCATTTGGAAGGCACAGATTGCCTCCGTATGTGGCCATGTATGTGACCTCTATGAAACCTTAACAGAGCTGTTTCTGGAATAATTCCTGGTATTCAGAAAGTAAATGTGGATTAAAAATGGCAGTGCCTTATATTTATGTTAAATTTCAGAAAGCCATTTCTTCTTGCTTTTCTTTATAATTTTATTTTCAACACTATAATTTCTGTTTTCAAGCCTGAAGGAGTGCTTGCAGCAGTCCTGCTGTGGAGAAGGGACTGCTTGTTTTCTACACTTAGTGAACTTACTGCAGGAGCCATCGATCCTGAGCTGGAGACTATGTCTATTTGTCATGTATCTAGAAATGTTAAAAAACACTCTGAAAGTCAAGGAAATAATAAAAATGAATTATTTTGCTGAAGTGTCACCCAAGGCTTATTTCAATCAGCATTTAATTTCAGGAACTGCTTACAGTGTATCAAGTTGCATAAACTTGTATAGTAACTCTTAGTTGTCATATGCAGCCCATGACAACCATCTGCTTAGAATAACGTTTGTTGGGTTTTTTTTGGGGGGGTTTCTTATTCAGTTTTACTGAAATTAAAATATTGACAGGAACACTTTCAATGGTGCATACAGCTTAAGAGAAGAACTGCTGTTATATTGGTCTCTTTGAATTAAAGTTGCAATTTCATACAGTAACACATAATCTTGAACTAAATAAAATTTTTAGAAAAAATTCAGACATAAAATAAGAAATAAATAGAGATTTTAACCACTCAAATATTTTAGATTTCTAGAAAAAATACCTTATATTTTACTTGGATTTATTCAAGTGCAACATGTAACTTGTAATAAAGTAGAATATAATTACTGATTTTTGTTTCCATTCACAGAGTAGGGGTTCTTTTTTCTTTGCTCATTTTCAATTAGATATCAATTTCCATTGCTAGGAAGATAAGAATGCTATGGCAGATTTCAGTAAAATAAGTTTTTTAACTCAGGGGATTAATAATGGTTCCTTCTGCTCCAGCACAGGGAATTACTAAGTACATGCAAAGCTTTTCATTTCTAAATGGTTGGTTTAATTCTACAGTGAGATGAAGATGCATGAAATTCATTATAGATGTTTTCTGCTCCATGGCAGAAAGATATGCTTGCAGTTCAGTTACCAACATTCAGGTGTCACTGTCATAAAACGTCAGTTTACTGTAATTGTGCCTTTGGTTGTGTTTGGTTGGTTGGTTGGTAGATTTTAGTTTATTTGTGTTTGGAGTCTTGGTTGTTTTTGTTTTGTTTTTAATAGAAGAACACATAAGGCAGATAGACGGTGAGATAAGTGTCATGCCGTGTTTCTTATCACCAACTCTAATGAAGCAGAGAACTCTTATGCATTGATGAAAAGTATAAGGTCATGTCCATGGCTCATTGCTATTGCTGCTGTGTAGATAAGGGTGTGCTCCAGCTGCCCCATTGTCACTTTTGGCACCTACATTGATTTTGAAGGACTGGATCCACAGAGTGTGAACGTTGAAGCTGTATCAATTCAAAGCAACTGAGAAGCTGATAAGACTATTAAACATTACTTGCATCTGTAACAATATAAACTCACAGGCACATCACTTTCTGTCTGTTGACTCTCAATGAAAGCTGCACTGGTGGTTGCACAGCTGCACTGAGGTCACCCAAGTAAGATGAATAACTCAGTCAGTCCAGAGCATGGACATCAAACACTTTTGAGTGGACCACAGAAATCCATAAAATATACTCTCAGCAAGGTCGCTGATGATACAAAACTGTGCAGAGTGGCTGATACACCTGAAGGCTGTGCTGCTATTCAGTGGGACTTTGATAGATGGGAGAATTGAGTAGAGAGAAATCTAATGAGGTTCAACAAGAGCAAATGTAGGGTCCTGCACCTGGGCAGGAATAATCCCAAGTATCAGTACAGGCTGGGGGCTGACCTACTGGAGAGCAGTTCTGCTGAGAAGGACCTGTGAGTCTTGGCAGATGACAGGTTGACAATAAGCTTGTGAAAAGGAGGGCCAGTAGTAGTATCCTGGGATTCGTCAGGAAGCTTGTGGACAACAGGTAGAGGAAGGTGATTCTCCTTTTCTACTCAGCCACAGTGATGCCACATCTGGAGTGCCATGTCCAGTTCTGGGGTCCTCAGTACCAGAAACACAAGGAATTACTGGAGAAGGTCCAACAGAGGCCACAAAGATGGTTAGAGGCCTGAGTATCTCTTTTATGGGGGGAGACTGCAGGAGCTGGGCCTGTTTAGTTGAGAGAAGAGAAGACTGAGAGGGTATCTCATTAATGTGTATAAATATCTCAGTGGTGGGTGCCAAGAGGATCCTGCCAGCTCTTTTTTGGTGGTGCCCAGAAAAAACTCCCTTATATTGAGGGTGACAGAGCATTGGAACAGGCTGCCCAGGGAGGTTGTGAAGGCTTGTCTCTGGAGATATTTGAAACTAAACTGGATATGTTCTTGTGTAATCTGCTCTAGATGACCCTACCTTGGCGGGGGTGGTGTGTGGGTGTGCGGGTGGAGGGTAGACTGGATGATCTCTAGAGATCCCTTCCAAACCCAAAAATTCTGTGATTCTTTGCATGATGCAAGGTCCTGTTTTTCAGGAGTCTGATTGTGTGGCTAGTACTCATGAGATTTCAGTCCAGGGTGAAGCCAGACTCAGAAAAATACCAGGAACTTCAGCTTTCATATCCTCTCCTGTCACCAACTGCCTCTTTGCCTGCTTTCTCTCCCTTCCACAAAAGAGATTTACAGCTATAGTTTCTTTCTTTTTCCTTAAGCCCAACCCCAAATTCACAGCATGGTGCTTGCTAACTCACCCTATGATCCAGGAATATCAAGGAGGGGAAGAGTATTCTTAGATAAAATGAAGGGAAATGAGATATGGAGCTAAATGACTACAGAAAAGAGAAACCATAGGTGGATATAGAGTCAGGGGATCCACTGATTCAGAGGCCACGGGGATACTGACCAGAAATACCCTGTTCAGGGACATGTTCAAGTACGGGAGTGGAAAGGAGTGCCTCCCTCAGTCACCACCTGTAACCCTCCACATCCCTCCCTGTCCAGTTTTAGCTTTCTGCCTTAGCTTGATTACCAAAATGAGCCACCTTTCCTGCAAGTACACTGAACTCAACACTGGATAATTCTGCTATTTTAGGTCATAAATTAGTCCTCACTGAGCTTCCTGTTGCTGCAGTCAGCATGGATTTTTTATTCCTCATCTTCATTTTAAAACAAGAGTATTTATGATACTCTTTTTAGTTATGAGTATTTATGTATCAATTTATACTGATAAAATGTTTTTGCTCAGCTTTGGAATTTCTTTTTCTTTTTTATGTATTAAAAACTTACCTGTGATTAAAAAAAAAAAAAAAAAAAGTTGATATGAGAAGATATGGATTAGGAGCACAAGTTGATAGTCTTTCCTATGTAATATTTCTGAATTCATAATGTTATTATATCAAACTTCCATTAAAAGTGACTGGTTTTACTTTTACTAATGTATAATAAGCTTACCTGCTCAGGAGCCTCCTTTTTTGTAAATTAGTATGTCAACTGCGACATAAAAGGTGTTCAATATTTTTTAACAACAGTGCTTATCATCAAAAACAAAGTGGGCATGCACTCGAATTGCTCAAACATTGATTAGCTTGTTTGAAGATTAAATGATTAGGCATATAAATAGCTACTGATGAACCTTGCTGTTCACTACTGTGACAGTTTGTGGCGGTCAGTTACACGGACCCTGTTTTGGGGGTAAAACAAAATCGTTTATTGTAAGCACATTTCAATGTATATAGGGTTATTACAATTAAGAGGCTGGATTATGCTAAGCAGGGGATGGAACATGGTAATTAAGAGAATACATTATGTTAACTAAGGGGAAGGCAGGTGTCTAGAGTTAATCCATTATTCATGAACACAAGGGTAGGAGGAACAATACATGTGGTCAGGTGAGTTTCGGCAGGGGACAGGGAATACACAAAACTGCAAATCTTGTCAAATGCAAATAGAATCATTGTAGGTCCTGAGATGGGTCAGTGTCTGCAGGCTGGATTAGTTCTTATCTTCCCGGGTGGCATCCTGTATTTTGGTATCTGCCCAGGGCTTCCCAGGCATCCCAGTCAGACTCTTTTGGGAAGCTTTCTGCATTCTGGTATTTTTCAGTTTTATATTCTTACAACAGTTGAGTGGGCATGGTCTCAGCAGTCTTTCAATCTTGAAGACTAACATCACACAACTTAGGATAGGGTTGTGTATTGGTTAGTGGATGTGTAAGTTACATTTATACTCCCATAGTTCTAGATTTTGAGTTCATTTTTATAATTAATATGTGGTAGGCATGGCCTGGGCATAAGTCACATCCAGTCAGCCCAGGAGCCGAGACAGAGCCAGTGGCAGGAGTGGAAGTAAAGACATGTCCTGCATCCAAATCTCAGTGAGGAGACCAGGACATGGAATGGGTCCCAGTTGCATGGTTAGGGATATGAGATTTCCCAAGAGGGATTTAGAAGGCCATAGCAAGACCCAGGGTTGATCTTATCATGTCAACTCTGTCTAATTCTTTATAACACACCAGAATTAGAAAAAAATTCCTTGAATGTATTAAAGCATCGACTGAACCTCTCATCCAGGAGAAATAAAGTCAAATGAAATTTTCACTGACTTTTTTACTTGCTTTGGAGGAAGAAAAGTCAACCAAACAAAAGTTAGTATATAACAAAAGAAATAGGAGAATGTATCCATAAAAAAGAATTATTAATGATTAAATTGTTCTCGATAATAAATTAATACTAAAATTATTGTCTAATCTCACTTTCCTCAATATCCAAGAATTATTTTTTTTAAGGAACCAGTGAAACTGAGACACATCAAGCAACAAACTATATCTCTGCACGAAAGCCACTATTGGTGTTTTTGTTTGTTTGGGTTTTTTTGTTTGGTTTTTTTTTTCAGAACATAAAAGGTAGCTTTAAAAAAAAAAAAAGATCATTTCATGTAACTTTTATGATTAGTCTGAGAGAAAGAATAGTATATAACAGAATACTCTCTTTTTCTCTTTTCTCTTTTATAATATCCATATATATATTTATTTCCACAGGGTAATTTTAGCTTCCTAATATGTTTCCTTTGTTAGGACCCTATAAACAGTGTTGGGTGAAGTATCACACAGAAGAGCTCAAGTGGGTATTCTTTTTTAAAATATATGATTTCTGTTATATTAGGTACACAGAGAAGTGAAGTTGTATCAGTGATTCAACAAGATTATCAATGTGACACAGATACAGTATTGCTGTCTTTATTTTTAATCCTTTTTCAGGGTTGTGGCCTTTCCTATTGCTTGCTGTGATGTATATACTGACAGATAACATATCTGGTTAATTACAATTTTGTAACTCGTTAGTTATAGTTTTGTAACTGGTTAATTATAGTTATTGTTTCCTTATTTTAAAATATTTCATTTCAACCTATTGGTTTATTTGGACACCACAAAACACAAATTTTCTAGTTATTAATTTATTCTGATACTACAGCCAAACAGATATTCCTGGAATTTTGTTCTTTGCCAAGTATCAGTGAACACATTCTCCTTGCTAGTAGCTGCCATAAACTTGATCGGCTTAGAGGCTGGCAATGCTTATTGGACAGATTACTTTTATTGCTGTAGCTAGAAAGGACATTTTGGGTTAGCCAGAAATGTTGAGGAAGAAAAAATATCTTTGTTGCTTATCTCACAGAAGGTAGAATCCACACATTGAGCTGCATTCTTTTTATATAGCAATCAGTGTCACGTGATCTGAAATACATACAACATGAAATAAGAGGAAAAAAAAACCCAAAAACAAACCCTATGTGATCAGGATACATGGAAGTAGGATCTTTACTGTAAAGAGTGAGGTGTTAGCTAAGAGAAATTTGGGCAGACTATTTGTGACTACTGAAGACTACTACTTCAACAGTGTTGATAAATTGATTTAGTGTCGTAAAAAGGTACTTGGATGCAACTCACAGAAACTGAGATTTTGCCAGCAGAATATATCCCACATTCCCTTGAATGAAAAAGCTTAGAGCAGAAAATGTATTCTAGGTTGTTGATAAAAAAATAATTCATGCTAAAGCTTTTGCTAGATAACTTGCTATTTTACCTCACAGTTTTTCAATTAACAAAATCATGTCCCCATTTTGCTGTGTTGATCTCCACAAGTTCTTATGATCAAAATTAGAAATTACTCAAACCATAAATGCCTTACAGATAACAACTTTGATATCACATTTAACAGCTCCATGACTTCTATGTCAAAAGTTCCTTCAAGGACCAGGGACCAAGATTCAGTTTTGTCTCACCTGCATGCCTTTCTTGATGAAAATTACAAATTGCCATGAATGTGATAGACACAATTCAAAATAAGTGGTGTAAGGGGCTTTGATAATTTTTCTTACCATCTGTCGGATAATACTGGGATACTTTGAGCACACTGCTGACAGTCAGAGGTTATAATGAATGTTGGACACACAGGGTTGCTCTGTCAGAGAAGTCAAGCCACTGTCTTCTTCCCTTTGCAGGAACTGTTTCACAGGATAAAGGAATAGGCTGGTTGCACTAAAGCACAAAAGAAGGTTATTTCATCAGATTATAGAAAAAGATCAAAAGCTTTTCATCAAAACCTGTGAAGGGAAAATATGAACATCCCTGAGAGAAAGGACAGTAATAACAAAGGCTAGATGCTGCTATTTAACAAAATTTTACCGGATCAGAAAATGATGCTGATAACAAGTGCACACAGGGGATAAAGCCCAAAACACAGTGTGACTCTTACCAGGACACATCACACCTGTCTCTGACAGGTACCTGAGGCATATGTCTCTTTCGCACTCTGGCTGAACTTATAAAAATCATTATGCCCATCATTTGACTTCATTATTTCTGAGCTCATATAGAACACTGATTTGATCCTTCATATCCTTATGCAAACAGAAGTAATGTATTTTGGAAAAAAAAAATCATAATAAATATGTAATTTATTAAAGTTGGTTTAAGAAAAGTATTTTTTAAATTTGTTTTCTAATATATGTATGTGTTGCCTTTATGTTAAAATGAGAAACCCTGCATGTGCCATTGTCTAAGAAATTGAGGTAACTTTTTTATCATTTCTTTTCACTGTATTTTTCACAGTATTGTTTTTCTTTTTTATTTGAATTTCCAGATGAATTTTGGTGCAGTGCACCGTTTCTCTAAGAGTTTTCACACAAGCAGAAGGGAGCAGGGAGAACCAAATGCTGTATTTTAAAAGAGATATTGCTTCCCTATAATACAATAAAAATCTGTTTTGTGTGAGACTGCTTAATATTGGAAATAAAACATCACTTGTGGAGTAATTACTGACAAATAGAAGTAGGTGTTTGGATTTTTTTGTGTTTCACAAGTTGGAGTTATTTGTACATTGGCCTTATTGCTTTCATTCTGCTGAGTACTGAGAACAAATTGTGACTTCAAAAAATACTACACATAATTTTTTCATTTATTTATTGCGTACTTTGTATAACTTGTATGTTGATAAATGGTTTGTCTACCTTCATTTTACTGCTTTTTAAAAATAGGTTTTTCCCTAGCTTATTTATTGCTGTTCAGTGTTGTTCTTATTCTTATTCTATTTTTACCAGTTTATGATGATCAAAAGATTAGAAACTGTGTTTAGGTTTATGTCTCCCCATTTATCCATAGGCCAAAGCTCTGAGAGGAAATCTTTCATAAAGCAAAGATGTGAGTTTGTTTTTCATTTTTTTGTTTGTTTGACGTGTAAGGTATCTTATAGGTGACAAGTCAGTTCCTGTTTTGTGCTGACTTCTGATTAGGACCAGTGGATTTTGGTGTCAAATTTTGCTGTCTTTTTACAGACTTTAAACCATACTTGCATATTGGGAATCTGAAGAGACAAGCATAAAATCAGTTTTTTGTTTAAGGAGTTCTTATCTGCAGCAGGCATGGTCTTTGTTACATATAAAGTAATTAGATCCAGAAGAAAAGTAGAAGAGTAATGAAAATAAATGGAGGTACGAATGCTGACAGAATATTGCATTTGCTAGAGAAAAAATATAATAAGAACAGAAAATAGGTGCTTTGGGGAAAACAACTATTTACACTTAAATACTCACTAAAATCACAAGAGAATGTGAATTTTTAGACTTTTCCATGAAATAAACAGCATGATCATTAAAACAACTGTGCTGTAAAAGCAAATAATAATGTGCATGATATGCCTGATATGCCATTCATGCCTGATATTATTTCTGTAGATGCATTAGTAATGCTGTTTAACCTTGCTGATGCTGACATGTTCCCAGTCTTCATCTATAAGAACAGAGGCACAGTGGCTTTGTAGATAAACATGGAGGAACGAGATTTTCTGTTATCCATGCAATGGTCATAAATCTAATATAATTTTCACTAATTAGGTCAGCACAACATCCAGTTTTTGACCTCTAATTCTGCTGGTTGTACCTAGCTAGGCATAGGTTGAATGACTGAGATGGCCAGTTTTAGGGTGTTTCTCTGTAAGTGTTTCAAGTGTCACAGCCATTTGATTCATATATTTAGGATTCATACTAGTGCCTGGAGAATAGGTGGGATGTTTTTCATAAATCTATGTAGATATAAATAAGCATGAAAATCCCACTGTTACTTAAGCTTCAACTTGGCATTTTAAATTACTATCTCTTCATTAAGTGACTTATGTTAAGAAGCAGCAGCAAGGAGATATCAGCATATTGGTACAAAGGTAGATATAAATTTGTCTTCTGCCAGTGAGTTCTGCTTGTTTTTGCTCTTTCTTTCTCTGCTTTTGCTATTTAAATCTCAATGTGTTCACTTTCTTAGGGAAAAAAAACACTGAAGGGAAAAGAAGATATATGGTATCTTGCTGACCTTCTTGTCAGACCTCTTTCTGAACTAAGATTCCGTAAGGTGTTCTGAAAATTTTATATATGTGGTGAGTTGGATGCCTGTTGCCCTCCAAGCTGCTCTAGAACTCCCCATCTACCCTTCCCACCTCATGACACATCTGTACCCTCACCGCTGTCTCTAGCTAAATAGTTATCTGGAAAACTAGAAGTATTTTTTCATTTTCTGTGTCATAGTGCATGTTGAAAAATCATTTCTTTATCTATGATTCGTTTTGTTTACACTAAAACTCTTCAGTTTTTATTCAATATTTGTCCATTATCTTTGAATAACTGAAACTACAACAAAACCAATTACTTCAGCAATATTCTTTTTTTGGTATAAAATAGAAAGGAGTAGAGGGCAGAATTCTTAAATATCAGAAAAGCCATTTTTTCACTGGAAGAATACCAGCTGGAAGTTACACAGGCACAAGAATAACTTCATGTCAGTAAACTGTTAGAAAAAACACCTGTGAAATATTACATGAATAAGTTATTTGTTTATGATGTCTAAATTTTAATTTAGCCTTCACATACATATGGATTCAAACTTTCAGACCCTGAAGCAATTACACCTATAGGTCAGACAGATTAATATCTTGTCATTTTATCACTGATATTAGAGAAATTATTGAGGAAATTTTCTTTGAATGAAATTAACTGTGGCAGGTGCAAACAGTCCTGACTCATCGTTTCCCATAAAGAGAACCTTTTTTTCTCACTTTTCTGAAGGTAAAAGGAGGAGGCATTTTACACTATGCATCAACTAAAATCGAGCCACATCCTCAAAAACCCTAAAATGCTGTGGTTGGCAATGGATTAATACCATATCCTGCACAGCAGCTAGTGGAACCTTAATATCCCCTTGCAGAAATTCAGATGATATACTCTTGCCAAAAAGCAACAAGGCAGTTCAGTCTTTCAGATGTGTGCTGAATAAAGATTGAGAGAAATTATTCCATGAGGATTATTTCTTCCCCATTATGTCAGAGTCTCCCTTCAGCTGGTGTAACTAATGCAGAGCAGTATTTTCTTTTTACTATTTTTGGACAATTTTATTATTGCTTGACTGAATCCCAGAGGAATGCTACAGAGTCACAAGTTTTGCAAAATGAAGTGAATCATGACAGAAATCACAATAGAGACAAAAACAAAATGAAAAATCAACTTAGCCTTTTCTTAGGAAAGCTGTCTACTTGTAAATATTTGTTAGGAAAAGTGCCCATGTAGGGCTCTATTGATGTGCCTGAATGCAACTCTTCCTCTGGGTGTACTTTAATTCTGCAGCCAGAATGTTAACAATATGAAACAGAAAATGTCATAAAATGCCATGTCTGAAAAATGTCACTGAGGAGAGAAAAGAAGAAGAAAAAGAAAGAGAAAGAGAAAAAGAAAGCTGAAAAGAAAGAGGGGAAAAAAAAAAAAAAAAAGGAAAAAATATTGTGAGTCCAAGCCAAAGGCAAATTAAATAAACATGCTTCACTGGGAGTGAGCAGTGGTTTCTTGGGGAATATGATTTCATACATTTTGTATCCTATTAATTTTCATGGCATTGATGGAGAATTATTAAAACTGTGAGAGTGCTGAAGACAAATTAACTCATCAATTACATGTATGGGACAGTGGAGACTGAGTTTATCTCACCATTTTCAATTTCAATAAAACTGTAATTACTAACTTGTGGAATCTTCATGGAAATCTGCATTCATTACCACTTAATTTGAAGTCAGTGACTGGTGTGTACTTAACGTTTCAGCCATCTAATACAGTGAACTAGAAGGCAGCTTAGAACAAAGCAGTCTTTCTTTTCAGTGCTCATAGCAGTTTTTTCTCTGTACTTGTCCAAGCTGAATTTTGCCTGTGACAATAAAGAAATTAGTAGAATTAAAAACACTACAGAGAAATTAAAAATTGCTCAAGGACATTAGGGTCTCTATCCTTCTTTTATTCTCCTTATATGTGTGTAACTCTTTGCCTCGAAGACATATCAGGTTGCATTACCTCAGGTGCAGATTCTGCCATCATTACACTGAATAATACCTTATTTTGAGAGCAGTGTCATAGAAACTGGTACATGGTACTTCATGTCAGTCAGTTAAAATGTTACAAGGAGGTGCTGATAGCAACTTGTTTCTTGCACACATTTCCAATGTAAAAGAAGCACGAAATACTTTATTACATAGATTCCTAAAACAAAAGCTGAAAGAATGAGGGCACATTGGAAAGTTTGCACATGTCAGTTCTTTGGGATTTTTTTTTTTTGCTGTTCTTGTATGTTTTTTTGTTGTGGTTTTTGTTTCCTTGTAGGTTGATTTTTTTTTTATTTTTTTTTTTTGCATGCACATGTGATGGCAACTTCCTCCTCCTTATGACCTAAGTTCTGCACAGTACGTGGGCCACCCACAAGTGACCTTTCAGATTTATTAGATCATGAGTGGCAGCAAACCAGATCAATCAGCATTTCATTTTGGAATCTGCTGGATTCATGTATTAGTGTGGTAGACAGAAAGCAAACCTGAGGCCAAAATCTGTTTTTCATTACACTAATTCTAAAATGAATAAAATATGAACTTAAAAAAAAAAAAAAAAGGAACAGTTGTGTATATACAAAAGACAACTCTACCACAGAATGGAAATTAGATTGGTCTAATAAATAGAAAAATGTGATGGTCTGCAGAGGCACTTTTTGATTCTTGTAGGTACTTGGGTGAAGGTATAAAGAATTTATGTTACAAATATGCTATAGAGAAGAAAGTTGGACAAGAACTGCACTAGAAAAAAGGTTTAAAATTTAAAATTCCCTTGAAAAAATAGTGGTGGTATGGGAAATGAAGATGAAATTTACTAAGATCAATATGAAGAACTTTATTTGTGTTGTAAAAAGACATTGCAGTTGATAC
Source organism: Premnoplex brunnescens (assembly GCA_035040995.1). Classification (NCBI taxonomy): domain Eukaryota; kingdom Metazoa; phylum Chordata; class Aves; order Passeriformes; family Furnariidae; genus Premnoplex; species Premnoplex brunnescens. The sequence goes on from JAWWLT010000092.1 coordinate 23,450,198, forward strand.
ATTGGAACAAAGAGATGTCATCCAGAGTGGTCTCGACAGGTTCGAGAGTTGGGTCAATGCAAACCTCATGAAGTCCAACAAAGCAAAGTACAAGGTCCTACACTTGTGTCTGGGCAAACCTATAGGGTGGGTGGAGAAATGATTGAGAGCCACCTTGTCGAGTGGGGGTGATGGGTGATGAACATGGTCCAGCAGTGTGCACTGAAAGTCAACAGAATTCTGGGCTACATCAAAAGCAACATGGCCAATAGGGCAAGAAGAGTGATTCTCTCCCTTTACTCTGCTCTCCTGAGACTCCAGCTGGAGCACTGCGTACAGTTGTGGTGCCCCCAGCATAAGATGGACGTGAAACTGCTGGAGGTGTCCAGAGGAGGGCCATGAAGTTGATAAGACTGGAGCAATCCCCTATCAAAACAAGCTGAGAAAGTTTGGGCTTTTCAGCCTGGAGAAGAGAAGTTTGTGTGAAGACCTCATTGCAACCTTCCAGTATCTGAAAGGGACCTACAGGGAAGCCAGAAAGCCACTCTTCATCAGAAATTGCAGTGACAGGAAAAGGATTTAATGGGTACAAATTGAAAGAGGAGAAATTTAGTTTAGATATTACATTTTTTTTTTACTGTGATGGTGGTGAGACACTGGAACGGGTTGCCCAGGGAGGCTGTGGGTGACCCAACCCTGGCAGTGTTCAAAACCAGGTTAGATAAGCCTTGAGTAACATGGTCTAGTGGGATGTGTCCCTGCATATGGCATGGGGATTGGGATTAGATGATCATTAGGGTCCATTCTAATCCCTTAATAGTCTATGATTTTATGACATTCAAGGTTGTAAGATAAGATACTATGTTGAATACTGCAATGCAACATAAACAGAGCTTGATAGAAATGTTAACTAATTGTTCCTTTTAAAACCTTGTTTACCATTGCTAAAGCCTTGGATATGTTGGTAGGGTTTGTTTGTTTACTTTTGTTTGTTTTGTTTTGTTTTGGGTAACTTGGAATAATGTACAATATTTTGAGGAATATGTGGATCACTATAAAGGAACTGAAAGAGCTGGGTAAGACAGACGATGAATAGGAAATAAATCACTTCTAAGAGGAACTTAAAGAGCCTGGGATTACTTACAACCAAGGACAATAAATAGCAGAAAAAGAGTAGAGAGGGAAAAAACAAGAAATCAGGTATGCCAAGGCTTTTGCAAACAATATAAAGAAGATATTGGCTTAAAATGCAGCGCACACACGCACACACACAAACCCCAACAAAACAAAACCTAAAACAAAACAAAACCAAAAAACAACACACAAAAGGAAAACAAACAAACAAACAAACAAACAAACAAACCAAAAAAAACCCCATCAATGTGGGAATTTTCAATTTACTTTTATTTCATCTCAGGAAACAAGACAATACAATAAATTACTTAAAAGGTTGAGGAGTCTGTGTAATGAAAAAAATTGTATAATTGATCTTATATTTTAAACAGTGGAAAGAATACATAATCCCTTGGGTCCTTTCTAGTCTTAATTTTCTGTAATTATTCTAGTTACCAAAACAGGAAGATTTTCATTTTTAATTCAATGTTATTCAGAAGTATGACTTTTCAAACTCATGTTTTGCAAACTTATACAGTAAATCTTTAGTAAATACCAGCTGTGAAAACATCAAGGTTAAGAGCAGTATTTTCCCTCAAAAATAGCTTGGGTGGATGGTACAGTTGATTTATTGTGTTGTTCCTTTATTGCTAGAACTTGTAATAGTTCACACTCTGTTAATTTATTCTTTCACTTAGAGCTTAAACATTAAATGGACATTTTTATATATAAGGATATTGTGAGTGTAGGCTGAGTAATGAAATGTCACTGAGGTGTGAACTATACTTCTGAAAATATTTTAAATCTTTAACTCAAAAAACCCCATGGTCCTGAAATCTTAAGGTAGCAGCTTTGATATGGTCACTGTTAAAATATCTCAATAATATTTTGCTCTTTTAAAAAGTTTAGGAGCAAGATACATAAGGGAGGAGGAAAGAAATGAAAACACTCATGAAATAGTATGATTTTATTTCAAAACTTAGTATTAAATAGTTATTGACATCATATCTCTTTGTGTCATTTGCAAGCTGTTGAAAGTAATGGAAATATTCCTGCTAGATTTTTTTTTTTTTTTTCCTGAGGAAATAGAGATGTTAAAACAATAGGGGATAGTGGAATTTACCTTTGGGTATAAGGATTCAATAGGCATAACTGAAGCACATTTTAACTCATCTATTTACATTTTCTCAGAAGCAGATGCAGGACATAAAAAGCAGGGCTTAAAATCCTGAGCCCTGCTAGTTCACATTAACTCTTTAGTTTGTTTTGAGTATGAAGTAGATGACTGTAAAATCTGTTTGCAAAACCAGCTATTGAGATCTGACTTTAATAAAAATAACCACTATTCACAAAGAGATTTCCTGTATAGAAGACAATGTTTTTTCTCTCCTGACATTCCTGTGAAAAGCAATGAGTCTCTATACTTCTGATGCTGTTCATCCTTCATACTTGAAATGATTTTGACTGGTTCTCATGTCAAATGCTTTGATATTAGAAGAGATACACAGTCTTTACAAGAAATTGGATTAGTTTAAAATCAATCATGAGTACCATCCAGAAACTTCATTAAAGTTTAGGGCTCCTTCTTTTAGCAGAACTATTTGTTCATGTCTGGAGAAAAACAATGAATATAGTGAAGAGAAACAAAAAGAAAAGAAAAATTAGGCACAAAACATTATAAATCCACTTGAGCTCGAGAACTGAGAAAGCACTGGATGTGAAATAATTTTGCAATATAATCAATGTTGCATTATTGTAAAAAGAAATGTGATACACAAATTAATAGAAAGAGAATTACAAAGTCTGACTTTCTATTTACATATTAATTTAATAACACCAAATGATATCTTGCACGTAAAAATCTGATCTTATGGTCTCTGTTTTTCTGAATTTGTGTAGTGCAGCCCTGCTTTCTCCTATGCTCAAAGCAAGGGAAGAAGAACCAAAATGTCTGATACTTTTATTTTAACATGTATTTTAGACATTAGAATCACAAACAGGTAATGGTCAGTGTTAACTGTTTAAATTGATTTGCCATTTACCATTAAATGATTTTTCATATTCTGCACAATCTGTACAACTTTTCTCTTATGCATCAGTCATGTAATTCTTTGCCTCTTTGTCTCTTTGCTTTCTTTTTGCAAAAGAAAAATAAAAATATAATTGTGGAGAGTAATAGTGAAAAGTAATGAAGCAGACATGAAATACTTTTTCTCATCATTACATTAGGTGGACCACACAGGCTTACTGATTATTTTGTTTCTCTACAGGGTTTACCTGAATAACACCGACCTCTTTGTCCCCTTACTCACTGTACTTCTTTACTTTAACATACTTCAGCTCTTACCCATTTTTTTCCTATCTTGATTCACTTGACCTCAGTCTAGTTTTGCAGTCCAACCACTTTGACAAAGAAACCCTGTTTGTAGTGCAGTATTGTGAAGGCATTACATGTAATTTTGCATCACAGAAGCTTTTTGTCAGGAACTTTTTCATGTTGCTTTAATAAAAAAGAAAAAAAAAGATATAAAAAGGATAAAAAAGAAGGTGAAAGGAGAGTGGTGGGGTGAGCTTATGGGGTGAGTGATGGATAAAAATGACAACAAGCAGCTGAGAACTCATTTTTCTTCCATAATATTAGACATCTGTATCCTTGATGTAAAAGTATGAAGTGGCAGAAAAGTCTTTTAAAGACCAGTCTGAATGGGGATTTAGTAAATGACCTGTGTAACAAACAAACATGACTGATCTGCAGAGATCTCAGCTGCACAGTCTCAGCAATGACAGACTCCACAGACACAGAAGTTACTTAGTGCACAGAAACGTTATGCTTGAGAAGCACATGTGTACTACTGTCATAAAAGATATTTGGAACAATCTACTTTGCTAAAATAGAGAGCAGCTAGGGGATACAGGCTGTCCTTTCTCACGATGTCTAGCCCTCCCACTTTTTCTTCTAAGTTGTGCTTGAAGAACACTCCCTAAGCAGAGGCACCATTTCATGGTCTCTACAACTGCAAGGACTGATATGTTTTTGCCATTATGGCTGCTTGGGTGTAATGTCCTTTTTTTTTTTTTTTTTTTTTTGTATCGCTGTGAAATATTAATGAGAATCAGTTACTGACTTATCAGGTTCTAAGAGTAATTTCAAGAATAACACATTGAACCCTTCTCAGAGCAGATTAAAAATTTATTTTTTTTTATAGTTTTTATGTTGAAGCTTTAAATTCACTTTTCAATCAGAAATAATGATTTTTGAAACAACTTTGTGCTTTTTTGTTTTTGTTTTTGTTTGTTCTTTTGTTTGTTTTCAGTTAATGTTTCTCATTTATTTAGTCTGCTCTCATTTTTCACTTGACTTATAAACTTCTGTAAGTCCCTGTCCTAGCTCGGTAGGTGGGACCAGTCATCACTGTGTGGGGGTGATCAAAGCTATGTATTCTACCCCCCTCTATTCATTTCCCAAGAACAATGGACCATTTGCA
>JAWWLT010000092.1:23468380-23510972 GCA_035040995.1 Premnoplex brunnescens
TTGGTTAATGTGTACATAGTTACAATATTCTGATTGGTTCCTTTATATTCAATTGTTCATGGGCTAGCCTGAGGTGCCTTACACCCTCACCCTAAAAGGCTAGCCTTACCGTGTTTGTATTATTCCCTCCCTGCTTCTCCTTTCTTGTCGTGCTCTGCCTTGACTCCGCCTTACTCTCCTTCCGAGTTCTGGAACCCTCGAGCCCTACCTTATATAAATCCCTGCCCCTCAGAATAAGGTGTTCATGCCCGTTTATCATTCCTCCTGTGTGGACCATCCCCTTTTTCCCGGCAGAACGTGGCACAACACTACCTTCAAAAGCATATTCTCAGGGAACCTTACTAAGTAACTCTTTCATCAGCCTAAAGTCTGATCTTCCCATGTCCAGAGCTGAAGTTTTGCTCCTATCACCAATAACTTGAAATTCAACTATTTCATGGTCACTGTGACCAAGACAACCACCAATCACTGTTTTGCCCACAAGGTCCTTTTCTGCTTACAAACAGCAAATCCAGGAGGGCACCTTTCTTACTTGCATGCCTTAGTGCCTGCAATGTTACATCTGTATGATATTCCCAGCTGGTGACTGGGAAGTTAAAAACACCTGTAAAGAGAACATCAGTTGATCTAGAGATCTTTTAATTTTAATTTAATCCAGTGGAATAATTCATCAGTGACATCATCCTGGATGGGTAGTAGATATTATACTCCCATGACCACATTCACTGTATTTTCTTTCCCCCTTATCCTTGCCTAGAGGTTCTCAACTGTGTCATCACCAAGTGTAAATGCCACACAATCCAAACCCTCCCTTATATACAGTGACACCCTCTAACATCTCCTGCTCTGCCTATCCCTCCTGAAAATCCTGTGACTGTCCATCACCGCACACTAACCACATGACTCCTGCCACCAGGTTTTGCATATGTCAGTGACGTCGTAGTCTTGTACTGGACCAAAGCTCCTATATTCTTTTGTTTATTCCTTATGCTGTGTGCATTAGTTTGGAAGCATTTTAAATGTGCTCCAGTGTACTCAGCATCTTATGGAGCAGATGGAAGAATATGGCTAATACAGCATTCTCCAAACTCTTGTGTGCCACCCCTAGACTTATCTTTAGCTATCCTGCTTTTATCCTTCAAATTTAGTTTAAAGCTATTTTTTATGAACCCTGAAAACTCTTGCACAAAGACTCTGCCATTTTTGTGAAAGGAGGGGTTAACAGGTCTGGTGTCTTGTAGGCCTTTAAGGGTCCCTCCCAACACAAACAATTTCCTAGTTTTATGATTCTATGATTGATTCTTATATGATTTGAAAGATGGAACATAATTTAAGGTTTCCAAACCAAAAATTATGGCTCCATTTGAAACTGCCCACTGCAACTGTACAGCACAGCTTGCTCCTTCTTTTGCTTCTACCAGTTCATTAGTCTTTTTGACATGGCTGTCAACACCAAGGCGGGGAAAGATGTAGCTTTTGACAGATCTGTTGAACAATTTTTGACAAGACCTGGGGCAAATGTTCTGCTTCTTCTTTGGTTTCTACACTGAATGGTGACATCATGGCTTCAGCTTCAAATGAGCTTCTTAGCAATACCAGGGTCATGAGATAACTATCAATCTTTGTAATAAGAGCTCTGTATGCAGTGTTGGTTTTGTGCACTCTTCATATGTGCATCACATTTTTTAACAAAAGTAGTAAAAACATCTATGAATTTTTAATGTTCACAAAAAACTGGAATGACAGAAGCTTATAATTCAGTCACTACAGTACTCAGGTTTAAGCTGGATGCAGAGAAGTTGGTGTATGCTTCTAGTACAGAGCATGCTTTAACCGTCTCAGAAAGGTTAATTTAGGATGGCATTTATAAAGATACAAAGGGCAGCTAGCCTTGTCTGGTGGGATAAATAATTAATGAAAATAGGAATCTATTTAGATATAAAAAGTTTCCTGCTGAATGTGGAACAAGACAATAAGACTGGGAGCAGACTTAAAGCGAAAGAGGGTCTACCCCTGGGAAGGCCTGCTTTGAGAGAGGATAAAGATGTTTTCTTTTGTTGCAGTTTTAAAAATGTAACAAAAGTATAGAAAATGCCTTTGTTTAATAAAAAATACAAAGATGACATAAAATTTCACTGCTAATTTTCTATGGCCTTCAGTTTCTTACAAGAAGGAAGTGCTAACAGCTTTTAATGGAAAAAAAGCAGTGAAAAAATCTCACACTTGTATGGTTTGGGATATAAATATTAATTTAATGTAGGTATAGAAATATAATACACTTGATTTAAGCACTGGAGTATTCAATATGTAAGCTTAACATCCTACATTATGCTTTTCAATCATTACTTTTAGAACAAAAAGTATAAAAATTTTCTAAGCAAAAGACAAGCTGTGCCAGTCCTTAAGTTCAAGGCTTAAATAAAAGGTAAGGTATTTGAGAATGTGAATCGTCAGGTGCCATATATATATTAATTTCAGGAACACGTTTGGGAGAAGATTTTGTGGCTACATATTTAATCAAAAAATGGAAAATTTTACACTGTTGGGAAGCTGGACAATAATACTTAAAACAAAAATCATAAGCAAGACTACTCCCATTTTTGTATTGTGTTCGAAAAGTGTCACACGACTTTTTTTCGTGTTCTCCATTTTGTGTGTTCATGCTTAGATGGTAGAAACCTTATAATTAAGCTCTTTGACCGTAATCTTTTATATTTATGTTTTCTTTATATTGAATTCTATGATATGAAAAACATTAGGTTTTTTTTCCAATAGGTCAAGCAACTTCATGTTGTTCCCTTAAATTCCTCCCCATGTCACATCTTTTCATCTGCAGTGCAATTCAAATTCCTGCTTTACACCTGCTTGTTTGAGATATGATATCAAAAATAAACTTAGATTATTTAAACTCAAACAAGATTTCACCGTCTTTTTCTTCTGTTTGTAATCCTTTTGTTTGGCCTTTGTGATGGTCTGCCCTGTGCTCCTAATTCTGATGACAGCCTTCCACAATTTCCACTGAAACCTGTGACTTTTAAAAGGCTTCAGTACTTTTAAGAATCAGAATCCTAAAATAATTAACTGCATAATACAAGTTTTATTGATTCTATCTGAAATGTTTACATGTTTCTTTAGCATATATTTTACAATTAAGTTACTGTATTGAAATTGAGGGGTGCATAAGCTTTGTATGGAGCTTGTATTTTTGTTCCCTGTGGAATCTGCCACACAGACTACTATGACTCAGATTTCACTTTGTGTCTTCTGGTTTACCTGCTTTTCATTTCTTCATTACTTCACTACTTCTCTGTTAAAAAAAAAAGAAAACAACTTTTGCATGGTGTCACTATTTAGCTGTGCTTTTGTTTCCTGCTTCAGAGTTCCTCATGACATGGTAAGTTTTTATTCTATCTGGTTCAAACTGGTACATAAAGGTTACATTGCTTTCTTTCTTTTAGCACATGGGTGCACATAAGCATAACAAGTAATCTAGACCAACATAACAACGAAAACTTCTTAACATACAAACTTTTTATCAGATCTTTACAATGATATGTTGTGCTGCTTGTGGCAGAAGTGGAGTTAATCTTCTACACTGTATCTAGTATGGGCTGTGTTTTGGATTTCTGTTGGAAATATTGTTGATAACATAGGAATGTTTTCATTATTGCTGAGCAATTCTCACACAGTTTCCATCTCTTTTCTGCTTCTCACACCACTCCACTATTGAGGAGGATAGGGGTGCCCAAGGAACTGGGAGGGGGTAAAACCAGGACAGTTGACCCCAGATCACTGAAGATATATTCCATCCTGTATGACATGTTGCTCTGCATATAAACCACGGAGAAGAAGGAGGAAAAGGGACATTTGAAGTGACGATGTTTGTCTTCCCAAGTATCCTTTATGTGTGCCAGAGATGGCTGAACACCCACCTGCCTGTGGGAAGTGGTGAAGGAATTCTTTGTGTTGGTGCGTGCAGATTTTTTTTTTCCTTTTTAAACAATCTTTATCTCAACCTAAGAATTTTCTCAATTTTACCCTTTCAATTCTCTTCCCCATCCCATGAGGGTGAGTGAGTGAGTGGCTGTGGGGTACTTAGATGACAGCTGCTGTTAAACCACAACATCTGTAAAGGAATTTTTCCTTTTCTTAGTAGAGAACTAAGTCTGCATTCCTTCTTAAAATATCTAAGCATTCTCAGATAGCCTAAATGGTACAAAATACATACTGTTGACATATTTTCACTGACTGTCTGGTAAAATTTTGTTGGTGAGGTAGAGCATCATTTATCCTTCTCCTTTCTTTTCTTCCATCCTCTCTCTCTCAAAAAACCCAAAAAACAAAAAAACACCCCAAAAAACAAACAAAACAAACAAAACAAACAAACAAAAAAAAAAACAAAACCAAAACAAAACAAAAAAAAACAGGGAATCTTTATTATCCTGTATTTCTGATTTTATGTGCAATTTAAGGGACACACAAGTAAAATAAAAAAAACCCAACAAAGTCTTCAACAAACCATATGCAGTGCAGCTATATTTTCAGTGGTGAGTTTTAATTGTTACTTTTTAATTTCTGCAATATTTTTGTTACAGAGAAGCCATCATTGTAATTGAAAATTAAAAAAAAAAAAAAAAATCAATACAACTTTCATATACATTACACTGGGGTCTTATATCTATGATTTTTTTCACTTGGATTTTTTAGAAGCAGCTTTTCTCTTGTACTCTTTATCTACCTACATACTGTGGTTAGATATTTTTAAATTCCACTTACCATACAGTCAGAATTTGCAGGTGGTTCTCAAACAACTTTTACCCCTCTATCTAGCTCTGGAAAGGACAATGCAATTAATAACAGATGGTATGAAATGACCACGTCCTTGAGAGAATGCCTTATTGGCACCTCCTGCTAATTGTATAGCATATAATGCAAGTAAAAGCATAATAAATCTGAACTGGGGGACATTTTATGCAAGAGCTCTTCTCCCTTTCCAGACGGTAAATTGCTCAGCTCTTGAAATATCTATAACCTTGTGATACCCAACTTACATTAGCTTAATTGCCTTTTTTCTTTTCTTCCTCTCCCCCCTTCTTTGTTCTCCGTCTCTTTTTTAGTTCCCTGGGTCTACAAGAGCAATTCTGCTTTGCTAGTCTATTTGCTCTAGTGCTGTAAGGAAAGGATCTGTGTTTACTGTCTTGGAGAGAATTTTTTAGGTCTGTTTTGCAGAATTATTGGTAATTGAAGTTTTTAGAGAGCTTTAAAACATTTTACTTGATATTGAAACATAACTAAATATTGAAGGAGTTTAATAGAAACATAGCAGAACATTTTTCATTAACTGTGAGATGGAGTGAGCTTCAGATGGATTAAAAGATATATGTTATTATATCTTTAAATATCATCATGGCTAGGCCTGGCGGTGATCTCTGCCTGTTCAAGGACAGACACATTAGTCACGTAATCAGACCAGTGGATGTTTAGGATTGTATGGACCCAGCGCTGATGGAAGCATTTGAGGAGTAGCAGGTGGTGGTGGTAGATGATCCATGATTCAGACCCATATAGAAGAATAGACAGTACAATGGCTCCATAGACACTAATCTTTGTACTTTTCTTTAGGTGTTTATTGTGCCAGACCCTTGTATGGAGTTTTCCTAAAGCCATGTATACCTTTGCTAACCTGTTGTCTATCTTACCTGTTTATCAATCTTACCATCTGAGGAAATGATGCTTCCCAGATAGCTAAACTGCTGAACTGACCTTCTTATATTTTTAAATGTACTATCATGCTAAATCCACCAAAGTTCTGATGCAGAAGAATTTTTATTTCTGACAACAATATATAAGGAATTTTTCTGCTGTGGAAAAAAAAAAATAAAAAACTTTGCTGAAGTCTCAAACTCAAATCATTGTGCCTCACTATGTGGGGATGAAAGAGCATTGCTTTGACAGAGTTTGCCTCTCTAGGCAGTGGAGGATAGGAAGACTGTTTCTTGTAAAAGTTCTGCTAAATTTTTTTGGTTTATTTCTACTTCCATCAATAATTTCATTCTTGACATTGGCACAAGAATAAAAAAAAAACAAAACAAAACACGTTAATTGAACAAGAGCATGTATATACATTTGCTTGAAGATGCATTTGCTTGAAGGAGATACCACTTAAGGCATGGAATGGTGCTACAGCTTCACCCAGTGAATGGCATCTACAGTTGCAAGTGTCCCATCAGTGTTTAGCTGGCTTTAAGGTACCACCGTAGTTCTCCTACCACCTGTATGGAGAAGGCAATTGGATAGAGAATTAATCTTCGTGGAATATTTTGTCAAGATGCTACAAAGTTGTCTAGTGATTATTTGAACTCCACTTGGTCTGGTATCTAAGGCAGAAGTGTGCCAAGCCTTATAATCTATTCAGCAAGAGCCTACCATACCCTTTGAGTGTCTCCTGTTCCATGTCATGTGCTGCTGAGCCAATTGGGCAAAGGAAGTCTTCCCAGGATTAGAGTAAGAAATAACACATCAGTGTAATCCACAGAGAAAGATATACACTGGATAGGGAACAAGGACTTTCAGATCTACACCCTGCTATTGACTTTCTGAATGATTATAGGCAATTTTCTTTGTGTTTTTGTTCCTATTCCCTATTCTGGCTTATTTTAAACTGTAAGATTGAATGGTGCATATACTGAGGATTCCTCAGTGCTATTGGACTGCACAGTAATATTAGTAACACAAAGAGCTGCCTTGGCAAGTACTGTAAAGACCATGTGTCAGTGTCTAGACTGCTTTAGGAAAACAATAGAAATAGAAGGGTATTCTTGAAAGACTGCTGAAATCTGAGGTGAAAGTTACTCTTATGATTTTTGTTCTTTGTGGACAGAACCATGAAGTGCCTCCTAAAATATCTATGTTTTTTTTTTTTTTTTACAAGTTCATATGACACTTCCTTATTGCAGTTAGAAAAGTGGTTAAATGAGTTCTCTTATAAGTCCCTGTGAAGCCATTATAGCTTGAGTCCACTTAAGTCGATAATAAGATTACCACTGGTTTCTGAGACAAGACAACAATCTTGAAAATTCATTTATATATTATGCAACCCCCACCCCCCCAAAAAAAAAAAAACAATAAAAAACCAACCAACCAAACAAAAAATACCCCAACCAAACAAAAAACAAACCCAGAAGATCATTGTGACTATAATATATAACCAAGGGTTGAAGTCAAAAGGGAAAGAGTAGACAGTAAGAAAAATAACTGAAGAAATAAATGAAAACTAGAATGGCTTAGGTAATGACACAATAACTGCTTAGGTGACCAGCTTTGCCAGTGTGGTGCAGTTTTTGGAATTTTCCTATTTGCTTAAAGCATTTGCTTTTTTTTTTTTTTTTTTCATCAATGCTATTACTACATTCTGAACTAAAAGTGTGCAATAAATTGTCATAACCCTGGCATTGCTTGCAAATCTGAATATCAGTTTTTAAATTCAGATATATACAAGCTTCATCAAAATGCTAGAACTGATGTATAGTATTAAACAAGTTATTTAGTCCCTTAAGTTCCCTAAGTTGAATTATTCTAATCCTCTCTTTGTATGAAGAGTAAAAATTAAAAGTGACATAATGAACTTTGTAGACACTGATAACAACTTGTGTGTCCAAATTGGTTAGACGTTGTAGTTATGGGCAGTAATCAGTATACTTTATTAACCATGACCATTCACTTCCACATGCAGGAGGGAATGTATTTTCAAATACTGTTCACTTCCATAAGGAGCATCAAACAACCACAGAGAGAGGTACATTCATCCCCAAACTGGTAGGATGTTGAGCATAATCAAATACAATTTTCTAATTAAATCAAAAAACTGAAAATTTGTAAAACTCTACTCCCTCATTGCAAAAAAATCATTCTAATGTCACAATAGAAAGGATTTACTTATCATGCATTAACTTCCCACTCTACACAATGTATATGGTAGCATTTAAATGATGGTAGACTGATTTCCCTCAGATCGTACTGTGTTTTGTTTTTCTGACTAGAAGACCGTACAGTTTACAAAACCTTGGCTTTATCCAGTCCAGTGTTTCCTCATTACTAAAATAAGAATAACCTCCTCTAGCTTCATGGATAGTTGTCCTGGCTTTGAACTCCAGCTGCTCTTCAGACTGGTAGCTGTTCTTGCTTTCAAACAGTTCAGATGCTGAACCTTAAGAAAATGTAACTAAAAAAATGAGAAGAGTTTTTTACGAGTGTGTTAGGAGTTGAATTTAATATTCTGAGAGATGACTTGAAGAAAGCCAAACTCAAATAAGGAAGCAGAAGGAATGAGGAAGGCATGGACTAGGAGAGGACAGGGAATTGTATTTCACTCTTTTGGTCACAGCAAGAGCCTAGATTGTCTCAGCTGCAAAGCATATCCATCTTAGTTTATCAATATATTCAGTAGGGCTGGATGACCAAAACAGCATTTAGGTATTAAATCAGGTATTCTTGTATATTGAGCATATAAATTCACTCATACTTCTATATTGCTGTAGATACAATTCTATCCTTTCCTGTTCTGCTTGCCTTTATTTTTTCAGTTTATGCTCTAGACTTAGAAATCAAAGGTGTTTTCCTTAAAGGTCATGTCACTTCTGTAAGTGAATAGTTTGCCTGGGTGGATCTGACTGATATGTACATAAGACAGTGTTCAGATGATGACAATGGGGCAAGTATGTCTTTTTATTTCCTTTAATTATTAAGAGGTTCTGGTCTGACTTCTCTTTCTCTCAACTTTCATTACTCAAAGATGCATATAAAGCACTTTTACAGAATACATTCTACAAACACTGGGGTTTTTATTTCTAGATGCTTGCTGTATGTCACACACTATCAACTCACAGCAGTGCTGTACACTCTCTGTACGTTCTTGATTTTTAGCTTTTCTTTTCATTAGTGTATGGAAATTATGGCAGGTCTTAAGAATGTAGATGCTATTGTTTTCAGTGGAATATAAGAAGAATTATAAGAGACAAAGACAGGGATGAATTTCAACCCATTGCTTTCCTGTTGAATGTCCCTTGTCTTCTTCTTCAGATGCAAGCTCCTCCATATCAGCAATAACTTCATTTACCTGCCTCTGTACCTTTATATTCTTTCTGAGCTGACTAAAAATGAAAGCACAGAGCTGTGCTATGCTGTGATGACACTAAGAAGAACCAAGGAAGATTAATGATAACAATAAGTAGAATGCATAAAACTGTAAAGCTCTAAGATTAGTGCAGGGATAAGTGCACAGGCAAAACCCATCACAGCTTTCTAAAGCTTGCTAAACATAATGTGTAATCCATCCCTCTTTCAGGCATGGTAAGTGAACTTATAAATACTAGGAAAAGCTAGTCAACTGTGTAAGTACATACTGTTTGTTTGCTATTAACATCACACAATGTTGGCAATGCCAAACACATTAGTAAAATCAGTGAAAAGCTGCACAAGGGATAGACTTAAAAGAAAAAAAAAAAGAAAGCCAAACTAAAACAAACAAAAAAAACTCTAGTTAGACTTTAGTTGTAAAACTGTGTTAAGTAAGTTTTTTAAGCATTAGTCCTGGAACTCATTTTCATTTATGTTCATCTCTTTCTATCCTGAGAGCTTAATCTAGCAAGTCAGTAAGAGCTGTACATCTTTGAGCCAAGACTTGTCATGTGTCTAGCAACCATATTTCTCATCAGGACAACTATGAATTAATTTAAAAGAGAGAACACATCACAAGAGATGCTGACAACTCCAATTCTATCTGATGCAGCAACAGAAAGAAACTGTTTATCTACTAAATAAGATAAGGAATAAAAATTCCTTGTTCCTTTTTATCTTGTTTTACTTTTCTTTGCATTTTGCTATTTCTGAACAGCTTATTCATGTGAGTGGGCGTACAAGTGCACATTTACTGTAATTGAGGGTTAAGGATATTTCATCGACAAAAATGGACAACTACACTAAACAAAGGTTTGATTTTCAGAAGTAGAATAATGCAGCTTTTTCCATATCTAATTGCTTCATTACATTGTATCTGTATTAATAACTTAGCAATCTTGTCTGCCTATCCAAAAACCAAAATGTGCTTGGAGTTCAGATTTCAGTAACAAGGATCATTGAATATCCAATTTAATACCATGCATCATTGTAAAAGATGAAAGTCATTTAGGGAATTACTTATTATTTTATTTTGCTTAATTTGTCTTGTTTGCTAACAATTTAATGCCCAATATCAAATTTTGAAATCATCCTCTCTGACCCCCTACCTCATGCACATTATTTCTGCCTATGTCAATAACTGGCAACCTTTTTTAAATAACATATATGACAATCCTTTAAAACAAATTAACATTCAATTTAAACAAAATAACATGGAGTCTCAAGGAGTCTTTAACCATAAAAATAAAAGATAATTCTGAAAAACCCTACAGATAAGAAACAAGAACAATTAATTTGCAACTGCAGTGTGAAATAATCTTAAGTAATACATTAGTAACAGTAGTGAAACAAAGTAAAAATAAAGAGCAGAGAAAGCAACCATATATGTATTGATGTATAGCGAGTGTATTATTGCATTTTACAAAACACAATGATACTTAGTGTCACATATACATCATGACGGGAACAGGTATGCTAGGCACAGTATAGTCAACCTTCACAGCAATAGCAGATTTGGATATTTTGCCTGAAATGGCAGGAAGAGCTTAGATCTTAAACTGAGTCTTAAATATATTCTGACAAAGCAGAGCATATACTGTTGGACATTTCCTCTTAATTTAATATCTTCTGGATATTTTTATTGTATGGTAGGACAGGGCTCATATTATTCCTTTCTTAATTGTACTGTTTAGAAATTTTTGATAAAGTGGTGAAAATAGGGTGCTGTAGGAGTTCTGGACATATTCACAGCAACAATGAGTTTGGTTTGTTGGTCTGTTTGTTGTTGCTGTTGTTTGTTATTGTTTGTTTGTGGGTTTTTTCCTTCATTCTTCTCTACTAGGTTTGTGTTATTATATCCAGATAACTCTGATTTCCCAGAAGTCCTTACAATTATTATTGTTGCTATAAGTATAGAACTATTTAAATATATGGATCAATTCAGGATTTTTATATACACATTTGAAGGAAGGGTTTATTTGAGGCTAATTTTCAATACTAACCAATTTAACAATAAGTAATAAATTTTATTCTGCAGTATTCTGCATCCATATTGGAAATAATATCAGATTTGAAACTCAGTTGTGTATAAATAGTGATAGTAGTAGCATCATAAATTTAGAGTGATAACTTGAATTTGTATATGCAGTAGGAATATTTTCTAAGAAACTTCACCAGGTGGATGAAATCTCAACAAATAGGAATAATACAGATATACACCCTCCTGATTTTCAGCTTATTGTGTAATACGGTATTAATCAATAAGTCAGTTAGTTTGTTTTAATAGATTTTAAAGAAATTAAATGACTGATGTCTTCTGATGAGATTATTAAAACACACCCGTGAAACCCCAAAACCACAAAATGCACATTCGGGAAAAAATAAAAATGAAAAAAGGAGAAAGAGAAGAAAAAAGATAATTGTGTTCTTCCCACTGAAGGAAAAAGGATGTGATGAAAAACCTTGAACAAATTCTTAGTGAGTGCCAACTAGTGAATTTGCTACTCATTGGTGTAGTAGCTTTCATCTGTGTCAAAGTTCAACAAGAAAAACACTCCCATTTTATTTTAAAGATTATAGTCTTTAATCTTTATTCAAAGATAACAGTAAACAGTTCCATGTTTACTGTATTGCAAGTGATTAATTTTCAATACATGTACTGTGCATATAAGAGAGTATTTGCCCATTGATCTGACAAGCCCACTATAAAGATACAAATACATTGTAATTTGTGATGGTTCTTCACGTACATGTGCTCAAATTTTTATCTATCGGAATCAAATTTTCATATAAATATTCTACTTGCAGAAAGAAAGATAAAGGAAATTCCTCACATCTCCACTGCTCAATCTTATGCAAAGTTTCTAAAATCCTCCTTTTACTTCCCTCATCCTGCCTACACACCACTCACCACTGTCACATACTGAGCTGGCAAGGGGAGATGACACTCCTTTCCAAGAAAACCGTAGATCTGAATTCCAGATCAAAGAGAAAGACTTGAAATTCAGGATGCCTTGACTTAGGTAAAAGAGGACATGGTTTGAAACTGTATTGTTAACACTGAAGTGACTTGGCCAATACAGTTGCAGTTGCATCCCATATGTTTCTAAGGGATTTAAGGGGAAAAAAATCTTAGTATCTCTGATTTTCCTTCTGCCTTTGAATGTAGACCTCTTATGTATGGCATGATATACTGCTCCTACCTGGGAATGAATACCTGCCACTATCACAGAAGTACAGAATCACCACCACTCTTAAAATTCATCTTAGGCACTAGTTCTACTATCCCCACATCATCATTTTACCTCTTTGAAATGCATTTGTACTGCCTTTTTTTTTTGGGGGTATGACATTGGTGTTGACACAATAAAAAGTCTTACTGCATGTAAATCTTCTAAAGTATGTTTTTTCTGTTCCTGCTGTTTCTATTGCTGTAGTCTGTTCTTGAGAGGAGCTAGAGACACACCTGCTGTGGGGCTGAGAGTCCTGCTACCCTGCCAGCACTGGTGGTGTTTTCCAAGCCAAGCTCTGAGGTGTGGGAAGGCCCTGCTGGCAGTGGAGGAAGATGCAGCAGTTACTGAGGGAATCATTACACGATGACCTCTGTCTCCCTGTTCATGCATGTTTTTTTGCTGAGTTCAGTGAATTTATGATCTGTGTCAACCTTTTACATTTCAGACCCACTCTACCTAGAGAGAGGCTCAGAGACAACGTTTCAAACTTAGGCACTTGTTAAGATCTAAATGAAATAAAAGTGAAAGCACTATGTTTTAGATTTATATAGCATCTAAGAACTGTGAAGAAACAAAAGTTGATAAAGCAAACTATACCATGAAGAAATCTATAACTTAGAAGTGCTAGTTCCTTATACTGGTCAATAAATTCCATTTTGACTAGAAATCCCAAAATATATAATGTTTTTACTTCTCCTGTAAACTTTCTTTTATGTATATATCTAATGTTCTCAACTGTCGATCCTCCCCATCAGATTGCCTGTCTTACACGTCTCTTGACTCTTTCAAGAAACTAAGCTTATCCAAATGTTTTAATAATACTAACATGCTTGCTTTTTCCTTCTCTGTCTTTCTATGCTTGTTTGTTTTCTAAATCTGTTAGCATCAGTTCTAGTTCATCAACAACTCTGTTGTTTAACAACTGCTGAAGCTAAACAGCAAATTAAATGAAATATTTTCTAAAAATCTTTATTAAGATGAAAAACCCCAACCAAACAAATCCAAAACAACCCAATTCTCTTCTCTTTAAATAGGAAATATTTCACTGTATATTTCAGCAATATCAGTACATGAATGGTTGGGCTACTGTCATGGTCTCTGAGTACACAAAATCTTTGATATCACTATGCCATCGTTACACTAAAAAGGGTTTCCAATTACACAAGAAATAGCATAACTTGATTTCAGTCTGTGGATTTTTCCACAATATCTTGCAGTGAGTTTTACATGTGTCATCTAAATCAACTCTTGCAAACTATAGTATTTCTATTCCTTCATGCATTTATTTTTAATACAATATTATGCCATGACAAAAAGGAGAGAAAAAAAAGGGTCATATGTGATGTTTCACTTTTCATTTTAAGTAAAACAGTCTGATTGGAATGAATCCCTGTATGGGCCATTCACTCACAAGCTGGACTCAATGATCCTTCTGGGCCCCTTCCGACTCTGTGATTCTGTGGACTGTGCAAATAGAGTGATTTGATACACCTATATATACACAAGAAAACATTTTATTGGATCAGAGTATATAAGCACACTAAACATACTTAAGTCTGCTCAAATCATCATTTCAAAAGCCTTATTCTGGAGATGCATTTTACCAATATGCATGTTTTCTTGAATCAGTGTCATAATTAAATACTCTTCTGGGACATGATCCAAAGGACCCTGAGCTAACTGAATAGACCACTATTAATTCTGAGAGTAACTATATTGTGGTTTAGTCTCATATTCTTTCATAGTGTCACAGAGTTCAGTTTTGAGTTGAAGACCTTACCCAGGGCTAGTGAAATATATTCGGGCTGTTAAAAGTGCATGTCTTTTACAACTTTCAGGAGGACTCATGAGTGCAGAAAATATTTTAAAGTAATGAGAAGACCTATAGAAAATGTGGAACATCTTAAACACATTTTTCGTTCAGGTGTCTCTGCGTAATTTGTAATTGTCAGAAAAAAAATCCACTACAAGGGAAAATACCATAATTGCTACTAGTAATCAAGCACATTTACTGTGTGGTGTTCTTGTTGATGTCAGTAGCTAGAAATGGGCAAGTGAAGGCTTCACACTTGTCAAACTTATCGACAGATATAGCAAAGTGACAAAGTCTGAAGGGGACAAGGCAAACCCAGTTCTGAACTGGTGAGGACTGAAGCATACTGGCACAACAGAATGGAGGTATGTAATGGGGTGAACGAGCTACACTTACTCTGTGGACTACTAGGAATCTCCATTCAGTAAATCCAGCCTTTGGTAACTCAGAAAAACACCTCAGGGCCTGATAAACCTCAGCACTGACTGGGCACTGAGATTCACATCTTCACTAAACTTCTCCTTCCTGCTCCATTTTCTACTAGCATTTCAGTAGGTTACATTTACAGTTTACATTCTTCCCCATGTATTTCCTTCTTCCTTTCCCATATTATGAGTGACTGTTTTTTGCTGTTTTTATAGTTGTTGTTTTATTTGTTTGGGGTTTTTTAGCAAGTACAACTGAAGGCATTTTTTCATTAAACTGAAAAATGTCAGCTCAAACATTAACTTTGGGGGTAAGAAATTACATTATTAGTTCTTATTAAAAACAGAAGCATGTAACAGCTCTGCAACCACCCTCCAGTCTGTTGCAGTGTTTTAACATCCTTACCACTGAAGAGTATTTCCTAATGTAATCTTGACCTTTTCTAGATGTAATTTGAACTCATTAGATCATTTGTTCTTGTTTTAGGTAAGTTAAACTCAGACAGAGTTAAAGAATGTGCTCATAATTAGCAGAATCTTTCTGGAATCCCTAAGTCAATTTTATGAATCGTACTTTTTTGAACAAGGACTTCATGTTGCAGCTTCCAATGACAATGACATACCAAATTAATCAAACATGTTGCTTTTTATACCCATACTGTTGTTTCATTGTGTAATGTTTTAGCTTGAGATTTAGTTAAGAAAAACTCCTAACTATTCTTAATTTACAACAATAGCAAATTTTTTTCTTTTACAGTTGACCAAACATTTGAAGACAATGTATGAAAACAAATTTTCTCATATTTTTCTGCAAGCTTGCTATAAAATCTCATAACTTGAAGGAGAAGTTTAGTATAGGGACTGGTTGAAGGGATGTGACATTACTGGAAGTTTTCTCACTTTCTTTTTCAACGGTGTAAAAGCCTTTCAATTTTTTCTCCACTCTTCTAGACACCAACTCAGCTAGAAAAGGTACTAGTCTTTTCATCTGTTGGAGAAAAAGTGCTTACTGGACTAACGTTCTAGTATAAAGAATCTGTCTTGGGCCATTTTCACTCCTTCTACACTTAGGTTTCTGAATTGAAAACAGACACATAGAAACGAGGAAAACGAACCATGTCTCTCATTTACATTTTTTTTTCCTTTACTTACAATTCCTGAGATTTTTTATATATTTATGTTCTTGTACATGATTCTGAGAGTTACTTTAAAATAGAGACAGCATGTAATATGTGGTATAAGTGAGAATTTAGGGCTCATACTGCCAGAATTTAGACCTGACATGATGAAAACCATAGAGGTACAGCTTATGTTGCTTACATTTAATTGATTAATCATATTCAGTTTTATCTCTATTGACAAACTGGATATAGGTGGGAAGTGAAAGGTTCAGAATCAAATAGTTTAGGCATAAAATATCATGTGAATGTTGTATAAGGCTGTAAGTGGGATTTTAAGATTATTTTAGATACTTTGTCATTTTCCATTGTGCTTACTTTGCAGATAAACTAGTACATATTTTTCCTTGATTTCAGCTCAGTTTTCATTTCTTTAGTCTTACTATGCTAGAAGACATTAACTTAGTTAAATTACTGTGAAGTCTCTGCTAATGAGATTTATTTCACTCAAATTATATAGTTTCTTTATTTTATACAGCTCCTCATTTTAAAAGAAGGAATATCTTTCTAGTTTAGAAAATATACTGTTTGTAGCCTTAAAAGTGTATCAGAGGGTTGTCCAATACCAACAGAGCTGTCCCTTTAAGGATTTATTATTTGAACTCAGGCAACACATTTCACAGACAGAGAGCTGGAGGAAAACAGGTTCCTATTTAATATTATTTATAGACTAGTCTTGGCATACCCTTCAAGTTCTGCAAACTTAGCCAGTATGACACTTGTCAAGTACATCAGACCTTATGCAACAATAGTAGGCCAAAATTCTACATACAGTTCAGATATTCTGCCGTAAGAAAAGGCTTAGTTTTTGGTTTTGTTTTAGTTTTTTTTGGTGAGAAACCAGTCCCGATTACTTTCTTTTCATAAGATAGTATCACCTAAGTCCCATCAGTGATGAGACATTTTTATGCAGTTGCTTTCTTTCCAAATATAGAACAAATAGATCTAAATGTTATGAGCTAGCCTGCAGGCTTATAGAGTGCATATTTCTCACTGAAAATCTATCTTTTATGTATGTGGTATTGCCCCATTAATATTTGACAGAAGGATGAATATATAAGGTGTGGCAGATTTACGAATTTTGGTAAGATGCCTACTGCTAGATTGTTTTCACCAGCTGATCTCAGATTCATTTGGGGTGTTTTTATAGTTATTTTATTGTTTTGGTTTGTGACAAGGGAAAATCTTTAATGTGTTTGTTCCTAGAACTCACCATAAGGTGAAAGTGTAAGACATGAAGTGTAGCTTAAATGTCTGTAAAGATAGTTGCATGAAGCTGTAGAGAACTGTTATGTTAGACTAACTTCTAATTTTGACTGCAAGTCTGTATTTACCTAGGATATGAACAACAGCACATTTAAATAATATTTTCTGGTCTGGTAAAGCATGGTATGCCTACTGGTGAAATAACAGTGAACAGATTTTGAATATTAAGATAAACAAGAAATAAACCCCATTACAACAATGGTTCAAGTCCCCAGCCTATGAACGAGCTATAAATTGCTAACTATAGCTGGAAAATGATATAAAAACAAAAAAACCCTCAGGATTTTCCCTCTAGAATTGCCATTTTGGGTGCTAGGCAAGCCATTAACCTTTAGATATTTCTGAGTGAAATTTAAAAGCATAGGAGAGGAAGTGTAAAGAGAGAAGATGTGATTCCAGAAATTCATTTATTAAACAGATATCAGTTTCATATTAATATTTACTGAAAACCTTTCTTCTATGTTGCACTAACAACTGCACATGCCCCCTATTATGTGAAAAAATAATCAAATACTCTTTTATTTTAATATTTGCCAAATGTTATAGGTTGATTTTACCATAAATGAAAATAATTCCTGAGGTGAAGACTGATACTGATGGATTGTCTCTTATCCATAATCACTGTGGCAGCTAAATTATTTATATACATGCTTTGGATGTCTTCCTTCCATTTCCCCACTCATCTAGCATTTCTGCAGTGAAGAGTGGTGCTATTTGAAATTCAGTTCATTATATGCTGTCTTGCATATATGGTTTGTTTCATGACAGTTGCTGTAATAACACCATCCTTGGTACTGGATCTAAAAAAAACCACTGTTCAGTGTTTTCAAATAATGGCAAAAGGTTAAAGAACATAACTTGACATCATTCTTGTAATATATATATATATATATATATCTCCAATTTTCCAAGAACACCTGAAAGAAAATCTCCCAATGCAGTTTAGAAAACACAACTCATTTTTATTTTAGAAAGTTTCAAGAAGGCAATTGACAAATAGAATATCATAATTTTCTTCTCAAAATATCCATGTCTGTGCTGGTTTATCTGGAATATTTTCTTTCTCATGGAAACTGGAAAAATTTGTGTATTACTTTTCTCAACACAAATAGTATAAATTAATTTTTACTGATTTCTTATCCGCTTTTTAATTATTATCTTACTTTTCCCCTTCACTTTTATCACCACTTCCAAATCCTAGTTTCTTCTATTCTGTTCTTTGATCTTAACATATATTCTTTTAAAACAACTGAGGAAGCTAAAATTTCCAATGCACTCTGATCAAAATACAATCTGTAGTGCAAAGAAATAGCTCCCAATGCATTCTTCAGGTGTGTGCTTTAGCCACAGTCAGTTTCTGTGCTGAGAAGGAGGGAAGGACTTGGGCTGGGTCTGTTTCCAGCCACACCATCCTCATACCTTTGTTTTGATAGGAAGGAGAACAGTGGCCAGGGGTAAGAATGCAACTCCTCACGGCATGTTAAGTGTTCCATATTAGCCTAAAGTTTTGGTCTACCTTCATTAGCCCTGGGCTCCTGGGCTCCTAAATCATTATTTATATGATTCTCGAACTTGGTTTTACTTTATCTGCTGCTCTGTCAGTATTTCCTGTAGGTGAAATATTCAGAATTAACTATGTAGTTGTAAATATGAAAACATCACAATGTGCCTGAATTCTAACAAAGGTTTTATCTTAGCAATCATGGAAAGCTAAATAGGACACTGGTTAACTATGTATTCAAGGTAGCTGGGAGAGGTTTAAAACAACAATCTAGCAATAAATGTCTTTTAGAGACTGTTTTCCTCCAAATAAATATTCTTATTAGAGATCCTTCTTCTATGAACACATGGATGACAGTCTCATAACATGTTCTGTTTATTAACCACTTGACAGAAAAAATATTAGCTGTGCTGTGAAAACTTTTGAGTGTTTTCATGTCTGTGAATTTGCACTTGCCATTCATGTGCATGCAGCTTTCAAATGGACCATTTATGTAAGTATTCACAGGGCTCAAAGTTGCACTAATTAAATACAACTGACTGTGCTGAGTTTCCAAATGCCACTCCTAGTTCCTTCTACAACCATCTTTTTTCAAGATCTCCCTCCTATCCATTCTGAAAACAGTAGGTACTGAATTCCTGTACAGAATTCTTCCAAATACAATGATAAGAAAGAGTATATTTATTTGTGCTTTGTTAAACCAACACTTGTTAGCAATGCTACGCTCTTCAGCACTGCAATAAAAATATACTACTAAAATCATGAGTTCATACCTATCAACAGTACTGGACAAAACAGGTATTGAAGGTCAAATTAAAATAATTTTCAACATACTACTCTTCTCGTTATTAGCTATAAAGCTACCATCAGTATTTTCAGAGGTTTGAAGAGTAATATTACCTTAAACTTATGATACATTTTACAACTGGGGGAAAAGTGTGCACAATCACCATTAAAAAGTGTTACAATACAATTACCATGAGCAATAAGTAAGAGAACACATTTTAAGATTATTTGTACAGCAGTTTCTAATGTTCGTTATAAAAATATATTACAGAATAGGATGCATCCAGTTATTGTACAGCACAGTTAGGAAATCTGAAAACCTTCTTGAGAACTCTGCCTGTATATCTTTGTCCCAAACTTAGTGAACTTTAATTCCAGTTATGGTTGATTGTTTAAAAAAAGACGTTTGTCATCCTGGTAGCAATTCCATGTGTGATTAGATTAATATAGTCATATCCTTTTTCATCTGCAATACTGTCCTATATTGCAATCTCTTCTAGAGCTGAATCTCTGAAGATGAAGACCAACCTTCCTCTCCATTACAGCAACTAAATAGAAAATGAGAGTTCAGCTTGTACTTAGCTTCAGCATATGTGGTTTATTTATTTCAGCATTTTTTTTCTGATTCAGAAAAACAGAGGCAGTGACTTCCAGCACAGTACTAAAGCCATCATTTGGTACAATATAAAAGACACTAGATAAGAGTATAGATTATGAATATTATTTTATCCCTCAGCATAGAAAATTTATTTTTTTTTTATGATGAATTATGAAATTTGGATACAACTAAGCTGCATGGAAAAGAAGAGTGGAAAAAGTTTCAAACTGGACCTCATCAACAATACTTATGGTTAAAGAAATTGTCTTACAAAGGTTCAAACTGAGAAACAAAAGTTTGACACAAAGTAATATTACTTGTGCATCTCAGGTCTGACTCTTTTTTTTTGGGAGAAATGATGACCCAATTCACCATTAAGACGTCAGGATAGATTATTACATCCTGATCAGCAAATGTGGGATTGTGGGCAAGTTCTTGATTGAATAGGGATAAAGCATTCAATACCTTGCAAAAATTAATTCCAACACACATAACATCTGTACATATAGCATGTGTCTACTGTGAAGTCCACACAGAATCTAGAAAAAGCAAATAATAGTGCAGGTTAGACCCTAGTAAGGTTACCACACTGGAAAACAGAGGTGGCAGAGAAAAAAGAAAGAACAACAAACTGTGTTAGTTCAATTGCACTGTTAAATGAAAATGTTTGTAAGAGTTGATAATGTTTCATCTACACACAAGAAAAGGAACAAACACTAGGAAAGAAAACATTTAGGCAGATGCAAAAGAGTCTTCAAGGATGAACAGAAATCAATTAATTCCAGTGACTCCAAGTCTCATGAATGTTTTCTCTGGTGTAATTGTTAGATGTTAGTTTATTCAGATGTCCCACTTTGATCTATCTGTTTGTGCTATCACCTTCTTCATATGTTCTTCAAGACATATACTTCTTCACTACAAATATCACAGGACTGCATAGGAAAGATTTCTATCTATGAGTAACACTTTCCAGAATTTAATTTTAAGAATGATTTTATATATTTTTCTCCCCATATTAGGAAGTTTTTGCATTTGTAGGAAGACATAATTCTGCTATTGTCAGTAAAAAAGATTTAACAATATCAAAAATAGTGTTGAATATTGAATGTTGAATATGTGAATAAAGGTGTCTTTTTATGATTGTTCCTATCCTTATTCACATACATGACAGTTCATCTATTTACATTGCTGATGTCAAAGAAGCTAAAATTCAGAGACTATAAAAATCCCTATGAAAAAAAGGAAATAATTAGAGTGTGTGTGTATGTGTGTGTAGCCTGTGTACACATATGTATATCTCTGAATATCGAAAATTTCGATTACTTAAGAATTTACATTCTGCTGCAATTCAGTCTATAGGACACAGAATTTGAGTTAGAGAGGTATATTTTTATGGTAACACAGAAAATTTCTGACCAATTCAGTAATGTCTTTTTTCCCTTTTCTGACTGTTTTCAGTCAGCTACGCACCACTCCAAGGCATACATGAACATCCATTTAATGCAGTCTGTTGCCAGATGATGAATGGTTCCCACTATCCCTCCATGCTCTGCAACTTTGACTTTTACCAAAATGCTAATAGAGAGTTGAACGCTTATTTTAATGTAAAAATATTTATTGTATAGAAAGAAAAATTACTTAAGGAAAAATTCTTGTATTAATATACATATATGATATGCTCTAAAAGGGAAAAACCCAAACCAATTAACAATAAAAAAACCCCTATGAACCAACCAAACAAAAAAAAAAGATAAATTATTAATTTCAGATCATCAGAACAGATAACACTTAAAATTTAAAACTCCAACTATGTGCTGGTTTTAGCCAGGGTAAATTTTCTTCACAGTGTCTAGTATGGGGTTGTGTTTTGGATTTGTGCTGAACACAGCATTGATAATATAGAGATGGATTTGTTATTGCTGAGCAGAACTTACAGAAATTCAAGGCCTTTTCTGCTTTCTGTACTACCACACTGGTGAGGGAATTTGGGTGAAGACAGCACCTAGACAGGTGGTCTCAACTGACCACATAGCATCATGCTCAATACATAAAGTGTGGGGAAGGAGGAAGTGCAGGCTCTTTGGAATTGATGATGTTTGTCTTCCCAAGTAACTCTTATGTGTGATGGGGCCCTGCGCTCCTGGAGGTGACTGAACCGAGCCCGCTCACGGGAAGCAGTGAATTAATTCTTTGTTATGCTTGGCTTGCACACACAGCTTTTGTTTTCCCTATTTAACTCTCTTTATCTCAAGCCCTGAGATTTCTGGCTTTTACACTTCCGATTCTCTTTCCAGTCCTGTTGGTGGAGTGAGTGAGCAGCTATATAGGGCTTGGCTGCTGGCTGGGATTAGACCATAACAATCTGTAAATGTGGTAAGAATATAGCCTAACATCACAGCAAGAAAGTAAACTTTGTGACACATTTTGTGAAACTTAAAAACTTCCACAGAAAAGAAATTAAAAACCTGGATGCAATTTCAATCAGTATACCTGCACCCTTCATCAGTTAAAAATTTGAAGTATTGGAGACAAGTGATGAAAAAATGCTACATTGGACAAAGAGGGTGAGGTAAAAACTGGAAAGCAATGGGAGGAAGGAGGAGTGCAGATCCAGTCAAGCTTGTTTTGGGGCTGAGTAATGACCTAGACTATGTTAAACCTCTATAAGACTCCAACACTCCTCTGCAATTCTTCATACAACTTTTACCATCTTTTTCAAGTGTGAATGTTCCTCCATATCTTCTGTATCTTTTTCTTTCTTTCTTACCGGTTAAAGAACACATTTTATCCGTGACAGTAATTTGTGGTGCACTTTCAACTTTGGGTGGACACCAGGCATTCAGTCAAGGCCAAAACCACAAGAGTTTAAAATGTGGTTTTCATTTTCCACTCTGAACCTCTGCCTTCTGGAGCAGGAGAACTATTGGTGTCTGCAATGCTATCTTTCTTAAAGATTCTTTTCCTTTTGTGCAACAAGTCATTGCAAAGAAGAATTCTAGACTGAGTAGGATGTGAGACAATGAGGGAAACTGGAACACAGGATGTTCCACACAAACATGAGGAAGAACTTTACTGCAAGGATGACTGAACACTGGAACAAGCTACCCAGACAGGTTGTAAAATTTCCTTCGCCTGGAAATATTCAAGAATTGTCTAGACACAATCCTGACTAATGTGCTCTAGGGGACCCTGCTTGAGTAGGCAGGTTGAGCTAGATGGCCTTCAGTGATCCCTTTCAAACTTACCAATTCTGTATATTCTTATGGCATCATGAAAAGGGGGATGTGCACAAGTACACTGCTGTGATCCTAAATGTTGCGGAGGGAACACCAGCAAGGCATGAGATCGAAAGAGAGTGGATTTTGTAAGGAGTTACATAGGAGTTTCTGTATGCAGAAACAAGGACATAAACTAATGCAAAGACCCATGGACTGAGGTTTTGAATTGTGGGGAATCAATAAAGAGGATTTAAAGTTAAAAAATGGCTGCAGAGAGCAGCTAATGATTTTCAGGCTCATGGTGTAAAGGACTCAACAGATCTCACAGTCATGCTGTGAGTTGAATGAGTCTCTGTTTTCCCCCTTGGAGCTCCATTCTGCAAGTGATGTATGTTAGAATTATTTTTATTTACATTAATTGTTGGTTAAAGTAAACCTGTTGTTGATCATACATTTCTCCAACTAAGATTTCAAAATCTAGCATCATAGCAAAGTAGAAGGAGACTTCCCTGAGAAAACATTGCACAGTGAAGCAGAATTTTTGCATCTTTTTTAAAGGAGAAAAAAATCTTGTTTTGTCCTTTCTTCTGCATGGATGGTAGAAATTTTACCTGCATATAAAACATAAATTTTAGTGAAAAATGAGAGATCACAAAAGGCTTCAAGATCAGCAGGTCTTTTGGTAACCCATAGTTGTACATGAACGTAACAAATTCTTCTAGAAAAAAATATGCTTTTAAGGAGTACTAACTTTGTACATTTTATAAAATACCACAGAAAACATCCTCACTTGGAAAGGCTGATTGGGTATTCAGGTAGATTTCAGATGAACCCAGTATTAGCTGCTGGTTTCAAGTAAGATGTGAAATAATTAATACATTCATCAACAAGTCAGAAGTAGAAAAGGTTATATAGAGAGTGGAATTTTATTCTGAAAATGAAGAATGAAACAGAAGGATTTGAAAAACTGAATAATGAGTTTCAGTAGAGGTTAAAATGCTAATGGCTCCAGAAGAATGCCATGAAGAATTATAAGACAGAGGGCAAAGAGGATGCAAAAGAGAAAGTCAAGTCACAAACTAACTGTGAACATACAGAATTTCATTACTATAAAGGGTTGCTGTGAAATTACATTTTAAATCAGATAGGTGTTAATTTGTAATTACAAATTAATCATAACATCAATTGTGAGTAATAGGTTGCATAGTAGTAAAAAAGAAATTGTTGAAATATGGGGAATAATAAGGTCCATAACAATAATGGAAATGAAGGATCATTTTTAATAGGATTTGCAACTTTAGGAAGATTTGGTAAGGATTAAAATTTCAAATAATATATAATTTTAAAAACTAGTCTGTTTTAAGAGGCAGACAATTTCTTAACTAGTCTAACAGATTTCTTCAGAAAGGAGAAAAGGGATAAAATAGAATAGAGAATTAAACCAAAATAAAGGGATATATCACAGATTGATGTCAATTTTAAGCTTTAACTGGCACATTTTTTAGGCTTTTTTTGCTACATTAGACATTTTTTTCATTAAAGAAAACATGGGACCTAAAATGGCAAAAACTCACACTAGCTAGATCTTTGATTGAATCCAATGACAAAAACATGTTTTCGCTGCTTGCAGCTTCACTTAATCATTTAGGTTGTACGAGGTGTTTGGATCTATGTCCTCTAATGTGTTCATAGACTCTCTTGGGAAGGTAAGCTACAGTGAAAGCTGCAATTTAACATAGCAGCAGCACAGTAGTTTCCTTGTGTAGCCTAAATAAACATTTGCATTTAAACTGGTATATGATTAACACTAGTATATGATTAAGCTCTGCAGATTTTACAGTTTCATTAAAGGCCTGAACACAGGCTTTCTACTGGGACTTTCATTTAGTGGGTTATTATTAATTCATCCATGAAACAGTTGACTGGAAGAAGGAGTATGAATCACTATTCAAATACTTGTCCAAATGGATCTGAAAGATCACAGAACACCAGAATGGTTGGGGTTGGAAATGGCCACTGAAGAAGGTTCACCAAGGGCAGGTTGCACAGGCTCATGTCCAGGTGGGCTTTGAGTATCTTTGGATAAGAAGACCCTGCAACCTCTCTGGGCAGACTGCCCCAGGGTTTGTTACTCTTGAAGTAAAGAAGTTCCTCCTCATGTTCAAATGGAATATCTATGTTTCAGTTTGAACTCTCTGCCAATTGTCCTGTCACTGGCCACTGCTGAAAAGAGTCTGCTCCCACCCTCTAAGTAAAGACTGAAACAAAGAAGCCATTCAGTAATTCTACCTTTCCTTTATCATCAGGGCACCCATTCAATTCAACAGTGAGCCCAGGTTTTCCCTAGTCTTGCTGTTGATACATTGGAAGAAGTCGTTTCTTATTATTCTTGACATCCTCTGTCAGATTTAATTCCAAAATTACCTTAGTCTTCCTCATCAGATCCCTGGCATATTCTGCCAATATTCCTTTGTTCCTTCCAAACACCCTGTTTCTTTTCCCATATTCCATAACTTCCTTACTCTTTTTTTGCCAAAAATTCCTTGCTTATCCACCCAGCTCTCCTGCCTCTGTTGTCTGCTTTGTTACTGATAAGGATGCACCAATCTTGAGCTTGAAGACAATGACGTTTGAATATTAACCAGGTGTCTTGGATCCCCGTACCTTCTAGACCCCTAACTCATGGGATTCCTCCAAATAGGTTCTTTAAGAAGCCAAAGCTATCTCTCCTGAAGTCCAAGGTTGTATGTGTACTTATTGCCCTGCTGTCTCCACACAGTATCCTAAACTCCACCATCTCATGGTCACTGTACACAAGGCTGCCCCCAGCCTTCACATTACCAACAAGTCCTTTTTTTTGATGGTGTTCTAAGATTATATGATAAGTAGGATGTTTAAAAATGACATGTAGTGAAATGGTTTTAAACTCAAAGACAGTAGGTCAGATATTAGGAAGAAATTTTTTACTGTGAATGTGATGAGGCACTGGAACAAGTTATCCAGAGAAGTCATGGATTTCCCATCCGTGGGAGAGTTGAGGACAAGGTTGATTGGTACTTTGAGCAACTCATCTGTGCCAATGGCAAGGATGTTGGAACTAGATGACCTTTAAAGTCCCTTCCAACTATTCTGTGATTCTATGATCTGATGTTATTTACATACATTTTATGAAATTGTTTGTTTTATAAAGGTTCACTGCTGGGACTTGATGATGAAACACAATTTTGCGTGCTTTGGTCAAAACAACCCCACAAACAGTCACTCCCTACTGTCTTCCATTACCTCTGTATACCTAGTCAGAAGAGATCAGGCAAAATTAAAGACTGCAGAACTTATGTGACTTTATAATATTGAACTCTTGGGATGCTGCTGAAGAATTCCTGTTTCTAAAAATCTTCTGTCTCTGAAGCCAAATCTTTCCCCTAAATGTAATTTTATGGAGTGAAATCTCTCAGACTGTCACAGGCCTAGCATGAGACAACAACATATTACTCCTAAAGAACTGGATTCTCCATATCTGTGTCCTGAAATAAATATATCATTTTTTTTTGTTGTCAAAAATGTTCATTTATTCACCGTGACTTTTTCACTATTATAGATACTATAATTTCATCTATTAAAGGTACTATAATTACAAAGATCTTAAATATTTTCATCATTATGCTTGCTTAAAAAATTAACTAACCTTAAATAAGGATGGTGAAGAAAATGAGCAAGAGTTTTCCATAGTGAGATTCCACTCTTGATTTAAAATGGCAAATTATGTGTGAATTATGAATGAAGTTAATACTGAATTATAATGCCACTGCAACCACTGCAAGGGAGCACAGCTGTTAAATCAGGAATGCATGCGTGTCTCCAGTTTTCCAGAGAAAACAAATAATGTTTTACAGAATATCACTGAATATGAACAAAAATGACCAAAAGTATCCATTATTAATAGTAAAACCAGACAGTCATGAGGTTGTCTTATGATAAATCTTGGTTTCTTAGAGTTGCACTGGTAATTAATACTTTAGTTTCATCATTACATTAACATATAATTCAGTCTGTCTTCTTAATATGGAGAAAATAACAAATGACAACATTCCAAAAATCAGTGGCAATTTTCTCTCCCTAACTTTGCAGCTTACAAGTTCTCATGTTGTCTCCTGACCAAAACAAAGCATATCACTTATTTCATTCACCTTTCATCAGAAAAGAACAATCACAATGTTTTGGAGAGCTGCTAACCTGCACATATAATTTCCAGGAATGAGTTTGTACAGCTGTGCCTAGCAGGTTAGGAAATCTCCTGTACTTAACTCATCTTAATAATATCAAATTTTGTTTGTATACTCACTCTAACCTCACCTGGTACAATTTAAGCCTACAGTCTTTTATTACACCCTATGCAATCATTGGGGACAGGTGAATCTACTTAGTTTTAAGGCAGCTTATCTTCTGAGCTGAGTTGTGTAATCACACTTTCCCTCAGTTTTCACTGGTATGAGATCAGAAAATGGAGACAATTTCAGTTTCTTGCCATAAGCCTTTTTATCACAGTATCTAGTCATCTTTATTCTCTTTGTCATGTTTCCATTTGTCCATGTCTCTGAAGCATCAAATATGACAAGACTAGGAAAGAAAACCTTTTATGTGAACAAAATCTAGTCACTTTAATAAAACCTGGTTACATCATCTGTTCTGGTGATGTAGTTCTATTACCTGACAATGTTTTAATATTTTAGAAATTATGTTTCACATCACTGTCAAATAAAACACTAATTTTTTTTTTCAATCAGAATGGAGAGTTGTTTACAGCAAAGGTGTAGTTGAGGGTTACAGGAAGTTAGGCACTTAAAAAAAAAAAATCCATGTGAATTATTATTTTTTTAAAAAAAATATTTTGTTACATAGTCCATAATTAATTAGTACTCATTGAAAAAAATAAGCTGAAATGAAAACCTTAAAGAATTATTTTTTTTTATTTTTAATAAGATATGTATTTCTTTCACATCTATAAACATTTACTTCACCTTACCCTAAAAATTATTAGTAGATTATTAGTGAAAGATGAAGATCAAATGACTGAAAAGTACAATACAAATCAGGACTGAAAAAGACTGCACCTTTGACCAAAGCTTAATTGTAAACTTGCAGAAGTCATCAAAAAAATAATGAGCATTAAGAATATAATTTTGTATTAAAGAATTGAACATTTTTGCATTTTCATAAAAGATGAAAACATGTTGCTTATTCTTACAGATAAAAAAAAAAATCAAGATTCTAAATAATGAAATAAAGTTATAGTAAGTGATTTTTATTCATACATGTCTGGGGTTTTTTGTCTTTGACTTTTATTTGGTGAAATTCATATGCATGTTAAATACCTGTAGAAATTACAGCACATGAAACAACCATCAGTGTATGAGCTGAGTTAATTTCTGTCTCTTTAAAGACATTGTTGAGTAAATCATTACTCAGAGATGAGAATCAAACTCATTAAGTATGTGATGTTATGACTAGGAAGATTATTTCATCAAAACTTCATTGAGCATAAGATTTTTATGGGGGGTCAAGGAATGAATAAACAAACCCCCTAATAAAGAAAAAAATTCTACTCAGATGTTTTCTTAAACATCAAAATAATGTGGGGATTTGTGTTTGTTTTGTTGTCAGTTTTGTTTGTGTTGTTGTTGTTGTTTATTTAATGGTGTCAGGGGTGAGGTGATGGTGGATTTGCATGTCTGTTAGAACAGCTAGTCAATGTATAAATGAAGATGGTTAATTCCATGAGCTAGTTCTTATTTAACATAAAGAGAAAAGATAATATGGCAAGTCTTTGGCAGGCACAATATGCCCTTCTTAGAAGGGGCTAATGCACTAATGTAATCCAGGTATAGTGAACTCTGCCATTGTTACTCAAGCATGTTATTTAAATAAAAAAATTGATTAGTTTTAATCAATGTATGTCTACAGTTAAGAAAATCAATCTGACATCCTTTTAAAGTCCTTTTGCTATGAACAAAGTAAAATACCCTATTATTAATTTACCCTGTAAGAAAACTTCTTTCAAGTAAATTATTTTAATGTTCATGATTTTTTTTTTTATTTTTTTTTTAAATATAGAAAGCCTGACAGCAGTTCCTTTAAACCAGCATTGACTTTCAGTAATCATTATAACTGGAAAATAGTATTTTATGTTTCTAAACCAATGGTCAGATTAGTATTCTTATTTCTTATTCTGCTCTGTAGACTCCTATTTGAATGTCAATACTGAAACTTTGATTACATTCTTCTTCAAGGACCCAACATGTTAATGACAGTAATCTACCTTGCAATAAAAACCAATATGGCTTTTTGTTGTCTGTTTTTATGGTTGGATATTATTTGAGATTGTCTTAACAATGCCATTTTTACCCTTGTATCCAGTGTAGGATAACTTGATGCTCAGTGTTCTTTATGAATTTAATCTCTGTGTAAAAAAAAAGTAGTAATTCACATCCTCAGCAGAGTTTTTGCACACATTGCTGTTTTGATGAAGTTTTCCATCAAGAGCTTGACTAAGTCAAATTTTATGGCTTTTTTATGCATTCCTCTGCTTCTCATCAATCCTGAAATTAAAATTTTTCTCTTATTGTCATCATCATGTAATCCATTTTCTTGCAAGAATAAGACCACTACTTTTGAGCCATGGCTGAGGTACTTTTTAGATAACTACACTCAGCCAGCCAGAATTATTCCCTTGAATTTTTAACTGTGTGTAGTAGCTTTGCTCACTGTTAGCCTGTGTTGTGCTGATGCTTGTTAAACAGTAATTCTGTTTCATTCCAAGAAAGGCTCCCAGTAATGTGCTGACATTTTCCTTGTAATCTATGTATATTTTTCCAACAATATCTAGTCAGATATGCTTTGTAAATACAGATGTTCATGCAAGTGAACAGCAGAACTGTAGCAGACTAGAGATAATGACATATGCAAGATAATAGATGAAATAAGATGCACATTCTGGTCTCATTGCTTAGCATTGAGAGAATTTTATATCACATTCTAATTCAAAACAGCTAATTCCAGGTCTAACCCTAAATTGAAAGTAACTCTTTATACCTTGAGGAAAAAAGTGAATACAATGGGAAAGAATATTCCTAGGTCTTTGTCCTTAAATTTCCTACTTCACTTCTCAGGAAAATAAAAGAGGCAGAAGTACCATGCTTGTTACACTGTATTTGATAAATCGACAAATGAAAAATAAAAGAACCCACTTATCAGCTTTGAGAGATGACTACAGTATATTGCTCTGTCATTTGACAGATGAGCTGACCATTGCCATGGGAACCAGCGGGAAGCAAAGGGCCACGTGATAGTAAGTTGCTACAGAGTGGTAAAGGCTAATAGCATGAAATGAATAAAGGGGTTAAAAGGCTAAGAAAATTCTAGTGGTTCCTGTGTCTAGTGTGACTATGAAAATATATTTCAACTTCAACTAAGCTGTGTTAGAAAAAGCAGAGAGATTAAAGTATGAAAAATAGTATTTATAAGTCTCCACCATCAAAAATTCCAGATTTCTCCTTTGTGATTTGCTTAACATTTAGCAGCAGAATGGAGTCTTAAGGATTGACATGAAATGTTCTAAAAGTGCAATAGAAAAAAATCAATAGTAGTGTGGGGAATGATGTGAGAAGGTTGTGTTTTCACAGTGGTAATCAAAAAGTAATTTTATACCCAATAATTTGTATTGATTGTTTGTGAAACTGCAATGCATTATATTATACAACTTGTTGTCTGTTTATAAATATATGTATTATTTTGTTGGGCTTTTTCTTTTCTTATTGAGTATTTTCTCCAAGACAATTATTATTATTTCGTGTCTTTAATATGTAAGAGCAAAGTAGCAGGCTATGAATATTATTTGAGCAAACATTGGCAGCTTGCTAACTCCTCTGACTTTGCCTGGGAAGAAACAAAGGGACGCATGATATAACAGAACCCTTGAACTAGCACCATTTACAGGTAATTCACTCAGTAACTGTCAAGTGTTTTCTTCTTTCAGCTGCCTATCAATCACTCAAAAAAATTCACACCAAATTGTGCACCTCAAGTGTTACAATCTTTTCCTTTCAGTCACTGTTTCATTTATCGGTCACCTTGTCTGTTTTTTTCAGTTTTGCATGGTTAAGTTTTAAAGACTTTTCAGAAGATGCTGCATATATTTTATAATGAAAATTACTTTTAAAAAATATTATTCCATGTTGGGAGAATATGAAATATTTAAACAATTTTCATTTTTGTATTTTTCACACCAAAAAAATCCTCTAGTTAAAAAAAAAAAATAAATCAGATCAGAATAGAAATATGACTGTCCAATAGAAATAAAGCAGTTTCAGAAAGATAATAAAACTGCTTTTAGAAAAAGATTTTGAAACATTTAAGTTGGGCGAACTATTGCTTTCATTCAATCCACCAGAATGAGCTGCATCTGTATGTCATTAATGGACATAAATGTATGACAAATAATTTTATGTAATTGAAACATTTTAAGATCAGAATATACTATTTTAAATGTTTTGTTTGAATTAATGTTTGATAAGGGCTAAACAATTGCCTCATGCTTTGTGTATCATGGGAATCTTGTATAATAGGACTGCAGAATAATTTTGAGAAAAATATTAAAGTTTGAGATGCTTCAGTGAGTTAAACTTCATTGACCACGGCCTTACATCTGTTGTTTGAATGGTTAATTGCCAAGTGTCTTTTTAAGCCACTAATCACATTTTACTGTACAAGCTATCTTTGAGACTACCTTTGATATACATAGAAAATGAAAATGCCATTTATTATTACATTTCAAAATCACAAAATAACTTGTAAGTATATGTAAAACTGATTTTTTTCATACCCAGAGAAAAATATCCAGGTTCATTTCAGAAAAAAATGCATCTGACGTAAGATGGTGCCCTCTACACTGGTGATTTGCAGATTCATGTTCAAAATACAGTACTAGATGTGCAGGAATATCAGCATCTGTGCCTAAACTTTGCTTCTGAACAGTGGATGAAGCTGCTGTAAAATACATCTAAACTTCCATTTAGTGCGCACAGTGTTTTAAGGACAGATAGTCACATTTTCTCCGCTAAACAGTTGTGTAGCCACATGGCAATCTATTGCTATCAAATACTAATTGTTTGATATGATATAGGTACATTGAATCTTTCTCTGGAAATAAAAATATCTGTGCAGTGTGGCCTTTTAATTGTTTTATTCTATTTTATTTGTTTGTTTGTTAGTTTTAATTTACTTAGTGACTTAAATGCTGGATTTTATTTAAGGACTCAACACTATATAAAATATATCTAGTTGAAGTGCAATTGAAGTTCAAGTAACTTCTAAACTTTATTTACAAGGAAATTAGTGGTGTTTGGCATCAGTGATTCTCCTTGCAAGCATATAACTCCATGACAAGTCAGTCTCTCATAAGCACTGGAATGTCTACCAGATTTCTTCAGAAGATAATTCAGAACACCTAAGTTTGTTCTTATTATTATTCCTGCAAAAGTCATCTCTGCTGACTATAGAATAGACCTAGTGTCCTGAGACTACAAGGTCCTGTTGCTTTAGAAATTAGAATATATGCTCTTACAAAAATTAATAAAGTCCTAATAAATTAGCATGTGGAGCCCATTCCAAAAATATGCACAATGTATATTCTTCAGTGAAAATTCTTTCAAAGCTATGAGACAAAAGTATCATAACTGCTGAAATGCAATGATACATATAAGAGTGACAAAGAAATGAAACAAAAAAAATTATACGCAAAAAGTTACTTTTTCTGCTTTGATCTTGTTTACCTAATTCTTGATGTTTGCTGCCATTTTTAAAGTTGTGCATATGAGAGCTCTTGATGATAATGAGAGCACTTTATTATTGCCATTACACTGTTGGGAGTGTAGGATCATGTTTTTGGATCTTGCAGTAATGAAACCTAGGAGAGACATTTTCCCTGTAGATGAGTTTGGCATCCTGTCATAGTGACTCTTATTGTATTAGCAACAATACTTTTAGTGGTCTGCATTGTGTGAATTAAGTTATTACAAATTCTAGGGTAGAAATGAGTGTCTCTGTCATGGGTTTTAGCTCTTAATCAGACCGTAAGATGATATAAATAATACAATACCAAGTTTTTCATTCAAGAACTTTGGTCATGCTCAAATATATTTTCAGAGAAATTAATTGCTTAGGTAGAATGCATGTAAAAAGAACGTCTTTTTTTTGACCTGGAAGTAACTTATTCAGCCTTCAAATTATTTCAATGGTATTTTGAGCTGCCTGCTACCAATCGTACTTGACACAGGTATCTCCAGTAACAGGTTTAGAATAAAATACACTTGAAGTTACACTTAAAAGTTCAATTTTCATACTTGTGTGTGAAATGCAACATAAATATTGCCAAAGACTAAGATGGTGGAACACAGTAGAGAAGTAACTTTTTTTTTTTTTGTTACCTCTGACAATTTGTTAAAACATACTTATGATGCAAATTCTGATAGATTAAGTGTAAAGATTGGCTTAAAGATTTCTTTGGAATGTTCTTGTTTGTGTTTAAATCTTTGGTGTTACTGCAAAAAGCATGTATCTTGATAATCCTTCATACAGCATCTGAGTTGTTTGGATAACTTAGTTAAGGAGAAAGATAATTAGGAAGTATGTGTCTAATGCATGTCTAATAAA
The DNA here is from genome assembly GCA_035040995.1 of Premnoplex brunnescens. NCBI lineage: Eukaryota > Metazoa > Chordata > Aves > Passeriformes > Furnariidae > Premnoplex > Premnoplex brunnescens. The sequence goes on from JAWWLT010000092.1 coordinate 23,502,280, forward strand.
AGTCTTCAGATATGAAACGGTGCCTTGATATTTCACTAACCTCTTTAGACATAATTGCTACTGTCAACTTTCAGTGATTAGTAATGGTTCATTACTCATCTTTCCCTGCATGACTGTGTACACAGTCTTTCCAGAAAAAAAATAAGTATATTGATCTTTTTTCTCTTAAATTTATGGAACAAGGTTAGAAACAACTGCTTATTGCATTGATAATTTTATTTGCACCTGAGTTACAGATTATAGAAGGTGAAGCCAAGCAAATGGGACACAACATAAACAATACTGATGATCAGTAAGATCAGTCACTCTTTTAGATATATGCCCTTTCTTTAGAGGCTTAAATTTCTTCTTCCATCTGAATATTTCTGGGGAGAGATGAATTTTCTTTTGTAAACCCAAATGTTATCACAAAGACATATGACATCAGCCTTTACTCTTTCAGTTGCTAGAATCCTTTGCTATTTTTGTATATTTGTATCATGTATATAACTAATATTGGTTCCCACATATTGACAAACACTTTCCTACAGGGAACTTTTAATTCTCTATACATTAAACATTTAGATTTTTTGTCGTTATATTGTTCTAATGTCATGATTACTTTGAAAATAGTATGCAAATTTCTGTAAGAGATAAATTGAGAATTACAAAAAAATACTATGCACTTGGAAAGAGAAATTATATGACACATTGTTCTCAAGCCATTTTAATTTCATATATTTGGTCATAAGTGATATGTTGAATATTAAAATAATTATTTTTCTATTTGCAATACTGATATATACCCATTTTTGCATACAAGTACCAAAAGAACAATATTTTTCAAAGTGTTTGATCTTTCAAGTTTACTAATTGAAAACAATGCAGCTCTGAACCACCAGTTTTAAACAACTAACTTTGAAAGAACAATCTCCTAGTAAAAAATTTTTACCCTCTTCTAGTTTAAAATAATTACTCCCTCTCCTATCGCCACAGTCCCTGATAAAAAATTCCCCATCCATCTTGCTCCTTTGAGTATGGAAAGATTGCCATAAGGTTTCCCTGGAACTTTCTCCAGGACCCTGAGATGCATCTAGTTGGATCTGACAAACGTGTGCGCACATGTTCCGGTGTTGCATTGCTAAGATATACATGATTATTTTTAGGTGTAATCACCACAGTGGAATAAAAATGGGAGCAGCATATTCTGTATTTTACCCTTAGTTGTACATTAAGTGGTAGAGAATGAGTGGGTACAGAGACCTAGTCGATGCCCTGAGACTGCTGAGATGGTCTGTGGTAATGAGGAAGCATCAGATTCAAATCATGTAAGAAAAGAAGGGATTGGAGTGTTCTTATGTACCCCTCCTTTGAAAAATTCATTGCATGTAGAGGTATATTCCATACTGTTCACAAGTAGATGTCCAAATTGAACATGAGGTCTATAGATTTTTACTATATGTAATATCTTTTATATTGAAGAAGTTTTTAGCATGCAAATTAATTTATTTTGTGGATTTTCCTTGTTTTGTTTTCTTTTGTTTCATTTCCACATTTTTTAAAATGTTTTGTGATTTCCACTGATATTGAAAAGCCCACAAACTCTAAAATCTAATTGGATTAATTTATTCAATTTTCTTTCATTTTCCAATTGTCCTCTCTTCTTTTTTTTTTTTTTTTTTTCCTTGTTTGCTTCCTTTCTTTCTCTTTTTTGATTTTTTTTTTATAAGCTTTTGTTTAGACAGAAACCTTAGAAAGTTTACCTCTTTGTACTGGGTTTGGCTGAGATGGAGATCATTTCCCCACAGCAGCCGCCACAGTGTGGTGCTTTGCATTGTTATCTAGAAAAGGGTTGATAACACAGCAGTATTTTGGCAGCACTGACACAGCATAGCACCGTCTCTCAGCATTCCTCTCTGCCCTCTGTTGAGGGCAAGATCCTGGGAGGGGACACAACTAGGCAAGCTGACCCAAATTAACCAAGGGGATATCCCATATTATATGACACCAGCTCAGATATAAAAGCAGAGGAAAGGAGAAGGAAGTGGGAGTATTTGTTATTTACAACATTTTCTTTCTGAGAAACTACTCCACATGCAGAGGCTGTGCTTCCCAGGACACGGACAGACATCACTCGCTAATGGGAAGTAGAGAACAAAGCCTCTTGTTTTTCTCTTTGCTTGTGCATGTGCAAACTTTCACTTTTGCTTTAGTAAGTTGCCTAATCTCAGCCTATGAGTCGTTTTCAACCTTAATCTCTCTCCCTCCTTTGACTGGGTAGGGGAGTGATAGAGCAGCTAGGTGGGCACCTCGCATCCAGCATAAGTCAACCCATCACACTCTTTTATTCAATTATCTCTGAAATACAGATCTATTAAGAAGAAATTTCATCCTAACTCTAATGCAGGAAGTAAGAACTTTTTATTAATTTCTACAGGATGGAGACTGCACCAAAATACCTAGATCTGTAGCTGATTAATCACAGTATTTTATTTATGTTTTTAATTCAGTGGAGTATAATGTCTTTTATAATCCTTATTTTTGATGTATGATCAAACTTCAGTTGAAAGCGATTCATATAGTATTTCCTCTTTCTCTTTCAACACTTTTCCTAATAATCTTTGTTATTCAAACATGTAACCCTGCATACTAAGGGCAATCAGCTGTCAAATACTATAGAATTGAAAATTAATTCAAGAAGTTCAAGGTACAGAGACAAAAAGTTCAGAACAATACTGTTTCTGCACTTGTGGAGTATATTGCAACTGACAGATTTTTCATTATGTCTTTCTTCTTCTGGTTCCAAATCTGTTTTTACTGTGTATAGTTAAACTACAGCAATGGATTTTATAAAAAAGTTTGAAGACAGATCAGTAAATCCTTTTCATGTCATTTCTTTTCCTCTCACCTACACAGAAAAAGATCTTGAGAATTTTTCAACTCAGAATTGCTTGAGGAAGATTGAAATGTGTAATCCTATAACCTATATTCATTCTATTATAAACCAGGGAGAAGTATATCATTAGGGAAGGAAGACTGCTAAAATTATACATGTAAAATATTTCTAAAATATATGTTTGGGTTTTTTTCCTTTCTTTTTGAAATCTTTATCATTAATTCTGTGGTACATTAAACATTTAAGAAGGTACTGAAGAATATGTCTTATTGAGACACTGTCAGCTTGATAGGGATAGAAAAGACTCAGGAGATCAACTTTGCTGTTCTTATAGCCCAGAACAGAAACAACTACAATTTTATTACTCCTGACAGAGGTGGTTTAGGCTGTTCATAAAGACCTCTATTGCTGTAAGCCCCAGTAAGTCTATTCCAGAGTTTCACTCACTCTCAGAAATTTTTTCTCATTTTTAACTTGAATCTACAGCTTTCAAGGGATTAACCACTGTTCTAAAGTGCAGGACAAAACAAAAGAATTACAGGGTTGTACAGAAGTTAGAATATAGTTCTAAATAAATGTCACTGTTTTTATATCAGAGTAAAAGAGTAATAAATACCCTCTCTATAACTAATACCATTGTGAAATTAAATAAATGAAACCTTAGAATTCTTGTTTTTTGCACTTTGACATAAGGATGTAGAGTGCAAGTGAACACCTTGATATTGTCTCAGATCTCTTTGACAAATGACATCATGGTGTTGGAAATTACTTGAAAATTAATCATACAGTGGTATAGTTTTCCATTAATAATTAAAGGATGATGGTTTCTGATAGTGTTTCTATCAGAAATAAGTAAACCCTTTCTTTTCTCACAACAATATCTATAAAATCCTAAATTTCTTAGTAGCTATTTAAATAAAATAGTTCTTTTTCCTTTTTTACTATTTGCTTTTATTTATAGTGTTGAATATTAGGGAAGGTCCTTCATTGAAAAGGTGGATGAGCACTGGAACAGGCTTCCTGGGAAACTGGTCACGGCAGCAAGCCGTAGTTCAAGAAGTGTTTGGATCACAGTCTTAGGCACATGGGGCTGTCCTGTGCAGGGCTTGGAGATGGACTTGTGAGTCCCTTCCAACTCAGGATATTCTATTATTCTATGATTTTAGGATAACTTACTATTTGAACTCAGCTTCTCTGCTCCCTTTAGCAAATAAACATGTGCACACAGTTTTTAGGTTGTGCAGAGAAATGCTGGTGCAGCAGCTCTGAATTTGTAAAATCCAAAGCTGCAGTTAAATAGACATTTGTATTGCTTTAACAATAGAAAAAAGTAGTTATTCTTCAAGAAAATTAGAACCACAAATCATGCTTTAAAAAACCCCAGATATAACACGAACCTTGGCAGAACAAATCTTATGAGTTTCTGATTATGTGGGAAGATAAAGAAGACACAATAATGCATTTCCCAGAATGGCAGCTAGTGATCTCTTCAAAGGGCCTTTGCTAGACGTAAGAAAGCATCCTGTTCTAATCAATACACCAATAATCTGTAATGTAAAGATTAAGATCAGAATATTTAATAATCTAATACTTTTTCTCTCCATATAACACTTTGGAAGTCGATATCTTTAGAAACCTGGCCCATTTCCCTGCTTTGAAAGCATTATATATTTAAGGTTTCTAAATAATTCATACAGTCTGTGTGGTTAAAAATATAAAAAGTCAGTCCATCTATTATCTTCTGCAGCTGCTGCCTGAATAGTAGAGGGTTTGTTGGTTGTGGCAGTATGTTTTTAAACTATTCACTATTCTTTTCCTTCTCACTGAATTGAGACTTTAGTGGCTAAATTAAAGGAAAGGAATATTAGACTTATACAGCTGCTAAAATAAACTCTGTTTTTCCTCAGATAAAAAATGTGCAAATACATGTGTGGTCATGCACATATGTATTCGTAAGGGAAGGACACTTCTATAGTACACAAATAAATATGCCTTAGAAAATAGGAAAGATGCTTATTTTTATGTAATGGGTTTGCAGACGTAAGCATTAGAACAGTTAAAATAAAGGAGTATTGCAATACTTATGAAATAATTTTCTGCGCTTCTCTGTTATTTGCTATACTCTCAATGAACTTGTTACAATTTAGTTACAAATCTTCTAATGAAGTTTGAGACCTTTATGCATTCTTGGATTGCACGTATATACTTGAACTTAACTACTTTTGCATTAAAAATAATACAAATTTCATAGAAAAACAGAATAGCTTAGATTGGAAAGGACCTTAAAGTTAGTCTAGTTCCAACCTCCCTGGTATGGGCAAGGCCACCTTCCACTAGACCAGATTGCTCAGGGCCCACATCCAACTCAACTTTGAACTCTTTTAGGGAAGCAACATTCTTCTCTATACATTCTTAATTTTCCCACATAATCCACAGCTCCACTGTTGCCTTTTATAAATAAAAAAATTCTCATGTTATTAAAGAAATACAGTAGGAAAAGGAAAAAAAAAAGAGAGAAAATTTTTGTATGTGATAGCTTTTCTTTATTTAGCTTAGAAGATGCACATGGAATTATGTGGCACTTCAGTTTATGCTACTCGTATTGAAGTATAAAGCTTATTATTTGAAGAAAAACTAGCTTCCACAGTTCTTTTTGTGAATTAAACCTATTCTTTTTTGTTTTGTTTTTTTAAATTTTTATTTTTAATTGTAAATAGATAAATTTAGTTTATGGAATGGATGCAGTTCTTCTATATTTCACTGACCTCGTATTTCAGTCCAATACTTCTAGCAATATTGACTCTCTGAAGTGTCTAAGTGTACTTTCTAAGTAAGCAAGCATGTCCACTAGAGAAGAATGAATTCTGACTTAAAACCTTTTTCTTCAAGGAGTATGCCACTCCATACATTCTTTGGTATACTTTTAATAATTTCCAGAAGTTAGTTAAAGTTTTATTTACAATTGTTCAACAGGGAAAAAAAATAAAAAGTTCATAACTTCAAAACTGTGTATGTTTTTAAGATTCCTTTTTCACTGAATCCTGGAGTTTGAAACTATATATCTTTATTTACCTAAGAAAACTGTAATTTATTTTTTTTGTGTGTGTGTGTGTATCCTTCCAGCATTTTAACTCCACAGAAATTGAGCTCAGTTTGTTTAAATGGAAAAGGTCTCGCAGCAGGCAAATGGTAAAAGTTTCTTGACTTTGTAATTCTTTCCCCTTTATTCTCAAACTCTCACAAACCAATGGTTTCAGAAGTAAAACAAAACATTTAAGCATTATATCACAAGTGTAAATGTTAAAAATGCTACTGTGTATACCAAATACCCCAAATCACACAAGCATAACCCCATAGATTGGAGGAAAGGGCAGATCCCATTTTTTATTCTCTCAGGCAATATAAAAAAAATGCTTATTTGAATGATTTTTGTTGAAACATTTTAGAATTATTTCACTTTTACCTGGTAAGCTTTTATTGTGTTTTTGTCATCTATTGGGTGCTAAAGAGGTGAATGAATTATCTTTAAAGAAACTAGCTACGGAAACATTGAACTGCTTAAGATCAGTTCACAAAAAAAATCCAACAAAACCAACCAAACAGATGTTGTCAAGCAAATGTTTGGTTCAGTAATCCAGAAGTTATAAAATCTATTGAGCAGAGAGCATTTGCTGTGAATTACTTGCTTCATAACCTTTGCTCTAACTGTAAATCATTTGTTGTTTTTGTTGTCTTCTCTATGTACCCTTAATCACATCATCTGAAGAGTCTGATTTCAGGATCTGAGTTAAGGCTACAAAGCCATGACCACTTTGCCAAACATGTTGAAAATTTCCCTTTTTCCATCAATTTAATTTTCACAAATGCCTCTCTCTCTTTGTACTCTTTAAACGCATTGGATTTTAAAATTAAATTGTACCATAATGAGATGAAAATGCTAGTTCTACTGGTAGAGTATGTTATAAAGATAAGTTTGATTTGTTCTTCATAATCATTGAGGAAATAGAATTTGAGTCATTCTGTAAATATGGCATACATTTTAAGGCTATTAGTTTCAAAACAAGATCAAAACCTTGAAGTAATTCAAGGATCTTTTACTCTTTTACTGTCTGGATTTAATACATGCAGTCACTAAGTGAAACAGTATATATTCTTTTAACACTTTCAGCTGCATCCTCTGGGGAAATGTGCCCCTTTTTTGTATTGCCTAGTTCATGTTCGACATGAAAGAAAAGCAGAAGTTGCTCTATCTCGTTAAACTATCAACAGCAGGGAATTACCTTTAAAATTTCTGCCTTAGCATTTTGTCTTTCCATTTTAATATAATCCGTTACTCTTCTGCTCCACTAAGGCAGCTTTTCTTTAATGTGCATATCTGAACGCACGAGGAGTTTTGAAGATTTTGATTTATGCCAAACTGTGCTTCAGTTTTTATGTTTATACATTCATACATCTTGCAGCCAAACAGAACTATAGAATCATGCAGTCTCTTCCCCTGTTTAGCTCAGGCCAGCTACTTTCATCCAGTTATTTTATCCAGGGAGCCCAACACCTAGTCTATTTTCATAAGGGTCAAAATGGTCAGTGGACAGCTTTTTCACTGAATTTTAGGACATTAATTACCATGGCATTAATCCTTTTAAGTAATTATGAAATTTGCTGCAGAAATTTCAACCAAGAAATATATGTCATGCCAAAGTCCAATATTTGGTGACTCTGGGTAGAATCTAATATTAAATCAAATCGAATAAACATTACACGTTTGTTTTCAAAAATAGTAATATAAAATATTAATTTTCTTTGATTAAATGCAGAAAAGGCACTTGAAAAGAGTTTTATCATACAAATTCAAAACACAGTAATAATTTTACTATCTTTTCTCTGGACTGAGTTTAATTCACACTCACACTCTATTTGTTAGATCTGCAGGTCTCAATAAACCTACATACAGATTAATCCTATGTGAACCCTCTTTTGAATAAGAAAGGTTTATTTAACTCCAAAACTGCTCAGTGCTGTCTGTTAGTAGATGCTGTAGTTTTGGGCCAGTTTACTGTAATGACACAGCGATAAATCTATAATGAGAAAATTAGATAACTTATTGAAAGAAAGATGAAAATGTTGACACAAACCCACAATGTTTCAACAGACTTGAAGTGTTTTCTTCTCAATGACTGTTAGCTCCTGGGGTTTTTTTTGATTTTTTTCCCCATCTATATAGCAGTAGATGGTGCAATTTTCAGTGTAACTTCTTAACCAGTCTGAAATACTAGTAAGCGTTTGTCTAATATGCTGTAGCCTTATGCTGTAAATGTCATAGAGATTTGGCCAAATCTATGTTAGTGTCAATTTAAAACATTTGTTATTTCAGGAGGCGCACATTTTCTCTTAACAACTCTTCAAAGAACCCTGTTTACTTTCACACTATGTAGCTATGGTATGCTAAAATGTGAAAACAACACTTTGCTCTTGAAAAATAAAAGGTGTTTAAAATACATGCCTTCTTAAGAAGTGTTCATCAAAATGTATTATGTAAGTTAAGCTAGTCTTTAGACATCATTCATCTTGTGTTCATGGTTTCTTTACTCTGTCCCATTCAAGGAGTTTCACTGGCCAGTGATGATTACTTCCCAATGAGATATATATGCTTTTTCTTCAGGAGAAAAAATTTTAATATTTCTGGGATCATTTGTCACGTTCCGCCAGGATAGAAGGAATGGGTCCACGCAGAGTGAGGGTGCGAACAAACTGAACCGTTTATTGAACAGGGGATCAGACTTTTATAGAGTTCTGAGGGAAGGTTCTAGAGGCTGGGTGG
>JAWWLT010000092.1:23520435-23532011 GCA_035040995.1 Premnoplex brunnescens
TGACTCTCTGGGAAGCTGCTGCAAATGGTCCATTGTTCTTGGGAAATGAATAGAGGGGGATAGAATACATAGCTTTGGTTACCCCTACACAGTGATAACTGGTCCTACCTGCTAAACTAGGACAATATGAAACAGGAATGACTGCATAAAGAGCAGTGGACTTACATTCTTATGAAAAGTAGAAGAAAATAAGATTCAAAACTAAATTTGCAGATAAGCACATTTATTTGATTTGACAAAATCCACATATGACAAAACTGCATTCTGTTTTTTCTTAGCTAGAAACTGATGTTTCATAAATATACTGTTTATGCACATGTCATTTTAAATAAAATATAATTGACTCAAGTTCAGCTTAGAACTTGGAATTCTCTAATACCTTACTTAGCTACCTATTTGGCAATACTCAGCCTATAGAACTAGTCAGTTTTCAATATGGCAATATGAAGTATGTTTTGAGTATATTACATTTTGTTAAATGCATTTCCTATGTTGTATTATTCATACTCTGAAGTGAAGAATTATATTTCTTCAACAGGACTAACTAAAGTTGCACAATTTATTTATTTATTTATTTATTTATTTATGTGTGTAGTTCCATTTAGGCCTGTAAGATAAGTTATAATAAGTTATATAACTTATATCCATGCTTTTCTTGTTTTATTAAATATATGTAACCACACAAATAAAGTATCTACATTTGAGTGAAATGGCAGGAGAGATAATTGAGTACCTTACAAAATCTTGCTTAATAATAGCTGCACTAGACTAGACTATTATTAGGTAAACTATGTATCAGACTAGTTTAATTTTCTTCACCTGTGTCTTAGACCTAATCTTTCCAGCTCTTCAGCTTGTTTGTACAGCTCTATGAGGAAGACAAAAAAAAAAAAGGAAAAAGATGCTTATGTAATATAATAAACCCCTCTAATTTTCAACTGTTTTAATAAAACTTCTTCATTTTTAATACCTTTCTGCTTTTTGATGTTTTATAAATAAGCTAACATGCTCAGGCTTCATCATAGCAACACTTTCTTTTTTGAGAAAAACTCTGTCCTTATTGGTGCTGCTCTGTACTCACTCAGATATCTGAAATTTGTGAACAACAACTTAGTTTGGTGCAGAAATACAACAGCAGAGACCAGGTTTTAAACTGTGTTTGTTGTAAATAAAATTTTATAGCTTACTAGAGTTTATAAGTATTTTAGAAAAAACGGAAAAACGGGCTAAATACAGCTAAGGAAACAAAGCTCAGACAGGTTTTGAAATAGTAGAGGAGATATTTGATGAATATTTTGTGCCAGATGGCTCTGATTTCAAAACAAGTCTTCTTCCTATATACCCAAATATCTGATGGATGATATTTCATTATTGTATTCATTAAAAATATTTATTTGCAGACTTAAAGTTAATGTCAGTAGAGATTAGCTCTTGCTGTTCTTGACCCATAATAATTTCAAATATGTCAGTTAGAAGTTACATGTAAACAAAAAACTTTTAAACTAGGCCCATTACAGAATAGACTATGAAGCATGATGTCTGAATAACAGGATGTTGTGAATTTTGAACAAACTTACCTAAAAAAAAGTTCAAAACCCAAGGTCATCTTGCACTTCTAGAAGTCTGTTTGAATATCATCCAAGTTTTGCACCATGCCTCCTTGATTTCCTCTGGCATAAGTTATGTGGATTTTAAAATATCTTGGGGGCTGTTGAAGCTCCTTATGGAAGTTCTGGCATCCCCAAAGATGATAAGTATTTTGCATGTACACTGTGCCCTCCTTCTTTTAGCACTGGCAAAATGCTAAAATTCACTGCATTAAAGAAGGTACTTCCACCCCCTCCACTCTCCCAGTACCACCACCCTCCCTGCACTGTTTCAGAGACATTGGGAATGTCTCAGCTGGAAGCTGCTATTCAAGCAAGTTTCATTTGAGGTTGTAGTTCAATTATCAGATATTGTTTAAGATACAGAAGCAGCTGCTGCATCTCAGAAGAGTATTTTTTCAGAGATAATAACAGACAAGAACTGGTCAGATGGTTTAAGGAACATGAAATACCATAAATAGCTGGAACAGATCTAAATTATAATTATTTACCCTCACTGACCTCCCTATGTTGCTGGAGAAAAGAGATCCATCTTATACTGAAATTCATTCTTATCTCTTTTTCTGTAGATCTTAGTTTAACAATTTTCCAAGCATAAAATGTCTTGCATAGCACCAAATTCATTCTGGTAAAGAAAGAGAGAATTCATAAACACAGATGTACATATTGTGATACTGCATAAACACTAAAGACTACTGACAGTTTTGTGACACTTTCCTGAAAATCCTAATGGATGCTATGCATATATAAGTGTTTCCTTTACAGATGTTTGTCCTGGGTTACACAAAAATTCTATTACTCTCATTTTTTTTTTTCCCCCTCCAAAAACACCTTTCTAGTTTTTCGTGTTTTGCCTTCTTTAAACAGACTGAGCTGCTAATGATTAATGACTCAAATACCTGCAGTGACCTCCCAGGTGTTGTGAGAGACTGGACTGTTGGTGCTCATGGCTCAATCTGCAGCATGCTTTGCTAACCCTGCGCAGAGTGGCCACCCAGGCCAGATGCTGAAGGCATGCACATCCAGCACCTCAGGCTACAGGCTGGGTGTTAAACAAGATAAGGAAAGAGAAATCCTGAGAGGTGAGGTAGTGTTTCTTTTTCCTTACAGCTGCATTAACTCCCCCGAACATTCAGTTTGCCTGAAGATATTTATCTCTTGTTGATGAGCCATAATGAGCCATAATGGACTCAGCCGCACTGACATAAGAGATAGCTGCAATGTCTTAGAAGGTATCCAAGACGGCCAAAATATACAGTGACTCACAGTATCACATCATCCAGTGCAAAACCCCCACCTCAGGGGAGGCACTGGAAGCATTTCTACCTGAACCTGAGTGTATGTAACTTTAGGGACTTCCCTCACCACCTTGATGGATCTGGACTGTGACTACCATTTTGACAGGACCACAACCACCATTCAAGAAACAAACATAAAAACGGCAAAAAACAAGTCTAGTTGTTGGATCCAATAGATGTCTCATGGGTCCTTCCAGTCATCTGAAGGTCTGCAGCTCTGTTCTAATTGCCTGCACCAGCACTGCAGCCTCGCTCCAGCGCTAGACAGGCTGGAATCAAATCCCAACTATTTGCCATTTTCTGCCAGTGCTGACTCTCTATGTGTTCCTGCCAGGTTTTCTGAATGTGGGAATGGTGAACAACATGGAAGGGTGCCCATCTTGCCTCTGTCCTGTGGTCACATGTGTTTTTTCTGGGTGTGAGGGTCTGACTGTCAACTCAATATGAACTAGTGGGTGCGGTTTAGGAAGTTTCTCCTTATTGATTGGTTTAGTCCAGTTTTATCAGTATTGTGATTAGTACTCTTCTTGGTATAAAGTTACTTTTTCACTCTACATCCAGCCATATTTGGTCTCTCTTTCTCTATTGGAGAAACTGGGATTATTGCAACCAAGGAAGAAGACTTCTCTCTGAGGTCTCCACCCCTCCAAATTGTCCCAGACCAAGACAGTGTTTAAATGTAAATTGTTTCATATCAAAATTGTCAAGCAAAAGTCTGTTGAAAGTGACACTTAGAGAGTGCTAGAACCACTACGATATCTGCTGTAAGTTCATACAGACACTGGAGATCTTAATGATCTTAGGGAAAAAATGCAGCTTAATATCAGAGTACAATTCTCAGTTCCTCTTGTACAGGGTTGGAGAATCTTTGTAAACGGAGAGTCTTGATTAAAGTGCCAACCCTTTTAAAAGTATCTTCAATAAATAATCAAAGAGCTTCCCTGCGGTTTTCTTTAGAATATAGATCTCCTTTCATAAGTTAATTGGTTTCAAAGTTAACTTTTCAGAGATGGGAGATGATCAGAGGAGAAAATTTGGTTGTTGAAAGGATGTTCTCACTGCATTTTAGTAAAAGGGAAACCTTGTTGCAAACATTTTAAATTAAATACGCTGGCAATGCAGTGAAAAATCTCTTCCTTTATATTTGGTTGAGCCTTCTGTCATGAGGCAGGAGGAGTCTCAGAAAAATTAAAGTGTGTCTTTGTTTCCAGCTTAGTTAAAAAAAAGAAAAAAAAAAAAAGATAGTTTTTACGTAATCTATGGCAATAGAAATCTATGCAATCTATGGAAATACAGACAAGTGTAAGGTCAAAGAGCTAAATATTTGCTCTGTGCAGAGAGGTTCAGGTCTTGCTTTGACAACCTAAGAAAAATCTCAATATATTGGCTAGAGGGTTTTTTTTCCTGTTTTATTAAAAACCATGGACTCCACATTAAGAAAAGAAGCAAAAGAACATCTCAATAAATTATGCATAAAGTTATGCATGTCATACCCATGGATAATAACTTTCTTGAAACATAGTAAAAAATGTTAGGTGGGTTAAAATGATAAGGGTGATTTTGATAACAAGCTTGGAATAATAAATAACCTGAGACACTGGTAAGTAGTCCTTCAGCCTAATTTGGTTTCCAGCTGTGGCTCAGGTTTTGAAATGAAAGCATGTATTTTGAGTAAATGTCATAAAGACTCAGAAAAAGGTGTAATGTAGTGCCATTGCATAGCAGTTGGTCTTTCAACTGCTCCAGAATAAAATGTGGTTTAGAATGATCTATTTGAGTTATTTTTTCTATCACTTTTTCCCCAAATGTTTTAAGTAAAAATGTTTTTATTTTCTGAGTTAGGATCCTTTTTGCTAAACAATGACAAACATGGATTTAAACATAAAGGAACCCCACAGACTGAAAAGTAATGGTCCACCTTTTGTGTTTGTTTCAACTATTTTGTTTAGTTACATTCTAAAACAGAGTGGAAGAATGTCATATATATATGTATATATTTATGTATACAACCAAAAATTTATTGATAGTATACCTGAAGTCTTAACCATCTGATTCAAGAGTCATCAAGGGTTTTTTGCACTCTGTGGTCAAAGTTAGGGTTACAAATACCTAATTCTTCACAAATCCATTATATCCTTATGCTATCTGTGTAAAAGTACAGTTGTCCCACCCAAAGATACACAAAAGTAAAACAAATCAACCACAGACACCTGTTTCACTTCATAAGCTTGCTTTCTCAGCTAAACTAAATAAAAACAAAGCTTCAGGCAGGTCAAGGCAACTTGTGGCAGAATATGCCAAAGAAGTGCCCCTCCTAAAGTCTTGTGAATTTGCTACAAAGGTTGTGGCCTGTTAGTAGCAGTAGCAGTGTTACATTACAGGGTTATCAATTAAAATTTCCACCAGAGATTATATGGTTTTGCTGACTGTAGACCATGATGTGATTCAGTAAAACTGGAATTCTGACTCAGCTACTGTAAGTACTAAACTTACGTTAGCCCTGGAAATGCAAGAGCCTTACACTGTCCTGCTGTAAATGTACGTAGTGTAGAATGTGAAGCACTGACACACCCCTAAATTAAAGACTAAATTTACAAAAGTTTCATCCACTGAGTTAGGGACTTGTATTGGCAATGATTGGATTAAATTGCCTTTTCATATTGCAGATAATTGTCAAAGGAAAATATATGTATTTGGTGCCTCGTCAAGAAAATGTTCATCAATTTATATCTCCATAGAGACCTACCCATTTAGTTATAAAACAGTGAAGGTGTCCAAAGTTTGTGACATAAAGTGACTCTGATAATTACCAGGAAGATATCCACACCATTTCCTCTATATAATTTCATTTCCCAAATATTCACCCAGAACCATCTAAAAGTTAACAAATTCTGTTCACAGGCAAATACAATGTTGTTTCCTCAGTAGCATCCTACAGCTTCTCCTGTTGAATCCCACATCAGATTATAGTACATGTCAACGACAAAGACTAAAATTAATTTTCAGCAAGTCAGTATTTGCCTTCCATTACAGCAACACAATTTTTCCTGGATGACAACATCTAATTAAGAATGTGTTTGAAGATAAGAATATTTTGACATTGAGTGAAATCTGAGCAGACCTGTCCAAAGAAAGGTACCACTGTTATACATGACATGCATATGAGAATTTGGCCCGATAGACAGACGTTAAACTATTAATTTAGCTGATTGCCTAAAGTGTCTTGATTCTGCATATAGCATTTTCTGCTATGGGCCTTTATTGACAGGCAATGTGGCCAAATTTTTATCTAACTTTGTCTGATACTCAAGAGGCACTGCTGTAGATCACTCCCACATGTGTAAATCTCATTTCACTGTTGAAATGAAGTGGAGTTTGGATGGAGGATTCTGACAGAACTCCAATATTTTTCTCAACATCCAGCTTAGTAAGAAGTGTGTTCAAAGTAAAACTCATAGGAATGTAACACTGTTAAAAATGCTTGTCATATTCTCAAACCAATTAGTAATAATCAAGTACCCTGGGTAATTCTCAAACCAATTAGTAATAATCAAGTACCCTAAGTAACTTGAAAGGGGTACTTTTACTGATCTTTGTTTAGTATCGTAATTAGTAAAATTGCTTTTAAAGCACATCCAACAATAAAGAACAAATAAGAATATGAACACAAATGTGAATAGAAAAAAATGATGAAATAAAATTTTAACTTACCTTTATCTGATTTTATTATTTTTTTTTTCTGTTTAAGTATCAGACTTCTTCATGAAAAATACAATGCACTGAATACAATTGCAATGTTGTCCCATTTCTCTTGCTGGTATTCTGGTGCTTAGGACACTTATGTTCAATTTATGAGATGGGTTTAGATAGACATGCCTGACACAGACCTAAGCTATTTATAAAAATATCTAGCACATGTTTATACTAATTTTTCATCTCCACAGGCAAATATTTATGTTCTAAAACAATAGAAATAAAAAATTATTCTTCCTGAGTTAAGATCTTGGTAGCAACATATTTTTAGAGGTAAGACACTAAGATATTTCATAAAACAGTGTTGGAGTTCAGACTTCTGATACAAATAAAGCAGGACTGTAGGAGAGAGGCAATCTTTGCAACAAGTACAGAACAGTACATTAACAACTGCACTGAAAAGCATCATGAAAACTAGCACAACCATGCAGCTGTTCTGCCCGGTGTTCCTCATTGTGATGGAGGCATCCACGGTTAGTGTTTTACAGTCAGTGTTATCATTTGACACATTTATGACACTTGGCCTTGCTAAATTCTCTAGCTCTATCAATGGTGTCATCACAGCTCTTTAGAACAGGGTTTGTGTCACTATTCAGATACAAACTGTTACTAATTTCATATATTTTAAGCATATATGTACTTCAAGTGCTTTGCAAATGTGTCACCAAGAGCTCCCTTGACAAATGAACTCTACTTTGTAGTCTAAACACTAAAGAAAGATAAATTTGAAGTTATTGATTTTTATGGTAAAATTCTGCAGACTTTGACTGGTAAGGATCACAGAGTAATCACAGTGTAGAGCTGGACTAGGTCTCCTTTATGTTATTTATGACATGGCCCAGCTGGACTGACATGGTCTTGGATCTACTCCTTATGAATGGGAAAAAAGCTTGTTAGCTTGTGGCATCATGGCATACAATGTCTATGAAGAATAAGAGTTTAAAATTCTGAGGGGAATGAGAAAAGAAAGTAGCAGAATACTGACCCTGTGGTTGAAGAGAGCAGCCTTTGTTTGGTGTAAAAGAGCTCAGATCTAGAAGGACAACCTCTTGCAAGCACTAGAACAGCCCATCTTATGCACATCAGGCAACCATTTTGACTAAACTCAAGGTTGACACAGCTGCAGTAAAAAAAGAAATAATAATAATAAAATAATATAGAAACATTGTCTGGGCATGCATCAATGGTGATAAGGATGCTAAAGATCAGCTAGAGACAAAACTGGTAACAGACATCAGAACCAAATGAAGGGCTTCTGCAAATGTGTGTGATCATTGCTAAATAGGTAGGTGATGTAGTGACAATAAAGGCAGATAAGAGGCAGTCTTTCTAAGAGCCTCAGAGACCTTTGTCCTTAGAGTGTTTTTAAGGAGGAAATAAATCACTGAGAGTAAGATTTGAATCACGGGTGTCTTGAGAAATTTCTCCAATTACAGGTCCGTAAGACCAGATGACATGCATGCAGTGTTCTGAAAGAGCTTGTCAAAAATCTCTCTGAGAAGATGTCCAGTCAGCAGAGAAAGACAAATATTGCATAATATTTGAGAATGTCAAGATGAACAATTGGGGAACTGTATAGTAGTCACATTACTTCCCTTCCGGTGAAAATCATGGAGCAAGCACACTGTGAAGTTTTTTCTGGGCACATGAGGAAGTACATGTTTGTGAATGACAATCTGACTGACCTGATTTACTTTCATGATGTGATTACTAGATCCACAGATGTGGGGAGATCAGCAGATGCCCCCTACCTTGACTTTTACAAAACTGATTTCCCACAGTATCCTTATAGTTGCTTCTGGATGACTGAAAAAAGTGTCAAGATCATCAGCCTCAAAAATTAATTTTTTATATTCTGGTTGAAGAATGGTTTCAAGTAGATGTTCTCAGCATCCATTATGGGACTTCTCATTTGAATGTATTTATTAATGGTCTGAAGGAAGAGGTAGAGTAGGCAGCAGATAATATAAAGTATGGATGAATCAGTTGACATGTGCAAGAGAAAGGTTTCATCTAGAGGCATTGGGTGTGTTAAAAGGAAGGGTCTAACAAGAGCCCCCTGCAACTGGAGTAGAACAGATCAATGTCAGTGTCATTGACATGGTGAACTATAATTGTCCTTCTAATGCACATTGTCATCTGTCACACCAAGACCAAGCTATCAAATTTTCCAGCTGGCAGATCATTGCCTCAATACATCACAGTTTCTCCAGTGCAAAAAAAAAAGAAGTATTTAACATGCTTGAAAGATTATTATTGAATGAAATAACTCAATTGCTCAGAAAACAACATAATGATCAAAACAATTAGACTGTAATGTGAACATTACTGATGAATTTTTTGTTAAATTGTTCTTTAGGATGATATTTTTTCAAATATTGAAGAAAAAAGTCTTAAGCACTTGACATTTTCATTAGAAATAATAATAATTTTTATTAGAGCATACTTGGATTGAAATTGTCCCCATGTTCCAGACAAAGAAAATAAAATTTCTCTTTTAAGTAATTTTTTTTTTTTCCTGGTCTCATCTAGTCTACTATCAAAGACCTCAGAAAGCTTCTACTTCACTACACTACACAGACATCTACTATGAGATTTATGCCAGCTATTTATCTTGGTTCAGGAAAAATGACAGAACTCTTTTGAAATTCAACAACACAGATCCTATTTGCCGTAGGAATAAAAGTTGTGAAGGTCTTCCTTTCCCTTCTTGTCAATATTCTGAATAGTTCATTAAAACATAGAAAGGGAAAAAAGTTATCATGCCAATTTTATTTATGGGCCATTAAAGCAAAACTCTTTACATTTCTGTGTATAACATAAATGTCTCATGTTCAGAGGTTTTGCAGTCCCTGGTGATACTGAGAATATAGCCACAAACATTTATCTGCCTGAGTTGTACATACCATAAAGGAGGCTTTAATTTCAGAAAAAATGCTGTTAGACTTTTAGCCATTATTAGTCTATGAAGACTGAATAATATGGACTGTCAAATCATTGCTGTAATGAAAATGGAATAGTAAAGCACAAAGTCTGGTTCTGCCACAGATTAAACTAGGATAATTTGTTTGATTTGAAAGGTACAAAAAATTAGAGTAGTATTTAGGTGAGAGTATCCAAAATCTGATTATAGAGCATTCTAATGGTGTTAAGGAACGAAACCATTGCACTGCAAGAACAGTCCCAGCTCTCTAATTTTTCTGCATAGTGCCCATTATAACATTGTGTAACTGACAGCTCCTACAGTGTTCTATTTTCACTGTTCCATTCTGTTCAAATTAAAATTATACCACTGAAAGAAAAGTTGCTCTAATTTCTGTAAAAAATGGTTTCATTCTATTATTTTTCAATAAATTTAACACAAGTTTTCAGTATTTTTTTCATAATGCATTTACAGGACCAGAATTTTGCTTGTGTCCCTCTGTGCTCTTGAAAACCATTTTATGATCTGGTCAAGTCAACAAAGGTTCACTTTTCCCTGAATATCTGTAATATTTTAGGCAGACTCTGTATGCAATCACAACTGATGGCATCCATAACACCTTTTCTCCTGTTCTTTCAGTCCTGGAACAGAGGTCAGGCTTGAAAATCACATGTCCTCAACCAGTTCTGTACTAGGCAGACAGCTAAATGCTGCCTTTCCATTCCTTCCCATGGTGTGGGCTTGAATATATGGATGATAACCATGAAGTTTGTGTGAGGTGGGACTGTCATGAGTACATGCTTTGAAGTAAGAGGAATTACTTTGCCTAATTCTCTTGCTTTATTGATGAAGTGTTGTCTTGCTGAGTGGAAGATCAAGTCAGGAGTGTTGGCAACTGCCACATGACACCAATGCCTCTGGCTTCAGGAGGCCAGTGCTTTGTTCTTGACTTTGTTTTTGATTCACTTTGATATCTGAGGCACATAATTGCACATTTTTTTCTAATTTAATTTAATTCTGCATGCTTTAATTTTCAGTTTTAAGTGTTTAAAATAAAATTAGCATTTGGTTTTCAAAGAGGCCAAGAATACATCTCTTGCAAGATTGAAGTCAATTAACTCAGCTGGCAAAAAACAAACCATTGGCAAAAGCAGAGTTGTACTGTGTTCCTTGGCAGCTCACTTCTGTTGAGCTGTTCTAATTCAAAGTAGTTTGCTACCAGTAGTAAGTGAATGCTGTAAATTTAAAGGAATTAACTAAAGAGATATTTTCCAGAATTCAAATATGTTTAAAATCTTCAGATCAAGAATGAAAGAAAAATAAAGAATAGCAGACGAAGTTTCCTGAGTTATTTGGGGAGGTAAGCACATGGGCTAACTGTGAAGAGTTGCAGAAGACTGTTGCCAAATGATTAAGTAGCAAGTAGGTGATGACACTCAATGCAGAGATGAGTGATATGACCTACACCCAAGCAAAACACAGCCTTACCTTTCTTGGATGTTTATGGGTTCAAAACTGACTTTTATACATAGGGTTGAGATCTTTGAGAAATGGCATATAGCTTTATGAAAATATTTAGGTGCATGTAAAGAAAATAAAACAGTAAATATTTTAGCAAAGGAATCCAACCATATACAGTACCTACAACTCTAAGATCAGATCAGTTCCAATATTTATTTTAAAAGCACATATTGAGATTGAAATGGCAAAGGGTTGTTAATTATGTAGAACAAGTTTCAGAATTGGAATGATGAAACCCTGTCGTTTCAGTTGTACTTGTGTCTGCAGGAAGAAGTACATTGTGAAGGTCTTTAAAACCATCAATACAGTGAAGAATAGAGACATATTATCTACTTTTTCCTATAATACAAGAAATACTGGATATAAACTGTACACATCAGAGAAAAGGTTTAATTCACAAAAAATGGCATTCCTTCACATTGTAAGCAGATACACTGTAAGATGTTCCCTGGAAGATTTGTCGCTTGATAGAAG
>JAWWLT010000092.1:23561749-23619469 GCA_035040995.1 Premnoplex brunnescens
CATCTAAAATATTCTGTTCTCAAATACCTCAATCTCACTCAGTCTCATTTAGATGAATTCTGTGATTTTAGTGTTTTGGAATAACCACTAGGTCTAGGAAGAAATCACACATTTGTCATATTATGATGACTCAGTGAATTTCTCTAGAGGAAAATGTGACATTTAGAAGTTTGTTCGCTGGCAGTGCTTTTTAGATATCTGCCACAGCAAATTCTCTCTCATAATGATAACTACATGATGAGAGTCTGTGAGATGTTGCACAGCTCAGCAGACAAAGAAATGGAGCTTTTCTAGAATGAGGTGTTTTGGAAAACAGGGCACTTCAATCTGTCTGATAATTTACTAGTAAGTATAATGATCAAAGCCATTGTTATTTGCTCAACCTGCTTCCATAATACATCAATTAAAATCCTATCAAAAGTATTCATAGAAAAAGGCAGAGGAACATTTTTAAAATACTGGTAGTGTTTTAGAATAGCTGACAGGTAATTTGAGACTACAAAGACATTTGATTGATTGACCAAGCATTCCTCCCCCAGAGGAATGAAATGTGAAACTTTAAAGAAAGGTGTTAAATATCTCTTATACTTCCTGTGTCTGTTTTAATAGTAGCTTTGGGATCAAAATAACCACTTTTCCTTTCTATCAGTAAGGTGAGAGAGGGGGAAGCAAGAGAAAGATAAGGAGCATGGGGTCCACAAAATGAATACTGGTGCATATGCCAGTAATAACTTAAATGGATTGTCTTTAATGAGAATAGTTAACCATTTTGATTTGGTGGAACAGTCATCTATTGTGAAAGGATATAAAGGGGATGTGTCTGAGTTTGTTCTCACCCTTGTACTCACCCTTGCACTATTTCCTCATCTATGAAGTCCAGTGGGTATACGTAGTGTTATTTGCTATACTGGGTTGTAAATAAATGTTAAAGTTTCCTAAGCTACAGCCTCAGGTAATATGCAGCAGAGGAAACCACACAGTTTACACCTGTTTTTTCCCTAAAAAACAGGATGAGCTGGAGTTGTTTCTGAAAATTGGTGCTGTACCTTCCTCTGGTACACAGCAAACAAACTTCTGAGTTTTTCCACCTGAAATGAGGGATGAGGACTCTGGTGACATTTGTTAACTGTCAGAGATCTCATAACAACTCCTAATCACGTCTTTATCCAGAAAAAAAAGGGTTCTGGTGAGCCTAGGGCTGCAAAGAGGGAAGAGGTAAAGTTTTGCACACATGGCTTGTAGCAGAAGGTGGTGATCTCCTCTCTTTGGTAACCAGCAATAAGACACAAGGAAATGGAATGAAGCAGCATCAGGATAAGATCAGATTGAGGTTTACAAGAATGTTCTTCACTGAGAAGGTGGTCAGTCAGTGGAACAGGGACCCCAGGAAAGTGGTCATGGCACCAAGCTTATCACACTTCAAGGAGTGTCTGAACGATATAATCTAATAGCCAACTAAAGATAAAAATTATGTAGGTAGAGGGAGATAAGGATAGAATTTCACAAGTGTAACTGCATGCAGAAATAGGAGAAACCCTGAAAATACCTTAGTCAAAATATTACTGCTTCCATGAGGGAATAGTATGCAAATAAATAGTTATAATGATATTTTTTATCAATATCTGATAAATATTGGTAAAGATAATAAACTCCTTGCAAAGAGTAAGCCAGTTTAGCCATGTTTTTGTATATCTGACATTTTGGTTGAATGAAGAATATTCTTATATAGTTTTTATTTCCCACAATCTCTAAAGTTTGTTCATTTTTAAATTTCCCAGAGAGAAACAGGAAATCCTCTGGTTCTCTTTCATGAGAGGAAAAACTTGGTCTTTTCTTTCAGTATATAAAGAGAAGGAAAAAAAAATCAATATTTCTTCCAAAACAAATGAAACTAATAGAGAGCTCAAAAAGAGTTAAATATGATCTTGAAGTCCATAAACAGGGCTTATTGGTGGAAAATCTTCCATCCTGATTGTTGTGGGGTTTTTTTTAATTATTATTTATTTATTTATTTATTTATTTATTTTATTTTTTGGTTGGTTGGTTGGTTGGTTTGGGTTTTCTTTTATTTTTTTAGTGATCGTATCTTGGTCATATCTGAAAATTTCTCAGAATTATAACATCCATCTTTCCAAACTGGAAGTGTTTGATGCAACCACTGAAGCATTTCACACACACACACGCACACACACATATATATGATTCATGTGCGCCAGCATGTGACAATCCTTCCAACTGAATCACACTGTAATCTACAGGTACTCTCTTGACTGACAAGAGAATATTCTTCCATAAACTATTTCTTAGGATGTCATATGGCAAAGCATACTAAGCCAAATAACAGTGCATAGGTAGTAAACCAAAACCAACTTCTCTAATCTAAATCTTTCCCAGTGGAAGATTGTTGCTCTCTTCATCCTCTTGCCAATTTGACTGTTTTTCAAACAATGTTGCCTGTAAATCTCACCAGACCAATAATTGCCAGACATAACATACTAATATGAACTTCACTATTTATATAAATTAATTTAGACATGTCAAAAATAATCTTGCAATATCATTCTGATGTCACCTAAAAATAAATCCCAAATATTATGCTCAGTGGTTATGTGCATTATTCTCGTATCAGCTGACATGATTCAAACAATATCACATGATGCAAAACACTATTTCTGTTCAGGACTTGTCATTTGCTTTGGTGTCTTTAGAAGAGAAATCTTAGAGAACATATCTACAACTGTCAATTATCAATCAACAGGTGATGATTGCTAAAGATAATTATAAGGTATACTCTAGTTTCATATAGGTTCACTGCCAATAGCCAAAAGTATCTGAGAAGCACTTAAAAGATACAGAGTCTATGGACATACAAAATATAAGAAAGAGGTCAGGTAAGTATTATGCTTTATTCAATATTTTTTAAAGGTTTTTATGCATATGGAAAAGCATATATAACATCAGAATTTTGAAAGAGAAAGACATAACGTTTCATACCCTTCCCTTTTCTTTGAGAAAGTGACAATCAGGAGATAGATAATAAAGCAACTGGCTTCAGCCATGTAGTAGTGCCTAGTTAAACCAATGCATATTTTGTCATAAAAACAGCTTGGGGATTTAGCTATCTGGATTTTGTCCATAAAACTTGAAATCACATCTTGGACAGAATTTTTCAGATCCAGTACAATTTAATGAAGATTTACATGGCTAGGGATGCAAGGGGAATAATTCTCCAAAATCCACTTTTGAATTCTATTTCTGGTGTGTCTATCAAAACTTTTCCAGTGTGTGATAACTGAGATGAAAATATCATGTAACCATGAACTACATGAATAAGAAGTAGAGACATCAAGAGATTGAATGTGAATATTTGTGCTTGCAGCCATGGATCTCCATGAATATAACTAAGTTATTTAGTCTATAAAATAATGTCTCCCTGTAAAAAAAGGTATTCTTTAACTGTGTTGTTATGTATGCTGAAGGAAAACACCTCAATTAACAAAGAAAACATCATACAAAAAGAAAACTTGATGTTTTCTCAAATTTTCTATCTTTTCTCACACAATATTCCATTGTTTACAGGAGTGATTTTGACTTTGAAAAGTTAAGCAGGTCTAAGTGTTTTCTATGACAGCTCAGTGCAAGGTACTGACATTTCATTACTTTTATACACAAGATGAAACATTACTTTGAGGGTCACTAAAGACTGAAGTGTTCCAATATATCATATTTAAAGAAAAACCGGTGCTAAATAATGATACCCAGTGAAGATTTAGTGTTTGCTTTGTCAACGTGTCTCCATTAAGTCACTCTTTCATTTGAAGATCAAATAGGGATTTACTACACATTCAAAATGGCAGCTTACTATTTATCCTACTCTCACTATGATTATGAAGAATTTGCTTGGTGAGACTCAAAATTTTAGTGTAAGCAGAATTTCCAGCTATAGCAACAGACTGGATTAACTGTCATCCTTTTTGACAAATGCTTCCACAGTGCTCCTCGAAATTATCAGGAACATAATATAATTAAACAACAATAACAGATGAAAATTTTGCAAACACTTAGAATAGATAATTCTGAGAAATGTAATCCTTGAAATTAGCTTCTTTTTCTGTTTTCATATTGTCTGCTGAGACAGATTTCTCAAATATATTTTTATTTCTATGAATAATATAAAATTTCTAATGGCAACTCTGTCTTGCTACATTTCAGCAACATTGATTAGTTAACAGAGGTTTTCTTGTGTATATGAGATACTTTCCCTCTGTGATTTCATTTATTTTAATCATATTAAAAATTAGAAGAAAGATTTCAGTAAATTTAACCTGAATCCATGGGGAAAAAAACCTAAACAACAAAAAAACCCACACAAACAAAAAAAACAAAAACAAAACAAACAAACAAAAAACCAACAAACATAAAAACAAAACAGTAGGGAAATTCAGAAAAGAAAGAGATAGACAGAGTTGGGCAATATAAGAGAATTATTGACATTTATTTTTCAAGTCTGCATAGACCTTTCCTTGTGGTGGATTATTATGAATATTAAGTTATGTAGATAACTATTTTCTCTTTTCACTTTTACAATAATAGCACACAAACACAACTGTGCTAAGAGACTCAGATATAGAATCATATTACAAGTAAAATTTTCTTGGCAAATATATGAGCCTGAGCTATCAATAAATATAAATAGGGCATCAGACATGTTGAATTAAAATACTTTTTGAGTGAGTGTTCTGTAGTAGACTTTTAATGACTTTGATTTTGTGAAGGAAATCTGATTACTCAATGACTACAAAATGTCAAAGCAGTAAAGGTAAGTGTATGAAATTGAATCTTTACTTTGCAAATATTGGGAAATATAAAGAAATATATATGTACTTCGTTTCTACCTTTTCACCTTTTACTCATATATGCTTTTTCAAGTATAGCATTAACTTAAACCCTCCTGAATTCTTCTACTAAATCAACTGTAATATATATTAACTGTAGATTAAGAAGTTTACTGTCTCTGGACTGAAATTATCCAATTCAGTATTATCTAATACTGAAATAATTCTCTTCATTTCAAAGAAATATAGTCTCTTCAGTTCCACCGTGGGAATAAAATTGTATAGTGTGAGCTTGATGGTGTTTTCTTTCCGGGGGGGGGGGGTGGGGTGGTGGTGGTGGTGTGGGAAGTGAACAAGACCATTCCCAAATTTAGGGTATTTATGCTGTATGCGTATTGTTATTTCCATGGTACCTTTTGTAACTCTTCGGTTAAATGGGTGCCTTTACTTAACCTAAGAGAGGTTTATGTAAACTTGAATGAAAATATAAGCAAATATTTCTAAAACTTGCTTCTGCATTTAAGAAATAATAATGTGATCTCAGTTTGTTTCTTTTATACAGTTCACAGAAATTACAGGTGACTAAAGTTCACAGTATCAAAAAATCTTGTCATTTAATGGGTTTTGCTTCCATGTTGCCTCTGCAGAGAAAATGTCATGAGACTGCTACTTAATCAAATTTCTCAGTACACAAGTGGTTCAAGGTCTGTTCATGAGACAGTATGCAAGACAATATGCAAATTCTGGTCACAAATTCTTTTTTTTTTTTTTTTTTTTTTTTTTCCCTATGTGTATTGTTTTTCCTTTTTTAAAAAACACTATTAATATTCTGTTACTAGAGGAGCTTCCTTATTATTTCTCTTCCTTTATTATTCTTATTCATTTACTGCCTTCCCTGTGATTAGATGCAAAGGCAGAATTTCTAACTCTCTATGCATCTCTTCTCTTTCCATCAGAAGTATGAAATATAAGGATATGAATTTCTGGATATATTTTCTTTATCCCTTATAGTGTCTTTTCTTGCTAACATTGTGAAGCCTGAATTGACCTTATTCTTCTGCATTAATACTGTATGTTAGCTTTTAACAAGAAGATATAAATATCCAGAAGCAGACTAATTCCATGTATTTTTTATGTGCATGGAAAATTTGAAGCATAATCTCATCACTTTATAGCCTTCCTCTCACCTTATATCCAACACAGTGCTTTATTTTCAATAGCTGCAGAAACAGCATCTGCTGCTTGTTCAATCTAGCCTCAAATGTGAGGTAAAGCAAAGATACTAAATGACAAGTATCCTTGATATCCTTGGTATGACAAGACATAATTTTCTTATGCTGTCATACCCAGCTGCAGGACATGGTGACTAACATACTCTGGAATGGACCATGAGGATGGGTGTCTGAATCTGATTTTAAATTTTCTTTTTTGCCTTCCTTTTAAAAATTTCATTTAAAAACTCATACTGTCATGCAAGTTACCCAAGAATTTCAAGTATCCTTTTCTCATTATGCCACTTAGTTCAAGAAGGCAAAATTGCAACTTGTGGGTGGATTTCCTCTGATTGGAGCACATCTGTTTCAAACATTTGAATGGTTTTCTTTATGCTTATAGTCTCCTAGAGAATGTGACAATCAGGAGGTTTAAAAAGGAATGAGGTTCTAAAATCTGGAACTAAGCAGCAATGATGTGGAAAACAACTGGCGATCAGCAAACGTGCAGTTCAAGGATGTTAATAACTACTTTTAAGTATAAGTTTGGATCAATAGACTACAAACAGGAGTGAACTGCAGATATAGACAGATGTATACTTTATTTTCAGCTTATTGGTGAAGGATAAGTATGATTTATTATAAATAAAACCTCAAGAACTTTTATGACAAAGTGACTTCAGGAGGAAAAAACAAACAAACAAACAAACAAAAAAGCTGGTTTGAAGAATTAAAAATAAACCCTGTAAATTAAATTTTTTTAAAAAAAATCAGTACTGAGTCTCAAAACTAAACTGAGTAAAACACTGCAGGCAGAGATTCTGACAGTACTAGGCAATGTCAAAGTCGATCAGGTGCATTAAGTCAAATGTTCATTTTCTGACATTGATCACTATTCCTTGTTTCAGACAAAAATGTAGGAAGAGTGACATGATCAGGTCTCAGAGGTCAGACCCTTCAGCATATTTAACTCCTGAAGGTTGGCTCCAGTCTGAAGTCTCAGACCCCTTTCTCTTTATTAGCATCTAGGCCAGCTCTAACGATTGTTCTTTTCAAATATATGCCTCACTTTTCTGTGATAAAATCTTGCTCTCCCTTGACTCCTTGCAGTGCTACTCTTGCAAATATACCCCAATGCCAGGTATGCTCAGCTGTCAGCAGCACTGACACTGTTCTGGGTCTTTGCCATCATCCTAAAAAATAAGTATCCTTTTCCTGGTATCTCTGGCCTAGGAATGTTCCAGGAGTGGATTACTGTATCAAGTCTGATGCATATCACAGAATTCCAGTTTTAATGTATGATGACCAGGATTCTCCAGAAACACTAGGAT
Source organism: Premnoplex brunnescens (assembly GCA_035040995.1). Lineage (NCBI taxonomy): Eukaryota > Metazoa > Chordata > Aves > Passeriformes > Furnariidae > Premnoplex > Premnoplex brunnescens. Next base: position 23,569,127 of record JAWWLT010000092.1, read on the forward strand.
TTTGCTAGGAAAGTGTGTGTGTGGGAAATAAAGTATCAGTTCTATAAGGCTTTAGCTTGAGATTTAGTTTATTACATTATCTTGTTACATATGTTGCAGCTGAAGGAGCTGAAAAACATTCTCCACATCTTAACAAAGATTTTAAGCACAGTCCTTAGAGCTGCCAGTCTTGGTACAGTTTGAACAGAAACTAGATTTATTTGAGAAAAGTGCTTGAGTTTCACATATTTTTTTCTGAACTAAAATTTATCCAAATTAGGTCTTTTTTATCTTCTGAGGAATACAAAGTTGTGCCATCCTTCCAATTACTTCTTGGATAAATGAAAAATATTCTGAGCATTTGGCAAATAACAAGCTATTTCTGAAATCAGATTTTCAACTACTAGGTGTTGCAGACAAGTATAGCCGTTAAAGATTGTACAAACATAGATAAGAATTGACCATTGTAAATAAAAGTCTGTGCATAAAAGCCATTTTAAAAAAAAGGTAACAAGTGAACCAAAGTGGTGAGAGTTCATTTTCATCTTTATTGCAGTCTTGCTGATCTGTTAATTTAAATACATAAACTTTAGAGAAAAAGAAGCAGTTACTTGAAGAGATCAATAATTTTTTACAATCTAAGAATAGCAGCTAAAGCTCTAAGTGGTCAGTGTATTTCTGTAATACATAGATTTGTATTTTCTAAAAATCAAAGCTCAGAATCAAAGGTTTCATGAAACTAATATCAATCTTTCTAAAGTTCAATGTATATAATAATGTTTTCATAAGGATACAAACACTATTGAAAATTATTCACTAAAACACTTTAATTGCTAAAAAAGTATTTGTTTTAAACATTTCCCCAGCATTTTTATTGTCTCGTGGTTTATATACATATACAAAATATTCAAATTACTTTATTTTTATCTTTTATTTCAAAATAATTAAGAACCATGTAAGTAGGGACAAAACAGAATATAGTATTTTATGCTTGATCTGGTTAAACAGACTGTGCATTTGCTCACAGATTGTACATTGCCCTGGAAATCAATGCATCTTACAGCTACAGGATGGAAATTGTTATTGTATTTCACATACCTATTACCAGTCTAAGAATGATTCTTGCGTCCTTTTAAAAGATTGTCCCACTTGTCTGATGTCTTAACTTCACAATCTTCTATTTTCTCTCCAGTAACTGACTTATTCAAATAGAAATAAGGAAGTCTAATCTGCATCCTGCTATATTAGATATTCTGTCAGGTTTTCATTGTAATCCTTTTTGCTTTGTTCCCCTTTTCTGTGTTGTTGAATGAAACTTCTTTCAGGTATCCTTCAAGCCTGCCTCAGCTGCTTTGATGGGTATAATTGCAAGCCTGTTTTGAGGAACAAAATTTTTTGTAGTTAGAGATGGTGCATTGCCAGTCTTTCTTAGATCCCACAGAAGGGAGTTGAGCACTTTATCACATTATATTGTTTGTTTATTTCAGCATGGCTTCAGACATGGCATGTCATCATTAGTCATCATGCTGAGTAAAGAAGTGGAGATTTACTGAATACACAAGTGGACCCATACTTCACACTGCTGATGGAGAATTTTGCTTTGCACTTGAGATCCCAAAATGCATTTCAGGACAACTTCTGAAAAAGAGTAAGGTTATGCAGTTATTTATTTGGATTAAGGGCTATCAGCAGTTTGCTGTCGTCCTTGCATCTAAACCTTTTGCTACTACAACCATAGCCATAGATCTTACATACTGTCCTTTGTTTCTCTTTATTCTTCCTCTGCAGGTCCCTGTATCTTCCAGGGTGGGAACTAGTCATAAGTCATAAGTCTAAAAGCAGCAAAGTGTGAACAATGTCAAGAAACATTTCTTAACAATTCAATAACTGAATCAGGCTGCACCTTGAATTTTTATTTTGACAGAGTCCCTGAGCATTCCTGTAGTAAACCATAACAATAAAATTATTAATGTGCCAGTACCTCACAGTCATGGTTTTCTATGAATTTACAAAGTGTTATCTGTTGATGTGTAAATGAGAAATTGATTCAGTAAACAAGAGAGCATCATTATAAGACTCATCATAAGACTGACTGTACAACGATGACTTTTTAATATTTTCTTTATTTACTGGAGCAAAAGAAGTGTTCTAGACAATGCAAAAATGAAGAGTTGTTACATATAACTCACTTCAGAGCCTTAATCAAATAGGCAAAGCTGACTAGAAATCTCCTGAGGCAAATGTAATCACCAGTCCAGGTGAATTAAATATTAAGTGAATACATAAATAAATGGCAGTCTCTAAGCTAATTCAACATAAAACTGGTCAGGCCAAGTTGATATACTCTAGATGTTTTTCTGTCCCATAGAGATTTTAGGCCAAATACAGTGTACAATTTTGTGTTGACATATATATATATATATCTCCACAATTATATCTGAGCTGATGAGCTGCAATGGGATATCAGCCAAAGAACTGGCACCTAGAAAAAGAACTGACACCTATACATGATTATAAAGCAATGCACAATTAATAAGCAACAACAATTCTACTCAGGTTCATTTTCAAAGATTTAGTATTTGTTTTTTAAGATTTATCTCTAAGTATTCAATTTCATATATTGCAGTACATTTCTAGAACCTACAACAAAATCATGTTGTAATGACCAGAAAGCACACATGTGACTAACTTGACTTGTATATTTTCTAAGCAAAGATGTAACAGAGCAAATATCTATTTATGACCACCTAACTGTGTTAGATATACCAAATTTTCTTTATTTTGCCAGAATTTCTGCATGCATCTGCAGTACCAAAACCTTGCATGCAGACTTACGGGTTTGCATTTTGTTTACAGGGAGAGTTTGTCACAGATTTGAATGTTGTGTCTCTAAGCATAGTTACCTAAGACACACCAAATCTTTTTTAAGCCTGAGATATTTGTTTTAAATATGTCTTGCAGCATCATGATAATTATTTCCTACTGGTTTTATCCTGTTGACTTTTGAATTTATTTGTCATCAAACAAATTACTTCTACATATGTTAATACTTGCATGCAATAGATTTTAGATTTTTCAGACTGTATCTTCAGACACTCACATCTGCTATTTGATACAAATCCTAGAACAGAGATAATCTGATAAAGTGTGTGTTTATGTGAACATGTGGTATTTCTTATACAAATTAATTGGATTTAGAGATCAAACCATTAAAGGGAAAATAATTCATGAATAAAATTGACAAATGCATTTCTTTTATTAGGTATGTTTATTTTCCTCTTAAAAACCAAGAGAGCAAACTAATATATCCCATTATAATTCATCAGATTATAAAACAGCAAGTAAAGCTGGAGACAACTCAACAAAATCTTTTAACACCTAAACATATACCTCTTCAGAAGTGGACCTCACAATATCACAAAGTCAAGTAGACACGAAGGGGTTTTGCTTGCAAGAATTATTTAATGCCAAGCATGTAAAAAAGGGTTTTGAAGTTTTATCAGTTTACTTCAGTTTTCTTTGAGGAAAGAGAAGTTATTAAAAAGATAAGATACAATTTATAATTACAAAGTTTTATGTTTTTGTTTTGGCTTGGTTTCATTTTTGCATTTGAAACTAAAAAGGACAAACAGATGTAGCAGTTAACCTAGCAAGATGTTGCTGTGTGTCCTCTCAGGGTAAAAACACAGATTTATGGAGAGTGGAAGTCTCAGCAGTTTTTTAGCTTTGCAGTGTCAGGATGACTCAAATTTATCAATAGAGTTTTGTCAGAAGCAGAAGCCAGGCTTTATGGGAAGATTGATGTGGTCAGCATTATGCATTGCAATTAAGCCATGAGTCAATAGAGATTAAATATTGACAAAAGTACTCTGGCTAGTCTGAGACTAAAGTAAATTACTGATACCTTCCAGATATATTATCATTATACCAATGAATATACAATAATCCTGCCACTTCTTATGTTATTCATTATACAGTGATGGACTCTAAAGATGAGTTTTCATGCAGAAAAGAACTAAAAAGATAATGAAAGCAATGAAAAGGAAAAAAAAAAAAAAAAGCCCTGAGGCTGAAGAAGGAAACTGATACTGGATTTAGCAGTAGCATTAGATAGAGATTTTTTATGAGCTGGTTCATACACCATTAACCCATCAAAAGGCAAAAGAGAAAGAAGTAGCCTGGAAATGTTTTGAGAAGTGAACAATACCTGTATAGCACCACATAAGTAGTGAGCAAAACAATGACAAGCCTTGTAGTAGTGAAGATTTTACAGGCAGTAAGAAATGGTTCTATTATACATGTATCAGTACTTGCATAAAAAATGTGACCATCAGGGTTTTAACTTCAAAGGGTTTCCTAAACCTTTCCAAATCATGTGAATATCATATTTTTGTGGTATTCTTCAGTGATTATTTATAGTGAAAGTTATCTGGATTTTGTCAAAAATAAAATTCAGACAAGTGTAAACATTTTTTTCCTTGAAAAATCTTGAAAAATAAATCTTGAAAAATCTCTCACAAGTGACACAGTGTTACCCCTGACTGGTCAATATGAGGCAGAAGTATAACTAGTGCTTGTTTCTTATCATCTATTAAGGAAACTACAACAAAAGAAGTCATAATGGTATAGCACTTGGATTATTTTCAAATCATTACATGACAGGAAATTATTTGGGCTAGACTTGATGAGCAAAATAAGTCCTTTTCCTTGAAGAATATATTGTCCAGTCTTGCAACATAACTTAGACTTCATGAAGACAGACTAAGAGTCAAAGCAGCGATTGTGAATACTGCAGTGACTAGTTTGGCACACCTTGCACCACTGTAGCCATGTTTACAAAACATCAGTTTCCTATCTGCAGGCTACAGTTTTTCCTTATGTCTGCTTCTGCATTAAATTTAATCAAGGTGTTTCAGGTTTACATTTATTTTGTGTGACGACCATAGACCTATAATATAGTTTTCACCTTTTGAAAACAACAAAAGGTTTAAGAGTTTAACATAACTTTCACAACTATGTAACAATGCCTTCTGTTATTAATTTGCAATTAATTTGGGATGGGTTTATTATGCAGGTTAAAATTTAACTGCAAGAAGCCAACATTGACACTTTCAGAGGAGAGAGATACTAGATAAATGCATCTACTAAATCTATATAGTAATATTTCCTTTTCTGAGAGCAATATAGAAGACAATGCATTGAATAATAACAAAAGTGTAGCCAGAATATAACAAAGTTTCATAATCTAAAGTTAAAACTGTCAAGATGTCCTTACAAACAAGTATTAATCAGTACAAAGGGAGAACAAAATGTTAGCCCTGGCTTGGAGATGAATTTCATTCCACCTCTACTATTATTTAGGGACAGCTATTGGTATATGTTTAGTAAACATGTTAAATGTTACATGTGTCTTGCTCTGAAAGAACTACATTGATTAATTAATCTACAATGTATTTTTACATAAAACCTTTTTTCTTGAAAACTATACATAAAAATTTACAATATCTCCACACAGGGAAGTTCAGGGAGGCATCTCTATTCATGGTAAGCCATGCATGATCCACATTTAATTCTATGTAATCATCCAAGATTTGCTCTAACTAAAATGGCAGCAATCACTTTGGAATCTGCCAGGCCTAACAAATTATGAGTTATGTAGTCACAAGGCATGGTGTTCCACTAAGCTAAGTCACAGACAGTAGCTTTTCCAGCTGGCATAGTACTTTTGCACTTTTTCATCCATAAATTCTTGCAAAGTAAAAAGTAAGTTTAAATTTTTCATCAGCTATCGCATGCCTTCTATATTCTCTTTCACCCTGTTATTGATCAATAAGCAAGACTTCAAAGTTTTCTGCAGCAAATTGGACTTGCAAAGTTTTAGACTTTTCTTTGTTTTCTGTCTATTTCTTTCTTGTCCTGTATCTAACTTCTGTCAATTAGTATTTTCTATATAAATATAAGCTGGAATCTGTGTAAATTAGACTTTAAACTACAGGTCCTATATTGTTGCAGAAAAAAAAAAATGCATAGTCTTTTACTAACTTCACCACTTCTCTCAGATCTGAATTACTCAATTCACAAAACCAGAGCAACATCCACAGGCAGCATAATTTGCACTCACAAAAGGATAATATTAGGAAAACATAAAGAAAATGTTTTACTTGAGATTACTGTTGATTATATTAGCAAGACCTGTTCATGTAAAGGAAATGAGCTGAATATCACCACCCCTTCTACCCAATTAAATCTCCAAAATCAGAAGGGAAGCAGAAAAAGTACTGACAGAAAACTTCATCAGAGAACTTCCTTCTCCTGAGGAAGTTTGACCTTGCCCTAGGGATTCTGGGGTGGCTGTAAGAGATCTTGAAGTACACTATAAGCGTAGTGCTTCATTAGATGAGAGCTTATAAGTTAATTTGCTCCAAATGCCACTTTTAATAGTGAAAGCTGAAGGACAGCAAGACCAGAAGCAGCATCAGGGACATTACATGTCAGATACCCATGAAGATAAATGTTACAGTTTATCCTGATGAATCCTGATGAATCCTATCTAGTTTCCCTCATTGTTTTTAGTCAGGAGAAAAAATTCCTTTGGATCAAAGTATTCAAACATTCATTAAAAAAACTCCAACGAACCAAAAAAAAAAACCAAACAAACCAAAAAAAAATGAAACAAAAAAATCTAACCCCCACATACTTTACTCACAGAAGCTAGCATTTCGTGTAGTGTAAAAATCACAGTCTTACAAGACAGCAAACAAGTTGTATCAGAAAGAACAAGGGAAGTTCTGATTGCAGGGTGCAAAGTGACCCTCACATTGTCAAAAGGTCCAGAAGAAACCAGAAAGTTGTCTATTATGTCTTGCTTCCATCCTTATAAAATCCTGAAATTAGCTGAACTGGTTAGGCCCTCATGCCAAAGTCAAGTTCATAGGTTTGATCCGCATATAGACAGTTCACTTAAGAGCTGAACTCAGTGACCCTTGTGGGTCCATTCCAACTCAGAATATTCTGTGAGTCTATGAAAACTTGTTTTTCTGTAAAATATACAGCATTTTCCATCCCCCAAAACATACCAAGGAGCATGAGAAAACTCTATTTCTGATGTTTCCATTGGAGAAAAATCTTTACACTGCTCTTGAACAAATAACGTTTTGTGCTTCTTTTGCTCTAACAGTTGCATCTGCAGCATATTAAGACCTGTAGGCAATACAGCTGATAATCATGAAGCAGCCTTTATTTATACCATTCTTGGCACCCTTGAAGCCCCACCACAGTTCTCTGGACCTCCTGGATAACAGAGAAACACTGAGAATTGACATCAGCTGCTTCGTATCACCACCAGCACCTCCCCTGCATCATGTTGACCCTTAAAAGGACACTTTTCAGCTTATTTGGTCTGAGAACTCAGGAGGTGTTGTTAGGTACCTTGTAGATACTCAAACACTACACATAGAAACACTTTGCCCTCAGAAAAGAAGGAACCTGAATATTTTTAGACCTTGCACTCAACTCCAGCTCCCTGCACAGATTTAAAATAAAAACTTAGATATTTTTTGACATGTGTCTTGAATTCCTTTTAACTTTCCAGAGACTGATAGTGTTTGCCTTTTCTGGGTAAGGAATTGAAGATATCTACTGCACATCCATGCTGTTTACACTGTGCACAGAAATCAAGAAAAAAAAATTGTTTGTACAGGTATGTAGGGACTCATTGCCAACAGTGACTTTTTCATACTACACAAAACTGAATTCTGTATCAAATAGTAGCAAGATATTTATTACTTGTACTGAAAGAAGTTCCTACAGGCCTGTCAGTAAAAACTTGATATCTTTGTCCTAACTTAACAACATCTTTATCACTTTGTATATACATGAGGAAATAACAATATCCCAGTTTAAAAAAAAATGCATCTAGTATAACAGTTTAACTTACTGTATTATTGCCTCTGCTATGATAACACAAAGAAAGGACTGAGTATGGATTCTTTGGTGTGATTGTTGGTTTCTTTTTTTTTTTTTTTTTAGTTCTTACAAAATATTTCAAAGAAATTCTTTACATGTTAATGAAATGTAACGGTTCTCATTTATTAAAGGAAAATACTCTCAGCCAACAGGATGATCACTTTTCTAAATGAAATGTGGATAATTGCATTAGAATGGGTTACATTCAGCTGAGCTCCATAGAATATTTTATTGAGTTAGCAGTGTATTTTTCAGCTCAAGAGAATGGGTACAATTCACTAGAGAAAAATCTCATTATGAAGTTTATTTTAGACACAAGCATCTTCTTGTCCTAAATATGTGTTATTGATGCTAGTATTGGACTTATATTGTTATCATCAGAGTTTATGAATTTTTCTGAGGTTTGTGGGTTTACGTATCTGTATGTTCATCTGTTCCCACAATGTTACCATATACAACCAGAGTAAGTGATGAGATAGTAAAATATGCAACAAAATTCAGACTCATAAATCCCCAACAATGATTCTGGATAGGTAATAAATTTTTTATTGATTAAGGCTGTTATGGGAAGGATTTTATGCAAGACATAGAAGTATATTTTAAACCAACCACATTAGGTTATGTAAAATGTAAATTTGATCACATTAGGTTCATGTAAATTGTAAATTTGACTCCTGACACTAGTGACTAGACGGTGGTGAAGAAAACTTACTTAGAGTGTAGCCAGTCACCAATCCAGACAGAAAAGAAAACAAACCATCATACCTATTACCATTAACACACATCTGATTTTTGGTGGGGAAGAGAAAGAGGGCCTTCTTCAAGGCTAAAGTTACAAGTCTCCTAAGTGATGAAAGCAAATCATAGAGGGAGCGAACTTGGGCATCAGTGCATTACCTCCCTTCCCTTGTTGTGTCACACAGGCTATCTGTAAAGAAAACTGAATTTACTCCATTTCTGGTGATGTTCAATAGAATTCAGCTGTCTTTAAGAAATGCATCAATCCGCTAATATGGTGAACTGCTACAAGTACTGTTACAGTAAGACACTTACACTGTACCAAATAATAGTCTGAAATGTTCAGTGATGAATAATTGATCATAGCTCTTTATATTTCAAGATACTTTTAAGTAGATTCATTAGTCTGTAACAGGATTTAGGAGTCTGTTGAATGCATGTGATTTGCTCATCACACAAGCCAGAGTTGGGGTATTTGATGCCTATAACAGCTTTTAAAAATTTATTCATTAAAAGCTTGCTGCATATACACAGTTTAGTATGTAAGTAGTAGTCTGAAAAAAAAAAAAAAGGAAAAAAGGCTGACATCATTATTTGATTGTGCAACTCTACTGATAACACTTTAAGACATCAGATAAGGTACCTTGAATCTGTCACAGGAGGATTTTTCCTGGACTCTTTAGTTACTAAAAATGGGTCTGAAGAGAGGTAATATATTCTGAATATGTCTAATGCACAGCAGTGATAATTTTTTTTCTAAGCTCTGTCTAAGCACATGCAGGCATAAGTGAGAACAAGAGGGCACAGAGTGCCAACTCTCCTATGGATATATGTTAAGTATTTTCTTTTCTCTTGCAGTGATTTTAACATCATAAAAGAGTTAAGCTGAGCTCAGCAAAGGCAGCAGTACCCATTCAACTGTATCACCAAGTCCAGGATGAATGAAGGAACACCTGACCTTTGCATCTCTCCTGTAAATTTTATTTATGTACCCTCAGAACTCACTTCTTAACCTCTTCCAATCACAATTTTCTTGTAAACTTCAGAAGAAATTACAGACAGGTATGGAAAGGAAGTGTGCAACTCTGGTGCAACAAATTCATACAAGAATTTGTGTATTTTTTCCATCTCACCCTGTTTATTTCATCACTCACAAGTTGCAACTTACATTCACCACATAAGGAAGCTGTGACAGAGGATACAGTTATGATAATAAAACAGATATTATCTTGTTTTTTCTTACCAGTCAGTGCTTGTATTATGAAGAAAGAAACTTCCAAGCCCGCCGCTATTGTCATAGTTCTTTTTCTCACATTACACTTCTTAGATACTGAACTCCTGTGAGAAACTTATCATACATGATAAGAATTTCAATTAGCGTATGCTGTTGCAGTTCACTGCTTTCAAATGTTATTTGTCCCACTTAACTTTCTCGGTATCTGCTTCTTAGGTAGTTGAGATATCACATCAACTTTTTTTCTAAATAGTATAAACAACAGTTACTTAATGAAAAGCATCAGAAACGTGGGGAAAATAAACAAATCCAAACTCAAGAACTGAAACTGGATCTTTATTTCTACTAGGATAGACAAAAGAAAACTCATATTGTTAAAATTCTAAAGAAAGTGGGGGCTACTTTTATTTTGTTTGGTTTTTTTGGTTGTTTTGTGTTTTGGTTATTTTTTTTTATCCTGCATTACCTTAAGTCTGTAATGTTGTAGGAAACATTCTATAGGTTCTGAAGCCAGTTTCTTTTTCAGCTAAATGCTTTTCTGCAGTCCTGAGCCCTTTCTGTGGTACAACACAACTCTAAGTCTCAAAGTGAAATGTGTATTTATGAAATGAAAGTGTACATCTAAGTTGAGTCCTAATGTTTACCACATACTCTATCTACAGCTGACACTTCTGCTGTCATTATTCCTGGAAAAGGGGTGTCCATACTCCTTTCCTTCCATTTAGAGAAATGCCAATGAAAAAAATAGTTTTCTTCTGCAACAATCATCCCAGTGTGGTTGCAAAAGAGGAGACTTAGGACCAAAAGCCCACTTGGAACCCTGAGCTCCTTAAAGAGTGCCTGGATGGCAAGTTAAGTGACAGTGTCCTGCAATTTCTGCTCTCCCTTAGCCAGGCAGGAAACCAGCAAAGAGAGTTCCCTTTGCAAGTGTATCTCAAACAATGCAAAGGAAGCAACCACAGGAAAAATATTAAACCTTAAATGAGCCTGTGTACAGTTGCTACCATTACTGTTACTACCAATACTGTAGCAGTCCATTCCTTATCCACTGAGACAGCTTCTTCTACTTTGGAGTGAATTTATTTGCTCTCTACTGAGGCATCAAACCTTCTGATATTACAGCTCCTGTGAAGGCAGAACATCCATGGGGAGAACTGAGCTGTCACCAGTGCTCTTTCAATTTAGCCTCAGGAAAGAGGTAAAATATTGAGTTGAAAAATAACAATTAAATTTACAGTCTGGCAAGAAGAAAATGTCTTATACCCAAAGTTAGCATCTCAAAGTTTGAGTCAATAAGGAATATAGAAGCAGTTTAATTGTACTGCCATTTTCACTGTGAATATAAAAAGCTTATGTGGCATAATATACTAGATATATCTAAACACTAAATAACCAGAAACATCTCATTTAGTGTTGACAATAACAACCTGTAATAAGTTGTAATAAAGATGGATAAGTATTATTTCAATTTCTGCCCATGTAAGGTCCTAGTGCACCAACTTGAACTGACACATTGTAATTCTACTTAAAGAACAGCACAATAGTCACCTACTCCATATAATCAAAATTTAAAATCTTTCTGTGAATAAATTCAAGTGTTTCCTTCTCTGAATATAGTCAGGTATCTTAAGTGCCAAACCCAACTCAAATTCAGGTCAACCACCTATATAGTCTGAAAGAGTATTTTAAATTATGTGTATGAACTGCAGAGAGTACTAAGTTTCCCCCCAAAAGAAATTTGCCAATAAAACTAATTCCCACTAATTCAACGTCCAAGAAGCAAGGTGAAATATCTCTGCCCCCTATGAAAAGGTGTTTGGTTGTTTTGACTTTTTTTCTTGAGGAGACTTGCTCACACTCTGTGTGAGACAGAGATGTCCAAACTCTATCAAAGAGCTTACAATCTAGGCTTACCTAAATTTCAGTGATTTGAAAATATACCTTCTAATGTCTGATGAACAGTACACTCAGACTTCACTTAGCATATCAACTGTCTAAAGAAAACTAGCCACAGTTATACATAGAGTTAGGATGATTTACAAGATTTCCTCAGCTGCAATGATTTGGCACAAGAAATAAGTAAAAACTCAATGGAAAGGAGTCACAGAGTGACCTGTTTCCTTAAAGAGAGACTTTTTGGGCTTTTTAAGCTTTTAAAAAAGGCAGTAGTTACGATATGTTTAACTTTGGAACTTAGCTATTAGGTCTGCTGGACAATTGTTTTGAGATCACATTTGCTGTTGACCTGTCAAGAAAGACCACAGTCACAAGCTGTTATGAAGCAAAGAATAGAGCTGAAATGTAAAGAAATGAATGGAGCTGAGATAGGAAGAGGGACAGGTAAATGTACAAAACATATCATTAAGACCTTGCTTATCCAACATCTTAACTTGTTTGGTTTTTTTTCTGTCAGATATGTGATTTTAACTCTGATCATGTCTTTCTCCTAGTCAAGACCTGAAAGTCTCACAAATCTACTTCTTCACTCTGAGCAACTCATCCTGAGGAAGAGTACATGACAAGAAATGAGCAATCATGTCATGAGTCATCAGCTCTGTTGCCAAGGCATCCTAGTGGGTTAGTAAAGTAATCTAAATCTAAATATATTTTTTCCAAACTTCCCTTTTTCCTCCTTTCTTTCTCTGTCATAGCTTTATGTGGTTTAAGTCCTTAGTATTTTTCCTTGTGGGTGAAGAAAGCATTTTTCATGATGAGACTGCATAATATTCTTCTGTTTCTCACTGAAGCTCAGTTCAATGTCCATTTCTGCAATGTATATGTATACATTTTAAATTCCATATGTTTGCTAAAAAATTCCTTAATCTGAGTATGTTTCCAAGGATTCTACTACTATTCTACTAGTATTAGGTTGTATTTCTTTGTTTACTTTTAGCATGCAATAACCCAAGGGAACCACAACATTGTACATAGAATGCAATTGCTATTATCTTAGTTTTACTGTTAGAGAAATTGCTTCAGGACTTTTTTTTTTTTTTTTTTTGGAGGGGTTTAGTGGATTTGTTTGTTTTGAGACATTTAATTAGATTACTAGCATTATACAGCATAATCATTAATATTGTCATCTTTATAAAAAGTTCAAGTTTTGTAATTTTAATCTTTAGGAAAAGAAATTTGGTTTTAGTTCAGTTCCTGAACATAATGTCTTTCATCTTGTGGGGGTTTTAACCAATCACTGGTCATGCAGGTTTTTGCCACTGACAGAGTGGAATGATCAGACGGAGTTCTAGGTTCAAGGAAAACTCTTTCATTATCTTGACTCATCAGCTTTTGTGATGACAATAACAGATAGCATAGTCAGAGCATAATTCATACACGTCTTTTCTACCATACAGCTTCAAATAACTGTTCCTCTCTCATGTTATCAAAGAACCTCTCCAAAGTTAATGACAGTGCTCAAGTTACACAGTTTTGTTTTTTTTTTTTTGAATAGGCCCAAGCTTTTCAAAAAAATCCAGCAGCTATTCCTCCATTTTATTACATTATGTTCCTCAAAGTTCTTAAGATCGTTTTTGAGGTTTGGGGTTGAATATACCAACTGCTGCTACCATTTAAAACAGTTAATGTAATATGGTGACTTTTTTTTATGGGCATGTGTTTCTGTACCATGAATTAAATTATTTTGATTTTCTAGAATCTTTTTTTCTGATATACATTTATTTTAATGATGTTGACTTTAGATATACCAATGTGAAATATCAGTTACGTCAACCAGAATGTTAGACAAGGTCTGGGGCAGGGATTTCAACCTTTAAATGGGTACTCACATACATTAGTCTTACTTTGATTACCTCAGGAACTAAAATGCTTACATTTTTTCACAAGACCTAAATTTAAATGTAATTTAGTATACCTTCTGCTCAAAGGTGAAACAGCAAAGCAGTAATGATTTTGTTGATTCATTTTACCATCATGTACTCACCTTCAGTCTTTCCTTATTGCTTATTTTCACCTATATACCCTACAGTTTTAATCTGAGTGCTTTCTCCCCAAAGTTTTGCCTTTCCATTGGAGATGCAAGTTAAAATTATGTCAGCCTCAGAAAATGCTCAAAGAAAATTGAAGTAAAACTTTATTTAAGTTTTATTGCCAAAAAAAAAGTGTTCTTAAGCAAAAACTAGCTCTCCACCTGAATCTGAAACATACATTAAGTTTTTGGCTTACACGGTTAAAAATTTGTAGTTGGAATCGTGAATTTATTTAAAACCTAGGCTCAGTATTATGGCAATAATAAAAGCCCTGTAAGAAGCTATAAGACAAACTGTTTAAAGTTATGTTAAATATTTTTAATTGCTTTTGAAATGTCCATTTATGGTCATAGTTTTACCTTATTTGATAGCCTTTTATTCCTCTTGCAGTACTGCTATAACATGGGTTGAAACAGGGTCAAGGCATAAAAGTATGCTGATGTGAATCCTCTGCAGAGTTGTCACTGTCATTGTACACTCCAGATAGAAGGAATGAATTCTCAGCATGTCTCAGATATGGAGCTTTCATTATTTAGTAATAGTTTCATGTTAAGAAGAAAGATAGCATAAGGCATAGGTACTCCTAACTTCATGAATTACATTCATGATGCTGTTCTACTATTTTTTAAATACCAATTGTTATTATACGCTACTTTTTGGAAACTCAAACACTTAATAAATATTTTTTACTCTTATCCTCACTGATCCTCAGATCCCTCAAAGGAAATCGGAAATCAGAACATGGAACATGTATTAAATCAGACTAATTCGATGATAAAATAACTGTCAAGCAACAAGAGAAAATTACAGTTGTCCAGATCACCTCACAGTAAAAAAAACCCACAATGATTTATGGTGAACTCTGAATATGCAGAAAAATAGCTTTAAATATATTGGAAGGGAAGAAATTCTCTTATACTTATTGGAAGTATTTTAAGTTCATTTGAGCCTTAATATTTAAAATTAATACCCTTCTTCATAGGACTCAGGTCTGACAGGTGTAGACATTTATGAATATTGTGCAAAAGCTAATAGAAGTCACATTTCTATTAGTCTTATTTACTTCCTAAGGAATGCAGTGGAAAATAATGCATAAACATTCTTCAGTCCTTTGACAAGGTCATGGTGCTGTACATTTGAAACATTCATGGAAAACACCTCCACTTTTGTACGCTTATGAATTATTTCTTCCTCATTTTTTTCTCTTCACATGAAAAATAATACATTTGCTTAGAAATACTTTCAACATAGCATACCTGACAGCATCTTTGTCTAAATCCACTTTGACATCAGTGAGGCAGTGAAAACCATCTAAATCTGGGCTGAGGAGAGTGTATCCAAGCAAAAGAAGAGGATAGCCTAAGGTGAGAAAGAAGGAGTTTAGGCACATTTCAAGGAGTTAGAAGAACCAAACAAAACCCATCCACCTGAGTAGCTTGGTTACTTGTCCATCAGTTGCACTGAGGACTGATATGTAGAAGGGATCTACAGACTTTTTGCACTCTACAAAGACTTTGTCAATTGTGTCACTGAGAGCTTGTAGTAGAGAGCAGTAATTATGTGGATTATATTTATTCCTAATACAGGATTTAAATATAGCCAATTCGGTACATAATATAAACAGGTCTAAAAATATACGCAGGTTTGTCTAGAAATATGCATATTTAGTCTTTGGCCTTGCAGAATGAACAATTACAAAGCAAAAATGCTACTATGGAGCTGCTTTAGGATTTTAGCTTCATATGCAACTGGATCTTAGTATTTTTACTCACTGGTCCACAAGTGAGTGTTCTCTGTCTTCAGGGGAATGATATGCATGCTGCAGTACTAGTCTGCTAGCATGTTTCTTTTGCCTGCTACATAATATGTGAATTGGCCAATAAATAATATTTCTGTACTCATGCATGCTGTTTGTGGAAACTCATCACAGGGTTCAAGAAGCCCAAATATATATAAACCAGTTGAGAATGGGTTACATCTATACCCATGCATAGATCTTCCAAGCCAGTATCCATGTGCTTCTAAGGAGTCTGAAGATTGGTGATATCTTGACCATTCAGATGCCCTGATACTGGAAATTTCTCAAAGGGAAATCAATTTTCATAGCGCAAATACCTATAAAGAAGGAGACGTAAGATAGGAGGGAAGTGATGATGTGTTTAGTATATTAGTTATTATTAGTTATTAGTACATTAGTTAATGTCAGTCCTACCTGCAGTTGAAAAGCACAGTAGACAGGAAATCCTACATGTATTGTGCCTTGATTCTGCCATCTTTTGGAGGTCATTCAAAAGTAAAATTGCTTGATCAACAGTGTTTCAAACTTTTTGTGCTTATTCATAGACTACAGAAACACCTTAGATTTTATCTGGTATATGCATTCCTACCTTGGGGTCATGGCTCTCCCTTCCAAGCTGAAGACCTGGAAATTTCTTTGCAATAGTCCATTCAGAAGACCACCATATTGAGGAAGAATTGAGTGTGAGAGAAGGCAGGAGCAAATTCCCTTTGAGACTGAACTTCATGTTGTCATCTGAGAGGAGTCAGAACTCAGTATTTACCTTTCACTACCAGTCCTGCTCCATTGTGTAAGGCCAAAGGATAATTCAGCATCTAAACTTAGCCAGTGCTGCCCCTACTCCTTAGTCCAAAAGATACAGCTGCATTAGGCCTAACATTCTTAAGTGTTGAGCTCTGTGGACTGCTTCTTTGATAAATAATTTTTTTCCACTTTCATTTTCTAGTATGGAGATGGTTCTTTCCTTCAAAACCTAAGTATTCTTAAAAAAAATAAAAATAGAAGAAATTACTAAAATGAACAAATACAGAATATTCACTCTAGAAAATACGCCCTTGCTTTGATATCACTTCACACATCTGTCTTATGCTACAGTATCCCAGTCCCCTTCTACTCATAACAGTTCTTTGAAACACTTAAAAAAATTCTATTAAATGTAATTATTAGAAATAAAAGCTCATGGGTGACATAGAAAAGTATACTCAGGATAACCATAGCTGTTGTTCTGCATACATTGCTATATTTACTATACATAGACAGCAAAAATGATATTAAAGTATTTCTCCTTGGTAAAGTAACAATCACAATTTTTAATACTGTCGGTATTGTACATAGACAAAGCAAAATTTCAAAACTAGGCTTGGCTTCAGAAATAGGAAGCAATGTAAATTTTATTCCAGATGATAGTAGCTATTTAAAAGCTTAATAGAAGTTAAGAAAAGAGTCAAAAACAAAGTAGGCAAAATAGAGACAGGATTAGCAAAACTAAATCATACAGTAAATCCAGGCTAGCAATGGAAATCTACATATGACTTTGTTTCAGTTCTTTAATGGCTTTGCCATTATTGGAACATTATGTCAGATCAGTGAGTGGAAAAAGGAAATGCTGCTTTATAGCCAAAACAACTGATAACCAGTGAAACTGCAAGTATTTGAGGCTGACAGATTCAGAAACTAATGCCCGTTGGTTTCAGCTGGCATATGGTACCACACAAAATCCTCCCAGACTCTTCGGGATTTCTGAGTTCCCTTATGGGTCCCTCAGGCAGAGGCAAAGGGATGATATCAAAGGTACCACCTGTCATTAACCACCTGCAGTGATTTCTGCTATTCAGGGGAGGAAAAGTACTTCTCTGCAGTGAGCAAGATGATAAAGACTTATGCTATGTTAGACTGAACAAAAGATACAGACTATTGCCACCTCCCCATGGTCAGAAAATGCCAGTCTCCTACAGCATTTTCTCATTGACATCCTAGTGCCTAATGAAGCACAAACCATGAATAGCCTCAGTTGGGTAAGCATAGACCCTCCCTTGCAGGGATTGCTTGCAAGCAGAGTCCTGAGGTCCACGTGGATGGCCACATTACCAGCAGTCACCCCTCAAAAGCTGCTTAAGCCATTAAATACATATTTTGTATCAGCAGCCTAGAAGGGCTTGTCTAAGAAAGGCTTTTTAGAAACAGCTACACAGCAGGCATCTTTGCTGCTACCTGCATCCTCAGAGATGTCTCCTCCCACCTGGGCAGCACTGCCACTTCATTAAAGTACTGTATTGTAAAATTGGATTCCTTATCTTTTTCCCCTGAGTCACCGTTCTTTTTCCCAAAACCCCCTGAGAAAACTCTTATCTCCCTAGCCTAGTATGCAGGAATTCATTCTTGCAGGACTATGTGAAGTCCCCCTATTGGTCTTTAGTTAACACTTTCCCCACAGGTTCTTATCCCTAGGTTCCTATTGGTAGTAACTAGAATTCCCTAAAGCCTTTATATACTCCTGATCATGCGAGCAAACTCTCTCACTCTGCATCCTCTCTGGTGGTTTCTTGTGTGTCTCTTTTCTGGGGCATCTCAGAGCCATGTGGGCGAAGGGGAACAAAAAGGGGGAGCATTCCACTTTGCTGTTGCAACAGATAGAACTGAAGACAGGTCACTGTGCTTAAATTGCACCTTTAAATCCACCAAATTAGTTCAAAAAGCAGGGCAGGTGATATAAACTTTTTTCAAATACCAGAATACAGGAATTCGTATCAGTGAATACATGTATGTACATCTCAGCTTATGTATGACTGGAACTGAACTTTAGGAAGAAATAAGCACAATCACCGGCACAATCACTGGAACATGACTAAGAGGCGGTCAGTCTATTTATGGTTGCTTCTTAATAATTTGCCACCCTCTTTCAAACATTGTTAATTATTTGAATATAAACCTGTCATGTTCAGACTGCAAGAAGTGTTTGCTATTGTGGTTTAGATATTTCCTTTTTGCAAATATTTCATGCACTATCTTGTTAGATTATAAGAAAAGTCTAAATATTTCTGATGGAGCTCTGCATATGTGCACCACATGCCTCACCATCTACAGCTCTTATTCTGCAACAGTCTACTGTGCATGTTCACTATAACCTAGAAGAAAATAACTTTATCACTTAAAAGGTAGGACCAGACACTTCAGAAGGAAAAAAAAGACCATTAAGATGAGCTAAGAATTTGACTCACAGAGGATCATATTGATCATGTGTTCTCTATTCTGCTAATAGTCTACTGCTTGTAAATAACCAGGGGGGAAAAAAGTAGTCCTATCTATTAAAAAAAGTCAGTAAAGCCTTCTGAAAAAACATTTATCATCACTAACTACCTCCATCACATCAGAGAACTGCTTCCATGTTATCCAACAGTTACTCAGAGTATGATAAACAGAAGGAAAACTGTTGTATTTAATATCAATATGCTACCTTAGGAAAATATTGAATGTCCTCAATACTGAGATACCTATTATAGTAGCTGTGTCACTGTAATAGTACATACTCTAAAGGGAAAAATATCTACCGGAACTTTTGGGGAATTTCTGCTAGGAATCAACCAGAAAGTCTACTAATTTCCTTTTCCCAACAGTCTCATCTTGTAGCAGATATATTAACTGACTCTATCACTATAGCATCTGGTTACAACATCTGTGGAGATCATGCATAGAATCAATTCATGTAATCTAAGGAAAAGCAATTAATGAGAAGTGGTCCAAGATCATACATGACTCACCTTGTGTTTCTCCATTTCTAGTCCAGTACTTAACCACAAATGCTCTCTACCACTTACCAAAGTGCATCAAATAGACAATAATGATAACTACACAGTGATAATTCACTAACATTTCTGTCATGAGATTTTGTAATTTTATTGCATTTTTACTGCTATGACTCATATTTTGTGAATGGAATAAGCATCTCTTAATGGAATGACATTTTTCTATGATTGTGGTGGGCACTATGTAGTGTACCTTTCTTATCTCAGACATGCACAGTTTGAAAGTCTCAAATCATTTTAGGGTTTTTTTGCTTATAAATCAAGGAAATATTTTCAAGGTCAAAAATGCCAAAGAAAGTGGCTGCTCTGCAAAATAATTTCCGTTGTCACTGATTATTTCCAAGTCACTCCAAAAGGTCATCTTTCTAATGACATTTTCCATATTTGAACTGTGCCTAAAGGTGAACACTTTAGAAACAGTTAAATAAAAACTAGTCCAGTTTCTGAGAGAATAGATCTGGTCTTTGCTTCTTTTCTGGATTATTTATTTGTACCTCCTGGACTACCAACATTATTACATTATATTTTCACATTATACAAGGCCTCCTCTTCTTTTCAAGAATACTAGAAACAGAGTAGCTTTATGCTTTTTCTTTCAAAAATAAGCAATTAAAAAGTAATGTAATTTTATCTCAGGAAACTGCATAACTAATCAAAATAATAATCTATTATTCATAATAATACTTGAGAAGAGAGAAGGATTGTGCATGTTCATTTCAAACTTGTTCAGTCAGCTTTGCAGAGTTTCTTGTCTAAATGTTTACTGGCTAAGGGAATCAAGAACAGAAATTTTCTTTTCCTTTATCCTTCCAATTGTAGGCAATTTTGGAAGAACCAGGAAGACAGCTGATGAACACCTGGCTCTGAGACTGCTGTCAACTGCAGTATTTGTGGGTTTTTGATCACAGACCAGTCTACCTGACACTAAACATCTTGACAGCAGATGGGGTACCCAACTTTGCTAAAGGGGAAAGGATCTTCACAAAAGAGTTAGCAGTAAAAGAACTGCTGTGTAGCTAAAACTCACTGAAAGAGCTTTAAATTAGATCTGAGAAGAGAAGGACTTGCTAGAGGTGAGTGGTATGTCAGCGTTTGAGGAACAGTTTGATAGCAAGGTTACCCTTCAGCCTGACACATGATTTTCTGCGTACACTGGAGCACACTTAAAATGTTCCTGTACTAAGGCAAGCAGCACCCACTTCAGTGGGGGTAGGGGATGGAGATCCATGCGGCAACAAAGACACAAGAGTTGTTGATGTGTCAGAAATCACAGAAGTGCCTGAGAACATTAACTGAGAAATTAGGGTTTCACTCCCTAAAAAGGTGTCACTCCCAAAAAAGGTGTCAGGGTCAATAGCCACATGAAGTGTATCTACACCAACAGGAATGCTGGAAGCCATTGTGAAGCTGGAAAATTATTACATTGTCACAGTCATGGAAATATGTTTGAAGAACTCATAACTCTAGTGCTACAATGGATGGCTATAAACTCATCAGAAGATGTAGGTGAAGAAAGAGAGGCAGTGGGATAGTTCTACATGTTAGGAAGCATTTTGACTATCTTGATAAAGGTAAGAAAAGGTTTGACTGTGGATAAGAACCAGAAAAATATTCGTTAATACAGATATCATGCTAAGAGTCTGTTATAGATGACTCAACCAAGGTGAAAAGGTAGATGAAATATTTTATAACCAACTCGGAGAAGTTTCGTGATCTCTAGTCCTTGATCTTGTGAGGGACATCAACTTTCCAGACATCCGCTTGAAATCAAGCACAATGGAGAGGAAACAGTCTAGAAGGATCTTGGAAGATAACTTCCTGACACAATTTATAAGGTAGCCAGCTAGGGAAGACACCTTTTGGAACTGTTGTTTGTGACCAGAGAGGGACTGGTGATGTTGTGATGTTTAGAAATCATGCTGGGCAGTGGTAGTGAGGAAATAATACAAATTTTAGGTTCTCATAGAAATAAGAAGGAGTGGCAGCAGAATGGCTGCCTTCAACTTTCAGGGGACAGACTATGGCCTGTTCAGGAGCCTGGTTGGAAGAGTCCCTTGGGAGGCTATCTTGAAGGACAACAGAGTAAAAGGAAGGCTCAACAGGGAGAAGGGAGACCTCACTGGAGGCTTCAATGTCCTCATGAAGGCAAGAAGGGTAAAGTACTGATCTCTTTACTCCCATGACCAGTGACCAGACTTGAGGATATGGCGTGAAGCTGAGTCAGGGGAACTTTAGGTTAGATGTCACAAAAAGGTTTTCCAACCAGAGGGTAATTAGGCACTGAAGCAGGCTACCCAGCGAAGTGATCACAGCACCAAGTTTGACAGAGTTCAGGAAGAATTCGGGCAATGTATTCAGGCACCTCATGTGATGTTTGGGCTGTTCTGTGTAGGGCAAGGAGTTAGACTTCGATGATCCTTGCTTGTTCCTTCCAATTCAGCATATTCTATGATTCTGTGATTCTATGCCATCTTTCAGGAAGGAACTGTTGCAGGTGTGAGAGCTTCAGGACAGGTATTCTTATGTGCTAGAAGACAAGTTCTTGAGGGGGACTGTCTGAAAAAAGAGTTTAGACTGGGACTCAAGAAAAAAAGAGAAAAAAGAAAAAAAATTGAGGGAGAATGTATGACTTCTGGTAATGGGAAATTTCAGATGACAACAATGTTGTTATGAGGCCATGCAGGCAGAAAATTAGAAGGGCCAAAGCTCAACTAGAACTGCATCTGACTGAAGCAAATTTTCAGCTGCAGCTGAAAGACATGATTATCATCATGACTTACTTTCTCCCTCTCATTAATGGACAGGGTTGCTAGTGTGTTGCAGCCGTAGTTTGAACAGAAGGCTTCCGGTTTCACTTTGAGCAACTGTGTTCAGCCCTAGCAGTATCTGGTTCCTCCACTGGGCTCTGTGCATACACTCTTACGCCTGCACTAGCAACATATCTTTATGGTGGACCAGATTCTTCAGAAATCCCTGTCTCTTTTGCACTGCAATAAATGGCTTCTTCCTCTCCTCACCTGAGTTCTAGTGCTTTTATCTACAAGAAAAGACCTTTGGCTTTGTTTTGTCTTAATGTCTCCTAGGCTCTCAAAACACTTTATAAACACTGAGAAGAGACTTTTATTATCTAATCTATCATTTTTATGTTTATGCAGCATGTTGACACTATTAGAACTACCTGACAGTTGAATTTAGGTGTCCTCAAAATATGTGTTAAAAAAGCACAACATGTTGTATCCAAAATCACCATTGATAAATGAAGACATTTAAAGCTAGAGAGCCTAAAATCATACAGTTATGAATTCATCCTGGGAAAAGAATTCAGGTAAATTCCAATTAAAAGAGAACAGACTATTACTTTGCCTGATATTACTCAGTCTGGTAGTTTTCTGGGGGTTTGTCTGTATGCATTCATTGGTCATATTTGTGGGTCTTTTGTGTTTATTATTTTTTAACCTAAGTCTAAATTATTTTATATCAGAAGTATTCTTATATGTGTTTTTAAATGAAACAATAATTTAATTATGGGCATAACAGACAGAAAACTTTATGACCACTGATAGATATTCTCAGTTTTGGTTGTTTTCTGGAGGGGGAGAAGCAAACTTCTGAAGTACTGTCTTCTATAGAATTTTACTTCCCATGTATCATCATTTCAGTATAATGCTGCTAGAACTAAACAAAAAATCCAAGTTTATTATGCAGCAGTCAAATTCTTCATAAAAATGAGGTTTATTTCCAAATGTTTTAGTGAAAGTGCTACTTTCGTTTCTGAAATATAGAACTGAACACCGGCTGTGCTTTACTTTCAAACTCTATTACAGGACTTCTGATCTTGTACAGAAAGCTGGATGCCTCATTTAAGATCTCTGCCTTGCAGTTTGCCGTTCTGTAACATGAAGAAAAAATTGCAGTAACTTGGGACTATAAAAGTTGTCATTGTTGACATAAATTAGCAAAAAGACTTTTTATTTATTTTGATTTTACCACAGACCACAGAAGACTGAAAAATACAGATTTTCATTTACATATACTTAGT
Organism: Premnoplex brunnescens; assembly: GCA_035040995.1. Taxonomy (NCBI): domain Eukaryota; kingdom Metazoa; phylum Chordata; class Aves; order Passeriformes; family Furnariidae; genus Premnoplex; species Premnoplex brunnescens. The sequence continues at coordinate 23,592,669 of JAWWLT010000092.1, forward strand.
AGGCAGTACTCTTTCCATACCTAGTAACAGTTTCCTCCTGTCGTATTTGCCTTCTTTATTTGTTTGGGTTTTTGTCCATTTTTATGTTCAATATAAAGCATCATCATACATGATCAGATGTTTAAGAGTCAAATGGTATTTTCCCCATTTTAGACAAAAGTCTTAGGTAGCTCTGTAGTACTTGGCACTTTGTAGTAAAACACAGCTTTGATAATTGAAAGTTGCAAAGTTAGGTCCCAAAACACATTCTTCTGAGGAAAATGTGATTTTTAAAAAAAAAAAAAAAAAGAAAAATGTGGATGCTAAAAAACTCTTTAGCTGAGCCTGACATTTTACTTTTTGAATATTAATATACTTTGGGCTTCTTCCTATTTACATTCTTAAGTGCTTGCTTGGGACATAAAGGGTACTATATTGTCTTGAGGAAGCCACAAAGCAGCTTTGTTAGATAAAACTACTTGCAGCTGGTAATTCTTGGCAATTAATATTATGAATTCTTGTCACATGGGACTTAGGGAAGGTGCTTACAAGTTGCTATTTATCTCTAGAAAATGAAGGAAAGTGTCAGAACTGGTGGGCCCATTGAGGGGATAATTTCTGTGAGGGAAAGGAGTGGGAAATGCTAAAATTGCCATATTTATGGTCACTGTAGAAAATAAAAGTCTAAATGAGACACTAGACTTATAAAGAGTGCTAAAGATTTTTTTAAAACTTTCTAGTCAGCCTCATATAACATAAAAAAAATCTACTCCTTTCAAAAATAATGAATTAGCAAAAAAACTTGAAGTTTAATACAGTTTTGCTGATAACTGTTACTGCCTATGACTGGTGATCGTAAAGGGAGAAAAGAGTTCCTTTTCAGGAAAATACAATTCTTCATAATTTTTAAATTCCTATTTTTATCTTAGGGGGAGATTAGGGGAGATTACAGTGCTCATTTCCCCCTCAAATTCTTCTCTAAAGCTGAAAAAAAGTTAAAAAATATAATGCAAAAATTTGCTTCAACCTTACTGTTCCAGAGCAAGCAATTTGTACTCATCACGTGTGGTGCCTTGACACCAGCCAGCAGCTAAGCACCATAAAGCTCATCATTCCCTTTCCACACTCAGCAAGACAGGGGAGAGAATAGAAAGAGGAAAAGAGAAAAAGTACCTGGGTCAAGATTAAGAGAATTTAATATGCAAAGGAAAGATGAAGAACTAAAAAAACCCAAACAACCCAGCCTCAAACAAGTAAACACATTACACAAGTAGACTCATGCACAGCCAGTCTTCAAACACTGCCCACTTTAAAACCCTCCTCCCCTCTTTAATGAGCCTAGTGCCATAAAGTATGGAATACCCCTTCTGTTAGTGTGGATTAGCTGCCCAAATTGTGTCCCTTCCCAACACCTTGCCCTTTCTCAAACTGCTCTTCAGAGGGCCAGCCTGAACACCTTGATGTTCTGCAAATGCTGCTCAGCAACAGTTAAAACATTGTGCTGTTACCAAGGTTGCTTTTGTCACAAATTTAAAGCAGTGCACCATATGAGCTACTATGAGGAAACTGAATCCATCCCAATCAGACCCTCTTGAGCATCAGGACACCCTCAGATTCCAGTAATGTGTCAAATTTTAAGTGACTTTTTTTTCATTCCAGTGGTGCTTAACCTAGAAACACCATAGTAATTAACTTTGACAACACTGCTGTGCAGAGAGAGAACAGGGAGAAAGACAGTACTTGAACAGCCATTCACATTCATACACTTTCACACTACAGGTACAATTAGAGAGTCAGATCATTGTTTGGTGTGTCTTCTCTGACTCTCTCCTAAGTTGGTAGTGTGTGATAGTAGTGTGCCTTTTTCTAGGTGAAGTAACAAATACAGAATGACAGTGCTATGGCTGTATGGTTTTTTGGGCCAGAGCTACAATACGATTGTCACCTACCTGGTCACATAGTTATATACACCAACATCAGGTGTACATAGAAGAGGTAGAAGTGTTTCTGTTATCTGGTTTTACTTTTGTGATTAACAAATACACTTAATAGCTCTACAGTAAATGATTTTACTTCTTAAGGTCTCAAGCTCTGATATTACATTTTCTGGCAGACCAAAATAAGAGGAGCTGTGACTAAGTAAAAAGACACATCAGTAAACTGAGGCAAATGATTTTGCTGGACACATAGTAAAATGGATTGGTTTCATTGACATTTTGTTTTTCAAAATGAAATTATCAAATTTGTGACATTGCCTCTATTAATTGGCACAAGACGCCATTCTACTTCCTCTACCCTGATTGCTTTAGAAGTTTTGGAAGGAGGATTGTAGAAGGCCTTCTAATAACTAAGTAAGTTTGGGCTTTGCTTCATCAGAGTATCACAGAAATCTGCAATGAAACTAGTGCATGGCTGCCAGTTGGGAATGAACCATAGAAAAGACTTGGGCGATACTGAGATCATTGCTATTTGGCTGACCTAGAATGTACTGACCCAAAGACTTATGATGCTAAAAGTCTTCTGGAGAGCAATGATGCTGTGTCCCTCAGACTCTGCCTGCCATTTTTTCACTGAGGTTCAGACCCTGGTGAGCTCCTGGAGCATGCCTCCAAGACTGGTGTATGGTACAAATAGGACTGTGTGGGTAGGTGTGTTGTTTTTTGTTTGCTTGGTTGACTCATTGGTTGGTTTTTTGGTTTTTGTTTTTGTTTGTGTTTGTTTTGTGGTTTTTGTTGTTGTTGTTTTTGGGGTTTTTATTTATTTATTTCCTTCTTCCTTCTGTACAAAACTGTTGTAGATTAGATGTACATGATTAAATGTTTTCAATCTATTCAGAAATTAAATTTTAAGGCTTTAAAAAAATAACTGAGCAGAACTTGTTCTATATCTGACATGACTACATCGAAGCACTACACAGCAGAAAATTTTAACAGCCCATATAACAGCTGAAGTGTGCTTTGTTCTTCTTCACTGATTGAGATTTGTGCTACTTTACAAGAAGAGCTAAGAAGTTACATTTCCATGTATGTTACCTTATTTCCTTACTTTGGTGTTACATGTACATATAATTTTATTTTGGTGGATTTACAAACCACACTGAGCAAAACAAGTATTTCTTATTCCCAGACAATCTTTGCACTTGTGAAGCTTAGCTGCATGAATGTTAATAAAACTACAATATCCAGACTTTATTAAATACTGCTGTATTACCTCTAGACAGTATACACAAATGTCTCCGATTATTTCCTGGGTCTAAATATTGGGCACAAGCCTAAAACCAGTTACTTCTACTATATTAAAGCTGTTGTGTTGTTCAGTTCTTCTTCCCGTGTTAAATTGGATTGCACCAAATATCTGCCACTGGGCAACCAACTCATGCATATCTCTGGCTGAGTTGACTGAAGGTTTCTCCTCCTGTTACCATTGATTTTCTTATGACTAATGGCCTTTTAAAAAGCAAACCAAAGCTAAATTCGAGATCAAACTTCCTATTATTTCTTTTTAAATAATACTATTTTGCCTCAACAAAGCACCGAGTGAGGAATGTAACACCAAATTTTTCCCATGGGAAGATACTTCCATTTCTATTTGAAACCTTCAGATTCCCTCTGACCATAAGATATTTCTACCATTTGAAACACTGGAACGTTTTATGACATGAAGATAACAGATTTTCAGCCACAGGAACAAAAATACTAAACTTAAAATATACATTTTACTCCAAGCTCACATGGAGGAACAAAGACTCATATTCTGACCCTTCTGTAGTTTGTACCACTTCCTAAATTGTCAGACAGACTCAATAAGCATCCTACTGTCCATAGAGGTGATATTTTCTTTGAAATTTTGGAGCTGACTAAATAGCATCAAATTTTTAGTACAATATCTGTGTAATTTTTTTCCAGATTAAGCAAATACAGAAAAGAATAAAGGAGATGAATATCCTTAAAAATGAAAAGCAGGTCATAAGCAATTTTAGAAAATGTTAGAGACACAAATGTTGCAATAAAAAATAGTTACTATTTTGGCATGTGATTTATAAAGGATCCTAGCACAGAGTGGATAGGGGTCAATACCTATGGAAACAAAAACAGTGTGTTGCAATTCAATGTCATTTAATGTATGTCATTTAGAAAGAAGCTTGTTGCCAGCTGATCTTCCTCAGTTATATAAGAGATATATAGCATATGCAATACAGAAAGTAATACTCTTTATTCTGTGCTGTATATAAACCACCAGATGCGTAGTCTTGTATGAAAAAAATTCTTGTCTAATCATTGTCTTTACCCTTGACAGCAAACATCATGTGCCTTCTATGTTCTCAAGTTAATATCTATGCATAAAGCCCCTCCCATCTCCTATTTCCAATAACAGTATCCTGGGCTACATCAAATAAATATAGGTCACATGTTGTGTGCATGAAAGATGAAGTTAATACTGTGTATATGCACCCTTTCCACAACCAAAGTTCCAATGATTTTCTGATCTGGTAGGTAAATTTCAATCATGCTGTTCTCTATATCTGGCTCACTCTTGTATGTGTAACTTTGTCAGCTGTAATCAAAAGGTGTGTAATATGAAAATATCACTTCAACTTCCCTAGTAGATTTCTTTCCACACTTTCAATCTGATTCAGATAGTGAGCTATAGATGAAGGAATAATCCATGGAAAATAAACACCTTTATGATCCCAAAAATAACATGACAGAAATGCAAATTTTTATTTTAATCAGACATTAGTTTAACAAAATGTAATATAAAGATGCAGTAGTAATCTCAGTCAAGTATTTGAAGATAATGGCAGATATGGCATTGAGCAGCAGAAGGCAAAGCATTGCATCCCTCTAATTCTAATAGAAATATACCTGTGAATGAGAAACAGCAATGTGAATCCTGCTTGGAACTGTTTTTCTTCCTGGTGACAATTTGCCAAAAATAATATTTTAACAGATAGGTGTCATGCATAAATGATAATCCTGGGAGCTGAGGACAATGTACCAAGCATGACAGAGATGTACAGTGCAGAAGTGTGCAAAAATCCATTTTGCTCAGCCATGACAAATTTATGTCACAAATCCGCATGTATATGAAGATAACGGCTGTATATGCTGTACTTAAGTGTCAGGTGTCTTTGGGTATGTTAAAGTTAGGTCGTTTTCCATTCCTTTACCTTTTTCTGCTGTTAAACAGAAGAAAAATCTCATGTTGCAAACAGCAAGCTGAGTATGAGTCAGTAGTGCCCTGGCAGCCAGGAGAGCTGACCATGTCTGAGGAGCATCAGGCAAAGCATCACCAGCTGGTCGAGGGAGGGGATTGTCCCGCTCTGCTCTGCACTGGGGCGGCCTCACCTGGAATATTGTGTGCGGTTTTGGGCACCGCAATATGAGAAAGCTATTAAGCTCTTAGAGAATGTCCAAAGGAGGGCAATGAAGATGGTGAAGGGCCTTGAGGGGAAGCTGCATGAGGAGTGGCTGAGGGCCTTTGAATTGTTCAGCCTGGAGAAGACTGAGACCTCATAGCAGTTACAACTTCCTCGTGAGGGGAAGAGGAGGAACAGGCACTGATCTCTCCTCTGTGGTGACCAGTGACAGGACCCAAGGGAATGGCCTGAAGTTGTGTCAGAGGAGGTTTAGGTTGGATATTAGAAAGAGGATCTTCATCCACAGAGGGGATGGGCACTGGAATAGGCTTCCCAGGGAAGTGGTCACAGCACCAAGCCTGACAGAGTTCAAGAAGCGTTTGGACAATGTTCTCAGGTACACGGTGAGATTCTAGGTGCTGTCCTATGAAGGACCAGGAGTTGAACTTCGATGATCCTTGTGTGTCCTTTACAACTCAGAATATTCTGTGATTTTGTGTGATTCTTTTAATGGACTAACTGCTCATTTTTCAGCTGAGGATCAAGGTTTCATTCAAGATGTTTTTATTTACTCTTTTTTTCCCTTCTTGCTTTTTTCCTTGAGTCTTTCATTAAATTTTTTAAAATTGTATGTTCTCTGTACACAAATAAACAGAATAAATAATGAATAAAATTATTTATAGTCAAAATTTCCAGAATAGATTATTTACCTTGGAAAAATCTTTGGATTTGGGGATTAAATCAGTGGTTACCCAGGATTTTCAGAGGTAGAGTTAAAACATTTCTCCCTAGTTGAGATCAAGATTGCTTAAGTCTTTTGTTTCAAACTAGTGGCCATTCAAAAAAAGCCAATGATAAGTATAATTTCCAGTGACAGCAGAAGGGTGGGATGGGATGCTACTATAGGTGTAAATGAAAGAGCTTTCCAGGAAAGGAAATATTCTGAAGTATGATGTCTCTCTTCCTCACATTTCAAAAGATTGTTTAGTGATGAGAGAAGAGCTTAAAAGAAATTTACTAAGAAATTTTTGTCTTTCCGTTTTGTAGTCAACAATAGGATGTTACTGCTGTATTTTTGTAGTTAGGCAAGCATGGACCTCTATATCCATACTTAAAGGATCCCCCTTCTAATCACATTTCAGTCATAGAGTGAGTACTATCATATTTATTTTTGTAAATTCAGAGTGATGACAGATCTTAGAATGAATGTTACTACAGTTAATTTTTATCTCCTAATATCTTCTTGTGTTTTGGGCCAGAAAATTAAAATCATGAGTGCAAATCTGAGAATACACTTCTGAATTTTCTTTCATATCAGTTCAGATGTAATTATCTAGTAACTGTAGATGCGTAGGAAATGTTCTGAAATTTGGGGTCATAATTTTTGAGGGCTAGAGATGTTTTATTCAACAGTGGCTGAATAACCACTGGGTAGCAATGAGAATACATGAGTCATTGTTGCTTAAAGGAAAAGACAGAGGACATTTTGAACAATACTTTGATGAATGACTATGGTTTGAAAAAGCTAGACATCACATGAATGCTCTGCCTATGCATTCAGCAACCATTAAGAAACAAAAGCAAGTGTGAAGAGGGGGATGGGGTCAATATGCAGGTTATATTAAACACTTCTAATATTGAATGGGAACTGCCTATTTTGTATTATTTTTGCTGAGTCCACACTTCACCCTGCAGCCTTTGAACTCTTATTTAAGACTGTGGTATACTGAGGATGAAAGTGGAGAAATGCTGTGTGCATCTACCTGCAGTCAGAAGGTGGGAGTCCTCACAAATCTATTTTTTACAGATCTGTTATAGGCAATGAAGTTAGACATCTAACACCCATTCAAGTATAGTGTCTGCAATGTACAAATACTTGTGGAGTATAAGCTTTACAGAAGAGACTACTTATGGCTGCATCTTACTGTATCTGAGAACTTGACTCTGGGGTCAGGAATATTAATAAGACTACTGGAGTGCTGTGTCCAATTCTGGGCTCCTCAGTACAAGAGAGACATGGAGACTCTGAAGCAGGTCCAGTGGAGGGTGACAAAGATGATTACGGGACTAGAGCGTTTCTCTTAAGAGGAAAGGCTGAGGAAGCTGAGCCTGTTCGGCCTTGAGAAGAGATGACTGAGAAGGGACCTCAACATTGTCTGTAAGTATTTGAAGGGATGGTGTCAAGAGGATGGATCCAGGCTCTTCTTGATTGTGCTGAACAACAACCAATCAACACCCAAACACTAAAAAAAAAAAAGGTAGCAGGAAGTAACTGATGCACAGGAAGTTCCACCTGAGGAAGAACTTCTTTACTGTGTGGGTGACCATGCACTGGAACAGGCTGCCCAGAGAGGTTATGAAGTCTCCCTCCCTCAAGATATTCAAGAACCATCTGGGTGCACTTCTGCATAGTGTGTCTGTGATGACCCTGCCTGAGCAGGAAGGTTGAACCAGATGATCCACTCTGGTCTCTTGCAATCTGTGATTCAGTGATTCCACAATTTAGTATTTGTCCTCTTCTTCTTGTTGAATAACATGTAATAAATTCAGTGTCATTCACTACTCAGGTACAAACTGAAGTCACACAATAAATGCTGACCATTTTTGAACAGTTTACTAGTTTATCACCATGAGTGTACACTGTTGTGAGCAGCCGGACAGAGATTTCTGGTTTTATTTTCTAACCATAACTCATTCTAGAGTATTCCTCACTCTCTCTCTCCTAGTGATATTCTTCTATTTCTATCAATGAATTATTTCAATGAACTATCATAATAGGAACTTCTACAATATTATTGTAATACTCCTGAAAATCTGGATTTTTGAGGTGACTTGAGGGTCACAGAAGGTGTAACAAGCAATTAAGACAACAGGAAATATGGGGCAGCTTTGAACTTTTTGTCTATTTTATTTTAACTGATGTTATATTTTTGTGGGGTTTTTTGTTTTTTATTGTTGTTTGTTTGTTTTAAACTAGTCAACTAGATTTCCTTAACTCCTGATAAATGGCAGAAGGAAAAATCTGTATTTCTCCCCTTAATAAATCTCTTTCTTCTTTTTTTTCCTTGCCTTTCCTACCTTCTGACTCATTACAATTTCAACTTACATAGCATTTAAAGAATGGGAACAAGTAAAAACTTCCCAAGGACATAAAAAGTTAATTTTAAGGAAATGAGACACTGAAGTCACAAATAATTGCACCATGCCTGTATTTTCTAAGTGTCATGAATTTATCAGTTTGTTTTTATTTTAATACCAATAGCATCTCTCTATGATTCCATAATTATGAGATCACTAGTCACTCATTAAATTCATTTCATTTTTCTAGCACACAAGTTGTGTGTTAGACCTCTGCCACCCATTCTTGCTCTTCCAGTTCAATGCAGTTGTTACACTGCCAACTTCTGCTATACAATACATAAAAATTAAAAGTACTATTGTACCTCTCTTCCATGACCTAGTACTGGAGCCTCCAAAGAAATACAGCCAAATTGCATTTGGTTGAGAATGAAATGTACACATAAAGATCCTTTATGTGCATCAATTCTCCTCTTGTTGCTGTTTTTGGTATAGATGTACCTTTAGAAATCCAATATCATTCCAGTATTTGGATCATTTAGTTTCCAAATTTAAACTACCACTTTTATTCAGACAGTGTTTGGATTACATTACAGCTCCCTTTCAGCATAGAAACAGAAATAGAGGAACTTTAAGTGGCACTGTATTAAACGTACAGATGAAAAACACAACCTGAAAGGGCCCTGCTGTTGCTGAAACAGAGCACCAGGCTGCAGCACAGATACAGCCTTTTCTTTTGAGTGTTATATGTTTTCATAACACTGATGATTAATGGCTAAACTTCAAAGCAGAACATTGCAATAAACCCTTCTGTACAATCCCACTGTCCTGTGCGCATAACTGCATTTTATGGATGTTAAGGCTACCCTAAGGGGTTTTTTTTACATTTAATAGGCTAAAGGGGAAGTTATCACTTCCAATGCATCTATTTGAAAACAGGAAAGAAAATATCAGATTATTTTCTCAACAGGAATTAATACTTAAACAACCCACTATTAAACTTTTCAGTGAATAAACTGGGTGAGCCTCGGGATTAGACAGACAGTGACCTTGTCTTTTGCCAGTCTAGGCACTAGTGTATTAACTCAGATTAGCAGGAAATTTTATAATAGTCTATTGCAGTAAATGTAACAGCTTATTGACCTTTTAAAAAAACTGATGACTTAATGAATTCTACATAATACCTATGAGAGATCCTTGTCAAGAATACAACTCCTAGCACTTATTATAAGGACAATTTCAGCAGTGATTCTCACAAAAACTAGTGTACCAAGGTTTTTCAACAATGATGGAAATAAGACCAAAAGTTTTCTCTGACTGAACCAGATAAATTTGAAGACACTGAGTTTACCTAGGATAATTAAGCTCTGAAGAGCAACAGCTACTAGGAGTCAGTGAATTGTGCAAGTGGTAGAAATTCCAGTCAGAATGAGAGCCAAAGGAACAGAAAATTAGTTAAATTTTTTCTTTAAAAGGAGTAGGTTTTTTTTCACAAGAATACTTCACTCTTTCAAAATGAATGGTATCCTTTTGCTGACCTCACATGAGACTACACAAAGGAATTATTCCAGCTCCTCACAATGTTGCACAAAACAATGTGAAATAGATTTTCTCTGCTTTAAAGCATTAGCTCTTTCTGCATTGAAACTGAGCATCAGATGAACCTCCACGTAAAAGGCAAGTACAGCATCCATTGTGCCTGAAATTTCTTTTCATTTTATGACAATTCCTTGCAATTTTCAACACCTGACAACACAAAAGTTTTGGTGAAACAATGTATGGAAACTCTTTTTCCTTTGCCTGCTCTGCCCTGGTTAAATACAGGTAATGAACTGGAAAACTGACATAGATAAAACTGATGCTGGTTATCTATAAGACACATCAGATTTAAGCAGGTCAGCGATTCATATTTTACCCGATTAAAGTAAAATCAGCCATGGTTCTTCTCCCCTACGCCATACCTAAGGGATGGCCTATCACTTAGTCGACCATACAAGTATGGATAAAAGTCTCTCAGAATCAGCTAGATGAAAAATGCAGAATAGAATTTAAAAAAGTTTAAAAATAATATGTAAATGGTCATGTAATGTCAATCACACAGTCTTAAAATTATGCCACACAATGATATACCATGGATATAAAAGTGGTTTCTTCTTGATTTGTGAATTTGTTTTGAAATAACTTAGTTTGAAATATAGATCAGGACAATCGGCTTTTCAGAGCATAATTATACTTGGTTAGTGAAAATATTCATCATGAAATACTGTAGTGTTGAATCATATTTTTTAATTTAGAATTTGTACTTACAATCTAAGAATGATAGCTATATTACATGGCTCTGTCTGCTTTCCTAAAGTTCATGGGTCTAAAGTTAATGCTTATCTGATCCATATCCCTCAGGACTGCAAACTCCACCAATGCATAGTCACTGCAGCACAGATTGTCTCTAGTCATGATGTTCCAAATTAGCTTGTTTATGCTGGTGAAATGAAGTTGTGGCATGAAAAGTGAATTTTATTTTCATTAGTAGTCTCTATTTTGCAGACTAAAGAGATTTTGTGAAAAATTCCAGATATTGTATGAACTCACTGAAGAAATTCACAATATATTTTTGGAAATTAATAGCAGAATAATACTTCTGACCACTTACACATATCTTAAGCAACACAGGATCCTAATGGCATGAAAACACTATAATGTAGACTTTTCTATGAGTCTGAAGGCAAACCACATTTGGGCTTGTGAAAAAGAGCATCATTTTTATAGTGATGTAACCCAAATTCTGAATGAGATGATAGGAATGTCTGGGAAAAAAAAAAAAAAAAAAAAAAAAAAAAAAAGGCTGTTCAGCAAATAAAACAATTTAAAAAGAGGATTGAAAGGGAATTTTCTAAGGAAGTGTATTTGAAAAAAAGTGGTTAATTGATAACATTGCTTTATCAACCTCAGTGTTTTCTAGTAGAAACAGAATAAAGCACTGGCGGACTCTTGGAATGAACAAATGAAATGAGTGTTCAGGGCAGACCTACTCCTTCACTCACTGATATGTAATAAAGGGGGAATCCCACTGCTATGACAGGTGAGTTTAACCTCCAAAGCAAAATGTCTGAATTCATCCCACCATTGTTTGTTTGTCGTTCATTTATTACTACAGTGAGCCACCTCTTCTCTCATACTTTCGCTGCTTTTAGAGTGATAGTCAGTATCAGTGGTAATACAAGAAAATGCAATGTTCATTATTTGATAGCCGAGCTATTTACAGCTGTAAGATGTTCCTCCTACTGCAGCCTGTTCAACCATGTAAAATTGTACTTATTTCTTTGGTGAAAAAAGTATAATCATCATCACTCATAAGTTACTGGTTTTCCCTCAGTTGCTGCTAAACCTCCATCAGTTTATTTTAACAATTTGTCCTCATATATTAATCATTGCTTCATTTTGAAGCAGCAAACATATTTGGTCCATATTTTTCAATATATGGGAAAGGGCACTGAAGAATGGCAAATCAGTTCAAGAGTGATTTAACCTAGTTGCCCTTAGCATTCAGTGATGAATTTATTGATCAACTCACAAGAATATCTAAGAATTACCTTGTAACAGAGGTGGGGAGCTGTAAAGTAACAATGAGTGAGTATCAGCAACAGTGCTAGCAACACCTAGAGATGTGCTAAATGGACCTAAAAACAAGTTACCTCTAAGAAGGAGAAAAAAGAGCTAGATTATTTAAAAGTTATCAGACTTCTGCATTCAAAGTATTCTTTGGGGGAAATACCTCATAACAACATATATAAATGTCTTACTTCTTACACTAGTGAGGAGGCAGAAACACACAACTATGACAAAATGTCAAATTCATCTAGTAATCTCCTTTTAGTTATCTTGTGTATTTAGTAATTCTCTCTAGTAGAACAAATAGCACACAGCTGCTCTTGTAAAACAATGTAAAGCTTGAAAAAAGAGGAGGTGTTTTAGTTTTTTTCAAGAGCCATCTATTCTGCCTTCAGGAAGTAGTCTCCTAGTCTGAGCTTCAAGTTTTTGAAAGTATTTGCAGTTCCTAGAATATAAAGCTGGAATGTTATCAGATAGATTTTTGGCACTTTAATGACTGCTTGGCAGAAGTTTAAATGGCAGAAAAAGAAAAAGAAAAAATTGGCAAAAATATCCAAACCCAAATCAAACCAATAGAATCAAAAGAAACCACAGATCAGCTTTTAATTTCAGGTCTTATCTATATAAACCATGAATTAGCCACTAGAAATGGGTTGAGTGTTTTCTTTCCAGGAAAAAGTTAGTCTGGAAAGAAAGCCATAAGATGCAGAGATAAATATATTGAAATTGGGGAAACATCTGAATTTTCAGTGGCTTTTTCAAGTAAAAGTCTAGAAAGCTGCCTCCTACAGTAATGTCTTTAAATAGGAACAGTTACTCTGACATTAAAAAAAACACCAAAAAACCAGCTTGTTAATATCAGTGCCTGTGATCTGTCAGCTTTCCATTTAGCCCAGCAAGTTAGTCCTGATTGTTCCAAAGTATGGCGGAAACATTGCTCTAATTAATTTTACTTACACTTCCCATTAAGGCTATTATCACATATCATATAGGCCATATATGTAGGCTGTGATAGATGATGCACTGAGCAGACTTCATCTCAAACCTATTCTTTTGCATGAACACTTTCTAAATTTCTGTTCAAAATCCCCAAACTTCTTGCTCCTTTTGTAATTTAGATGTAGAAATCTGAGATCTACAAGTAATCATTACAACTACACACAAAACAAAATACAGGGGGAAAAGTGTTATTAATATACATATATGTATATATATGTATGTATATAAAGAAGAAATAGGAGACAAACATACTTTCCTGATTTTGAAAAAAAGGAGTGACACAGTCAACAATAGATATTCCCAAAAGACTTCTGAGAGAGACTTTAGGTCTCTCACTGTCAAATTCAAGAGAACACTCCAAGAAAAACATGCAGGTAGAATGAACTTTCAAGCAAAATAATCCTTTGAGAGAGATTGTGGTGTCCTGTCCCATGCTACACTCTATGTTAGAGAACAGTACAAAACCAGACCAAACAAACCTCTTAGGCTATAGTCAGAGCTGTTTTATCCAATATAGGTACATTAATTTCAATACAACTATAATAATTTGTACTACTTAAAAGCTGGTGCCACAAAAACATAAAAAAAAAACCCCAAAAAACCAAACTGGAGCACAAGCAATGGTGAGTGCTGCCTGGGATATCTGAGGGTGTTATTTTATCTTTTGAATTTCTTTAATGAAACATTTTTTTCCTCCTCACAAATAAATAAATGAACTAAACTTATTGAGTCAGCCCCATAAGAACAGGAAATAATAAACCTAAGAATATTTGATGCATTTTTTTAATGAATGTGCAACAAAGGACACTATCAAAGTTTACTGCAACATTTCTTCTAGCTTTCAGCAGCAATTGTTCAGTATGTTGAAACTCTGAATAAACTGAAGCTATTTTTAGACTAACCTCTATTTTTTTTCTTTCTTTACTGTAATTAGAGAATGTACTCATGGCTAACATTTCAACAAATCCTATTCTGCAAAGAAAAAAATTAATTTAAGATACATATGTAACCCTGTGAGACTAGAGATGATTATGGTTACTATTGTTATGTAATAATGTCCTTGCAAGTGTATATTTTTTATGAACTCACAGGGACTAAAGCCATACTTTATAGTGTGCTTCTGAATTCTTCTGAATTATTTTAGGACAGGATATATCTATCAGCTGTTTTAATGATTCTGAGCACTGTGTGAAATACTAGCACAGTGTACAGCCCTGATTTATTACATGATACTTGGTATCAGGACATAAAACTGAAACAAAGGAATGACATAGAAAGCATTAAACTGAATTAGGTAGATTCAAAAAAGCCCTTGAACTTCTTAACCTCTAAACATTCATAGAGTACATCAGAATAGCATCAATCTAATTTCAACAAAGGTTGAAAAAATTGCAGTTCCAATCAAGGTTTAGATCTGACAGATTTGTGTCCTATTGCACAGAGAGAAACTGATTTACTAAAATGGTATAAACTAAATTGTCTGTTGCAATCAGCAACAGAAATGTGCTATTTCAACTTGATTTCTCCTGGAGAGTACAGGAATGGCCTTTGAATATTCTGCTAGAAGACCCAGAGTAGTTTAAAAAATTTTGAACATAATCTAAATTCACTGCAACCACCTGCTCCCTCATGGTAGCAGGCCAGACACATGAAGACACAGTATCACTGCTTCGAGGTTCATGTCACAGGTTTCCTAAATTCAGAAATGGCTCTTTACAACAATTTTTGCTTTTTGACAGCTATAATAACAGGTGTTACACTCCTATTACTATGCATATTAAATACTTTTACCAAACTACTAGGTCCAAAGTAGAAAAAAAGAGATACCTAGTTCTACTCTTGCTCTGTCAGAAACATGAGAAAGGCGTCTTTTTTGAATTCCAGTAGAGCATTCAGCATAAGGTGGTTCTCCTAGAAGAATACATCAGAGTGTGTTCCCTCCTATTCCAGTTCTTCCACAGGGTAAGATGTTCTGTTGCATTTTTTCATTGAAGGGTAAGCAAGAGTCACTGTCAAGTCTGCAAGTCTGTATGCATTGAAGAATAAACCAGATTTATAGACAATTTTGCACTCACTGCTAATGCCAGTCCTTTCCCCTTTTTGGGTTATGTTTTTGTAATAGCCAACTTGAAACTCTCCAGACCTAAAACCCACATCTACTTTTGATTTAAAGATCCATTCATACATTCAAAGCTTGTAAAAGACTTGTCTTCTTAGCGGTAGATCAGCCACAGTGCATTTCAAATTATTTACCCTCCATTCCTGTTCAAAATTTCTCCTCTCAGAAAGGAAGAGAAAGGAAGAGAGGGAGAGGGAATTCAGGTGGTAAAGTGCAATTCCACACTGGCAAGCTGCAGCCTACTGAAAGGAGAATTCAGACTGAAACCAGTGCCGGAAATGTTGTAATTCAGAAGCACAGAAAGGATCTGGCTTTTTTATTATTATTATTTGACAACTGAGATGATTAATAAAGTAATGTTTTCTTTCTTTCCCTTCCCTCCTTGAGAACTTGCAATACGAGTTTCTGATGGAGACATTTGGGCACCTTCTAATCTAATAAAAACATGTAACATGAATCCACTAAATACATCTTTTTGCTCCCAATACATGTCATGAAATCAAAGTAAATAGATTTAAAATTCTAACATTGCAGATTATGAGATTAGAAAAACACTAGTAACTGTATATGGTATTAGAGCACCGGGCATCAAAGAGCTATTTTGGAGAAATTTCTTGAACAGATAAAAGCAAATTGATATTATCCTTTTATTATTTAATTAAGTATTTTGTTTTGAGTCCTGTTGGCTTTTATTCTATCTCTTTGTGCAGCAGAACCAAACACAAAAAACCTAGATTTCTTTTCTCTTCAAGGAATGAGACAGGAAAAGAGACTTATCGACACCAGTGATTTTGTGTGACTGACATAATAACATTTCATTTTGGACAAACAAATACCATGCAAGGTCCCCTTTTAGTTACTAATAGTTTGTCTCCCCTTCCTAAAAGTTTCCACTCTGTTCCAGTCTTTCAAAGAATTTGGATATAATACCTCATTGTAACATTTTTGTTAAAAGAAGAAAGGGAAGGCAAGTGCAAATCTGAGCTGACATCAAGCAAATTTGCTTTGCTGAAAAGATTAGGGGAGTCTAACCACATGTCAGGTGGGGGTTCATGCCATTTGTGGGAGGATAAAAACAAATACAGAAAAACAAGGTAGATAGTTGCTGAAGTCAACAAAGCGTTGCAAGGCCAGCTATACATCAGTACTTTTAAGAGCAATGAGAAGAATTGAAGGAATAGTCTTGTGAAGAAACATGTCAAAGTGCAATTTAGTTTACATCTTCTGTTAATTCATACAAGTGGTTCAAGCCATCTCTGCTGCAAAAGGGGAATTATCCAGGCCACAGAGTATTGTCTATACATACTGTTGGAAACTGTTGATCTGCCTTTCCCCCAGAAAGAACACAAGAATGAATTAGGTATTGTCAGCAGTAGTAAAAAAATAATGCAGTTTGTTTTCCAGTAGGTAGAAAAATGATAGCAAGGAAACATCCAAATTGCATCCACAGTTGCTTTCTAAATAAAGCAAAATATTAGTAAGGTACTTCCATCAATTCCACATAATACTGTAATACTTCAGTCTAACTCCATATGTAGCAGAAGGTACATCAATAACCTTCCAGATTTCAGAAATAAAAACTGATGTACTATATTTCTTTGTAAAGGAGTGAAAAAAGAAGAGGCATAAAATGTGAAGAACTACACAGACACCTTAAAAACCATGCATATTTGAATAAAGGAATTTACTGTATTGGTGAATCTTCATTCAACTGGATTGAATCTATTTGGAAGGGTCCTCATAAATGTATTTAGTACTCTGTTATACAAAATTGCCTATTATCAATACTTATAGATGGTTACCTATCTCCCAACACTATCTGCTTCTTAATGTGCATATTCAAGTTACAAGACTTATCTGAATTGCATTTACAATAGTTAAAAGAAATCATATGCTTACAATATGCATTTGTGATTGTGGTAAAATATATAGGGGTTTGTGTATATAAGTATTGCAAAATAAACATATTTGTTGACTTAAAGGGCATTTATAATTTTGCACAAGAGAAAGGGCTACAATCAACTAAGAAATAGTTATATATTTTTAAAAGTAACAAGTTTATTGTTGTAGCAATAACAAACACTTTGTAGAATTTTTCTTTCTTTATATTATCAAGAGAAGTTCAGATCTTGGAAAAGCATCTGTAGAGCCACCTTCCACAAGTACATGGTGTAAGCAAACATTGCATGAATGTTTGCAGTACTGATGCAGAAGTGGTTCACATTTAAATACACACACTTGCCTTTGATATTCCATGTATTTTCCTTAAAAATTAATGTCAGTTCTTTTCTTTATCATCAAGCATGCTGATGGTTTCTTGTTTAGTTTCATGAGCCTTCAGGCATCCCTGTGGCTTTGCGAGTTGTGCTATCCCAGTGTCAGTGACCTGTAATTTGCTAGTCTTCATTGCAGATTCAATGGAGTGCAAACACATCCACAGCTGATGAAAGAAATTATGGTTTCTGTCTGGCATTTTCAGAGCAATGCCTCTGACTTTCCCTTAAAGAGGAAAATTGTAAAACTGTAACCTGGATGAAGAATAAATAAACCTACTCCAGGAAAATTATGAAATGCATTAATTTGGCTGCTAACCCTTCATTCAGTTTTGATGTGGTTGTAGTTGTGTTGTTTATTTGTTTGGTTTGGTTTCCAAAAAGTCATAAATTCTTAGTCATTGATTTTTTTTTCTCTTTTCCTTGTTTTTCTGAACTTCTGGATTTAAGCAAGTTTTTAGTAGGTTCCTTAACTCCAGAAAGTCAAATACTTAGATACCTATCCAACTTTGACATTACTGGTCTGGTAGATTCTTAGCATATATGAACCACGATTTTATTATACTACCACAAAGCTAGGTTGTATTGGGAGCCTTGAAGTGTTCTGAGTGGGAATAGGGTAGCCTTGACTTTTGTATTTGTTGTAGCTGCTTTCCTTTCAATGCAGTTTATGGAGACAAGGACTTTAAGTTCTTTGTCTAGATTAGCTTTGGTCATCTACCTACTTCTGATACCCTTTTCGTGTTTAGATTAGATCTATGAAGCATGTAGATCTATTTAAGTGCATTATGCTCCTTTCATACTCTGTGGTAAATGGTCAGAACTGTACAGAGTTGCTTTATGTTGATTAAGAACTGATGAGTCTGGTGGAGAAAAACAAGAGCTGGGGGTCTTGCTTATCTTGCACCTCGTTCAAGCAAGGCCTCAAATCTGAGGGATGTCTGCAGTGAAGTGGAGGTCTCATGCAGCAATGGTGCTTCAGTGAGGCATGGAATAGCATCACGCCTCTGTACCAGCCAATAGCCACTCCATTCCCCATGAAAAACAGTCCTTGTTATAAGCCTGGGTTACTAAGGAGACAAGGACATGTGCAAAAAACCCTCTGATGAAGGTCAGAGAGCGTCCACTGCCACCTCAGTGCCTGGAGCAGGATCAAAGACTACCTCCTTGTCAACTGTGAATTCTGACTGAATATGACCAAGACCTTTATAAAGCTTCATTAGCATATTAACTTATACATCCCTCAGGATGCAAATGAAGGAAAACATGCATCATGTAATGCATATATGACCAAAGTCACTAGACCCTGCCCATAACATGATTATTCCACCGCCAAAATTTCTCTTATAAAAGGGGGACTTCAGGGAAGAAAAGGCAGGAGCAGGAAAACACTTATCCCAGCTCAAGCTGGAATTCAAGGCAGTTTATTGTCTGATAAATTCCTATACTTTTTTAGCAGTATATACTTCAGGCAACATCAGATCCCAGTTTCTGGTGGCTAACAGTCATAACACCCAGTTTACACCAGGAGATAAACACTATATTAACTGTCTGTTGAGAAAGTAAAGAAAACTCCCCACAAAAAGGGAGTGGGGAAGAAAGGCAAAGAATATTACAACATAGTCAGGACAGAAATGAAAATTAAAGGAGGAAGAATACCCTGTGAGTTCTTGTTTAAAGCTGCAGACATACAATAAAACCTGATTGGTAGGTTGCTATAATTTGCGTGGCTTCATGATGTTTTAAGACAAGCTCAGCTCACACCTATGAAAAAGGGCAATGAGTGTGAAATTATTTTCATTTCAAGGATAGGAGCAGATGCAGATATTGCCAATGCTTCAGTAAATCTGTTTACATAAACAGTTGTGAGAATGTTATTTTCTAAAATGGGACAATCTTTGGCTCATACTCATTAAGGCTGAAAAGAAGACAAGGTGAATAAGGTAATTTTCTTGCATATGTTCTGCAAGATCATTGTGCATTTCATATTTTGCAAACCACTTATTCCTTCAGTCTAAATGAGTCATTTCAAACCAACTCTGTACTGTTATATAAGCAGTATATATACTATTTTACTGAGTTGAATACTTAATTTGACCCAGGTCATAATTCAGAGTCCATAAATAAAAACTGATATTTCTCTATTGATGTCAGTGGGTAGCTGATAGAATTGGATAAGTCATCAAGAAATAAAAATGCATTCACTCCTCTGGTCTTCATGAAGTGTTTAGGCTTTCTTATTAGATAATTTTATGCCCAACTTTCACACTAGTTGGTGCACTATGGAGTAATGAGTTCCAAAAGACCAATGAAACAAATACCACTTTATTGCCATCAGCAGTTCTCTTACCCAATTTCTAATTTTTAGGCCTCTGCTTCCTATTGTTCTGCCAGGAAAAAAATCTTCTTTGGTTATTTTACTTAATAGCTTTGCTAAATCTTTGGACCTTCTTATGCATGATAACTATCTGTTTTATATATTTTTGTCATTTTCCACATTACAAAGACCTATTCAGCAGAACCTTTAAAATGCGTTTGCATTCATTTAAATTAAAAATTGCCAATTGTAACTACAACTCTCAATTCCTTCTCACATTATATTAGGGTCAGCTGTGAGTTATCACTGACACCCCTACCTGCTCTTTTACCCTCACGACTTATCTTCAACAATTTATCTTTTTTATGGAATTATAGCAAAGCTGCAGAATTCTTACCTCAGTTTAAATTATAAATCTGATATGCAACTGTAAAAGAAAATAAAGAAACCTTACAAAAGCTAATCCTGTAATTATGAGGTCCTGAACATTCTTATTAAGATTTTAAAAAAAAAAACAAATAAAAAACAAAAAACCCCAAAACCCACCACCACCACCACCACAAGAAAACCCCTAAAAAAACCCCAAACCAAAAATGAAAACAAAACAAAAAACATGCACATCTGACAGTAGCGATGTTCCTGTTGTCACAGTCACTTCAGATTAATGAGGACTAACCACTTCACTGCCTGAGAAATTTCTTACAGGTACTGCTGATCCCAAAAAATTCTTCAGTAGTACAGCAGATACTCCTTAATGTTTGTAATGTTAATAAGATAGTTTTGTAGCATCACAGCAGAGAAAAACTACACTTCTGCTACTAAGCATGGTGATTTTTTCTTACCTAGTGCATACTAAATCACCGCATTCACTAGAGTAATTTTTTACCTTAAAAATCAAGACTATATTACATACTTCTAAAATTAATGTCTAACATGCTTCTAAGTAGCTGGGAGGATAGCAGGGATCTTATAAGAAGATAACTGATGCTATCACCATATGAAATAAATTGTTTCCTTCAAATGTCAGGACATATACTGTATCATGAAGTAGGCAATATGTTTCTTCTACAGAAGAGCAATAATATTTTAACAAGTAAAATGTAAATGTGTATACACAAATGATTCACTGTAATTAAATATGTATTTACATATGTATTTGAAAGCAGAGCCAAACCATTGGTAGTGAAAATTGACACAGAAGACAATTGAATTGTGGTGAAAGTCTTCTCAATTCTGGACATTGAAAGATGGGTATTGCAGAGCCGTAGGTGTATTATGTGTGTACATGGGTTTCTGTCTCTTACGAGTATGTCATGGAAGATTCAGGAAGAAACAATATCAGCCCAAAGGAGACAGTCTTCAAAAAACTTCTTGAAAAATAATACACCAGTTCTTTCACCAATACTTCCCCTGTGACTAGGGAAAAAAATCAAAAATACCCAAACACAAGAAGACATGTCCTTAAGAACCCATGAACATCAAGCCAAGTGAAAACAAAATATATTTTTATGCACTTCAGGAAAAATAAAGATAGTTTTACTACTCAGAACAGATTTATATTCAACCAGATTAACCCTGCAAATATATTTAAACTCTTATAGTGTAAAGATAAATAATACAAGATTAAGCTATCTATACGTTTTT
This sequence comes from Premnoplex brunnescens, assembly GCA_035040995.1. Classification (NCBI taxonomy): domain Eukaryota; kingdom Metazoa; phylum Chordata; class Aves; order Passeriformes; family Furnariidae; genus Premnoplex; species Premnoplex brunnescens. The sequence goes on from JAWWLT010000092.1 coordinate 23,614,046, forward strand.
CCTGTGACTTCTTTGTCCTCAAAATTATCTGCTGTAAAATTTAGCTAAAGAGTGAACAATTTTAATTTCCTGCTAGAAATGATCTGGGGGTCAGACTTAAAAGGAAGCCTAAATATTGGATTTGCACACCTGGAAATAGTTGACCTGAAAAGAAAACTACTATAATCTATTTTCTTGGAGGATATATTAACTTTAATAAAACATGGACATTCAAACCCCTATTTTTTAAATGAATTAGTAATTTGAAATTTTGTCCTGAAGCAATGCAGTGATTATCCCACAAGTTCAATACTATTCAAAGTATCTCCTTAAGAATGTACTGTTACAGCATGTTTTAGTTTCTTTTTTTTTTTTTAATATTTGTTACACAAGACAATGATTAGAAATACACATATGCATGCCAGTATCTTAGCACTACAAAGCTAAAAGACTATCACATGTGTCTTCATATAATAGAGTACAGAAAATAAAAGGAGTTTTATATCAGCCTGTTTACAGTTGCAGTACCTGCAATAATCACATTTGACCTACATGATTTATAGCAAATAAAAGTGTGTTTGTCACATAAATGTATGTCTCTGAGCATTTGTGTACACAAATTTCTTTTCATTGTCCATCACTGTTGTTACATTACTGCAAAGATCTCAGGGGTCATGAAAATTCTTAAAAGTATTTTTAAAAAGGAGTGCAAAATATTTCTTAAGCTCAGAATGTCAGCACTTGAGCATGCTTTTATTCCTACACTTGTATACAATGACCAAGAGACCTCTGATATTTTCACTCATTCTTAGTTAACAAAATGAGGTACAAAAACATCTGATTGATATCAACATTAAAACACATATTGTGACATAATGAACCACAGCAATACAAATAATTTCCATATTTTCATCTAAATAACACAATGAGAAAAATCATGTACAAACATCTAGAACCTCATCTTTTAATTTTCAGGCAAAATGGGTTTGGGGTGTATTATTTCTAGAATATGTGTTGATATTTAGAAAAATATAATCGATTAAATAGGAGAATAAACTACACATGTGAAGAAACATTATTAGTCTGCAGTATAAGAAAGCTGACTAACAAAATTGTTCAGCTTGAAACTGAATGAAATTTAACCAGAAAGCACAAAGTCACATGTCAATACATAACACAGCAATTATAAAAGTATGTAGATGTTAGGCTGGAAGGTCAAAGAAAATTAAATATTAAGATAATGTTATCACATGTGAAATCATATCTTATCACAAATATGAAATCACCTTCATTAATTACATCAGTGAAAATCAGGACATAACTAACAGACCACAGAGTGCACTTTTAACTGTATCTACATCCGCAGACAGGACTTCTCTCCAACTTTTGACTGTGTATCTTATTCACCAGAACTCAGACTTGAGTTCTGAAGTGCTGTCTTGAAAAAAAAAAGAGGAAGCAGAAGATTTGACATACCTTCTGGACTGAGGTACAGAATTTCTCAGAAATACTCACAATTCTTCCATGTAATAAATATGGACAGTATTTTGATAAAAGACAAAGCATTTGGTCATGCTGACATGAATTTTCTTCTCTTTTACTGAATGACTTAAATTACAATGGTAATGTTTAGTCATCAGAAACAGCTACAAGCTTTTGATTATCAAGAATGTAAGTATTCTATCTTATTGTTTTTCTAAATCTTAGACATTATGTCCTTAGTTAATGAATTTTTACCATATCTATCCCAGAAATCGGGAAAAATATACTCTACACCTGGTTCCTTTGGCTGGAAGTAGGAATTACCTAGACATTAATATGTGCAACATCATACAATTACATAGGATCAGCCTCCACTTTTATTTTGTGCAGCAGGTAAGTTTATTGATCCATAAGAAATTTCGTCTTCCTGAGCTCTGTGTAAAGAGTAGAGAGTAAGTTTGTAGCTGATTAATTAACTTACAATTATGTAAACAATAAAGGCATAATTTAAGATTATTAACATGTTAAAAATTTGCAAGGAATTTTCTGGCATTTAATTAACATTTGCCAAGAGAGTCTACAGAAAATTAAATATCAATTAATAAAAATACTGACATTTAGTTAGATCTTCTATTACTTGTCACAATTATTAACTCAATATAGCTAGCTTCTAAAAATCCAATTAAAAATCTAAATATTTATTGCAGTTTTTATATGTGAAAATCTAATTATAATTTTGTCCTATAATTTTAACTTTAATACACATCATATTTCCTATTAAGTCTGTAAACGCTCTTTTAACTGTTGATTGTTGCTTAATTGACATCACTGTCATAAACCCACAGACATTTCTTTCCTTTCACAGATAGGTGAGCAATATAATCTATTGTGTTCTCCATTTACTGCATATGAACATCACAGCCTGCTTCCTATGCTCTGTTTGAGGCCTGCTCTTGGCTAGCATCTCCTCATGAACCTAATTCCTAAATGGATTTGATGGACAAAATTGGCCTTTCAGGCCCAAATAACTAAGTGCAAGTGAAGACCAATGACTTGAAGATCAGTCATGAGCTAGAACTGGTGCAATGTTGCTAAACTGTAGAGGCATTGCACCATGTTATGAACATCTGAAGAAGGTCTGGCCCAGAATTTCCTTCCACAGACGACTGAAACAGAATTCACTTATAAAATTATACAAAATTTGCTAATCACCATCTTCATTATTCGATTCACCCGCTTGTCCCAGTACCTGTTTTCTCCCACTTGCCATTATTTCCATTTTCTCTTCTCTTACCCTGGCCCTTGCCCTGGGGTACCTGCTGCCCAAGTTTCTTTTCTCTCTCTCTTTTTTTCTTTTTTTTTCCATTTTTTCTTTTTTTTTTCCCTAACACTAGCTTCACCTGATCAAGCAGAAAATTTCCCATGAAGGAAGCTGACTTTGCCCAGACACACTAAATAAATCTGGCCTCCCCAGGTGATTTTGAATGCATAATATGGTTAGAATGGTATAAGACCAGCAGATCTGGCAAAATCAACTTTTTGTTTGTTTGTTTGTTTCATTGATCTCCTAATTGTAGAGGCAAAAGAAGACCAGTAATTTTTTCCCCACATTTCCACCATGCAAGAACCCTAGTTTTCAAACAAGTCATTCAGTTCCCATATTTAATGGCAGTGATGTGAACTGGTGGCAGCTATGACTTTGAAAGGTTTTAGCTGTATGTCTACCTTTTACAATGTGCAGATATAAAGAAAGTGGATAAAATTGCTCTCTACTGTTACTGAGAAACAATATGGTTCTTGAAAACATATGCAAGAGACTACTATACTCCCATCAGATCCTCATCACATGATTGCTATGAAACAATTGAAAAATCTCTTGATGTTGATGTGAGAAACTTGAGGACACAGTAACATTTGTTTTTACTGGCCTTCCAAGATGTGTTATATACAAACATAGGGTAAGAAATGGAGAAAATTATGATTTTAAAGTAGCTTCTTTCTTTCTGCTTGAAGTTTGGGATTTTCATATAGTGAAGAGAGAGTCAGCAAAAAAGGTGGTGTTTTCCTCTTTCATTGCTATCATCATGTGCCACTGTGCATGATCACTGGTGCCACTGTCCTAGCACTATCTTGTATCACAGTGTTGTGGTACATAAATTGTATTCCTGAATTTGAAAGACCTTCAAACATGAGTAATTTTTGAAGAATGTTCAGTAACAGTCATTATTGGAAAAGTAAGGCAGCAAAAGCCTAGAAAGCTTTAAATTCTTGTTTTCCTTTAACAGGTTTCCCTAACTTAGCATTTAACTTGCAGGAAAGAGAAAAAAGCCCCACAAACTTATGTAAGGGAAGAAGATATCAGAATGTGCCAAACATATGCCTTTAGACAATATGCTTGGTGTTTTAATTAGAAAAATAATTTAGAAAATGAACAGTAATATAACTAAAAAGTAAATTAGATCCACATCCTCAACCAATTCAACAACTATTAAAGAAGCCAATATATAACATGGGGTGACTTTCCTACACATAACATTTTTAAGAGAATAAATTATTGTCATGCATAAATAAGGACACAAAATCCCAATTTTTTCTCATAGGATAAAGTCTATAGCCAACACTAGGATAAATAAGATACGAGGTTTGTTATACTTTGCTGATTAATATGTATCAATAAAGGAAAGCAAAAGGCTCACTCTTATAAGGCATAGATCTTCTAGGAGCACTTCCGTCACTTGAAGATAAAAGCCATAATTAATACTTTTAGCTTAGCTCAATCAAGCAGTCAGCAGTTTCACATATCTGCTGCACAAAGAAATGAAATCTCAGTTTTCACTCTGAAACAGATTTAGTTTTTTTCCTCATTGTATGAAGGAGGAAGATTTAGAGGAGTGCTTTTTAAATAGATATTCTTTTTATCCTTTATAATTACATCAGCCTGAAAGAGTCTTTGGCATCTGCCCTCACGGGTACAATAGCCACAGTTCTCATCAGACTGGACATTCACTAACTACAATTGAGCTGCCCTGCTTCCTGGTTTCAAAGCTGCATTTTAGTAATATACTAATCAGCACATATTCGCAAATTCCTGTGATCATTGGTTGGAGATCATGGCACCAGATGCAACTGTGGCACCTCTTTGAAAGCATTTCAGCCTTGCAATAGCTTTGAAGCACAGAAATTAGAGTAATCTGTCATCCATCACTGCATTTCCCTTAGCTAATTGTACTAGCGAGCAAATGCTGCACATGCAAACCCTACAAGAGTAATTGAGTCTTCTTACTGATGACTGGTAGGAGCTATCAAAATATTACATTCTTGGTTATCTGTGTGGGGAAAGCTAAGTCAGTGAGATAAAAATTCCCTATGCACAACATATCCATATTCTAACAATATTTATCTGGTCTATCTAGTTTTGAATGTTTGAATTATGTATAGCCAGAATCATAAACAGCCAGTACAAAGGAAGCCTGCACTCCTGACTACAGTCAATAGCTATCAATGCATTGCTAGAACAACTTGGTTTCACCTGTCCAGAAATTTTGATCAATCTGAACACATATTAATGCTGCCAGGCAGCAATTTCTGATTCATTTGCTCTGTCAGACAGTGTAGATGAATAAATTGTGTGAGACAAGTCACCTTCTCCTATATCCTTGCTCAGAAAAAAATGCCACATTTGAGTAAAAAAGTAATTTCAAAACATTTTTCACTGCTTTTTGAATGAAAAGATTAATTTTAATCAAGAAATGATTGTACAAATTTGCAAAGGTAGGAAATGCATGAAAGTGATAAGGGCAAGCAGGACAGAAGGAAAAAAACAATATGAAAGTCTGTTGGGTCCTTCAGTCACTATTTAAGCTGTGGTCTCTTATATGGTGTTATTGTTTTAAAACTCAGAATTCCTTCCAAAGGCTTAGAGCCAACGCCTTGATGATGGTAAGACAGGTTTAACAAAGGATG
>JAWWLT010000092.1:23628623-23645328 GCA_035040995.1 Premnoplex brunnescens
TCATGTTATCTTTTCAGGGTGGCTACAAGAGGTAAGAGAGGGAGAGCCATAACCAAAGAGCCAGAATGGATCTTTATTGACTGTCATTCCCAGCACGCTGCACAGGTGCACCTACTGGCATCTCAGCAATTTAGAAACAACTCTAAAATAATGGGCTGAAACTCTTAGATAATACATCTGCTGTAATTCAGAGGTATTTTTTTGAAAAAGCAGGAGAGAAAATACCCTTCACTGGAAGACACCCTTATCAGATATTAGCCTCCAATTATTTCATAATCAGTTTGAGCATTTAAAGCAGTTCCAGCTGTCAGCTATGGAAAAAAAATGAAATATACAGTAATTTTTATTCAGGGTGAGAGCTGATGTGGCATCCTGTGGGATTTAGCAATCCATGGAAGTCAGATGTGGACTATTAAACAGAAGTGATTCAAAAAACTAATGAATACTGCAACCTAAACAAATGAATATTTCTTTTTAAAATGTGGCCTTGACATATTGATAGTGTCTTTTTTTTTGTGATGTATTAGACAGGTAAAGAGATCAGAAAGAAAGAACGAAAGAGGGGAGAAAAAAGGCAGAGTGCTTAGATTAAAGGCATTCTCTGTAAATGCAAAATATTTTGCATTAGTGCATTTTTTATTATTTATCATAAGAATAAGCAGCATTAAAAAAGACTTCAAATAAGACGGATATGCAGAAAAAAATGTTTATTCTTCAAACAAATTAATGGAATCAAAAACTCTGTAATTCCTGCTAATCTTAAGCCTTTAACTACAGCAACATTGCAATAACTTGGAGCTATCATTTAACCGTCTGGAGCAGTTTATTATTTGTGGAGTCCCTTCCTTTCACACTTTTGGAATCTTACTAACAGTGCTCATCTGCAGGCACTTCTTTAAGTTAACCCCTGCTATCTCCTAGCTCACGGACTTTTAATTAATATGCTTGGCTCTTAGCAAGAGCAGCAAAATGATTGAACAAGAATTGTAAAAATGTATTTCCGTTGTTGCTTACTTCTTACTTCTGTTTCCCTCAGAGGGAACAAGGACTCTTTTTTTCACGTAGCTTATACCTCCCATTCACAGAGTACCATAAAAAGCTGTTTAATATTGAAAAACAAACAAAAATTAATTAAATCTTCTAGAATTTTTGAATATGAGAACCTGTTCCATCCTAGGTAAGTTCATTCTTTGTGCATATTTAATCTGTACAAAACAGATTTCTATCTCAGAAGAAGTTTTAGCAATCCTGATAACAATGAATAAATCCTGCCACTTTGTAATAACAATGCTCTCACCACAGCAAGATATACGATTATATTAAAATCCACTCTCTAAACAGAAAAAGAAAAGAGTTCTCACAGTTAACTCTGGAGCCTCTAAATCAGACCATGCCGTGTCAAAAGTAGGATGAAAACAAAGGTAAAATCCTTATATCCTGATTAAATCCTTATAGCCTCCTATAGACAGAATAAACTGAAAATAAATACATCAAATATCATAAATGCAAACAAAGAAATTCCATTCACATAGTAGCTTAATATTAAGAAACAGGCTTCAAAGAGGGAGAAGCCCATGCACAAGAATGCATGCTTATGCAGTAAAACATCTCAGAAGAGCATCTTGCCTACTGGGAAACTCAAGACAGAGCTCCAACACAAAATGGCAGCATATGAGTGGTGAAAGAGGAAGGGAATTCAAGGGAATAACAGAAACACTGTTCACATATACAGAGGAGTTATAAGAAAAGTTAAAGCTCAGGTGGAGCTGAGACTGGTGGGACAGGGCAAGGGCAAAGAGTGTTTCTGCATCTACAGACCAACTGGATTGTACTCCACGGACCATGACCCTCAGCTCTGCCCTTCAGCCAGGTTTTGCTCTTCCATTCATCTAACTCGCAACTCTTGAGCTTGCCTATGAACATATTATGGGAGACAGTGCCAAAAGCCTTGCTGAAGTCAAAGTAGAAAACATCAACTGCTGTCCCCTTGTTGACCCATTCTGCCATGTCATCAAAGAAGGCTAACAGATTGGTCAAGCATGATTTCCCCTTCATCTATCCAGCCACTTTTTCCCCAGCCTGTAGTGCTATGTGGGGTTGTTGTCACCCAAGGGCAGAACCTGGCACTTGGCCTTACTGAACCTCATACCATTGGCCTTGGCCCATTGATCCAGCCAGTCCAGATCCCTTTCAGAGCCTTCCTGCTCTGCAGCAGATCAACATTCCTACCTAACTTGCCAAGGGTACACTGGATCCTATCGTCCATATCATCAATAAAGACATTAAACAGGACTGGACCCAGCAATGAGCTCTGGTAAACCCCAATAGTGACCACCCTCTAATTAGATGTGATGCCACTCACCACCACTCTCTGGGCCTGGCCATCCAGCCAGTTCTTAACCCAGTGAAGAGTACACCTGTCCAAGCCATGGACTGCCAACTTCTCCATTACCATGTCATGGGAAACAGTGTCAAAGGCTTTTCTGAAGTCCAGGTAGACAATATCCACAGCCTTTCCCTCATCTACTAAGCAGGACAACTGGTCATAAAAGAACAGATTGGTCAGGCAGGACCTGCCTTTGCTGGACCCATGCTGATTAAGCCTGATCCCCAGTTGTCCTGCATGTGCCACATGATCATGCTCAAGACGATCTTTTCTATAACCTTCTCAGGCACTGAAGTCTGGCTGAAAGACCTGTAGTTCCCCATATCCTCCTTCTAGCCCTCATGGATGGACATCACGTTGGCCAACCTCCAGTCACCTGAGACCTCACAGTTAATCAGGACTCATGATAAATCAATGGAGAGTGGCTGGACAAGCTTTTTTTTCTTTTGTTTGGTTTGGGTTTTGGGTTTTTTTGGTTGGTTGGTTGGTTGGGTTTTTTTGGTTTTTTGTTTGTTTGTTTTTTTAGTATCTTTGAATTAATCCCATCTGGCCCCATAGGCTTGTGAATGTCTCAGTGGCACTGTTACCTTCAGTATTACTGAGAGTCTATTATACTCCCCATCTCTGTCTACCAGCTCAGGGAGCTGGCTGCCTTCAGGATAACTGGTCTCACTGTTAAAGACTGAGACGAAGAAGGTGTCAAGTACCTCAGCCTTTACCTCATCCTTGGTGACAGTGCTTCCTCCTGCATCCAATAAAGCATGGAGATTTTCCTTGGCCCTCCTTTTGTTGTTAATGTATTAATAAAAACACTTTTTATTATCTTTGTGGTGGCCAGATTGAGTTCTTGTTGAACTTTTGCTTTTCTAATTATTTTTCTACAAGACCTAATGACATCCTTGTACTCATCCTGAGATACCTGTCTCTTCTTCCAAAGTTTATAAACGCTTTTTTTTTTTTTTCCTGATGAGTTACCGTTAAAGATCTCTGTTCAGACAGGTTAGTCTTCTTCCCACCAGCTTGTCTTTTGGCACATAGGAACAGCCTACTCCTGCACCTTTAATGTTTCCTTCTTAAAGTATGTCCAGCCTTTGTTATTAAGGGCTGTGTCCTGTAGAAGTCTCCAAATTAGTCTTCTGAATGGGACAAAGTCTGCTCTCCAGAAGTCCAAGGCAGAGGTTTTGTTGACCCTCTTACTTACTTCACCAAGAGTTGAAAACTATAATTTTGTTGTCCCTGTGCTCAAGGTGGCTTCTTATCACCACATATGTTCTGTGATCTCCTACTGGCCCTTCTCTGCTTTTAAACAGCAAGTCTAAAGGGACACTGCTCTTTGTATGCTTACTTACCAGCTGCATAAAGAGGTTATGTTCCACACACTCCAGGAACATCTTAAACTGCCTTCTCTCTGCTTTTTTGAGCAGATATCCCACAAGTTAAAGTCTCCCACAAGAACAAGGGCTGGTAACTGTGAAATGCTAACCAGCTGCTTACAGAATACTTCATCTACCTTTTCACCCTTGGTTGGGTGGTCTATAACAGTCTATAACAGACTCCCACCAGACTGCCTTCCCCCTGGTCCTTCCCCACAGGCTGTCAACCTTGTCACATACACTCAAAACACTCCCTAATGTACAGAGCCACACCACTGCCTCTTCTTCCTCACCTGTCCCTTCTGAGGAGTTTGTAACCATCATTGCAGCACTGCAGTCATTAGAGTTTCTGTGATGGTAACTAGGTCATGACTTTCTTGCTGCACAATGGTTTCCAGCTCCTCCTGTTTGTTATCCATAACATGGGTGTACATGGGTGTAGATGCACTTCAACTGGGCTGCCAATTGCACCCCTAACTCTGGCATTTCTAGTGAGCCTGGTCTTATCCCCTTGCCACCTCAAACATAGCTTAAAGCCCTCTCAATCAGCCCAGCAAACTCAGGGTCTGGAATCTTTTTCCCTATTTTAGGCAGGCAAACTCCATCTGTCTCCAATAGGCCTGCAGGCTGAACAAACAGTTTCATGATTGAAACACCAAAAATTCCATCAATTAAAACAGCCTTTAAGCCATGTCCTTTCAACATCCTTCCCTGCTACCAAAGGAATCTAGGAAAACACCCCCTTTGCTCCTGTTCCTTCATCAACTTGCCCCAGTGCCCTGAAATCCTTTTTGATTGCCCTAGGACTTCTCTCATCAGCGTTGTCACTGGTGACCTGAACAACCAACACTGACTAATAATCAGAGAGCCAAATTAGTCAAGGCAGTCTCCTGGTAATAGCTCTTATCCAAGCCTAAGGGAGGCAAAAGACACCTGTGTTCTCTCAGTAATCCCTCAGACAGACCTTCACCTTCACTATCATTTACCCACCCCTTTAGTTCCAGAACCTCAAACCTGTTCTGTAAGGGCTCTTGGGAAGGCAAGGAAGGTGGGGAGGGGATTTTCCTACCTACCCAAGAAGGTATCTGTTTTCATTCCCCATCTTCTTTTATTTACACACTTAGAGGCGCAGGGCTCCTCTAACTCTTGCTATACATCCATTTGCTGCATTTGTCTCAGGGATGGAGGAATGTGACTCCACTGATCTGTTTTCTCTCATACTCCCTGAATCATCTTAGCCTCTCCACTTCCTCTTCAATCCCTGCCACCAGTGTGAGCAGATCATCCACTTGGTCACACCACACACAGGTGTTGTTGCTGCTGCCCTCTAGTACTAATGTCAGATTCAAACACTCCCTGCAGTCAGAGACCTGGACAGCTGCATGATTTTGAGGTGCTCTGTTTGGATCACCATGTTCCTTCTAGCGATGGCTTTTGACCGTGTAGAAACCCTTGTGTCTCTTCCAGTTTAGCAGGTGAAAACCACCAGCTGAGCTCGCCTCAGAAGCCAAGGGGGTGGTTGTGCTCTCCTTCATATTCCACCTGAGTCAAATGACATGCAAACTGTCACACCACATCCTTCTGACTTGCCAAATCCTGTTTGCCTGCCTTTTTTGCTGCATTCTAGATTGCTCTCACTCCAAGAAGCTGCTTAAATTTTCCACAATGCTCCTGGCAATGTCACCTTCTCACCTGATTTTCTCTCAATAGGTTCTGGATCCTGATAGGTTTCTGAGCTTCTCAAGCGTCCCTGAGCTCAGTAACCATCCTTCACAACCCAATCTAAAATTCATCCTTGGACTTACCTCAGTTACCGCTGCTGCCACAGCTGCCACTGCTGCTGCCTTGTTGACTGCTCCTCTTGAAGTGTGTATCTTGGCAGTTGGAGAAGAGAATGATAGGGACCACTAGTCATTGATTTGCTCAGAATAAAATTTACATCACTCATGTGGCTTCTTACTGTTATAAAATGACTGGTTTTAAGGACATGTGGAAGAGAGAGAATATAATTTAGGCTGACTGCAGCAAGGCTTCCAGCACCCTACCATGATGTCCCTGTAGCCATGATGGATTTTAGGGTGTGTGTGGCTGGAGGAGAGGTAAGACCTGCATATATTCACAGCCAATATTTAGGTTTGGCTGGGGCTTGTAAATGAAAGGAATAGAACATTATATGTGTCCACACCACAATAGTATATGTTGAAGTCTGCAAGAGAGGTTGCTTAGCTGGACACAGATCCATCAAACCCAGTCCTCAGCATTATGACCTTTTCCACACTTGATAAATGAGAAATATAAGGGGCTATAAGAACCAGAGGTCACTTATTACTTCCTTGGATTGTCGTGTTTCTATATTTCTTGTTTCTGGCTATAATTCATTGTGCAGGAATAGGTTTTCATATTTGAGTAATTCATCCACATTTTTATGAAATCATATAGTGCCACACAGTTAAGACTCCATTCTTTCAAAATGTTAAAGATCATCCACTTCTGCACAGCATATGTGAGACTACAAGGCAGTTGATTTATGTGGACTTACTATTCAAGTTTGATTGAGTGGATTGTAACTTCACCTCCAGTGAAGCAGTATGGGGTTTGGTTTGTTTGTTTCTTAATGATGGCAATAGTGTAAAAGTTGAGCTTTTGCTTCCTATCAGACTTAATACAATGAAAGGTTTTGGAAGACCCATTTAGGATAAGTCATCTCCGGAAGAGATGAAAAGTTCTCCAAAGATGGAACAGTTCATCCTTTAATTGCTCTTAATATCATTTTCACTGTTGGTTTCTATTTTCCAAACTTCTTAATATCGTATCTTCTACAGGGTCTGACAACAACCACATTTCAGTAGACAGCCAAAGTGGGGAGCTGAGACAGAGGATTTTTCCATATTTTCTCATTTAAGTAAATGTATAGGTAGTATAATTTCACCACATATTCCTACTTCATCACCCTGTTCCTTTCTGCTGCCTGTTATCCTTATTTTTTGTACACTGGTTTAAATTAAATAACAATACAATGAGATTTGTTCAAGGGAAGAGATGTCTCTAAGGATCTTATTGTAACAGCCCTTGATATGTTGAGTGCAAGAACACTTGGGCGTCTTGTGGACTTTGTGAAATTTTTCCCAGGTTTCCCAGGATTTCCTCTCCACAATGTGTCTATATATTTATGATAAAATGTGTGTATATATGTATATTTACCCAACTAAACCTGCCTTCCTATGATCACAAAGGTGACAACACAACAGTGACATTGATTGACATCTTCTAGCAGTGCATACTTTATATGAGAGAGGGTGAAAAAAAGACAAAAAATAAACTGAAAAAATTACTGTAATGTGACCACGTTTACATTAATTAGGGTACTCCATAGCATATTCTGAAACTTAACATGACTAGGGTTTATATGTCAACTCAGAACTATTAAGTTGCCAAACATTTTTGTTAAACAAGAGCTTATTTTAGTGCACTTCTAATCATGGTCCTTTAACCAAAACATCTGTCTATTTCTTTTCCTAAAAAAAAAAAAAATCAGGATTCATGTGTTTCTCCCTCTCTCTCCCCAGTTGCCTTCCTTTTTTATTTTCTCTCTGTTGCCTTCCTTTTTTATTTTCTCTCTCTCTCATTTGTTCTTTTGTTCATTTTCAAGTAGCTTAAAACAACTAAGACTTGAAACACCTTGAAGTATTGATAATTCACTCATCAATGAGTCAGAACCAGCAGACTGAAGTAACATTTTTAATTTAGTTACTTTAATTTAATTGTATTTTCTTGAGAGGAATAAAAACATACATTCAGCAGTGCTATCATGACTAAATATCTGATTTTATGGCTTTGTAAGTGCAGACTTAAGTAATCCTTAAATAACTGGTACCAAGAGAAATTAAAAACATTAAGAATATACCTAGGAGATCATTTTTCTTGAAACAACATTGAATTAACATTTCAATTTTCAATCAAGAAATAGAAAAGACCTTTTTGAAAGACGCAAACTGCTATTTAAAATTTCCTTAAAATAATTTTTCTGAGATTCTTTTCTTTTTCTAATTAACTGTAACTGCTAGGGTAAGCTCCTTTCCCTTAATAACTGTTTTAAATGAAGGTAAAATTGTCTGAAAAAAAAAAAAAAAAGAGGAAGCATTTTCTTCTCATAAAGATGTTTTGAAATCTAATAATCATATATGAATGTAAACGTAACTCCAGTAGGGGCTTGCACTTTAAGTCAGAGTAGAATTTCTAAGTCAGTGCTTAATTCTGTTAATAACTGTTTCAGTGTGCAAAAAGTTCAGTACAATCAGGAGCTGAGAATCTTAAGGATACCACTTTAAGAAGGAAGATCAAAGGATGAAAGATTCAGGTCCTAAGGAAGAGTGTTCAGGGATGGTATGTTACCCTCTGTTACATTAGGCAGGCCTTTTGTTAGATTCCAGTTGAAGCTTACTGCAGCTATGCGGTAGAATTATATCAATACATGGCATGAAAATTAGAGTACATCTCTGCTGTATCACTGGAATTTAGTGTAAAAATATGAAATTACACATACTAAAACAAATAGCAAGTACGTGTATTTAACTCTTAGTTATTACCTAAGAGTTCTAAAGTCTACAATTTTTCCAAATATTTAACATCATAATCTTCAACAAAGACACAAAGAGAGTGGAAAGTATCCTTCCTCTATTCTGAAGTCATTTCATATTACCGAAGCATCAAGTCTCCACTACAACATAAACCACATTTTGTAATGGGAGCATTTATGCCATTTTTGGCATTTCAGGACCATAAATTACCTTCAAGGCACTCTGTATTTGTATTCTGAATTACAATTTAATTAAGTTTTAAATATCTGCAATTTAATGGAGACTGGTTTTATAGTTGTCAAAGTGAGTTCTTTCTACAAAAGGAAATATGACCTAATGTCAGCAACTGTGTCATTTGTTTAATCATAATGTTTCCTCATTCAGTCAGTGACAACTGTCATGCTTATATTTATTTTTTAAACTTCCTGAGGGGAACAGAAAAAGAAACTGTGGCCCTTCCGACATATTTAAGCAATATAAAACTGCCTAACTTCAGTGCCACAACACGTAAGGAAACTTTCTTCTGCAAGAGTTGTTGGGAGACTATGTTGTTTCATTTGTTGCTGTTGTGCATAGGAAATATGTTACCAGACTAAACTTAGTGTATCTATTTTGATGTACAAGTCAGAGGAAGTCATCTTCCTAGTATTATTGCACTCAAAAAGCTTCACAAGAGTACAGTTCCTTGTTTTCTGAAGTTATAATCACAAATCATAGAGAGAACAGAAATGAACATACTAAATAGCAAATAATAGTCATACTGAATTTGGAAAAGTATTTGAGTCCAATAGTAAGATGAAGCCAGTGGAGTTTTGGTGGCTTACAGGTATGAAAATAAGATATTAGTTGTATTGACTCCTCTTTTTCTCATGTAGAAAGTACTGTTACTTCTAAACTAAATAAATCTATTCACACTTTGCATCCTTCATTAAGATTAAACAATGTCAAAATATACATTTCACAGTAAATGTTGCTGCCCCTTTTCTTTCTTAATTGATAAAATAGTACATGGGAAAACCACTATGAATTCATGAACTTGCACTGAAGATGATGTTCAGTTCTCTTAGGAAAGCAATTCAATTCCTTCTTTTCCATGGGCCATCATATCTTCCAACAGGATGACAGATTCTGTTATGTCATTGTGGCATTTCCAGTAAAACTACCTCAACCTTGTAAGAGATTGCAGAATGGTGTTAACAAGAATTACAGTGTGTCATAATTCATAAACATATATTTTACATCTTCTGAGTCAATGTCATTGTTTTCTATGAGATGTTAATTAATGTCCCTCTCCCCATACTTAATTATATTCTTCAAATCATATTTTAACCTCTGGCTGTTATAGATCCAGCCTGTCCAGATCCCTCTGCAGAGCCTTCCTTCCTATCTTCCCAGCAGATCATTGCTCCCACCCAGCTTGATGTCATCTGTGAACTTGCTGAGGATGCAGTTGATCCTGTTATCTAGGGCAGTGATGAAGATACTAAACAGGACAGAACCCAATACTAAGCCCTGGAAAACACCATTCATGACCAGATGTCACTTGGATTCAACTCCATTCACCACCAAACTCTGGGCCTGACTGTCCACCTGTTTTTTTACCCAGTGATGAGTACATGTGTCCTCACCATGGAAGCCAATTGCTCTAGGGAACCCCCGCTCTGAAGGTCCTGAGAGCTGGCAGTTGAAATTGCTAAGTCACGATATACCACATCTGAAAAGTTGGGCGGACTGGTGAAGATCCCAGTGACTGGAAAATGGTAATAATAACTATCACTTTTAAAAAGATAAAAAAAGGAAGGCCCATGGAACAACAAGATAGTTGGCCTTGTCTCTGTGCCTGGCAAGATAGTGAAGTTAATCCAACTAGAAAATTTGTTAAGGGACATAGAAAATAGAGAGTTCATTATTCAGCCAATATTGAACAGCCAATATGGCCTCACTAATGACAAGTTAGAGAAAAATTCAGTGGCTCTCTGTAATGGGATTGCATTGGCAGATAAAGGAAGGATGACTGATGTTACCTGCCTGGACTTGTGCAAAGCATTTTATTGTGTCCTGCACAACATTTTTGTCTCTAAAATGAAGACACATGAATTTGATGGGTGGATCACTCAGTAGATAAAAAATTGGCTGGATGGTTGCCATCAAAGAGATGGATTTTTCCCCATTTTTACAACATTCATGATCCCTTCTTTTGTGTTAAGTAGTCATATATTGAGCATCAAAAATACCCAAACAACCCAAACCAAACAAAAACCACCAAAACAAAACAAAACAACAACAACAAAAAAACAAAACAAAATTAAAAAAACCCAAACAAACAACAAACAAACAAACCAACATACAGAAAAACCAAATCACACAGAAACCAGAGAACACCAGAAACTGAATCTGGCAGACTTTTGTTCATGCCATTTGTAAAGCCTGATTGAAGGGCACAGAAATAGCTAGGGCAGTATATAGGTAATAATAACAGTCTGTAGATTTTACCCTTCCTCCCTGTACCCTATACTTTTCTGTCCCCAAACACAGTGAAATAACTTAACAGAATGGCCAGAGAAGATATAATAGTTTTACCTTTTTTTTTTTTTAAACATTTAATCAGGGCATTAAGATGAAAAAACACTTTTTAAAAAAAAAATAAAATTATGTTTATCTAGTACATTAAACCAAATATAAAATTCACTAATACTCTGTAGCCATTTTTAAGTATAACAAAGGATAACAAAACCCTCAAAGTGGAAGAAAAAGGAATCACCCTAAAATGTCTTATCCATATGCAATTCAGAATTCAGCTGTATTAATCTTACTTTTAAAAATCACAGTACCATGCAAAACATGTTACAAACCAGTACATCTTTATAAGAAATGCTATTAACCTACCAACACATTTGGAATCTTAGAAGACAAACAACCAGAGAAGAGACAGTTTTCTTCAGCTAAAAACTTTTGAATAAAATGTATTTACTCTGGAATAGCACAAGATGACAAAGAAGCTATTTTTTCTGAGAGTGTTTCTTTAAATTTGGAACATTTGAAAGAAAAATATTTAAGTGAAACTAGATGCCAAAACTCATGCAAGCCCTTGTAGAGAACTGGTGAAAAGCAATGTTTCAACATTGCCTGAACTGCTATAAAGCAATATGCTTTGCCATTTCTTAAACCATAAAGAGCAAATTACTTCACTATTATAAAAGTTTGCAGCCAGAAGACCATTGCAATAACAAGATTTTTGATTAACCAGAGCCTGCAGACTCTGTGCACTAATATTTTCCCTAATATGGTATACCAGGTGAACCAAGGCTTCAGTCCGTAGACTTTCAGGGCATCAGTAAATGCACCTACGTAAAGTAAATATGTTTTTGACAAACTGACTAGGTGGCAAACACGCCACTGTCATAGTCCCCAAGCTTGGGTAAGACTGCTGAAATGCTATTGTAGAGCACTGCATTTAGCCTACATATAAAAAGGGTCATTAGGCAAGCAACTTTTTTTTTAACTGGGACCTGACAGGAAATAGAGAGGGTCTTCCATACTTGGCCCAATTTAATAAAAAGTCTGATTTCTATATCATTTTTGTCCAGTTTTGAAAGCCATTAATGCTTTGTATATCAGACCTTTGATCTTCTGTTTTTTTAAAGCTGTAGTACTTTGCACAGACATGGAAACTCAGGGCTTTGAATTTTAGCCTTTACAGCAATAATGAAATACAGAAATCATTCAGGTTACCTTATACATAATAGCTAAAATAAGTAAATCAATCTAAGCAACAAAGTTGAACCCAGTTTTACATTGCATCTTCAGCTATTTTTGGTGCCTTAAAGAACCGGAAGTTTCATATAAAATGGTGGCACAATGATATTGTTAGTTAAGATGATCACTATAAAGAAGAAAACCTTGTGGAAAGAAGTTTTCTGAAAAATGTGATTGGGAAAGGACAGAGTTGGGAAAAGAAGAATGCATACCATGACATTTAGAATCATACATTGAAGAAGTTAAAAACCTCTACAAATCTTCATTTGTTCTAAGAAGAATACAAATAAATTTCACAACTCTCCATTAGCTTCAGGCCAAATTTAAAACCTGGACCTTCAGCAGGAATAGTCCAAAACAAGGAGTCCACTTAATATGTGTATTCAGAGGGATGTGAAGCAAAGTAATTTGTTTTCATAAAGGTAGCAGCAGAGTATGCTCTTAAAATTATTATCTCTGATGTTCAAAAAAGGAAAGGACTGTCTGAAAGAATTTCATAGAATTGGGTTTTGTGTTTTTCTTAAAATTTTATATATTAATATTATATTCAAATTGACAAAATTTACAATTTTGAAATGTGACAAAATATTACAACTTAATATTTGAAATCATTGGTGGTCTCACAGCAGTTTGAGACACCTTTATCCAATAGTTGTGAGCAGTTCTAACTCCTAGCTTTACAGCCCTTAAGTTAGAGTGTTTGCATCCCTTTCGAAGCCATATATTTCTCTTAGGTGTTGACTTTATCAACACCAAGTAGTTTTGTTACCCATATACAAGGCTAGGCTTTTGTAAAGTACCCTTACCAAAATTCTTAAAATTACAAAGGTCCTAGCACTAATTTTGTCTAACACAGGCTATTGAGTTTCAGCCAAAAATGTCCACATTGCACACAGAATTTCTATTTGTTTTTCATAGACTTACTTCATCAAATTCTCATTATTTTAAAAAATATGAACAGCCTACCCTTGCTCAGTTAGAGGGCTTTTGATTTGTTGTTAAATATTTTCTACTAATTTGAGATTAAGATATTTCCATTCTCTTCTTGCAAGCATTTTGACCATTTTTGTTGCAGAGAGCAGGTGAGTGAATAAATTTTAAGTTTTTTTTAAAAGCAGTGTAAGCTATGCAGCTCTGTCAGAGTCACATATATTTTAAAGGATTACGATGTATGTGCTAAAGAATCACATTACAACTGTATTTCCAAATTAAAGTGCAAATTATATGAAAACATACCTGTACAGGTAATAAGATAATGTTCAACCAGGATTGACTTTACAACAACCTCAGACAGAACCATCTGTGCTAACTATAAGACAAAGGAGGTGTTTCACAGTGGTTCTGTTCACAGCTTGTTAATATTGCAGTCAGATCCTTAGTATAACACCATACAAATTCAGTGACTTTCAAGGATCAGACACGAAAACTTTCACAGATCTCTTTAGATATAAACTGAGAGACAAGCTGCCTGGGTTGTTAGGGCACCAGGGAGGATCCTTACTGTGTCGTTATTATCATTTTTTATGGGAAGTACAGACTGGATTGAACTTCACAGAAGTCAAAACAGTTCTGCAGCTATTTATAAATTCAAGACCTGGATCAAACATTTTAAAGGACTAATCAAACAAAGGGAAATCACTAGTAATCCATGTCTAGCTATTAAAGACTTTTAACTAGTTAAGAAAGTTCCTTATGAATCTGTGGTGACTGATAAAGAATTTGATTCAATGCACAGCATGTTGCAAGGTGATCTAACGCAAACAACACACTGTTAGTCTGTTTTTTACTTTAGGTTGAATTAAAAATTCTTCATAACTGCTTTAGTTATTCCTGGACATAATTTGCTTTTGTTGTGTAACTGTGGATGTAATTTATTTTAATGCTTCATTTTTCAGTCTACTCTTATTTTAAATTTCCATCTGTAAATACTGCAACTGTGAAAAATATTATCTAAAATATCCCACTTTCCCTCTTTTCACTTGGAAAGACTTTAAGCATCCACACATGGACCACAAATAAGGATCTTAAATTCCCATGAAAATAGGTTTTCTCACGATTATCTCAATTATTTCTAGGTTCAGTCAGTCGGGAAATAAGATACTGTGGGTAATTGCTGTGACTTCTACTAATTTAGATTAATTAAAGAAGAGTAGAAGGAAAAGTTACAATATAATTAATTAAAGCAAGTCTTGCAAAATCTGTAGAAGTAAGTGGCTATTATCTCATGGGAAAGGTATAAACATATGATAGGTTTTTCTGCAGTTGAGGAGTTTCATCTTTATGGTGAAAACTATATCACTTTTTCTATGATACTTTACTGCCATGGAGTCACTTTTGTCAGGTCAAAGAATTTATTTATCCATCCAAAGAACTGGATTTATCAATCCAAATTCCTATTTATGGTTTCATGACTGGTTGGTGAATTGCCAGCTGATGTTTCAGTCCTTTTTTTGTTAATCAGTATCTGAGATTTTGGAGAGATGTAGAATAACAATGTTCTGAAAGTACAGTGAAGAGAGAAAAGATTTGTCTCTCTGTAGAATGGGAATTGTTCCTCTCCACTAGGGGCTTCAGAAATATGGATACAAGAATTTCTTTTGGTGGATTGAAAAAGTAATCATGTCCTTTTCTATCACTGAAGGCTCTTCTTTATTAATCATATGGATTATTTATATATTCTTCTGCAAAAAGAGTTATATGATACATGGAAGCAGGGAAGTTAAGGTGAATTTTGTATTATGTGTCTATTTCTGACACACATGATTTCTTTTGCTGGTTTCAGTTACTATCTCTCCTCTTGATCCTAATAGTTTTTCCCAGCAACATCCACATCCATGGTTAAAATGTACTATTATTACTCATTACAATTGCATTTACCAGCTAGATCAGACGTTTATGCAATCAAACATGGTTCAGGACTATTCTTAAAAATATGACTGTACATGAGACTCAGTGACCAGATTTGGAAAGGCCAGAGACAACGTGGCTTCATTTTCTTATCCTCATTCTCGCCCCTCTGGGTGGTGTGATTAGTTTTAGCTTTTCACTTTTTATAGATACACATTTATTTTTGAATGCTTAATCACCATTAATCACATCTGTTAGCAAGTAGTTATTTTAAACCATTTTCTGCAGAGCATCTCATCATTTGTTATCATCTTCATTTTTACCAACTGGCTGAATTTCATCCATTTAATAATTTGGGGGAATTAACTCTTCTTAACAGAAGAGTTGAAGCTGAACTTATAAATACTATCAGTCAATGCTGTCACCAGCTTCTTTAGAAAATAACCAATAAGTCAATTCTCCTCTATTTTTGCCATATTTAAGTAAAATTAATGAATGTTTCTTATTGTTTAAATTGCTTTCATCTTCCTCAGCTGCTAACAAATGCAAAAAATTAAATGGATCTACTACCAGGATTCACCAAACAGAATGGAGAAATGTTTAAAAAATCTGTTTCGCATATTAGCCTAAAGGACAAAAAAAAAAAAAAAAAAAAGTCAACAAATTACTTTGCATCTTTGCAACTCAATGTCCCTAAATAATAATTCTTTCTTATAAACACTTTCATAGCTGGAGTAGTATTCTGTAAAGAAGTTGGTCTGCTCCACTATTTTTAAGGGCTGAGAGATGTTATTTTTGCGTCTTGCTATTGATATAAAAGACTTGCTTTCTAAAAAGATTTTTCCTGATGTGTTTATCAAATAATAAAGCAGCACTGAACCAGAAAGACTTTCTGCTTTTTGGAAGAAGGAAAGAATAAATTAAAAGAACAACTAAGTAGCCTTATTAGTAGAAAACATCTGTTAAAATAATATGTATGCACAATGTTGTCACCCACTGTGTGCCCTTTCTTATATGTTCTATATTGTTCTATTACACAGCTTGGAAGCAATTTACTGACAATGACTTACTGATTTTTTTTAATCTTAATGCTTTTTGTAGAGCAGAGACAGCATTTTGTTAATTTTGGGCCTTGATTTTTGCTTGCACATAAAAAGAATTATGTTAAAAGAACATATTAAAGCTATAAAATCAAGGTCTTGAAATCTGGGAAATAAATAAATAAATAAATAAATAAATAAATAAATAAATAAATAAATAAGATAATTAAAAAAAAAAAAAATAAAAAGGGGAATTTGTGTCCCCACAGCAGCAGTTTTTGTAACTTGTAATAATAGCAGCAGTAACAGTAGTTTTAATAATACTGGTTAACATACCATAGTCTTCCTAACTCTGTGCTAAGAACTATTGAACTGCTTTTTCCAAAGGTTTTGGTTTGAGGGGCAGCTTTGGGTTATTTAATCTGGCATACCAAACTGAATAGTTCAGTCAAAGAGCCTGAAGTATAACAAAATGAAAACATTGAAAAGAGTGTCTTTTAATAGGTCAAGCAACCTTAAGAAGCTCTTTTTCATTAAATGGATGTTAAAAGCCTAATGTGTTTTGGAAGTTAAGTGAAATGACTAATAGCACTTCAGAGTCACCCAGTAATCTCATCACAATCACTAGTGAAGCATACTTCACCTTATGCCTGGAAATGAGAAAATTCTTTCTTCACCTTAATATTAGAGCACTGGAACAAAAAAGATTGAAAAGAAACTTTGTGA
>JAWWLT010000092.1:23664640-23675175 GCA_035040995.1 Premnoplex brunnescens
GTATTTGTCCTGGGTGATTTCATGAAATAATTCTGTCTTGGTTGTATGTTATCCCTGTAAATTCATTTTTCAAAATGTCTGATTTTCTCACTAAATTAAAAGAAATTCTCTTAGAGAAAGCGTAGCAGCTTTTACTCTGGACATGAATTTGAGATGATAACAAACTAAAAGCTTTACAAAAATTTGGTAAGCAAACTTAACAGCCTCAAATATAAGCAATATTCCCAGTAAAGCATGGGGCTTAAAACTGAAGTGTTACAGCATCTATGTATATACACATATAAAACTAAATTAAAACTATGAAAGCAAATAAATTTTTATATGTAGCTGAAGACATAAATACTTTATATATGCACGTATTATAATGTCTTCAAGTGTTTCTTCCTAGGGGATTGCAGGAGCACCTTACATACCTCGCCAACTCACTGGGAACAAGATACAAGGCAACAAGGTCTCAGGTGAGACATAATTGCTCTCTACAACTACCTGAAAGGAGGTTGTATTGAGGTGCAGAATGGTCTCTTCTCCCAAGTAACAACAGAAAGGTCAAGATGAAATGGCCTTGAGTTATGCCAGCAGAGATTTAGATTGGATAATTCAAAAAAATTTCTTCACAGAGAGGATCACCAAGCACTGGAACAGACTGCCCAGGGAAGTGGTTTTGTCACCATTCCTTGAGGTATTTCAAAGACATGTAGATGTGGTGCATAAAGATATGATTTAGTGGTGGACTTGGCAGTGTTAGGTTAACAGACTGGATGATCTTAGGGTTTTTTCCAACCTAAATGATCCTCTAATTCTATGAAGAATTCTCTTTTTCTTTTTTTTTTTTTTTTCTTAAGGAAAAAACTACTCTGTGTCTTCATCCCATTTCTCATCTGCATTTAAATGCTTTCAACTTTGGGTTGAATTGCTTAAAATCTGAGTAGTTAGAAAATAAATCTGTAGCATTTGTTATAAACACACTATAAGAGCCACTGTTCCATTAAGGAAATATAGGTTATAATAGAGATACTGAGATAAAACTGCAGTTATAATTGCAGTTAACTTTTCATAATCACAGTAACAAATATTATCTTCATACAGAAAATCTTGGCCATGATTTTATATTAGCATTTTGATAGTTAGCATAGTTTTACTACAAATAGATTATTCAAATATAGTTTTATGAAGGATAAAAAATAAAGGCATTGTGAACTATACTTGCAAAGAGAAACTTTAGTTTTACTCTTGGAAAATAGTGCCATTTAGCAGCTCCACACACTGAATAATAAATGCTGTTAAAATTATTTTGAAGATTTTTACCCTCCTTGAAATTGCAATTAAGTGCAATGATTTCATGAAAATTATTTGAGTTTTACCAAAGTAAGCAAGTTGCTCAATACCCCTATCTAAACCAGTTCTTTTTTATTAAAACATGTTAAGTACGGTATTAAAAGATACATTCTAGCCACATAAACCACTGTACTCTTTCTTGTTTTGGATTTTACACTGGTACTTACAAGATTTCTCACATTTTGTTGGATAATTTCATATGGAGACAAAAGGTTTATTGTACTTTCAAATGCTCTAAATTAGGCCAGTGTGTAAGAAATACCTTGACTTTTCAACACTCTCTTGTTTTTAACTCAGTGTCACTTTTTGTGTGATTTAGACTTTCAACCTTCTAAATATTCTGCACAGAACATTTTTCTCCTATAAAGATGAAGTACACCAAAATTTATCATTCCTCTGGTTGAAGGGTCCAACCAGCTGAACAGCACAGCAGGAACTGTTCTCTCCCATCCCTGTCGTCTCCTGGCCCAGTGGTGAAGCACAGCAGGGGGAAATGTGCCAGAGACTGTTCTGTGTTTGCTAGGTGGGTTGGTGTGCCTGTTTGTATGAAAATACAAGGAAATACGGAGAAAGTAAGGGACCAAATGCTCTCCTCAAAGTCCGTGGGAGACAGGAGTCTCCCACAGAACATTTTCCATCTTCATGTTTCGCAGAAAGCACTCCAAAGAGACTGACAGAGCCATAGATTCCTGTGGCAAAAATTTGAACTTGACACAATTAAATTTTTTCAACCCAACTTTATAAAGCCATCCAAAATACCACAAAATTCCTTTAGGTCTCTAAAAGGAATATATTGACAATCACCTAAGGGACTGCTGCTCAATAGCTAATTTCATTCCTTAAAATACAGCCTGCTTTCCTTATACCACTAAAAGACTTATTTACAATAGCTGCCTTTTTCTCATTTTTTTTTTTTTTTTCAGTGGGAGAGTCTTTCAGATATAATACATTTCATAAGAGCACAGCTGGACATTTATAAAAAAATAATAAAGGTAAAAGGTTTCCCACTGACTTCAGCATGAAAGCCAAGGTATTCTTATGGTTTCAACAAGAATCTTAAAATGTAATTTGTAAATAAAATAAGAAAAAATCTTCAATTTTTTTAATAAAAATTCAACACATGTATAACTATTAAAAAAGTTAAAATTCTGAGAAAAGATGGAATCTTTCAGTGCAAAAATCCATTTAACTCTTCTGTTACATATCTAGTGTTTTCACTTGCAAAGGTCTATCACATATCATATGTTCTGTCATTAGAAACCCTTTACAGCATGACCACTCTTTTCACTTGCAGGTGAAACTTTCTAAACAAGTTGTCTAATTAATGAGTGTGTAGAAAATACACTCATGCCTTCACAGATCATTTTTTTTATATTCATTTTCATGCATATTCATGAAAGCACAAGCTACAAACCAGCAGACTGTGATGTCAAAAATGTGTGGGTGTCATCATCAAAGTCAACTGAGACAGTAAAGTCTGGCTAGTAGAAAACACTTGCTAGTATTGGGCATTTCAGATAATATGTAAAATAGTACATAAAAAAAGATTGTGTTTGCACCAAAGTGAAAATTTCTCTGCAAAGAAAGTCTTGAGTACTTTTACACTCTAAAATTCAATAAAAAGGATGTTACCATGTATTTAGGATTTGAGGAAATTATCTAGTACTCTGTTTCTTGAGTTAAAAGGTGGAAGAAGATGGCATAAAGATGACATTTCATGATTTCTGTACTCTTCCTCACTCTTCATTTGAACCTTCAGGTTATAAGACTACCCTAGTTTATGATCTGTTGTTCCTCCAGTGGCACTCTAAATACAGACAGAAGACAATAATATGAGGAGTTATGACTTTATTTACTCCAAATGTCAGAAAAGGGTGTCATTGGAAGTGGAATCAAGTACATCAAAAAGTCAGGGCACCATTTGTGTAAAAAGAAATCTATTCTGAATCTAGCACAGACTGAAATACCTAATAATTTTTCATTGAGGACTAGTAGGATATAACCATTTCTCTTTTTAATTGCCTAAAGAAGAATGTTTTACTAGAAATGAGCCATTGGAAAAAAAAGTATGTCTGACTTGTGGATATCCTCTCCTTCCTCTTGGATGTAAAAGAAACCACAGTCTTAGTGGTGGGAAGTGATAGAGATGGACAGGTTATAACACTATAAAGGTAGAAAAGGGGTAAAGTCAAAAGAGGGGAAAGAACCGGTAAAAGACAGTTTATTAATAATTTCTGTCCAGTGTCATCAAAAGTGCCAAGTAAAATCAGTAACTCTTTGATGTTTTAAATGTTGTAGAGCTTCCAGCAACACTCGAACTCTCACTATCCAGTAGAATTTGGGGTGAAATCTATTCAAAAAAGGTCTTTAATGACTCATTTATGCTTAAAGGTGACAAAAGTATGGCTCTTATGGTTATTCTAGGGTATGGCTTTCTTATTGTAGGCTATGCTAGGCTTTCTTACCCTAGGTTATCCTAGACTTTCTTATCTTAGGCTACATCTGAAAATAAAGCTTATCAGTGATGTCTGATTAGGAAGCCCTCAGCACTGATATCTTTGAATTTAGTCAAGACTTGAACTGAAAAGTGATTCTTCAGTATCTACAATATCCACTGACTTAACTTTATATCAGATCCACAGTTTTAACCTAATATTGTCCCTTTAATTGGCTTATCACTAGCTTAAATTTACTCTTTTAAACTACCACATTGTGTCTCCTCTGAATTCTCAGAGCTTGTTTATATAACACATTTTTTAGCAAATCATTTGATTTTGCTAAACTGATATTTCTCTGCATAAAAAATTTTTATTTGAACACTCATTTTCAGCGTAGAATGGAAAAATTTCACTAAGAGAAAATTATTTTGACACTGCAGTTATTTATTATCTTTGGTCAGCCCTTTGACACTTAGCATCAGTGGAGCAGCAAAGTGGTTCCAGTCCCTTAGGTAATTAGTTGGTACTAGTGAATCAAAACCCCCTAATTATTTCTATTCCCAGAATCAACAAGAGGAATGTGTGTGAGGGGGTGTGTCTGTGCATGTGTTTTTGTTTTGGGGGATATATGCTAGTGTATGCATGAGAGAGAGGGGAAAAAAATCCTGGCAGCCCCCACCTCATTCATATTATCATGTGATTGGTCCCATTTTGCTCTATCAATCTTGCTTTATTGAAAACTCCTTAATTGATGAATGAGAACTTTATCAAGCTTGGCAGGAGTCATTATGCCTGTGATTTTCCTTGAAATGTATCTGTCATGCAGCTCAAAATTAAATTGCCAGTTTTGGGCCTAACCAGAGAAAGGGCAGTGATTCAAAGCACTCAGAAGGGAATGAATGATTAATGCAGTTTATAGACAGAACAGAGCTTTTTCTGTCTCATGTGCTTTTTGTATGTAATCTCCAGTGTTTCAGCTTCAGATGGATCTAATGAAAAAGGACTGAATGTTTTCCACCTTCTCTTCAGAGCATGCTGTACGATTTATCCACTGACAAAATGTGCTAATGAAATGTCACCTTGGACAGTTTGCTAAAGGATTGATGGGCTGAAAGTTTTGTACCTTATTTAACTTTTGCAGGAAAAATGAATAAGTCCTCCAAACTCTATATGATATAGAGATCCATAATGTCTTCCTACTGCAGAGGAGTATCTGCACTGGGATGGAAAAGGAGGCTGTGGCAAAGAGATGAGAATAACGTAAAACAAATAATTACTTAAAAAGCTGGGTGTATGGCTTCATTGCACTCAAAGTTGAGCTGCATAACTTTTTAAAACTTCTTCCTTCAGTATTACTTCTGCCCTTCTTTAAAAAAAATCAGCCTCACAAATCTAGTTATTCTCTTCATCTGATTGAAGTATCATATAAAAAAAAACAAATAGTAATTTTGACTTTATCTTTATACACCATGCTTTTACACCCCTTCACCTCAGGCATACATCCAATGTTTTCAAACATCCATATGACTAATGAATAATGAGTCTTATTAAAGAGTTATTATTCTGACTTTTCCTGAGAATGAAAAAAACAAAACAAAACAAAACAACAAAAAAACCAACAGCAACAACAACAACAAAAACCCAAACAAACAAAGAAAAAAAAACAAAAACACCCGAACCAGGAATGCTATCTGAATGCTAAGTGCTTGCAAGATGCTTACTCACTCCCAACCCATCAGCACAGGAATAAGAAAATTGGAAGGATGAAAGTGAGAAAACTTGTACCTTGAAATAAGAACAGTTTAATAATTGAAATAAATAAAATGAAATAAAATAATAATAAAATTGTAGTAAAAATGGGGAAAAAAACGGGGTGGGGTGGGGTGGGGAAGGGAGAGAGAGATGAAAAGAAAATCCAAGAATGAAAAGCGATGTAAATGAAAAATAATTGCTCAAAACCAACGAACAAATGTTCTGTCATTTCCTGAGCAGTGGCTCATAGCCAGAGTCTCCATTTATATGCTGAGCATAATGCCATATGGTATAGGATACTCCTTGGGTCAGTTGGAGTCAATTGTCCAGGCTGTGTTCCCTCCCAAATCCTTGTACACCCCCAACCTTCTTGCTGCTGAGGTGGGACGAGGAGCAGCAAAGACAGTGTCTGTGTGAAAGCTGCTCAGCAGAGATAACTCCCTGGGTTATCAGCTCTGTATCCAAATCCAAACCACAACTGTAAGCCAGATAGTATGCTGAAAATTACCTCAGCCAAAACCAGCACAACCAGTCACTTAAGGTGTATTCCTAATGAGGAAGGAGGATGTAAAAAAACGTCTTTTCACAGATCGAACTATTTTCTTGCCTTGCTTTCCCTATCTTACCTTATGTCATGCAAGCATATTTTCAGTCTCTTCCAAGCTTATACTTTTTAATTCATAATTCCATAAAAATACTATTATCATTAAAAATACATCCATTTACACAGTAAAGGGCTTTGAAAGAAAACCAGTAGATCCCTGACTGCAGCTGTAGATGCTTATTACTCTACTCATAGTAGATTTGTTAATACAGTGAGTTTCGTAGCCATCCATTTCTTGCTTCCTTTTGCTGCTGCTTTGATTACAGGCTCCCTGGGGCAGACAATAACTACATTTTTGATGAGCACGTGTCAAGAACAAGAGGAACCATGAACATATTCCCTTGGAACTATCACAGTTGGTTAAAGCCTGATGCTACAGTGCAAGGTTGTGCATTCTGTCCCCAGAGGAGCCATGCACTGAAGAGTTATACTTGATGATCCTTGTGGGTCCCTTCCAACTCAGAATATTCTGTGATTCTCTGAATAAAAAAGTACAATAATTAGACTAATAAGTTCAAGGTTTCCAATTTCAACTGCTAAGAGTTAGTTTGGAAATGAAACTCTATTTGCCTTTGATTTGAAAATTATCTACCATAACCAACTTTCCTACACCATTAACTACATGTGCAGTAACACCATTCAGCAGGATTTCCCTTAATATTTTATGACAAAAATATTTTATGTGTCAAAAGCAAACTAGACCTCTGATACACTACCTATTCAGCAAAGAATATTATATATTTTTGTGTCCATTTTTCTGCACATAGCACAACATGATGTTCTTAGAATGGTGGGACAAAGATCATGTTTCATCATGCAGCGTCATGGATATGAAAAGAGTGGAACCAATTTAGTGTATGGAGCATATGGTGCTATTGCCAACTATTTTTCAACAACAGAGGGAAAGAAAATCTCTGTTGAACTGTTCAGCTGACTACCTGAAAGACAAAGGTAAGGATAAGAATAGCTCATCTCGTGCTGCTATACTCATGATACTGCAAAGCTTTTAGATGGTAGTGTTATCTTGCCTATTATTAATGCATAAATTCTTGCAATATTCATGCACAACTGGGTGAGTTAAGGACTAAATTAAGGAGCATCTTCACAGAAGAGTCTTGCAGAAAAAGTTAAACATAATCTTTCTTTTTAATTTACAGCAATTTTTACCGTTGGGTGTTCGGGTTTTTATGGTTTTTGGTATTGCTTTTTTTAATTTTTTTTTATTATTATTTTTGTTTCTCTGTACCTGTATTGTGGTTTAAAAAAAGATTTAGAAGTAAAAGAATACAAACAATATTCCTCAATAGTATCTTATATAATTCATGCAGCTATGCAGACACCATTCTACCACACACAGAAGGAAAACACACAGAGCCAGGATTAAGTTTGCTGCAAGTATATTATTATTGAGGTAAATCA
Source organism: Premnoplex brunnescens (assembly GCA_035040995.1). Lineage (NCBI taxonomy): Eukaryota > Metazoa > Chordata > Aves > Passeriformes > Furnariidae > Premnoplex > Premnoplex brunnescens. The sequence goes on from JAWWLT010000092.1 coordinate 23,672,189, forward strand.
AATTATGCTAAGCACTAAGATAGACCTTAGCAATATCAAAAGGAATGTGGAATTCACATACTTTAAACACTACTTGAAACATACAAACATTAGAGAACAATGTGTGTCTTATCAGCCTCAGGTTCAACCTTAGAGTCCCTTCTTGTTCCTTTGTTAGCAAATGAGCATGGTTGCTCCAGCACACTCTCATGCAGACTACTGTGGCAATCCTACAAAAATTGAAAGGAAACATTAATTGCTGGTCCCTAACAGAGAAAAGAAGACTTAGAGAAACAAAAGATCTCTCAGTAAAAGGCTGAATACTTCTCTGAACACGGTACCTTCTGATTTATAAGGGATAAAAACTCTACTGATATGAGATTAATGTAGCCAGCTGGAGTCAATCAGCTTCTTATTACCAGCACTGTCAGAAGTCTCCATTACTTTCTATGAAGATATGTAATGGAAGAAAAATGAACAAATAGCAAGCATTGTTATGGATAACCCTTTAGCAGGATACTTTATTACCTTTGCACAGAGAAATGTTCTATTCACAAGGCAATCATCCTACAGCATAACACAGCAAAATCTGTGTTCGACATCAATGGTATAATTATAAGTTTGCAGTGACAAACACGACAGAATACTAAAATCTAACATTACAATTGACTGTGCAGCCTTGAGTCACACCAATGGACATACACATTTCAACTTCAACACACTTTCCATGTTGAAGATTACTCTTTTTTAAAAAAAAAAAAAAAAAATATTATTCAAAAATTCTTTTATATCACTGACATGTTGGCATGTATTTACATAAATACTCGTTCAGTACTTATTTTCTCCTTATCTTTTTGTCTGTGCTTTACTTAGGGTTCGGTACTAAAATCCCATCCTAGCACCTAATACTTCATACATACAATAATGAGATTTCTATTACTGCATGTAAGCATCCCATATTTTATATTTAATTCGTGTGAGACCAGAAAAAGAGTCTCTAAAATTTAATGTTGAAGTTTAGTAAGAAAAGTCACAGGTACTGGTAAACTTTGACTAACCAAGTCAAAACATCTATAACTTCGGGCTTTTTAGAGAATTCAGTAACATACAGCACTTAATACATTTAAAGGTAGCTTTTGTTGTTTTCCATTTTAACTGCAAGGAGTCAGCACTTCCGCAAATGAGATTTCAGGACTCCCATCAGGTATTAGAAAAAAAAAAAAAATGAGGCACACAAAATTAATTTGACTTTAATTTTAGGATGGGGATGGAATCAAATTTCTTGTTGTGGGTTTCTGCAGCCATGACTATTTTCTCTTTCCCCATTCAGCTCTCCACAATAACTGAAGAAGTCTTCCTTCACTACTGTAGAGTCAATACATGGACACTAGACAGATTCTAACCTTGCCAAAGATACAGAGATTTTACTTCTTCCACAGCTGATGGCTTCAGGGACTCAGCAGCAGTATCTCCACCTGCGTGTCTCCTGTGGGAATCCTGGATAAAATAAAATGTCTCATTTTTAATGTGATATTGGCATGTGCTTTTAAGGGGGAAAGCAAAAAATCCCAAAACAATTAGGCATTAGTACTAAAGTACTGGAACAGAAAAAAGATACTATTATTTCCCATAAGTACCTATATGCATTCAGAAAGGCAGATACAGAACCTGTTATGAAGTCTGTCAATCAATTCCTGACTCCTTCTTACTCTTTCACTGACATTTTTCCAGATAACATCACAGGACTTCAGACTTGGTAAGAAGAAATCTATTTTCAATGTTATCATCCAAAGGCCATGTAAACGACAACTTGAATAAGAGGGTTAATTAGCAAAATTTATAATAATTACTTCATTTTAGTCTGTTCATGCTGAGTATTGTAATACTTAATACATACATTACCAAGCACACTCAACATTGCTCACCTTGGTGAATATTAATAACATTATTAAAACACAATTACAAAACACCACATGTAGTTGATAATAGCTACTAACACTTTTATGGAATTTGTTCAAGGTCTTGAGATCATTTATTAGGCAAGTCATCAATTTCAAGAGTTAAACACTGTTGACTCTTACACATGCACTGCAACTAATGAAAATGTTCCTCTCCTATGGTTTTTCACACACAAAAATTTTGTTAAAAGTAACTTTCTTTTTTTTTATTATTTGGGCACTTGCACACCAAAAATATTCAATATAAACCTCTTCATCAATATCTTTGCTTTACCAGAGACAGACAAACACTATCAGTTTTCACATTTTTTATGTAAGCCAGTAAATCACAAAGAAAAAGAAAAATAAGGGAGTAAACTTTATTACTGAATAGAGACCAGTATCTCTCCCCCTAGTCATGCTACCTCATTCAGTGGTGCAATGAACCAGGATGGAATGTACTAGTAAATCATGTGTTTAGGATTCATGTTAATGACACTTATAAACAGATTAATAATGAGTCTTTGATGCATTCACTGAGGCCCTGATCCCAGGAATATTACTTGAATTTTAAATCTTTACACTAGCAGTCTTCTCTAAAGACAAAATTCTGTCTACATGGAATTTGCAAAACCATGAGCAAATACTAAGTTTTCAAAGGAGTAAAGACCTGATTGTCACCCACACTGTCAGAAAAATTCTAAGACAAAAATTGAAATTATTAGGGTTGTATAATAGCTATTACTAAGGAACAGAGTTCTTATTTTTTCATAATGCCAGGTCTTTTGGAAGAAGACAGCAAAATATCTTCTGGGGTGAAAAAGCTGTGAACATCTAGTAGACAATATCCAAGCAAGTTCTAGGAGATAAGGATTTCACTGTATGTAGGAAGCTCTTCACAGTAGTATCTAACCCCCTCAAAATTTTCCTTCAAGTGCTATGTATAAACCATGGGAAGAAAAGGAGGACCAAGCAGAACCAATGTTAGAAAAGAGACAGCAGGAAACTTAAATCAGCATGTATAACTGAACTGAAGTAACAGAGTTGCCCAAATACTGCTATAACTGGTAT
>JAWWLT010000092.1:23680475-23714943 GCA_035040995.1 Premnoplex brunnescens
AGAGGGGGGTAGAATACATAGCTTTGGTTACCCCCACACAGTGATAACTGGTCCTACCTGCTAAACTAGGACAGTCCTTTACTGTGTTTTGGGTTTTTTTAATAAAACACCTTATTTGTATATTTGCTTAATGTAGTAATGAGTTGGGTGGATTAAGTGATATAACAGACTGTATGGTGTAATGGATATATTCCCTGGTTGCCTGATAAAAATTTTTCATCAAGAACTGAACTATGATCATGTAGGGGCCATAAATTTCATAAGCATCAGTACAAAACCATTTAGAAAATGAATCCATTTGGTCTCATTTCAGTCTCTGAAGGCTGAATTGGTCCATAATAGACTGCTGACCAATGCATCTGTGGTATTTTGCAAGAGTTGATTCTTCAATATTTTATTGTAAGAGATGTACCAAGTCACTCTGAAAACAATTACAGAAGACAAATTGTTGTACTAGCTGTTCCATAAATAAATCACTGATATTTTTTCAGAGAATGTTGGATTAGTCTGGGGTTTTTCATTTCAATCATACTGTTGTCTTCGTTTAATTTTCCCTGTCCAACGCATATATTTAAGATGATGAATAATTCTGAAAGTAAGTCTTTGTACTACAGCTTTAGAATATAATACCTGATCACCTTCTTAGGGCAAAGAATAGAAAATAAAAAGAAAAAATGCGTCTTACATTTAAATAAGTGATCTTTATTCATTTGTTCTATCAGATGCAGCTACAGGCCATGTTATCCAGGTGAGCAATATTGTGATTTTATGAGCACTTGTGACTTTACAGAACTTCCCCAGCCTCAGCTGACACCTTTGTCTTGGAGAGCAGAAACTTGATCGATCATAATTCAAATGGAAACATAACAAAAAAGTGTTTTAAGACCGTCCTTCACCCTTGTTAACAGCTCCTTGATCTAATAACAAAATCTTCTGTGGGTTTTTCCTCCAACATTTTGACTTTTTCCTTTGCTCACTCTGCCCAGTTTTCAATATCTTCCTATTTCCTAGCCAGCAAAAGAAGCAGAAATCCTTATATGAGAATTATCTTTAGTGGTCATGTTTGAAAACCTCTTCTAACCTCATTTATTTATAATATTTTTGGAAGATCTAGAGATCATTGCTTTTTATTCTTATTGAACTTCATTAACTTGAAGAGGAATCTAGCAGAATTTTTGACATCAGGCAACTACATTCCTGTGTAGTTTAGAAGACTTGTTGCAAAAAGATGGGGTTTGAAATGTGTTCATACATATTCATGTATTCAGAAGAAGGAATAACTTAAGGATATCAACCTCTATGCTCATTTGCCCAGACATTTTGTTTGCACATGTACCATATTGTATCTTGACCCATTCATACTATTTCCGTTACTAACAGAAAGTTATGCTGACAGATTCAGGGCAAGTTATGCCCTTTTAGCTGTGCTTTACACTAAACAAATAACACTAATTTCCCAGATTATTTGGAGCAGAGTGCTATTCTGATTTGCAAAACTGTTACAGAATGAGGTACTTTGAAACTAAAAATTTATAATTCAGACTGCATAAAGTCATTCCTACATTCCTGCTAATGTCATTTTAACACTGACATTTGCAGCCTCCACTAACTCACATTTGCTTTTCATACAGGTATATGTTACAGGGATAAGATAAAGCTTCAGTGTAGTGACTGAAAGATTTGAAGTCAAAAAGTCAAATGTCCCCACAAAGTCTCATGCAGATCAACATTACACATGGATCAGAAGAAACCCTAGAATGTTGCTGATTCTCTTAGGTAGACCATTTACTAAAATATATTCCACTGATCTTTTCAATTATTTCCTGTAGTAGAAAAAATATTTCCCCATAATTAAAAAATACACTCTAAAAGTTAAGCCATCTATTTAAAAGTCAAGCTTACTGTAGAAACTAAGTCATATGAAGTGTTATATTTCTCTTGAGAACTACTTGTGACAACTGTGTGGGGCTAATTATCTAGTTGCCAATGTTGATTTTTTTATTCTTCTACCAAGATGTGTCTCGCTTCCTATCAGGATATGGATTATATGTATTTTTCTATTTTTCATTATGGTATACATTCTCCAGGGTTGTGCTTTTAGCTCAATGAGATTGTTTTCTTGGTCTTTGCTCATATGTGCAAGTCTACTGCTCCGCATAGTAAGAATCGTGAAGGAAATTCAAGAATGAACTTCAGCTTATGCAGGAGGGAGACATAGAAGTCATTGGCACCATGGCTTGGTTTGATGCAGACCTTTGTTGATCAGCAGCATACCTTCGTTTTGTCCTTCCCTGCAAGTATTCATCACTAAAATTCACAAAGACTTTCTGAAGAATAGTCAACAGAATAACCCTTTAAATACCAACTAAAACAAACAAACAAAAAAAAAATCGAAAGCAATACAAGATGCATTTTAAAATAGAATAAACATTGGTTTCCACACTTAAACAAGTGGAAATTGTTATTGTTATACTGTTATATAAATAGAGATGGAAGGAAAATCCTCTAGACAAATATTTGTAGAAAAGAATCTAAAAGTTATGCTGCCTTGTGAGTGTAATAGCAATTAAAAATTATTTTATGTAATGAAAACAAACAAACAAACAACCCCAATAATCAACTTTGTTCACATAAACTGGAATATAGCTTTTAATGGGAATAAAATACTTTTACAATATCCTCAGCTACTGGGATGTATATTTGGAAGACTACAACTGGTATATCAAATTTTGGGCACGGAATCATTGAAGAACATCCCAAGGAATGAAAGTACATAAGTTTAAAAGATAGGAACCTGGGTAATATTTAAAAAATGGACTTGCTTAGATAACAAGATTAAGTAAAAGAAGAAGTATAACTTCTATGCATATATACAATAGCTCTGTAAATAAAAGGGAGTGGAAATCTGCTCTCCACATTGAAAGAACAGAAAGTAACAGGATCCAACATGATCCTAGCAATTTCTAGATGAGTTCAGTTTATGTGTCTAGGTGAATCACCACTAACACAAGAATCTAAACATCAAGCTCCCTTGCAAATCTCTGACTTTTCCCTGAGGCCGGCTTTCTAAAAGAAGCTAGTATTACAGCCCAGACATTCTATAGAACCGTTCTCAGATTTCAGAAAGCCATAGATGTTATACAATCAGCATCCCATTATTGTATAGAGATAGCCCTGTAGATCTCCTTTCAACACTAAAAAAAATATTTTCTCTTCCCAAAATGCAGTCTTCCCCAAACAATATTTGAGTTCAAAAAAGGAGAAAAAAACCCAACCAACCAAACAAACAAAACCCCAAATAAACAAAAAACCCCCAAACAAACGAAAAAACAAACAAGGGGTTATTTTTGCATTTGACAATGTTTCAAGCTGTTGTATTCACTGTTTGGCCTTTAGCAGTTAATTTTGCATAGTAATTACAAAGTTTAACAAACAGCATTAATGGCTGAAAGAGGTACATTTCAGTTAAATTAATAACAGAATTACATTACTCATTTTTAACTGCAATTTAAAAATGAAAGCTCTTTGATGATAAAATGTCATGTGGGTTCCCAAAGCTCAGCTCACAAATATTCATGTTTTAAGAAAGTAAAATCTCTTCCCCAGTCCACTGTGAAAGCTCTGCTCTTTAGTGACTTCCAAAACCCTATTCATAAATACTGATTAGGTACTATTTCACTATAGTGTGCAGAATTACTAGCAGAGCTCCCAACCCAGGGCCAAAATGGAAATGTATAGTAAATCAGGACAAATGTTCTGGTAATTCTATACATGAAAGATCAGCTTTAATAATCAGATGTTAACTAGGGTCTCAGCTCATTTTATTTTTAGTACGCAAGTGTCAAATGCCAGGAACTGATTTAAAGGGGAAAAGCTGTGGGCAAGGAATGCATAATATGATTGCACCACTTAAAGAGAGAAAATCTTGAAGGCACAGATCATTTGCAGTGCATCGGGCTAACAAACTACAAAGGTAGTGGATCCGAGAGAAAATCTATTCTGCTGAATAAAGGATCACATATGCCACTTGACACCTTACTGAAATTGCCACAGATTAACCACTTTTACAGATTTTTATGAAAGATTTCTGTACACCAGCAGAGTTCTTTGGTTGCTCTTTGGCCTAGTGACTGGTTAAGCATAAAACGTGTTAAAGGCATTAGGACTTCTGTTTTACTCGTAGAATCTTTACTGTAGCAACGTAGAAATTAGGGACCTAATTACTGACCAGTCATACTTTACTCTGCCTATAATCATTAAATGCACATGCAACTGTTCTCTCTATTCTGTTCTTAAAAACAGTATTTTTAAAGAAAAAAAAAATAAAAGGAAAGAAGAAACAAATCTCAAAACCACATTTCACCCAGGATATTTGGGAGTGATTACACTATCAGAGCCACTTCCCTGACTTCATGATACCCCTTCCTCAGGCAGACACTTAGGTCTCCCTCTATTCCTTGAAGCATGAGTATTCTTGAATATTTGGCCATGCTGGAGTCTACAGTGCCCTTAGAAGCCGCTAGAAGAAGGATGGTCTCACTTTGCAGTAGGTGACTTTTTACCCAGAGATGTGCATGTAAGGTAACCATTAATTATCACACTCCTTTCCCTTTGGATAGGTTTCCCTTAAACAGCGGCACTTCCATGGCTGGTAAACAGCAGTTCCAGTATTGTTACCAAAAATACCAATTAAATCTGCAGGAAACATAATATGAAGCTGGAGAACTGATCATTATTTCACATTCAGACTTATATATCATGATAGCATTTATTATTCCATGAGTTCAGGAAGACACCCTGTATCAGCTGTGGGAAAATAACACAAGTCTCCAGTGTGGCTGGATGTACTTTTCCATTGTTGGACTTCATGAAAGTTGTCTACCTTATTTGTAGGCATTATGCCTTATGCAAGAGGACTCGGAAAGCCAGTTAGCATTGATTGCCCCAAAAACTCTCTCTTTTGGTCAAACCCATCTCTGATTTAAAGGGTTGAAGCTTGGAGAAGGTCATCTGCCTGTACCTCATTATGCTCAAGTTCCCAGGCCCTACTTTAGGTCTTACACAATTTCTTGAGAGAAAGTACACTTGATTACATAGAGACTTCACTAAAGAAGGAAACCTTCCTTTTCTAGTGAAAATTGTACCCATGTGTGATTCCAAATGAGGGTCTTTGGACCATGAAGGACTGCAACTCCTTGCTTCCTACATGAAGTCACTTCAGTAATAATACAGGTTCTGACAGAGTGGTGGATGTGCATGATGTAAGCAGGAGAGCACTGGTGCTAGACCTGAGACCAACTTGCCCACCAGGGAAAATAACACAAAGGAAAACCACCTTGCCAGAGTTTTTCTCTTGGTTTGGCAAAGAGAATGCTTTTGCAAACTATGGGGTTTACAACACTGACAGGTGTCTCATTACAACTCTCCAGAGACATGGAGGAGGAAAGCAGCCCTCAAGAGAATCAAGAAATGAAACTGGTGTGGTGAAAGCTTACTAAATGTTACCAACTGTGACAGATCATTTAATTTCTTCCAGGAGTTTCACAGAGTTGTGCTGTTGAGGAAATCAAATCTATTGCATTTTACTGCACAGGGACTTTTATGATTTCCAGTGCAGAATGCAAAAATTTCTACAAAGGGGTAAGCAGAGAATCTTTTCTATGGAAAACTTATTTTCCCCTATTTATTTTCTACATATCTGATACCAGCAGCTTCAGTTTACCAGAATAATATCAGAATGCTCCTTTATCTGAATGACACAAAAGCTAAAAGGACTCTACAGATCTAAACATGACCTTTTTTGAGTCATCACGTGAACTTCCATGATAACATCACAAAACCAGTCATATAGAATTTTGGAAGAAGAAAAAGAGAACAGAGATTTGGGGTTTTTTTGTTTGTTTGTTTTTTGCTAACAACTCCAATTGTGCAAATTAACTCAGTTACTTTTATTCATGGGCCAATATAGGCTGTGATGATACAGAAAGGAAAAGTCCTCTTTCTTTCTTACAGATCTTACCTCTGGTGCCCATATCATAGTATATAACTCCAATACTTTAATTTATACTAGCTCTGTTTTCAGGCAGAATTGTCTCCTCACCTAGTATATATAATCTGCATGGCATAAAAATCACATAAATCAAGAAGGAAGATAGGGAAAAGGATAGGAAAAAAGTAGTTAATGTCAGGAAAGAACTGAAATGCTTTGACTGAGTTTACCAGTGTATTGCTCAAAATGTGGCTTACCACTGGAGTCAGCATCTTGCTATTTTTCTACTATCTTGGGAAATGTCAGCTAAAAGACAAGCTCATTGAAACCATATTGCATGCTACAAAATAGAGAAATACTGCTGCAAAACATACAGAGCACAAAATCTGCTGTATATAACTAGAATATGACTGATCCCTGTCCCTTCACTAATTTGCAATGACATTTAATTCCTGTGTTGTTTCTGCCTATGGAGGAGCACAGATTAGTGATTTAGGTACCCATCCACAGCTGCATGTCTATTTCTCCTGATTCCTAATGTCAACACTAGCAGAGGGGGAAATCACTTTCAGGATTGCAGTCATGTTCCCTGATACTGGATATAACGAATGCACACATACAAAATCATACATATGAAATGGAGTTACATTTTACTGCCAAAAAGTCTCTCGATAGAACTTAATCATGCCTATGCAGCACTTTAGGAAGACTACAAAACTTAGTTAAACCTACTGGAATATTTTGTGAAAACAAAGTACGCCCATATTTTTCATAATAGGGAAATATAACTTGTCTCATTTTAGCACAATATTATTTTGCTTAATGCTATTTGATCTATAACATAATGTTCTTATACAACAGTTTTGAAATTTAATTTCTTTTTATTTTTAATATAATATTTTGTTATATTTTCTTAAATTTTTAATATAATAAGACTTCATATTAAAGGGTAAATTCTTGTGCGCTTGATACCACTTCAGATTTCAAAGGGCAGACAGTAACAACCTTGGCATTGCTTTTACAGGCATTTGGGTAAATTAACTGTATAATGAGTCCTTGGTTGTCCTTAACCAAAATTTTCCTGGACAGGTTCATTTACAATGTTCAAACAGAATGACCTTCCAATCTGGCTTAGAGACCCCTCAATTGCTGTAAATATGACCTGACATTTTCTTATGGGTGAAATATTAGATTATAGCAAAGAATACAATAACATAATTTTATTTTAGGATCTAAGTGAAAGTGATGGTCAAACTGATTAAGATGTAAAATTACTTTGTAAAATTAAATTATTTATAATACGATGCATACCCCTTGTTTTATATGTCATATAATACAATTACTTCATACAATATAGCAGCTGTATTCGTTGGTGCTGCTGACAAAACAAAAAGAGTATCATTGCCAAGAAGGGGATCAAGAATTTTGGAGAGCAGTTATTCTGACTTCTAAAATCTCACCTTTAAAATAAGAAAACCTGCAGATTTTGATGGGTTTTATAAGGGTAGTTAGCCTTTAAGCTGGCTTTTTTCCTCTGTAATACTAGTCCAAACCATCAACTTTTTAGTAATCTTTTAATGGTAATGATGTTTTAAATTACTACGTTATCATGCTCTCAGATTGTCAGTTGCCTTACCTCAGTCTCCAATATCTTGCAATTTTCTGCCAACAATCAATTAAATGTCCTGCAGAGACTAGGTGCAATTGTTTAGTAGTCTAGACATTTCATAAGTAACTCTATTCAGTAATCAAATACCTAAATATCATCAATAAAGTCAATGAAACTGCAAGACCAAAATCAGAAGTAGTGGCAGATTTTAAAATTCTTTGGTTTTTTCTATCTAACTCTCAGGAATAAAATATATTAGACTTCTTAGGTTATTCTTTCAACTGCTCAATTCTCCTGAAAAGTTCTACTGATCAGGCCACATACTTGGAATGTATGGTCAGCTTATAGCAATTAATTCACCAAAATGAATGATATTTAGAATGAAAATTTTCGATTTCTACCTTCAGTTATGAAGTGCTATTTTAGTGTTCCACATTCTCGTTGTGATGTTTGAACTTGTGAAAAGCTTCTTTATAAGTAAGCAGAAGCAAAAAGACAAACAAAACAAAACAAAACAGAACAACAAAGAAAGTGGAAAAAAGTTTCTCTGTTTTACCCTGGAATATTCTGAATTTAGGATTAGTCAGTATCATGGAATACCTCCCATGTTGTAATTCTGGCCCAGACATTGTCTTTCTTTATACTGTTTTAATTAAATGGACAAATAACCTACAGTATCAAATACTGGAAAAAGAATTCTATCCAATGTTTGTTCAGTTTCAGTTAAGCACATAAATTTTGTTTTCTAATCTGAAAGGTTATCTCTGTATTTGATCAACACTTTTGTCAAGACCTTGTAGTCACTCTGTAAATATTTTCTTTGATTAATTTTTTAAAAAAAAAAAAAAAAAAAAAAAAAAGAAAAAATTTAAACAATAAAAAATTGTTTTCTAGTGGTACCAGAAGTTTCAGGCTCTCCCAAATCTATATGTTCCCATCAGTCTTTGAATATGACAAATCTATAATTTTACTAAGTTTGTACTTAATACATTGTCCAGGGTGGCAGATTTTCTTAGTAGGGGTACAGAATTTCAAATCCATTAAAAGATGGTCCTGCCCATATCATGATAAAATGAAGTTTCTTTTACTCCACACTTCTTTTTTTTGTGGCATGAGACTGAATTTCTCACAAAGCACCAAACATCGAGTTGCAAAAGCTCAGAATTTTATAAGAATTGCTCAGCAAACTTGTGCTAACAAAGCAACTATTAACAGCAACCTCTCCAATCTCACAAAATACCCCATTTTAATGACATAATATATAAAACTTTGAAGGTTTTTATGTATTTCTGTAATCAATCTAAGTAATAATACATAACACATTTTTTCAATCTAATTGAAAATAGCACAAAATAAAAAAAAAAACAAATAGGTTTAGTGTTAAAGTCATGGGTCAGGTCTATGTTTTGATTTAGACTGTCATTTATAAAGGCTAAATAGTCATTAGCACAGTGACAGAATAATAAATTAGATAGCCTTTTTACACTGTAAGAGGGGAAAAAAAAAAAAAAAAAAGCCATAACATCATTTTTGCTTCATGTTTTTACTTTAGCAAAGGTCAATTTCAACTCATTTTCATGTTTTGTTTTCTTTTATTTTATGTCAGCAGACTCACAGACATAAAACAAAACCAGAGTAGTTAATTACCATTTGCTGATTGAATAAGAAGTTGCTAAAAAACATTCTGTGAAAACCAAAACAATTCTGCAGAATTTGGTCCCTAGGAGTATGGGACTCATATTAAGCAAATAAGGATTCCAGTTAGAAATGTGAAATTATAATTTAATAAGTAAAGTGGCAAACACAATATATTTAAAATTTAAAAAATTTTCATCAAAAGAAATTTGTAAAAGGGAACCTTTACAATGAGTAGAGTCTGTACTACAAATGCATCTTGATGACATGCAAAACACATAGCTTAGATTACACATGGTGGTTAAATTCCTAAGGCCAAGTGACAGAACTGAAACAAGCAGATCTTTTTGTAAGGTAACAAACATGAATGAAAAAATTGTATATGCTAGTAAGGATAGAAAAAGGAAAAGCAATACCAAGATTTCACTGTGTGGGAAAGTTGCTGTGTGGGACCAGTGTGTACAGTTTAGAAAATACTGTGTGAAAGGAAAATCCAAAAGTCAAGGCATTATAGTTATTTTATACAAACTACTGGGTATATAAATAGAAATAAACAAACTTTTATCATATTTTTTAGTCAACAGCTTTCAAAACTCTTTCAAAATATTGATTGAAATTACTATAAAACAATGAGAACATTTTAAGGAATTTAGTAAATCTTTATAAAGTATTAAAAATAGTCAAAGTTTTAGTCTGTTGGAAAGGAATAACACTGACAAAAACTTATTTATTGTATGTGTTGTGTCAGGAAAGGCTTTTGTCTGGCCTCAGACATTCATTCTTCAGCTCTGATACCTACAACCCAGGTAAGGTGAAAATAACATTATGGATAAAAGAATACTTTACTTCCTTAGGCTAATATTCCCCTGAATGCCCTTGCCAATATGGACATCTGTATTTGTACTTCCACTAGCTTTTTTTTTTTTTTTTTTTTTTTTTTTTTTTTTTGTTGCACTATGGAAAGCTACTGCTGCTGTGATAAACAGCCCTCTGCATGGGACTGAGCTGCTGACTGGGGTTAAAGCAGAGCACATTCAAAGTCCCTCTCCGGAAATTAACACAAGGTAGCAGAATCATCGCTCATGGGTAGCACAAGTACCGTGTTGTGGTTTAATTCTGTTTCCTTTCAGGAAGGGCTGAACTGAAACATTATTGCAAAACAGGGGAAGAATACCCTGTAAGCATTGCTCTAAATTTCTGTGAAATGCTAAATATTTGGTGCTCCCTTCTTCTCACACGTGTAACATCCTTATCCAAACCAAACCATCTTTACATGACTGAAATTACTTGAAAGTGACAGGCAGTGGAAAACATTGCAGGAAGCAAAAGAAGGGTGTTGAGTCAAGCTGAACTACTTCTGTAATAGATCTATAAAAGGAAACAATGAGTTGAAAAAGACTGAGTGAAGGAATTTAGAAAATGCTTTTTTAAGTAACATTAGGGGTAGAAAGTGTGTTTTGCTGCATTTAGACAAGAACTTTCCCAAAAACCGGTGTAATTGAAAACAGGAGACTGCAGCTATGTGAATTTGGCCTGAAGATCTGCCCGTGAAGCCTGCCTTCCTTTTCTTCTGTGAGTCCCAGTGCTTCCCTGGCTCTGATACACCACTCCTGCCACGTCTATCTCCCGAAGTCATTTGCTCCTGCTCACTGCCCTGCCTCTTTGTTTGACAGCTGCCCCTGGCTGTATTGCAAGCTGCAAAACAGAGGCTGAATTTAAGTAATTTTTCACACTGCTCTGGGATTTTGGATCATTAACAAAAGTCTCTGTGGACACACTGTTTAGAACAAGTGGTTCAGCAACATATTTACAAGTTGCTTACAATTTTTCAAGCTAAAACTCTTTCCTCTGCTCTCTCTTTTGCCTTAAAGGAACTATTACTCACAAAAGAGTTCATCTTTTGCATACAAATTATTGACAAATGTAGTGGCATTAGGCAGACCATTTGCCAAGGAATTAAGTAAGTTACCTCAGAAAACAGAGGGGGAAATATAGTTTCCAGATGGTACAAATTTTTACTTTAGTCACTAAAATTAAAAGAAAAATTAGGAATATGAGTGCAAGTGAAATTAGTATATTAATTTGAATGGATAGCTGTAATTTATCCAGAATATACCAAAAATCTCATTTTGTATTTCTTTTTTCAACTGAGAACCACTGGCACCAAAACTTCCTTCTCAAAAGGTGTGTTCTGTATAAGTGACCTCTAGCAAAGACACTCAGAAAAATTTCTGACTGGACAATACAAATTTTTTGAGCAAAGTTTCTTTCCTTATGAAATCCAAACAATTTTTATGGATTTCAAAACAGATACATCATAAGCCTCAGATATCAAAGTCACTAGCCACCTTGGAAATCCTGATGAGGGAAAGAAACATTTAAGGATGACTTTAATATTGTTTGCTATGGTCTTCTGTGCCTCTGACATGACTGGGAAGCTGATATACAAAAAGACTGCAACAGACCCCAACTGCGTGTATTTTTCCATGTGCTTATCTGTATTCTTACCCTAATGGATGAATTTCAAATGACTGAAAAACTGTGTTAAGTCTCTGTCTGATTGGTGAACTTATTTTCAGAGGGATTTAGCTTCCAGATAGGATCTTAAATAAAGCATCCAGATTTTCAAAACATTCAAGCATTTTCCTTCTCTGCATCTGCTTAGGCACTGCTGCACTGGAAGTGCCATGACACTGGAGCTGAAACTGGCTACTGCTGTGTAACTACAGGGACACCTGGGAATTAAATCCAGGGCAAACTCACTGGTTACCCCATAAAAGAACTCTTGAGCATACCCTGTTTATCAGGGTACAGCTGAAAGTGTGCACAGATCAGCTTATTCTCACACAGCACAGCTGTGTAGGAGTATCCTATACATCTGTCCAGGAGCTATCCTGTGGCCAGTGAGAGGCAAGCATATAGGAATAAAGGTTTTCCAGGAAATGGGAACAGTGTATGCTACACAGGTGAGCAGAGAATGCAGGTAGGACGTCCTAAGACTGAGTTTGAGATCCTTAAAGGCAACATGACCATAAATACCCAGGTGTCATGAGAGCACTGAGATTCCTGGAGTTCCTGAACAGGCAAATGTAAATATAGACAACTCTTGCATGATACTGAGGGGCTTGCTCTCTCCCTGCTGAACAAAGGCAGTTCTCTGCTCTGCATAAAATAGTCTGTGTTTTTCATTTTCTAATCTCTAAATCTGTTATCACTGTAGTCCCTCTCACTAGGCATCAGCGTGTTCAGCAATAGTTATAGAAAGCTTATTTTTGCTTTGTTTGTTTATTAGTGTTTAAAGCTCCATAGTACTAGAAAGACGTTTCCAAAGTCCCCTGTTGCATCTGCAGATACTGCAGGAAAAGTATTTTTTGTGAAATTCCTCCCAGAGGGATTTAGTGACAGGGATAATTTCAGCAGATTTTCTGTGCTCACAGACCCAAAAATCTAACTACCCTGTCAGGATTCATACTAGGGATTCCTTTTAGAAGTCTTGATTGTGCAGATTTAAATGCTACTTGAACTTAGTTTAAGTCAATAACACCAAAATATCTAGTGCATTCTTTTTTACCAAGTACTTTGTGTAATGCATTGAGGAGCAACCTATCCAGTAGATGTGATTCCTAATCCAGAATTGAGAAAGCTAGGTATTGACCTATCTACTCCACGATTTAGTATGTGATTCTTGAACTCTCATCTTCCCAAACTTCTGCTTCCTCCTTTTTTGTTGCTGTTGCAGTTATTTACAATACAGTATCTCCCACTTTAAAATCCACCCCCTTTTGCCTTTAGTAAAAGGAGATATGAATCAAAGTGCAACATCTAAATACAGATTGCTTAAACTGTACTGATGGTGAAGTAATCAAGAAACATTGACATAGAATCATAGAATCAACTGGGAAGAGACCTCCAAGATCATCAAGTCCAACCCTTGATCCAACACCACTGTGATTACTAGATCATGGCACTGAGTGCCACATCCAGTCTCATCTTAGAAACCTCCAGGGATGGTGAATCTACCACCTCTCTGGGCAGGTTATTCCAATGCCTGATTACTCTCTCTGTAAAAAATTTCTTTCTAATGTCTAACCTAAACATCACCTGGCAGAGCTTAAGCCATGCCCTCTTGTCCTATTGCTGGTGGCCTGTGAGAATAGACCAACCCCCACCTGGATGCAACCTCCTCTCAGGGAGTTGTAGAGAGTGATGAGGTCACCCCTGAGACTCCTCTCCTCCAGACTAAACAACCCCAGCTCCCTCAGCCTCTTCTCATAGCACTTGTGCTCGAGTCCCTTCACCAGTTTTGTTGCTCTTCTCTGGACCTGTTCCAACACCTCAACATCTTTCCTGAACTGAACACAATACTCAAGGTGTGGCCTCACCATAAATATTTTCTTTTTACCACAAACTTGTGTAGTGTTTCTTACTTATTCCAGTAATGTTAACTATTGCTGAATGCAATCAGGAGTGCAAGGAGAATATGCTTTTCATTTGCATATCATGCAGAGCAATTCTTTTGTTTAAAGTAATCTGCTTTTCTATTCCAGATGTGACTCTTCAGAGCAGGTCACAAATAACTCGCATTCATCATATGAACAAAAACTAGATTCCAAACCTGGGAAGGTTTGCCTTTTGCTCTTAAAGGTATTTTTTTCAAAGTCCACTGTTTCAGGGGTTTTTTTGGACGCTTTTTACTCATTGCTTATACTGGAAAAATGCTTTAGAACATCCTTCCTCAGGCAATATACTCATAACACATGCTTGTTAATGGAAATTTGACTTTTATTAAAAAAAATGTAAATGTTCCAAGACAAAAAAAACACATGCCTTTTCACCCTGCAGGTAAACACTATTCTATTTTTGACTTTCAAAATAATGAGAACATCTGGAAAATTGCTTAGAGAATACTGCACTAACTTCAAAAAGTGGTGTAATGTAGACCTGCAACACCTGTTCTTTCTACTCACAGCAGCTGAGGTACCAACACAGAGTGAAAGATAAATAAGCTTACGCTACACGCCATTTGGCCAGCTCAGCTGTATCTGCAGTACCACCCAGGCTCTGCAGTACACATATAACCTTGTTTATAACACTTTAATATCTCCATTGAATGTTTCACTTCTGATTTATATAAATTTTTTGTGCAAACTGAATCAGACTCTATCTGTTATAGAAAACTTACCTGCTTTACTGATATATTAGGAAAGAGATTATTGTCTTAGTGTGGACACTTCATACCACTACAAAGGTGCCTGTACAGGAAAGATAATAAACTATATAAACATAAATCAGTTTTAAACAATAATTTCCTATTTGCCTAAAACTGCAATGGAAAGATCAGATTTACTGATTTTAACTAAACTGGGGGGTGGGGAGGGGGTGGGGGGGAAGATTGGGGACTAACCAACCAAACCAATAAAAGAACCCCAAACTTGTTGTTTTACATTATTTGACCTTAGCATCCAGGTAAGTTCATTGAAAGTTCATAGACACAGGCATTTGAGTAAATCCAAGTTAGGTGAGATTAAATTTAGCAAGCAGGCTTGACATGTGAACAGGGATACTGATAGTGTTTACTACTGCAATTTAGTCTTTCTTCAACAGCCCACCTAGTTTCTGCTTTGTCCCCTGCCCTTCATGACTGCCATCAACAGGGAGTGCTGCAAAATGCTGGGTTTCAGTATTTTAGCACGTGGTAAAACTTACTTTGCCATCTACACAAAGGTTACACAAAAGCCTGAAGAAGCTGAGGGAATAAAGACAGCCCCTAGCAATTCTTAGGCTCATGCTGCTTTTGCTCCCCTAAGACCCTGGCCCTAGACATCTCAAAAAAATAGGTCTGAGCTGGTAGAGGCCACTTCACACCCGGTACACTGCAGGGCTTGTCTGTATTATTCAATCTCTTGCAAGCCCCTCTGCAGCTTCATTAGTGATGATGGATAAACTGACTTAGTCATTAGTATGCCAAAGTGCTGATGACACCTGCATACCTTCATCCTCAGTGCAGTTGCTGCACACTTGAGAGGTTTGTGAACCATTATGGAACACGGCCCCTAGCTTGAACCAGCTCTTATCTCTTCCTTTTTTTTTCTTTTTTTCCCCCCATATTGGCCTTGTCTAAAGTTTGGTTTAAGAGCTAATATTTGTATAATATGCTGCTTCAACTGCTGATCTGTGATGAATATCAGATTGCCACACCTCATCTCAAGCAAGGCACTGACTGAGTCATTGGTCCCAAGACACTAATGCTGGAATCTGTCCTTGACAAAGGCATTGGTGTCATTAGTCTCACACAAGGTTATAAAATGTAAAAATAACTACAGCCTTGTGACTTAAAGATCCTACAGTTTAGAAATAAAGATCAGAAATAGCAGAGCTTTGAGCTTACAGGAAACAGTATCTATCGCTGTTACAACCTCCAGGATGATATTGACATTGCCGTAATTCATCAAGCTGTTATCAATCTACGTATTTATAAAACAAAGCAGGATTAGAAAGCTCCATGTGTATGCCAAGCTGTTCATTTAACATTGCAGTAGAAAACAAGGGTCAGATCTTCACACAGGTAAAAATTGTATTATTTTCTCCAGCTTTCAGGAAAAAAATTATATAACTGAAGATTTTATCTTTCTTTCTCTCTTAAACTTCTACATTTCAATTTATGCTAATAAACAATGCAATCTTAGAGGTTTATAACCTTTTCTTATGCACGTATTATTTTATCTTTTCCTATACCTTCATTTTTTACCGTGTGAAGAGTATGCACCTGACAGAATATAAATATGAAGTGTGTATTTCTACTTAATCTGTGCTTGTAGAGGTAAGTTACATCTCTAAGCACTTGGTGGAAGTGTCATATTGGTGCTACCTTCCCAGCAAAATTTCCATCAGTTTCTCCAGCAGCAGTTTTGCCAGAATATAGACTGGAGTAAAAGTGGATTAAAATACAGGTTGCATATAAATTAGTGGTAGATCTGTTGTTAATGTCATTAGTACTGGTGTCCAAGGGAGTGATTCCAGTTAATTTGTTTCCCTTGAAATCCTGGAATATGTAATGTTTTCATTAGAAACTTTCTAATAATTTGTTAATATAGAAAAGAACACAAAATATAAGCCCTTTATCAAAATCTAATATGCAGATAAGAAAGAATCCTAAAAATCTCATTTGAGTTGTACTTTTGAAGGTTCTGACTATTAGTGATGACATAATAATGTGTCACAGATGAAGAAGTCAGAAGTGGGACTTTCAGAACAGGTTTCTCACATGTAGATAATAAACAGAGTGCTCACTTTCCTGTATTCCTTGCCCATTCTGGGCTCACTGAGCATCAGGAGCATCACCTCATAGCCTAGATGTAAGAGTATCCCCCAGACTTGGAGAAGTATCAGCTGAGCATTGCTCTGAGAATTGCAGTCAATGTGCACAAGGACAGAGGGATTAGGGCACGGGGAGAGGGGAGCCAGCAGGTGCTTGTGGCAGCAGCCCTGTGAAGCCCTGCCCTGGGCAGGCAGAGTCCAACCTCTGATGTAATCTGGCCCGGGGGCAGCCCTGGGGAGAAGGTCCTGTGATTTCAACAAGACTGGGATTGTGCCTCAATGAATAAGCAAACTTTTCACTAAGGTTGCAAAGCTGAGAACATTTCCAGAGGTCTCATTTTTCCCTTAAAAGTTTTAATGGAACCAAAACAATAAAGTTTTGAGAGGGAAAGATGGAAAAAAAAGAAAGCTTGTGATATGTCTTTAACTGATTAAGCTTTCACTTTTTGGAAAATATTTACTGCAGTCTATTATAGCTAAATTAAATATGGTGAATGAATTTCTCCTAAGGGGATAAACTAAATTTAACTAGGAAGAACCTAAATCTAATCATTTTGCATTTTGCCTAATCAATCAAAGGGAATTCCTTACTCTTACTGAGTACTCTTACCTTTGGTAAGAGTTATATCATTTAGAATATTGGTGTGTTTCTTTCAATCTAAACCAAAAATCCACGTGAGGAAAATAATGAAAGACAATATATTCTTCAAATCTTCATGAATGTTATATGTTAAGTATATATAGAAAGTTAACAAAAAATCTGAAGTTCCTGCTGGAGGATTATACTATACATTATATATATTCTGCAACTTTTTCTCTTTTTTTTAAGTTATAGGGAAAAATATATTATCTACTTAACAAGATTACATTTTAGCTTTAAAAAATCCATTAAGTTATAAAATATGATTTACCTTATATCAGGTGGCTATAAAACACTAGAGTCATTATAGTCTGCCTATACTGCAGAAATAGATAAATACACAGAAAAAGAGGACGTGGTAAAGAGGAAAAGCTATATTCAACATCACACAGGGAAATAAGGTGGTGTAACGAGAAGATTAACTCTTACAAGAAACGAGTATTTGAAAAAAATATAACCTTGTGCCATTCACAGATTAGAAGGCTTACATCAGATATAGTATCCAAATGTCTTTGTTGCTTTTTGAACACTGTGTTTTGGGGAGAGTCAGTAAAACAATATGAGGGGGCTTACATATTGGTCTGAAGTGTCCAGAACCCTGCTCACCCTAATCCCATCACCCTGAAATGGCTCCAGAACTGACACTACACCTCCATGGTTGGTGTTTCCATGTCAGCATATTTGTCCTATCTTGACACTTGTTTCTAAGAAGCTCTGTTGGAGCAACTCAGTAAAGGACAGTTATTTTTGGTGACATTTTAAGTATCTAGAACACTGAACAGTTAAATAAGTCAAGTATTTCTGTGCTAGCATGTTGACAGATAACATCACTCAAGTATCTACCTTCAGTGTGCTTACTTTTCCAAGTACAAACAAACCTCCACTCTCAAACATCCAAGCTAACAAATTGCAAGATTGAAAGTATATAAGACTTTCCATGAAAATATCTCATACATGCTTGATTTTGTCAGTGTTGGATCAGTTTACAAGCAGCTAAAGAAAACAGGTCCACCGAGGTCAGCGGAAGCAGTATTCTGCAGTATTTTGTCCTAGTTTTCTATGATTTATCCAAAACACGCAGAAGTGGAAACAGCAAAATAAATTTGTTTATTCCTGCATATATGGGTAATGGACTGTCCATACATAAGTACAGTACATAGGAGTGGACAGTAAAGATCCCTACATCATTTTAGATTATTAGTATTAGAGGAGGTTGATAGTTGACTGGAATGAGAAAGCAAATTCAACTATTCTCCCATCATTTCTTGTAGAAAGAAATGTAAACAACTTCAGGTTGCCTCCCATCACCACCTCTATTAGCTGCTGAGATAAGTGGAGCAGATTCGATAAATGAGCAACAAAGGCAATGGTTCATATATTGAGTTAGGAGCCTAGGAAGCAAAATACATAATCTAAATCTACTAATGTGTATTAGTTGACAAATCGTGTGCTCTGTGTGTATGTAATATAACTACACATGCTCTGCCAGAAATGCAATGTTAGGTTAATTCAATTTCAAAGCCTGTGAAGAAAATTAATATTAATGAATATTGCCCACTCATTTTGGCATACTTTGTAGAGAAAATATTATAACTGAGAATCCCACTTTTGTTGGGATAGACTATTTAGCTTGCAGAACATAAGTCTAAAATATCTATACAAGCCAGTTTTATATTAAGAAGAATAAAAAGTGACACCTAGGTGCCAGCAAGCTTATTAAAATATATATTTTTTTCATCTACATATAAGGATAGAACTTACAACTGTGAACTTTGGGCTAGAGGTATCAGTTCTCAGCTTATGTTTCATGAACCCTAAAAGTCAGACCAGCAAAACATATTCATGGTTTTTCAGATATCAAGGTTGTATTACAGCTCTGTAATTTAGAATAACTCAGATCAGAGGCAGGTTAAGAGAAGGACCTTTAACACAGTTTTATTTATTCTCAGTAAACCTTACTTCATGGAATTGTGATACAACACTGTTGAAGAACATGTCCTTCCCATGGTGTTCAAAACTTCTGGTTCCAAATCTGTAGTACAAACATAACAAAGGGACCACAAAGTCCTTTATCAGGCTGGTGAACCTTTCCCAAAATTTGCCTGATTTGCCTGTTTAAGTGCTGCAGGGCTGGAAATTACATGTAAGAGACACATTTTTGGGTGACATCAGGAATTTTGTGATGCTTCAATATGCAGCTCCAATTCCTAGGACTACTGAAAATGCACAGGGAATGCAGGGTCAAGATTTGGGCTCCCAGTGCAGGACAGGTCCTGATGCATAGTAAAGAGTTCGGTGCAGGGACCCAAGATGGTCAGGACTATAGCAAAGGATGGACAAGAGAAAGGGAGGTTGCTGGGATAGTTTGGCTTGGGCAAAATAAAGGGAAGGGGAGAAGTCCCTTCTGTCACAGTGAAGGTGGAGCACCAGGAAACAATAAGCACCATTTTGAACACAGAAAATTCTGGTTTAACGTTAAAAATGCTTTTTCTTCATGGCAATGGACAAGCAATCAGAGTTGGGTCAGAGAGGCTGTGTGTGCTCCAACCATAAAGGTGCTCAAGCCTCAACTGATGTGTTTCTGAGCAAACTGTTCTCATTAGCCTTGCTTTAGACAGGGAGTACAACTTGATAACTCCTCCAGCTCTTTTTATATAATAAAAAGCTTCTATTATTGTGTGAGTCTATGACCCTTACTGTATGATATTGATTTATTGTAAACTTTTTCTGGTTTTGAGCCTGTCCTGATCATGTGATCAGTAGTGTAGTGCCGACCCTACATATCATTTAAGTAAAATCAAGATATTCAAATATTTTGCCCATCAGCTCTAGCAAATAGGCCTTCCAAAGAGATTCATTGACAAAAGGCAGTGAGCAGGATTCCAAGTTCCACACTCAAGTTCATTTGATGCCCCACAGAAGAGTGATAAAATCCCTACAGCAGACTGACATTATGGCCTGCAACAGGGCAATAGGCAGAAGGCTCCACAGCTATGTGACTCCCTGCTATTTGATATACTTTCTTACATACTACCCGTTCTGTGGTGATGAACTGCTCCAGCTACAGGAAGTATCATCCTTGCAGGCTCTTGTCCTGGTGGGAGAATTCAACCAGCCAGACATCTCCTGGAAAAATAACATGGCAAGCTGTAGGTGATCCAGGGGACTCCTGAAATGCATGGGGGATAACTTCTTATGCCAGGTGATAGACAACCCTACCAGAGGGAATATGATGCTAGATTTGATGGTTGCCAGAGTAAGCACGACAATTAGGGATGTCAAGATAGGAGGTAGCCTAGGCTTTAATGGTCATGAATTGGCAGAGTTTGCAATTTTGAGGAATATAGGTCAGGTAAAAGGAGTAAAGTTGGCCCTTGAACTTTACGAAGGCAGATTTCCAACTCTTCAGGCAGATTGCCAGTGGGATCCCCTGGGAGACTGCCCTTAAGGACAAGGGAGCAGAACAGAGTTAGCGTATTTTTAAATATGTCTTCCATAGAATGCAAGAGCTATTGATTCCCAGGAGCAAGAAGCTGGGCAAGGAATGCAAGAGATCAGCATGGGTGACTAGGGAAATTCCAGTCAAATTAAAGGGCAAGAAGCAAATGAACAGGCAGCGGAAACTAGGACAGGTTACCAGGGAACAGTGTAGAGAAGTACTATTGTGTAGGGAGGAGGTGGGAGAAGCCAAGGCAAAACATGAATTGAATCTGGCAAGGGGCACAAAGAATAACAGGAAGGGCTTCTAGAGGTACTTTAATCAGAAAAAGAAGTTTAAAGATGGTGCAACCCCTCTGATAAGCAATGCTTGTGAATAGGTAACGATGGGCGAGAAGGTTGAGGTATTTAACAAGGTTTTTGTGCCAGTCTTCAATGGCAACCTCCCTTCCCACACCTCTCAAGTGGATGGACAACAAGATGAGGACTGGGAGAGCAAATTGCCTCCCACTGTAAGCAAAGATCAGGTTCACAACCATCTGAAGAACCTGACTGTGCACAAGTCTATGGGATATGACAAAATACGTCCCAAAATCCTGAAGGAATTTGTTGATGTAGTTGCTAAATGACTCTCCATAATATATGAGATCTGAAGAGCCATGGCAGCCATGGGAAGCCCAGGGTGACTGCAAAAAAAGGAAAACATAGTGCCTATTTTTAAGAAGGGAGGAAAGGATGATTCTGGGAACTACTTACCTGCCAGCCTCACCTCAATGTCTCGGAATATCATGGAACAGATCCCCTTAGAACCTATGCTAAGGCACATGAAGGGCTGGACAATAATTGTAGATTGCCAGCATGGTTTCACTAAGGACAAGTCCTGCCTGACCAACCAAGTGGCCTTCTATGATAGTGACTGCATCAGTGGACAAGGGAAGGGCTGCAGATGTCTTCTATCTGGACTTCCATAAAGCCTTTGACATGGTCTCCCACAACATTTTCCCCTCCAAGTTGGAGACTAATGGATTCAACGGGTGGACTGTTGGGTGGATTAGGAAATGGTTGCATGGTTACCTCCAGAGGGTACTGTTCAACAACTCAGAGTCCTGATGGGTATCAGTGACAAGTGGTGTCCTTCGACATTCCATTTTGGGACCAATGCTATTTAATATCTTCATTAATAACACAGATGAAGGGATCAAGTGCACCCTCAGTGAATTTGCAGATGCCACCAAGATGAGTGGTGCAATTTCCACACCTGAAGGATGTAAGCCATCCAAATGGATCTACACAGGCTTAAGAAGTGGACACATGGGAACATCATGAGGTTTAACAAGATCAAGTGCAAGGTGCTGCACCTGGGTCAGGGCAACCTCCAGTATCAATACAGGCGTGATGATGATGAACTGATCAAGGACAGCCCTGCTGAGAAGGACTTGGGCATGCTGGACATAATCCGGCAGTGTGTACTTGCAGCCATAAAGCCAGTAGTGTTCTGGGCTGCATCAAAAACAACCCAAACAGCTGGACCAGGGATAGAATTCTGCCCCTCTACTCCACTCTGGTTGGATCCCACCTAGAGTGATGCACTCAACTCTGGGGTCCCCAATACAACAAGGACATTGACCTCAGTCCACAGAGGGACCATGAAGATTATTAGAGGCATGGAGCACCTCTTATGAGGAAAGGCTGAGGGAATTGGGATTGTTCAGCCTAGAAAAGAGAAGACTTCAGGGTGACCTAATTGTAGCCTTGCAGTACCTGAAGGGAACTTAAGAGGAAAGCTGGGGAAAGAGTATTTACAAGAAGATGTGAGATGGGCTTAAATGGAAAGACACTAGGTTTAGATTAAGTATTCTGAAAAAAAAAACAAAAAACCAAAACCTCTTACTGTGAGGGTTGTGATGCACTGGAACAGAATACCCAGGGAACTTGTAGATACTCCATTCCAGGAGGTGTTCAAGGGCCAGTTGGATCTGGCTCTGAACAACCTGGTCTAGTGGAAGGTGTCCCTGCCCATGGCAGGGGGATCAGAACTAGATGATCTTCAATGTCCCCTTCAAGCCCAAACCATTTTATACTTCTATGATTCTATGAACTTACATAAGGTTGTTAGTAGACAAGAACTAATGAGAATTGATATGTAATTATAGTTATGTTACATAAATTATATGGAACTATATGAAATAAATGCATACTTTAAACTAAAACAGGTATTGTTCTGCAACAAGTATTTTGGAAAGAAAAACATTTACAGTCATTCAAATTCTGGCCAGTGTTCTCTTAAAGCCTCTTGTAAATCACCTTCCTTTTTGAGAATGCGGCCTTTAAAGAGGAGCTGGAAGCCCTTGGCAGCCAAACAGGTGAAGAGGGGATGGTTCTGAGAGCAACTGGGGGACTTCTAAACAGCTCCAGGGAGTAGGAGTGACTCAGAGTGTGGGCAACAGGAGTGGGCAACCAGGGGCATGACATGCCAGTGAGGGCACGGCATAGCCGTTTGCACAGCAGCTCAGTCAGGCAGGGCAAGCAGAAAGGGCTCCTCTCTGACAATCTGGGAGCAGCCAACAGAGGCAGCAAATAGATTCAGTAGCTATCAGGAGGAGCAAAGAGATCCTTTCAGCCCCAGTCTTATTAGCATACTAATTTAAGCTTCCTCAGTTAGGTGTTACCGTGCCATAGAGACAGAGTCACTGAACCAGTCCAACGTGCTGATGGCAGACCCAGCTCTCCAGGCCACAGGTTACCAGGAGCACCTGATGCCTCTTCAGGAGACTAGGCTAACATACAAATATTTTGCAGAAGGTGTGCTTGAAGATCTGGGTTGCCAGGTAAAGGAGCTACAGGAAGAACTGAACAGACTGTATAGTATTCAGGTGAATGAACAGGATGAACAGAATGACTGATTACCTTCAGAGATTCTGCAGTCTCAAGACTCTCATAAGTCTTGAACCTCCATTGTAGTGGAGAAGCAGGTGGACTTGGAACCCTACTGGATAATTAGTCAAAAGACTCTCGGTCAAGGAGCTGCTGAAGACAAAGGCTGGAAATGGGTCACTGCACAAACCAGGACGAAGATTCCTCCTCCTTCTCAAAATTTGACAGGAAGGACTGGTACCTTCTACAACACGTATGAAGCTCTTCAGGGCAGATATACAGGGCAGAAGACGCAGAGAGTTGGAACTGTATGTAATAGAAAGGTTTGAATGCATGGAACTCACCATTGCCAATGGTCCAGTTGAGGGCCTCTGGGTAAGAATCAAGGGGCAAACAAATAATGTAGGTGTAATTTTGAGTGTCTGCTACAGACCTTCCAGTGAGGAAAATTACACCAATGGATTGTTCTTGAGCAACTAAGGGATACTTTCAAGTCAACTGCCCTTTTCCTTATGGGAGGAAACTTCAACTCGCCAGAAACTCATTGGATGCATCACACAGTACACTCTGGTACAACATGGGCCAGAAGATTCCTAAAACCCTGGATGGGACAGGTCCTAAGGGAATTGATCTGGAAAGATGCCCTCCTTGATCTCCTCCTTGTCAACAGTGTGGATCTCATGAGCAAAGTGGAGATGGGGGGCCATCTTGGCCACAGCAACCATGAAGTTATAGGGTTTAAAATCTCTGTTAACAGGAGGAAAAGTGCCAGCAAAACCTCTGCTCTGGACATGAGGAGGACAGACTTCAGGTTGCTCAGGGAATTACACAGTAAAGTCCCCTGGGAAAATGTTTTTGCAGGTGCTGGGGTCCAACTGTGCTGGTCACTTTTCAAATATTACCTCCTAAAGGCACAGGAGCAACAATTTCAAAATGTTGGAAGTTAAGAAGGTGAGACAAAAGGCTGCCTTGGCTGAACAGGAATCTTCTCTTGGAAATAAGGCAAAAAAGGAAGGTGTATGCCCAGTGGAAGCATGGTCAAGTGACATAGGAAGAATTCAGAGATGCTGCTTGCTGCTGCAGGGAAGTAAATGTCTGAAGTTCAATTGGAGTTGAAGTTGACCAGAACTGTGGGGAACAGTAAAAAGCATTTTTTCAACTATATTAAAGACAATAGGCAGTATAAAAATATCATCAACCCATTACAAGATGAGGATGGTCACCTCACAAATAGAGAAAGAAACAAGACAGAGGTATTTCACACTTTCTTTGCCTCTATATTCAATGGAGATGACAGACCAAGGGGGTCTCAGTGCCCTGAGCTGGAGGACTATGGCTGTGTGCAATGATCAACTCCCAGTTGACCCTGAACTTGTGCAGGATCTGCTGCTCCAGCTGGACCCCTACAAATCGATGGGGACATGGTGGGATTCATCCCAGAATCTTCAAATGCTGGCTACTGTCATCGCAAAACCTCTCTCAATGATTTTTGAGTGGTCTTGAGAATCCAGAGAGGTCCCACATGACTGGAAGCTGGTGAATGTTGTCCCATATTTCAAGAAGAGAAAGAAGGAGAAGCCCAGAAACTACAGGCCTGTCAGTGTCACTTCAGTGCCTGGTAAAATTATGGAGAAGATTATTCTGGGAATTATTGAAAAACACTTGAATGACAATGCAGTCATTGGTCACAGCCAGCACGGCCTCATGAGAGAAAAGTCTTGCTTCTCAAAGCTGATTTCCTTTTATGACAAGGTAACACACCTAGATGATCAAGGGAAGCCAGTTGATATTTTTGGATTTCAGTAAAACTTTCGGATACTGTCTCTCCCAGGATCCTTCTGGACAAAATGTTCAGCACATGCAGCTGGATAAACCCATCATGTGATGGGTGAGGAATTGACTCACGGGTCAAGCACAGAGGGTAATAGAGAATGAGGTGACATCAGACTGGTGACCTGTCACTAGTGGGTTCCACAGGGCTCCATCTTGGGCCCTGTGCTCTTCAACATCTTCATAAATTACTTGGATGTAGGACTGTGAGGGATATTGTAATAGACCAATTGTAATGTAATTAACTGATAATAGAGAGTTTTGCTTCTCCATTCCTTCAGGTAAGTTTGCTGAGCTGTCCTCTTTGGGGAAAAGGAGAAAAAATGAGACAAAAATAAAATTGAAAAATCTTCATTTCTTATGCCAGATATGAGTATAATTTGGATTTTACCACAGCTTTTCTAATCAGTAACACATATTTCTGTGTCTGACTTTTTATGACTTGAAGTTCAACAGCCTGTGAGCCACCCAGACTGCTAGGCTTGCACCTACTCTTTCAGTGAAAATAAGGCAAGTTTTTCCTTCCCAGCTCACCCAGACTAGTGCCCTGTATTGCTGTGACAAAGGCAAGTCTCTTGCCTTTCACTGTGTGGATAGTCACAGCTACTCACTAGATCCCAGGACATGAATGTGAATTAGAATGAAATCCCACAACTTTCAGCTACAGCGATCAGAGGACAGTAGGCAAGTGGAAGCATCAGCATAAATGAAATACATCAGTACATATTGCAGATGATAAGGGGACCTAGGAGCTGGGGTGTTCCCACTCCCAGACATTTCTCCTTTGAGAAAATAAACCACAGGTGGAGACAGTGAGAAAATAATGTTGATCTCCCTGTTCAGATCACAAGTCTAATAAGCCGAGAGAGGAATTCTGCAGCAGTTATTGCTCTGACTGTTTTCTCCTCTCTGTGCTGGCTTCTTCTTCCTTCCTCCAGCCAGCCATATTCTTCTCAGCTTTGCCTCAGCAAAGGGACATGCCTCAGAGCTACCTGGATGTTTGGGACATCTCTCAAGCATGTGCCAAAGCAGGCACCAAGCAAGGCAGACTGGTGAGCAAAGATCCCACCAGACCAAGCCTGCTGCCAGCTCCCACAAGATCTGGTATTGCTAACTATCAGTCAGCACCACCATTTCTGCAGGGCAATCATCCTGTTCTCTTCTACTTATTAAGCCACTGTTTGATAGAGGTCTGCTTGTGACAAAATTTGAATGTTTTAAGTTGCTATTAAGCATCTAATGCCCTGATTGAGCCAATTTCTCTCATAAGAAAGTCAATTGCAATTTCAACAGGACATGAAAAAATGCTATTTATGTAACAACATTTTTTTCATGTACGTAAGTTCAAGACAGATGTACCTTAACTGTTTGTGCTGTACCTTGACATAAGTCCTGATGGAATCAATCATTCATGCAGTATGACATACGTCTGAAAGTGATTCTAAGATGTGATGGATGCAGACCTGTTTTTGTTAAATCTGGACAGCTCCACTGGCTCAGTATGCAGAGTAAAAAGACGGGAAGTATTTCTTTAACCATTCAAGCAAATGTTGGTAAGAAATTAAATACTTTAATATTTTGGTTAAAAGTATTGCTATGAGCAAATACTGTTGATTTCTTACTTTTATTCAGTAAAGATTGAATTAGTAACATCAACAAAACTTAAATTAAACAATTTAATTAGGCATATGATCGTTAAGGGTAACATTCATGCCTCACCATACAAATTCAAATATTGGGTAACATGGTTAGGGTTAATTAAATTCTTTTTATAGAACTCTATAAAGTGATACATAGTTCAACTCTCAGATAAATAAAATAAGGAAATATTACTGTAAACATATTAGTATAATGCTGTGATAGGGATTTTTGAATGTGCAAGGATTGGAAAATTCTAAATTACACCTCCCACAGCAACTGTATCTCAGCAATAATGCATATATAAAATGTCAAGTCTAATGCTGCATAAGGTACAGTATTAAAAATTGTCTCTGTAACTAAGTAGATTTATGCAGGGCTATTCTGGGATTCAGAAGCTCCACAGAATGTCTCAGGGACACTCATTCCCCAGTTCAGTAAAGTATTTAAGCAAACAACTAATACTGAGCATGGAGCCAGTCTTTATGATATCACCTTCAATCACAAAGCTGTGGCCAGAAATCAAGTTAGTGTTTCACTGAAATAGAGTGATGTAAAACCTATATGTTCTATGTAATAAAAGTCTGTCTTTGGTTCTCAGGTGGGAGAAGTTGTATACTGATAAGTGTGTTATATATGCCAACATAATTTCTTTCCAATGGTGTTTATTTAAGCCCTGCCATATTCACCTGTATTTGTTGCTGACTGGCAGGAAAAGACTATATTCAAACTGCAGCTAATATAAGGATTGATCCTGTAAAATAATCAGCCTCTCCTGCCTCTTATGTCAAGTGCAGATAATTTTAATCCATGCCATGGGAGGTAAAAGGCAGAGTTGTTAGGCTAAAGAATTCTGAGAAATACATAATTATTGCAGGAAAAATGTCACTGATAATAGACAAACACACATTTTACTTGGCACTGTGACATCTATAAATATGTTTTGTTCACATTCTGTGAGATGACCCACCCAGCTACACTTCAGGAACATCAGAAACTCCAATTTAGAGGAAGGTAGATGAAACCATAAGATGGATTCATCTTAGCAACTACCAGCAGGTTATTTACAATATGAAGAAATTCTGGTGAGAGTATGATGCAACTAAAAGAAACATTTGGGGAAAAATGTGGAAAAAGAGAAAGCTATATGTATGTAACTAAAACAATCTTTCTGTAAAGACTGCCCTGCAGAGAAAGTTTGCACCGATTGTGTTCCTTACCATCTTGGTGGGGAAATATCTGCATATTTTTAAGGTTGAGAAATACAGACAGAGGGAAAAAACAGCAAAACAAAAACCCACAAAGTAAGGTTTTGGTGCAGATCTCAGATGAGTATCTGTGATGCCTTTTTCTCTTATACATATATCTCTAAGAGTTTCTGAAATAATTCTGACAATATTTAGATAATTTATCTAAAATTGTATTTAATTTTCTTCAGAGATAAGATATACCTTAAGATAGTGACATAATGATGAGCAATCGTTTTTAAAAAGAAAGTAGTGCCTTACTGTCTATCTTAAGAACTGAACCACTTTCACAAGACCCTCACCTCCCTCTTTCAAGTGATTTCCAGTGACACTTAAAAAATATAGCAGTCAACCCTTTCAGAGTCTCAAAAGCTGGGTAATAAAAGAAGAGCTCAGTGCCGAAGTAAGGCTGTGTGTTAGGCAGATTTAATGAGGAGGTCTTTTACATGAGGTTTCCAGAAGTCCTGGTAATACAGATGGTGTGGGCAGACCTTGGTTTCCTGCTGCCAGTTCTACCTTCAGACCTGGTTGCTGCCCAATCTGGGCTGTTCTCCTGCATGCCCAAAACTCATTGCAGTTCCACTTGGCTAAGGTGTTCTGAATCAAATTCCCCAAATCTTGAGCCCAGCTGTATTCCCATGTGACTAACTGCTTCCATCCATTAATTCCTATATTTTTCACAGCAGCAAATCTGAAGAGTAAAACCTTTGCATGTAAAGGATTTCAACCTCCCTCATGGCATCTCCCTATACTTGCCTGCCCTAAAGTACACTGATGATCCAAAGAGGAGATATTGAAGTGATCAGAGTCCTCGTTGAGAGGTGTGGAGCTTCCTCTGTGCCCTTTGGGGGTTTGGTGGGGTGTTTGGGTCACATTGCAGAATGCAAAAGTTCATCAACCACAGGAGGCTTTAAGGTTGTAGCACTCCTGCTCTTTGAACTGGGCAGTTGTGATTTCAAGTTTACAACAAATCCTGAAGCATTTTGTGGGGCAAACATTTTCTTCAGCTTGAAGGATCCATTTCAAGGGAAAGAAAATGAATAATTACTGGCTACAGGACAACTGGGAAAGGTTTGAGGATTTTTTTTTTTTTAATAATTTTTGTTTAAAATCATATGCAAACAAAACTTAGGCTGTGCATTTTTTATATTTGTGGACAGAGATCTTTGGCACAAATTTTAGAAGGAATATATAGCTCATGACATGGTACTGTCTGTTTCCAGGCTTATAGGATAGACAAAACAATTTAAAAAAACAAGCGAAGGAAGGAAGCATTTCTTCTCCACAGTCCTTGAGAGAAAAACCATTTAGCAAAACAAATATAAAATAATTGGATTCCTTTTCTTTGTTTTCTTCCCCTGTTCTCTAGTTTGATTTAGATGTTTTCTTTACTATTTCCAAACCTCACATGTGTTGATTAGCAATAAAGCTGGCTTTGTCTCTCTTCTGAGGAAACTATGAAAGCTCATTGGAAGTTATTTCAGTGCTTTGTATGGTGCAGAGAACGCCTGTGAAATTTTGATAATATAGATCAAGGGGACAAATTAGTCAGATTAGTCTGGATTTCTTTTTTAATAAATCCATTATGCCATACAGTACTCTTTGGTCTCAGATCTTTGTGCTTTGATTTTTATAAAATACAAACTTCTTATCAAAACACTGTAGAGCATTTTTATGTTTCCTCAGGAAAGGAAAAAAATCTCCTGTAGTGCACTAACATTAGAACACGGATTTTTAAGTGCTAAAAGTACAGTTTTTCCACTCATTTAATTATTTTGAAATTATGTTTGACTTCCCTAGATGTCTAAATGATAGTTGAGCAATTTTTTTTTGGTTTGGTTTGGTTTGGTTTGGTTTGGTTTGGTTTGTTGGTTGGTTGGCTGTTTTGTTCAGTCAATCCTTGGAAATATTGTGATCCTTATGTTCTCTATTGATTTTCAAGTAATTCTTATTTTTGTTCCCCAGATCTCAATCAGCAGCATCTTAGATCTAAGAATATCACTGAAAGGCAGCACCTACCCTATCATTTCTGCAAAACAATTGTTTATTGGTCAGTCTCATCTTGATTAGTACAAGAGATTTGCATTTAACTAATTTCTAAGAGCTCTACTGTTATTAATCCACCAGAAAGGACTATTATCTATACAAAAACCTTGCAGAAAAAAAAAAAGTAAACTGTCTCCTTTTGGTAATGATTATGTTTTAGGATCTTATAGGCATGCAAATGGGCCCCTCTAGCCCCCAGCTGTCACATCATAAATTACAGCAATGCTACTACACTGCTTCTGGTTCTAGTCCCTGTTTCACAAAGAAATGGAACTAGAAACTGTAGAAATGTTTTTTTATCTCCACTTCTCATGTGCAAAAAAGAAAAAAAAAAACCGTTAGAGAGTTTAGGTTTTCACTACAATAGAGAAAGAAAAATATGCTGTTATTAACTATGTTTTCTATGCTTTTAAAACAGCAATTCAAAACAAAACGCAGCACTCTCCAGATTATTCCCAAGAAAGAAGAAACATCTGTGGCTCAGGATAAGTGGAACAAGAAAATTAAAAATAAGTAAGAACTATAACATTTCACAATGTGAAATGAGGAGTGCTGTGATGAGATTCAACTTCCCAAACAAGTATGCTGCTTAGAATGAAACTATTTTACCAGTCAGCACTGGCACATGGTTTCTCACTGGTTGTTGAAGTTCTATTTTTCAAAGTTATATTAAGTTACTCACACCTAAATACCTTTTATGCTTTCTTTTTTTTAAAGTTTCTGGCACCTCCTGGTTCAATTATCTGGTATACATGCAAAATTGTTGTTTCTGCACACATAATTCTATATATTATTCACTGTATTTGACAGATTTTTAATTCACATTTATTAGTTACTATTGCCATTGTATCTGGTGGAAAAAGGTAAGATCCTGAAGCCTCTTTAGTGACTTAGAAACAGAAAAAGCAGATGGAAAATATTCTCCCAATTGACTTAACCTCACACACAAAGAGCTCTTAAAAAACATTTACTAATTCACTGCAAGTTTTGAGGTAGGCAAAGCAAAGGAAGGCAAAAATAATGCTAGAGCATAGCAGAACCGTTGTCAAATATAGAAAACAGAAGTTTAAACTCTACACAGGATATCACAGCATTTCACAGGCAGTGTTATATGTATTAGTGGTACATATATATGACTATATGTACCTGGGCAATCACATTTATTACGGTCAAGTTTAAATGTAATGTATTGGTTTATTTTTACAAATCATACTATGTAGCATTTATGAATCTACTACTAAAAGCAGCACTACCATAAATAATTTAAATCAAATTGCATTTGTCATCTAACAAACAAAGTACCTTTAATGACATGTTATCCTTGACTTTTTTTTATTGTGTTCATCCCCTTGGTTGTAGACTGGCAAAAATCAGTATTCTGCAATTGATCTCCCCAACATTAGAATGAATTAATGACGCCCTATCAGGTTTCCAGTGAAAGACGTTTTTCTTTTCATTTTATCTGACACCAAGGATACTGATAGCACTGTGTGAACATGTGTTTTAATATGCATACAAATTATCATGGAAAAAAGTACCAAAACCAAATACAAAAACATCTCAACAATTAGAAATCCTGTAATTTTTTATTTTTATTTTTTTTTATCATTAGCTTGGTCTTGAGATTTATAAAATCTTCTCCAGTTACATCAGCTCACATGATGCCCATATCTCTTTACCAAGCCATACTTTTGTGTTATGCCCCAGTGATCTCAAAAGCCAAGAAGCCTCTTGTGAGGGATTCTCCTTCACAAGAAGGCTTTGAGCAGCATACAGGGAGAAACATCAGCAGAAAAACATCCATTTATGAGTTGTGATACAATGCATTCTTCCAATCCCTGTAAAAAGAAACCAGACTCCTCCAGTTCCTGCTTCCATATTTTCATTGACTTCTTTCAGACCCCTGCACAAGACCTACTGTGAGAAGTCATCAGGGTTTTTTTCTTGTTTGTTCACAGCATTTTCACTACTTGCTGGGTAAAGTCATCTTCTCACCACAGCTCTGATACCTAAACTGCCAAATCACTTCTGTTTATTGTATGAAATCTTTCCGGAATCTTGGTTAAGCAATTTGTAACTCTCAGTGTCCAGTTGGGTGCCCTTCAGAGGTTAAACATCTTCCAATAATAACCCAGTATTGATATTCATATGTTCAAAAGAACACATGACCAGCCAAGAGCTGGGAGACACTCAGAGATGAAGGCCTTTTGCTTAAAGCAGAGTAACTCTCTTCATTCATTCATATAGCTGAAATGTACAGTACACTAGGAGAAATTCTTAAAGCAACAGAAAAGCTTTAAGAAACCAGTCTCAGTTTTTCTAAGTTTTGAATTTATAGATTTTATTTTTAAATTTCAAAATGAATAAAAAAAAAGAATGTTAGAAGCAAGTGCTAATTTTATTACACTTGCAGACTAATTACTAAGGCAAATATTTTGGTTTACAGCAACTCAAATATTTCCATTTGATAGGCAAAAATCATAAGCAGTAACTATACTTGTAAGAAACTCTGAAATTTTGGCAGTGATTATTTCTTGTAGTCACATGGGGTCAAGACTTCATTCTGGTATTACTTAAGGCTACTTCTGAATCTCTAAAATCTCTAAAGGCCATATTTTCCTGTGGTGATCCTGAAACAGATATTATCAGACACAACCACTATAACACTTTATTGTGTAATTGCATCCATTTGGACAAATAGTCCAAAACAAACAAACAAAAATCGAACAAACAAAAAACCAACATGATGAAACCTGCAGAGATCTAAGTCTTGCCTTCTCATCTCTAACTAAGAGCTGCAACAGAAATACACACACAAAGATGAAATTTATTCTCATTTGGTAAAAGAGTGGGCCTGGCCTGTGAGGAAGTAAGAGGCAATAGGAACATACATCCAGAAAGAGAGAGCTGAGAGACAGAGTGATTGAGAGAAAATTAACCAGAGAGACAACTTTTGGGAAGTGTGCTGGCAGCAAAGACAGTTGAAATTCAGACCAAACAAAAGGTTTTTCATGGGTTTTATCAAATAATTGCATCAAAGAAACAAACTTACCCTATTATCCATTTCTACTCAAAAATATACTAAGCTAGTCCCATTAAAAATGAAGAAAAAAACAAACAAAAAACCGCCACAAACAACCAAAAAAACCCCCAAAAAAAACAACAACTAAATAACAAAAAGGAAATTGTGTGGTTTTATACCATAGTTTGGGAAACTGATTTTAATGTAAAAGAAAGTTCCAACAAACATTGAGTTTCCTGGTTAATTTTCTTTTTCTTTTAATTTTCTTTTCTTTTCCTTTGTTTACGTTTTTTTTTTTCTTTTCTCCTCTCCTCTCCTCTACTCAAAAGAAATAATCAAGATTTTCAAATGCCTATGGAGTTTGACTCAGACATGGAAATCAATAGGCATCACTCTGTCAGCTTCAGAGAACAGTGGAGGAATTTAAATTATTTTGTTCCTAGTATCTTGATTTTTTTCTTTTTCCTTCATTTCTCATTCATAAGCATGGAACTGTTCTCAGGACAGTTGCTGTGTAGTTTTTCTGAAGGACTCGAGGCTCCAGCTTAGAAATTAATTTGGTTTTCTTCCTTCTTATAGAAGAACTATAATTAGTTAGAATTAAAATTTATCCTATAACTTTGAAACAGCAGAAAAAGTCAACAGAATATATTGTCATATGGAGAGGGAGTGAGATAGTATCTCTTTTCATTTATAAACAAATCTATGCAGTAGGGGAGAATATGAACACAAATCTCTTTTCTTCAAAAGATTTCCAAATGCTCTTGCTGAGCAGATATTTTCCTAAATTGGTTTATACTGCAGGGATCGATTGAAATACCATCACTGATACACTGATGCAGGAAAACTGCAAGTCTGGACATGCATATCCATATTTAATGACACAATATGCACTCATATGATGTACTGAGAAAAACGAATAAATGAAAAGTTTAGAAAATATTTTCACATAAATTTCAATACATATGCAAAAAAATGAGGAAAGGATCACTTGGAAAAGAACATTACAAGTGACGTGCAGAAAAACCCCACAACTAAGTAGTTGAAGAGAAGATATGTTTATTCAGCATGCTGGGTGCATGGGGGATTGGTCCACCAAAAACATCCACACCTGTCTGTGCTTACAGGTCTGCTTATATACAGTTAAAACATGCATATTTATTATTTCTTTATACATATGTAT
>JAWWLT010000092.1:23715043-23726477 GCA_035040995.1 Premnoplex brunnescens
TATATTAATATAATATAATATAATAATAATAATAATAATAATAATAATAATAATAATAATAATAATAATAATAATAATAATAATAATAAAGGTAAAGTATTCTTTTGGAGAT
Source organism: Premnoplex brunnescens (assembly GCA_035040995.1). NCBI lineage: Eukaryota > Metazoa > Chordata > Aves > Passeriformes > Furnariidae > Premnoplex > Premnoplex brunnescens. The sequence continues at coordinate 23,715,156 of JAWWLT010000092.1, forward strand.
AACCCTTAGTGAAGTATCTGTTTTTGCACAACAAGATTAGACCTTAAATACATTTCTACTTCATTGACTCATTTTTATCATTGGTCCCTCCTATCAGAATGTATGATATTCAGCTGCACCCATTATATTTTGCAGTGATATTCCTTGTTAATCCAATGCAAGGTTACCATGCTGCTAAGGAACATTGCAAAATCAAATCTTTTCTTTGTTACCTAGAGGTAAGGTTAGATGAATGATTGTCAAGATCCCTTTCAATCTGCTATTCTATGAATCTGTGATAGAAGTAACTATGGGATTAAACTTGTTATGATATAAAGAGTTTCACGATATGATGAAAGCCTATCCCTGCAAGATGTGGGAGGCCATGAAGTGTGCCACAGTGCCAGAAACCTGTAGACTTAGTAATTTCAGTTGGATGTATGATTTTAGAACATGAACTTCTAAATTAATATAAATGACAAAGGAATCTCTGAAAGGAAGGAAAGAGTAGAGGGACTAAAAAAGTCTAGATTTATTATTACAGATAGATGAACACAATTAAAATGTGCTGCTTCATATTTCTACCTAAATTCAGAGCTAAGCAGATCCTGAGTAGTTTTTTAGCTCAGAAAAATTAAGTACTAACTTAGATCAGCCTTACTTTAGAGCTGTCCACCTTCTCTTTCAGTTCTTATGTCCCTTCAGTTTTCAGTGGCCTGATTATGCTCTTGATTACGCTCATGAAAAAGCTAGGCAGTGCAATTAATACAACATTTGCTGATACATCAGTGCCCATTTCTGGTACTTTTATAATGAAAATTATGCTGACATATACAGAGAGCCAAGCACTGATTAAATAATCTTGTCCAACTTTGCTCATCCAGACTACAACACATGTGCTACTTTCTACTATAAGCAGGAGAAAGACTGGGAGGCACAGTGCTCTCTGAGGATGTTGCTCATCTCAGGGAAGAACAGCATTATTATCTCTTGTACTGAAAGATCACCTGTGAGCTTCAGCAGTGGAAAAGGGAGGCAAGCCTTGGCTCAACTAAAATCCAAGTAAAATTAAAACCTTTTAGAGGTTCTCTTCAGTAGACAGAAGTTGGAGGAAAAGTTTCCCTCCATGAGGAAATGGAGTAAAGGATTAACTTAGTAGTGCTTATGAGAAAACAGAAAAACAACAGGAATAAAAGACTGAAGACTTTTTGCTGGGTTAAAAAGGTACTGGAGTAGGAGGCAGGTCAGAATTAAAGCAGTTTGGATGTCACTTAGCAGCACTTCTTTGTGTTTTTGGATACAGAAAACCAAAACGTTAACCTAAGCTGTGACAGTCTTCCTATAAATGAGGGGACATCTCTTAACTAGACACAAGTATGGGACTAAAATAATATCCATTAAACCACCATATCCTTTTAAGCAAAATACCAACAGTGGAGTCTTCCCTAACTTTTCCCCCACTCCCAACTTCCTTTTAAACTGTTTCTTTATATTTAGATGGAACTTGAATAACTTTAGTCATAAATACCTTTGCTGCTGATTGGTGTAAAATTCACTTGCTTTCTTTTTAAAGATACAGTCAAAAGAATATAGAGCACATGCCCAGTGAGGGTGGTTGTACCTTGGAGACTGGTAACTTTGGGATGGAGGTGTGTGTTAATGTTACTATTAGGCTTCAATGAACCAAGTTCACTACAGGAGAGAGATTTCACCACAGTTGTTGGATCAGCAGCAGGACATCTTCTCCCATCTCCCTTGGCTGGGAGATGCTATACAGTTTATCAGCTGCAAAGTACCACTGAGTTACCCTTTCCATACAGATATCAACAGAGCCTGGCCAAGGTGTCTCCACTCCTCTCCACCCTCTGTTCCATCCCTCTTAGCAGGTGCTTACTCTTGTAGGGGACTCATTGTGTAGTGTGCCAACCGTGTTCTGTTCAGGGAGGAGCAGCTGCATTTTACCCTATGATTTCCACACCATTATAACTTCTTCTACAATGTGAATATAACTTCTTAGTTTCCTCTAGTTTTTACACCCAGCCATCTTCCCACAAGGTGATTCAGTGATTTTCAATATTTTGGTTACATGCATTCACACAGAAAGTACATTTAAATGTTCTCTTCAATACCTTTACTTTTTTGTTGGATTTTATTACAGCTCATAGTGTTCATGGTTTTACAAGGAAGACCTAATTTGCTCTTGTTGGGTTTCCTTAGACCATATCATGGAGCTGTCTTATAATAATATGTATAGAAATATTTAAATCACAAGATCTTTCTAATAGTATGATTCCTTCATCATTTAGACCTCAAGTTGCTCTTTTGGCAGACTGTGTGTCATTTGGACTGTATAATCCATGCATTCTGTCCTTTGCCAGAAACTATTGACCTTTTAGGAGAATTCTTTTTTCTTATTTTTTTTTTTTTCCCTTTCAGTGAGAAAAGAGATTAAGAAATCAATCAGTGCCATGCAAGTGTGTCAGACTAAAAAAGGGAAAGGTTTGGCACAATGGCACATTCAGAGTCACATTATGCAAATAACTACAGTGTAGTATCTGCTATGGTAGATTACTTTTCTTATTCTAATATGATAAAAATCTGCCCTATGTGATGTAGTGCCAAATCTAGGAATCTAATGTAAAACTGCCTTCAAATTTAATAGTGTTGAATTTTCAGGTTCATTTTTTTTTGCTGGGCTCCTTTTTGGTTTGGTTTTTAGTTGATTTTTGAACTATATATAAAATATTTTGAGTTTTAAAATCATCAGAAACTGCTTCCTAAGTGAACTTTAGTGTGTGACTGTTCTTATTTGAAAATTAAAATGACAAAGTTATAATCTTCTGTTATTCAGAATCATGTCCATGCTAATTTATTGTGAAAATTGTTGTGGGAGACAGAAATGAGTTACCACAATAATGATTTAAAAATATGATAACTTTTATTTCCCATTCAAATAGTCCAGATGGGAGAGGGTTGCAGCACCATTTCCTCCTAACCACTTACCCATAAAATGCTGAGTTTACAGAGATTTTAAAATGTTATCATGTGAATAATATTCCTGTGTATATATTCTTAGTTTATGGGCACTTGCCATATGGCGTTCCTGCAGTTCAGTGGTTTGGTTTTTTTTTTTAACGTAAGTACATGTACTTGTGTTAGTCTCTCCCCATTGAATTCTGCTCATAATTAATCTCTCAGTTCACATAATCACATCTTCTGTATATTCTTCTACTGAAGGAATTGAGTTCTCAGAGGTGTAACATAGGCAGGGAACAAAGACTTTACTTTTCTCTGTCCATGTTTGGAAGTGCTAATGTTATTCTCTGAGTTTCTTAGCAAAGAAACTAAGGATTTACAGTACTCCATTTTTCTTGGCTAAGGGGTTCTTCAAGGCTTTCAAGAGCTGACCTTGCCAAGGACTGTGCTCTTTTAATGTACTCCCTTTTAGAAGAGAGCTTACCTGTTCTCTCAGCCTGATGCAGATACTATTAAAAGGGGTTTCCATGGATACCGACATCAATAGGAAATGAAAGATGTCTGTCCTCCTTTCTGACCCACAGGAGTTCCTCACTGTTGCTATGGCAAAGCTTACAGATGTCGCTGGTATTGTTTTGCATAATCTGATTTAAAATCTGTGGTGTGGGCAAATATAATCTTTAGGGTTGGGTAAATAATTCTGGGAAGAACAAGCAAAAAGTTGTGACTCATAATGGTCTTAGAAGTTTACTCAAACTTTAGAATAATTTGCAAAAAGAATGGTTTATTTTACTAAATATATTTTTCTATGGGTATCTGTCAAAGCCAAAAGTAAAATATTCAAAACCTCAGCATCTTTTGAAGTTCTCTTATGGTAATTGTTAATGAATTTGGAATTAAATGTTGTCATTTTACACCAGATATCCCATATATATAAAAGTAATTCCCAAGTTATAAATCAGCAAATAACAATACTTTGGAATTTTCTCATTGTGGACCTGGATCAAAGACCAGGTGAAAAAAAAGCTACCTCAATTCATCTGACTAGTATGTGAATCTGGATACAAACCCCAACTTATAGATTAATGATAAATGGATAAAAATATTTTAAGAATATCAAATACTCACTTTTGGTGTTACATAGCTTTTATTTTATTCATTATAATATCTGATCAAGAACGTTTTCAGAAATGTTCATGCATTTAATAAAAAGTTTCCTTACAAAAATGAAACACTTTTCCCACTTTCTCTAAGACACACATGAAAAATAAAATAAACCTTTCAAGTGGCATAAACGGGAGTTCTCTAGCAATCAAGATTTACTGCTTGTGTCCCAGCCCTTGGAGATGGATGTAGCAGGTTCTGCCAAAAAAAGAAGAAATTGAAAATTGGTAGAACAAATAACTGTAGGGGCACACCAGTCAAAGAAAGGGTCTGACCTTCCCAGTGAGGCATTATTTTTATCATTTTATGTCACCTGGATTAGTCTGTTTGTTTGAATCTTCTGTGTGTATGTTTCATTGTTTTATTTCCCATCCTGGTCAAAAAGGGCACATTTGTTGTTTAGTAAGCAGAATTAGAGTGGCTGCAGTTTACATAGTCAATAGCAGTCAAACACTGAGGTCAGTGTCTATCACATCTTGGAAAAATTGGGGTTAGAGCAGGTGAAATTATCATTCAGTTTTTGTTTTATGGCTCTAATAGAAAGCCACAGAGTCCCTGACCCCTGCTGCCACTCATGTCTTGCTCTAATAGCAATAGATGACCTTTGACACTCAATTAAAACAGGAAATAAGGCAAAGAAGGGGTCAGTATGCATGTTGGGCCATTCTAAGCTTTTTGAACAATAGGTTCAAAAGGGCTTTCAGAGAGGGAGAAAGGGGGCAAGAAGAGAGGACAGGAAAGGCAGAGGAAAGGCATGAGGATGAGGAAAAACAAAGCAGGAAGGGAGGAAAGGGTAAAGAGAAGGAAGAAACAAAAGAAAGCTCTTCTACATTTGTTCAGTGACCTTAAGTCCTTAAGTACTTTACAGCATTCTGCTGCATGGCAATTTACACACACTCTGTCTCTCTACTAAGAGCACAGGTCTATCTTCCTGGCTGCTTAACTGGGACAAGGTTGATGCGTTTGATTTTAGAATTTAAGAAACAGCCCTTTTCTTTAACTATTTCTGCTATATAAATGAAAAATAAATTACTTATCTTCCTCTGGTACCAGTGTGTGCAGGGAAAGCAGGAGAAGAGTCACTTCATTTTGAAAGCTAATGCCAAGTAACATTGCAAGCAAAATGGGGTCATCTAAGAGAAAGCATTTGGAGATTAACCTGATACCTATCACCAGATCTTAGAGAAAAGAAAGCCCTAATAATTGCTTTTACTTAAGGGAATAGGTTTTATGTAAGAATGAAAGTGCTTTAACCGTCCTCAGTCTAATTCTACATTCCTATTGTGGGCTACATAATCTTCTGGATTTTTAAGGCTATATGAATCTATAGGAACAACATAATTTTACTTGCAGTAAGACACAGAAGGTGACCTCACTAACCCCCAACATCAAGTCACCAAATTCAGGTTGAATTACAGAGTTAGTTTGAGAAGAATATTCAGGTTTACTTGGTGTCAACTAAGGAACCACCTAGCATGAGTCTAACAAAACTTTTTGCAGAGGTTAATAGGTCTTGCTTTTAGAAAATGCATGTACATTTCCTATTTGTAATATTCTAAGCCCAAGTTTTTAATTTCTGGATTGAATTGCCATTTTAAAGTAAAAATAAAATAAAAAAGATACTATAAAATGAAAATAATAAATTGTTTTATTGTTTGCTGAGCAAGAAATCACAGGAAAAAAATCAGTTTGGGATTGATAAAAATAAAAATTTGTGCTTTCCCTTAAAAAATGTTTGAATTGAAAACAGACTAATTTTTGGAGATCTCGCAGATTTTTGCAAGAAATGAAAGAAATTTGAAAAAAGGTTTGAATTTTTAAGAAAGAAACGAGGTTTCACTGGAATGAGTTGATAGTCCAGACAAGCTTTTTGGGTGAAAGTAGATATTTTCATGATCAAAGAATACTGCCACATCTCTTCCCAGCATGCTTTTTTAGTGTGAGATGATAGTTCTATTTTGCCATAAAGCTGTTCCTTTCACTAACCAAGGCAGCAAAGTTCTAGAAGCATTACCAAAGACTATTTCATTGGAGTCAGAAAAAGCATTTTTTGATTTGAAGCAACAGCACTTGATAGTTGACTTACTGTAGGGAGGCAGAAAAATATGCAAGCAACTGGAGGCAAATTTAGGTTAAGGATTTCTTTAATCCAACCAGAAACTAAGGAAAAATTCCTCCTACAATTAGGACAGATTGCCACTGCTTTTCTGTTCATTCTGGTTTTGAAATTCCCATTCCAGAAAGGATGGTGCAAATTCTGTTTGCCCAGAGGCCTGGAATTACATTTGGGCCCAACTAATGTATTGCTATCTATTTTACATCTCTAACACCTTTGGTAGACACAGGCAGTGAGACCAACAGTCCCCTCAGATGGGTTGCTGAACACCAACATGTGGTGCAGTCACAGAATCACAGAATATGCTGGCTGGAAGGGACTCACAAAGATCATCGAGTCAACACACTGAAGGTAAGGGAACCTAGAGGAACCTAGGCAGGCTTGAGATGGGGACCTGTGAAACACTTACGAAGTTCAACAAGGTCATATGCAAGATCCTGCACCTGGCTCAGAGTATTTCCAAGTACAAACACAGGCTAAGCCAAGGAATGGATGAAGAGCAGCCCTGCCAAGAAGGGCTTGGAAATGCTGGTGTATGAGAGGCTGAGCTGCTAATGTGCACTTGCAGACCAGAAAGCCAGTTGTAGCCTGTGTTACATCAAATGAATTGTGGCCAGCTGGTCAAGGGAAGTGATTTTTGCCCTTTACTCTATCTCCTGAGACCCCATCTGGAGCACCACATCCAGCTAAGGGGCCTCCAACATGTGATGGATGAGAACCTGCTGGAGTGAGTGCAGAGGAAGGCCATGAAGGTGGCTGAACCACCTCTCTTATGAAAGCAGGCTGAGACTTGGAGCTGTTCAGCCTAGAGAGGAGAAGGCTCGAGTGAGACCTCATAGCACCTTCCAGTACTTAGAGTGGACCTACATGAAAGCAGGAGAGGGACTTTTCATAAGAACACACAGTGATAGGACAAGGAGGAATGGCTTTAAACTGAAAGAAGACAAGTTTAGATTCAATGTTAGAAAGAAATTCTTCACTGTGAGGGTGGTGAGGCATGGGCGCTTGTTGCCCAGAGAAGTTGTGGATGTCCCATCCCTGAAGGTGTTCAAGGGCGGGTTGGATGGGGCTTTGAGCAACCTGGTCTGTTAAAGGTATCCGAGTCTATGGTAGGGGCACTAGAGCTAGATGATTTTTAAGGCCCCTTTAAGCCCAAACCATTCTATGGTTCTATAATTTTCTATAAACAAAAACTAATTCTGTGATTGCATAATTAAAGAAACAGAAACACCAACAGAAACAGACACGTGCTGATTGGCACTAAAAATCCATAATTACTTGATTCAGAGATACATCTTAAGTTAGAAGGCTTCCATAAATTCATCCCAGAGTCTAAGCACACATCTAAGTATTTTCCCAGTTCTTTGTGAATTAAAACATTAGTTTCTAGGGTGTTTTGAAGGAAAAAAAAAAAAAGAAATTTATAAAGTACCTCTATGCCTGAGTTGCTATTTTTTTAAGGTAATGTCTTCTTTGACACTAGAGCACCTAAAATATTTAAAATAAATGTAGAGCTACAAGTTTGTGCACAGTCAATACAAAGGGTCACAGCAATCAAGAGAAGTCAGCTCAATGACTTTTTATCATTAATTTTCTTAGCTGGATCTCTTTCTGCAGATCTATTTTTGTGAAGTATCCTGAGCAATGAAGTGGAATCAGAGGTTCCAGTAATTTCAATTAACTTCTAGAGATCAGAAGAAATTATGTTCCATCCAGCTCAGTTTAAGATTTAATAGTCTGGATTTTTTGAGTATTCTTTTCTCGTTCTTACTCTTTTTGTTCTTTGTTATTTTCTTCTTTCCCCCTCCTTTGAGAGAGGCAAAGCCAAACTCTCTAGTTCCTAGTACTCCCTCTTTCTGGTTGACAGCAAATTATTAAGAATATTCTGATTTTGGTTTTCACTATAGCTATCCAAAACAGACAAAAGGAATGAAATGTTGTTGTTCAGACTAAATAAGCTAACATCAAATCACAAATATGTATAATTTGTCAGAAACCCTTCCTCTGCCACTGGAAAAATATGGAATGAAGCTCTGCACTCCACATGGAACAAAAAGTTCTCATTCTTGTATTTGGGGAAGTGCTAAGATCTGCTCTGCAAGGACTTTCTGATTGATTGGTGTGCTGGTTTTGGCTGGGGTAGAGTTACTTTTCTTCACAGTGACTAGTATGGAGCTGTGTTTTGGATTTGTGCTGCACACAGGATTGATGATATAGACATGTTTATGTTATTGCTGAGCAGTGCTTTCACGTAGACAGAGCCTTTTCTGCTTTCCATACTGCCATGCTGAAGGGGAAGTTGGGGGGAGCATGGGAGGTTGGGAGTAGACACAGCTGGGACAGGTGGCCCCAACAGACCACAAGGGTATTCCAGACCATATGACATCACGCTCAGTATATAAAGTGAGGGATAGAAGGAGGAGTTGGGGGACATTTGGAGTCGTGGTATTTGTCTTCCCAAGTCATTGTTTTGTGTGATGGGGCCCTGTTCTCCTGGAGACGGCTGAACACCGTCATGCCCATGGGAAGCAGTAAATTAATTCCTTGTTTTGCTTTGCTTGTGTGCACAGCTTTTGCTTTCCCTATTAAATTGTCTTTACCTTGACTCACAAGTTTTCTGACTTTAACCCTTCCAATTCTTTGCCCGACCCCACCAGTGGGGGAGTGAGTGAGAGGCTGTGTGGGGCTCGGCTGCTGGCTGGGACTAAATACTGACACATGGGAATAAATACCTCTACTGACGACCTGATAGAGGTCTCAGTCTCTGAACCTGATCTGCCATTTTTTATGATGGAAAGGAAAGCATTGTGAGTGTGTGGCTTGGTAGGGCTTGATGTCTAGGTGTGCTTAAATCATGACAGTGGCAAGACTAGGAAGAAATAGGGAAGGAAAACTCACTGACTGCTAGGTATTTTGAAGACTCCAAGCAAATCAATCTCTTTTGTTTTCAATGTGAGGCAGTTTAGTTACTGTTGTTACAGTAGAGAGTTCTCCACAGCTGAACTTAAATTTAGTCATTGTGGACCTCTCTACTTCTAATAATCTGTATTACCATGTTTTTTTTGTCTTAAACGACAATGTAAATATACCTGCAGAATCCTATCTATAGCTAAGAGGGGTGAGAATCTTCTAAGTATGTGTATTTTTATTTTACCTGAGAACTTTTATTAACAGTGTCTCCCTTGTGACTTTATTAGGTCCCCAGTTCCTGTGTTATAGAGACTAAAAAGTCAAGAGGTATCATGTATTCAGCTAGTTTTAAAGAAAACAGTTTTCCACTACACATTTGTTTGTGAGTTTTTATTTGGTTTGTTTCTGGTTTTGTTTTTTTGTTTGTTTGTTTTGTTTTTTCATTTGTTTCTTTGTTTGTTTTCAAAGCTTTATTAGATATACATAAACCTGAATTAGCTAGCAGCAGTAATGCATCTGCTTATTCAGTTAAGTGTCTGGCATCCTCCACTTTTGAAGAACATTTAGTTCTCAGACCTTGCTCTGCTCTTCTCTTCTATGACTGACATTAAGCATGTTGAAGTCCATGCAATCCTTTCCTTTGACTTCTCACAGCTTTAACTGTGCTGCCAGTAGCAACAGCCTCATTTTGCAAGAGCGAACATGATTATTTTGACAGACTTTGTACTGTGTAATAGTGGGAAATATTGCATTTTGTATAAAGGATAGGCTTTCTCTGAATTTTCCTTATTGCAATTAAAATTATCCTGACATATATTGCTCCATTCGACATTGAAGAGTCAAAATAGAAGGTAAAACTAGAAATACTGTCTGACTTTATTCTGCTATTCTAATTCTAATGTCATTGTAGCCCTTACTAATAGTCCCCCTTGCGGCTAATAAAAAAGGGACGTATATTATCTATTAATCTCATGTAATACATAATCCCAATGAGATGTTGTTTTTATGATGTATTAGATCATGCATCACTAGAGTCAGCTGTCACTTCAATGATCTATTGATACAATAAATCATAGTGGGACACACTGATAAAGTATTATTCAAAACAAACTGGTGTGCATGTGAAAATCAGCACTGCAAAGATTCAGACAAAAAAAAATAAAATTAAAGCAAAAAATTAAATCTGTGGCCTGGACCTGGTTTCTGTACCACCAAACAAATGAAACTGCAATCAACTGCCCATCTTAAATAGAACTCTTACTAAAACAAATGAAGTTTTACCTCCAGGGAGGACCGGGATTTGAATTCCTCTAAGTTACAAATTATGACATCAAAGTACCACTTATGAAATCCTACTTTCAAAACTGAAATCCTAAGTCAGCAGTTCAAAGTCTGTAAGAAGTACCTATCTGAAATTATTTTCATTTGAGTTATACTCACCATTCAGAAATAAAAACACGAAAAAGAACAGAGGAAAGAGTTCTGACAAGCTGAAGAATTTTGTTTTCATCCTTTCTGCCAAAATATCTCGATATTTTATTTTGAAATGTTTTGAGTTATACACTCAATGTTACAACACAAAATGTGATTTTGAACATACATAGCGATTTGTGTGTGTGTAAGAAACTTAAATATTTTTTACTGCTTTGAAAAGAAAACTTTTTCAGCCAATGATTTTCATGATCATTTTTGCATTACTTTGGTTTGTAAACTTAAGAAGAGAAGGACATTTTATCACAGTCTAATCTCAAAGATCATTTTCTCTGGTCAGTACTGAGCAGAAAAAACCTTTATACACAGAGAGATGGATGGATGGATATCTATCATGAATGCAGCTGCCAAAGAATTTTCCATAAAATTAGCCTATTTTCTTTGCAAGTACTGCAGCTCACACAACCAAATGAGCAAATTGGTGTCTGTTCTGCTTTTACCAAAAGTAATAGCCCAACACCCTCAGCAGATCAAACCAGCTGTTAAGGTCTTGAGAACTAGTGGCTGTAGTTTACATTCACTGTAGGATCTGGGTCTCATGGTTTTCAACCAGTGCTCTATAAAGCCTTGCAAAGTTCTGTGACTTTGATAGTGTGCTGGTTTAAAAGCAAACCGGCAGGAGAAATGGACCCACCACACGGGAGATTATAAGTCAGAATTACAATTTAATGAAAGATATTACAATA
>JAWWLT010000092.1:23743238-23753360 GCA_035040995.1 Premnoplex brunnescens
AACAAAAAGGGGGGAATATTGGCCTCACTCCCCAGGAAAAATTGAATAAGGCTCTCTACGTCCTAAATTTTCTTAATTGGCTTGACGACAATGACAAAACGCCAGTGGAACGTCATTTCGGCCCCAAAAAAGAATTAATCAATCAGGACGCTAAAGTGCTCTGTAAAAATTTAGAATCCGGACAATGGGAAGGCCCTTTCCCTATCATCACATGGGGAAGGGGTTATGCCTGTATCTCTACAGAGGCTGGACCTCGATGGACACCCATAAGAAATATCAAGCCCTATTTTGGGTTGCTGTCATCATCTGGATCTCCACCGACTCCGTGCACATCGCTAAAGGACAACCCAAAGCCCAGCCGGAACCCAACTCAGCAAAACCTTTAAGCTACTCCTCCCTCCTCGATGAGTCACTGAAAGGTAACATGTGGGTGAACCTAGCCAGGTCGATTGGAAAGGAGTCGCTTTGTTTATCGGTGACGGACCCTGCGGATCCTTTCCAATCGTGTCTGGTGGGAGTATCCTGGAGAGATCCAGAATGGCAAAATTACACCAGAGTGTATTTACCTACTTGTAAGACTCCCTTTCATGAAAGCGGCCCATTTGCGAGATGCTTTTTGCCAAATAGCATCACCCAATTCGGAGAAGCTCTGGGAGAATACCCTATGTATAGACGCAGTTATTTTTCATTCAAAAAAACTATGCCCCATGAGATACGGGTGTTGGGATCTCTCCCTGCCTCCTATTGTTTTTACTTCCGATATTCTAGCTCAATCCCTGAAGCAGGACGGTTTGATGTTTCCCCAGCTAGTGATACTGCATACCGTCAACACAACACTTGGTGCGCAAAATCCTTGGACCCCCTAATGATTATGACCGGTCCAAAATTCACTACGGCCCTCCCTTCGGGAGCATTTCTAATCTGTGGACAGCGAGTTTGGAAAAGTATCCCTGCCGGAGCTGCAGGGGACCCGTGTACTATCGGGAAACTCTCCTTACACTCCCCCACCCCAAAAACTGTTCGATCCTATAGCGAGGCTAACCAGAAAACCAAAACTAAGAGAGACACCGCATCCAGGCAAACTTTACCTTTTGCTTCCAATTGTAATTCTGCGGTCTACTTTTGGACCACCCAACAAAACTTATGGGGATCTCTAATTGTGCCAGCTATTGGAACCTCACATGCTCTTAGTGTCTTGAATGAGCTGGGCTGCTGGGTCTCAAAAGAGACCAATGCCACCGCTGAGATTTTGCAAGAAACGCTAGATGACACCAAGGATGTTAAGACGGCCACCCTTCAGAACCGGGCAGCAATAGATTATTTACTTTTGGTCAATGGTCATGGCTGCCAGGATTTTGAAGGAATGTGCTGTCTAAACTTTTCCCTCAGATCCGAATCTATTCATTCCAAGATCAATTCGCTGAAGAACATGGTTCAAGATCTGACAATTAATCAGGGAAAATCCAGTGGTGAAATTCTGGACTGGTTTCCCCATCTTAACTGGTCCCTTGGAATCAAAAGATTCATCTCCATCCTTATAATTGGGTTAATAATTTTTGCCTCATTGTTATTAATTATCCCCTGTGTTTTAGCGCGTGCCAGAAAGATTTGTACCAAGATCCTTACAACTAACCCTGCTTTTACTTTAAAAAACAAAAATGGGGGAGATGTGGGAAGAAACCCCGGCGACGGAAAAGACCAAGAGGAGAATTTCTATGAGTGGATGGAATGGCAAGCCGTATAATCGACAATAGCTACCGTCTCGTGATTAAAAGAAGTAGTTAGAGAGGTTTGATGATTGTATTAGTTAGACAATTATTACCATTGTTTGTACAAATGTTCCTATGGGCCACGTTGTAAAAGTTCTACCCAGTTACCTGTTGTTCATTGGCCATCCCCTTGTTCGATTTTTGATTGGCTGGCTGGTGGTGTAATGCAACACAGCCATATATGGTTGTCCCCGCCCCTCCTGTCCTTATATAGTCCCGATCCGCCCCCTCCTTTCCTTATTTGTCCCGGTTCTGCCCTCTTTCCAGAAGCTTCCCCACCCTACCCTATATAAGTCCCATGCCCCATTTTAATAAAGGGTTCGTTCGTTCTTCTCATCCCTGAGTGTGGACCTCATCTGTTGTTCCCAGCAGACCGCGGCAGTGCAGAAGTGTCTCAGTAAAACCATTCCCCACTATCAAACCCAAACAAGCTCTCAGAAAGTGACAGAATGAATTTGAATTTCTTTATGCCAAGGACCATCTTGAATAAGCTTTAAGTTGTGTGAGACTCTTCAGCTGGGTATTCTTGATAAAACAGCAGTTTTCCTATACTTTGCATTCTGTCTAGTGCCTGAGAACTGCTTCTTGAAACTGGTACTGAACAAGCTGCTCAGAATAGCTAAACAACATGGGAAAACATAAAGAATTCCAATCCTATTTGGCAGTAAGCATAGGTTAACACAAATATATACTCAGTTTCTCTGAGATTACAGTGCTACTTGGCATACAGAAAGGGAAACCTTTGAGCTCCTCTTAAAGTTTAATGTACAAAGAACAGAAATGAAACTCATGTGATTGTAGTTTGAGAGTTCAGTGCATCCATTGGTTCTCTGCATTTAAGAGCAGGCACTAAATTAGCTTCAAATGCAGTCCTGAATGCAGTTGAAAAGTACTGACATCCACTCCAAAGCAGAGCATTACCAGTGCACACTGAAACCTGCTCTAGAGATCTGCAACAGAAAAGTCAAGATTGTTCTGTGTGGTGGAGGGAGGAAAAGGTCTGGGTGGGGGAACCATTAAAAGAAGCAAATTGGAAAAGAGCAGTAAGAATGGCACCTACATTACCAGGTCACAAAGATTCCACCATACATCTGTGTGCATCTTCTCAGGATACTCAGACCAGGAGACAAAGCCGTGATAATCTGTTGGAGTGGAATGGAGACACTGCTTACAACCAGGGCACAAAAACTATACAAAAAGGCAGTATATGCTAACCAACCTAAAAACCCAGGAGAGGTGGATTTGTACGATGGTATTCTCTGTCCCATGCCTCATCTAAGGATTCATACAAGGACTGCCTGGAGACCATCAGGGTACAGGTGTTTTGGGGCTCAATTGCCAGATGCATGTATGTCAGCGCTTATGAGTTTTTCCTTATGAAAGCATGAATCTGAATGAGTAAACCTAATTTTGTTTTAATTTTGGAAATAAATACAGCTTCCTTTTCTGTATAAGCTTGTATGCAACTTTGCTGCACCATTGCAACAGTTTTCCCTACACCAGTTTTCTGGAGTCTAGCATTATTCTTCGCATCTTTACATGGAAATCTTCAATGTAACAAGGGCTTCTTGCCCACATGGTCAGAAATCCTCCCATCTGTTCATCAACAGTTATATTCAGGGTTTTTTCTAGTCTCTTTTCTGGCTTCTTAAGTGACCAGAGATAGATCTTGCGAGATTCTTCATTTTGCCCTGAGCAGCAGTGTCGGGGAACCGATCACTGATTTTAATGAGTGGGTGAAGGCACACAATTGAAAGGAGGACTTGAACTGTCCTGATTCCCCCATGGACAGACTGTAATATCTATGTATATAAGGAGTTATGGTTAGGAGAGCGTTTTTTCGGTTTTTTAATGGCTGTTTCATACAGTTGTAATAAGTTGTATTACAGTTGGCATTATTCCTTTTCCCTATTGGTCCAGGTTTCCCGCTCCTAAAACTCCCATTGGTTGATGTTCGCCCGGTTACCTACCCCTCATTGGTCCCTGTTTCCTTGTTCCCTATTGGTCAGTCTGTGGTGCAGTGCAGCTGCACCATATAAGGCTGGCCACTCCCGGTTTATTCCTTTTATGTATTGTTACCACCCTCCGTTTTCCTTTTATGTTGCGTTCCGCCCCTAACTCCACCCCGCTTCCAGAACCCTCCATCCCTACCTTATAAAAGTCTGATGCCCCTTTGAATAAACGGTTCATCCTGTTGCACTTTCACCCTGCGTGGACCCGTTCTTTTTACCCCGGCTGAACGCGACACAGCAGCTACTGAGGAAATAGAGATATGCACATGGAGAACACAAAAGCTTCTTCAACTAAAAGCTGAAAAAAAACCAATAGGCAGAACACAACCAAAAGCTTGACTGGTACCAAGAAAAGGCTAGCAACAATGTTGACTGACACCTGAAGCCCCTTCCTTCATCCCCTCTCCAGATGTCCTGCAAACCAGACTATTAAAATTTAACCAAGGACTTCTACCCATATCCAGGACACACACAGCTTTTCATACACACTCCTCCAATTGTTCATGTTCTTTTCAGCACTGCCATACAAGACTCAAGCACACAGGGTCAAATTTGACTTTTACACTGGTTTTGAAGCTGTTTCTTTCATAATAAACAGAGGTTTAAAAACCAAACTAGGCAAAACTTTTCTCTGACAAAGGAAGAGAGCCTTCTGGGACTGCTTTTGGAAGTAAAGATCTTCTATTTAGATTTCTGAGCATCAGTAGTTATTCTAGTGCCTTATTCTTGACTTTATGAGCACTTCAGTATATCTGGTCACTTATATTTTGCAGACTAATGGAATATTTAACTATTGGTGAAGTGATAGTTCTTATATCACTATTAAAAAAACCCAACAAATAAACCAAACACAAAAAAAACCCCAACAAATCAAACAAGAAAACCCAAACCAAACAAACAAACAAAAAAATAAACACAAAAGCCACAAAACAAAACAAACAAACCACCACAGAATAAAAGCAAAATATTTCACAGGATTTACTTGAAAACTGCTTTTTTGCATCTTACTTATGGACTTTTAAGGCGTTTAGTAAAACATGTCAACTACACTGCTATGATACTGAATTATTTCAGAGCATCCACCCTAAAACGTCTCTTTCTCACCAGTGCAGTGCAGCAAAACTCCCTCAAAGTGTAAAAGTGAGGTAAGATTTTTGGTGAATTAAAACCAAACCAAAATGAACAAAAAACCCCATAACTCATGAATGAAAAACAATAATAAAACACAAAATTATAGGTCATAAAACCCACAGCTGGAATTGAGGCTTTCTAGTAGCGAAATCGAATGATTTGACCATCTTCAACATGGAGAAAAAAATAAATGACCATCCCAAGAGACATGGTTCTGACCACAGAATAGACAACACTATTGCATACTTAATAAGGCAAAGAAAGACAGACACAGTTAAGTATTTACAATTCATGCACAAACACAGTTATTTTAGTAGCCCTGTATTTCTGTAGACAGTCATCACTTTGCAGTCACCTCAATTCTGGGTATGTCCTGAGCTCTCACACACTAATCAGTATCAGGCTGGGTCAGGCTCTTAGAACCAAGTTTGTCAAAACACAGCACCTGGATGCTGCTGGCTGATGGAACCAACACTATTGAACCAACACTGCACAGGGTGGTTAAGAGTTGTACTAGTCTAGATGATAGACTGCAAACAACTATGGAAGCACCTTACATCACTGAAAATTCTGCAGCACTTCTACAAGGGAGATGCTCAATCTTCTGGCCCTCACAAATTTTCACATGAAATAAATTAACCTTAATGAGCACCACTGCTAATAATCTCAGCAGGGGCTAAGGATCGTTTTTAGGCAGCTCTCCAAAGCTTGCCCACACTTCAAAGACATGCCAGTGCATGACACATTTGAATTTTTCCTCAACAGTAATCTTTTACTTTATCCAAACTTTGCATTCAATGTTTTTATTCATTAAAAATACATCAAGATATATGAACATAATTTCATTAGCTGTTGTTGATGGTCACATCTTTCCTCAATAATTCTCTTTCTAAAAATATTCTTGTTCTCTAGATTATCCAACCAATTTTCCCATCTTCCCAGCTTTATACCATAATCCCTCCTACAAAGCTAGATCTAAATCAGCCTCTTTATGCCCTCTAAATGTAATGCCTTTTATCTTCTTTTCTGCTACAACTACATTCTGACTGCACAAAGAATGCTCTTGACAGAACAAAGAGCAACCAAATGGCCTTGAAAGTCATGATTTAATACTGGTTACAAGCTTTTTTAAAAAAGAGCTTTATAATCCAATGCTGCTATTATTCTCTGAATGATACAGGGTTTTATTTTGGAAGGGATTCAGCAGTAAATGCAATCTGGATATTTTACAGAACAATATTCCCTGCTCAGCTACACCTAAATTTTCCAGCATAATAATATAGATACCAGTTATCACTTTAAAATATAGAGGAAGGACCTTGATGATTTACGAGCACTAAAAAATCAGCCTTAAACCACTAATTTGAATAATTTGCAACTTTGGAACAAAGGCTTTCTCTACATCTTGCAAATGTCTTTACTGAACTGAAACGGGGATACTGAACACAATGAGATATATAAAAAGGGAAGAGTAACAGATGACTGCTTTGGTAGGAACATAGCTGAACCGAACTATTCTGAATGGCATTAGTTTATCATACAAAGACATTTAATTTATTTCATTATTCTCCACGGACAGCTAAAGCACTGCAAGGTCCTAACACATTCAAGGAGACCAGCACACTGGACAAAGACTTCTTCAGAACGCACTATTTAATGAAGCTTAAATTAGGTCTCAAAAGACCAATAGAATATATATGATACATGGCACCGATATTGAAGCATTCTGTTCATATGCATGTGTTTTAAAGTAACTGTCATCAAATTCACGCATGGGCCTAGAAGATTTTAATGTAGTTTTAATATAGCTTCCATACATAAAGCTTTCTTTTTAACAAATATTTTGTAATAATTTCCTAACATGACACACAGGACAGAAGGGTAAAGAAAAGTCTACAGCTAAGACTGAATGATTCATTAAAAATAAAAGAACATAGTTTTGTTGTAGACTTTCACTTCATTGCTAGCAATGAAGTGAAAGGCTACATTTTTGCTTGTTTGCCTCTATAAATCTGTATAAGCCAAAGCAACTTAAGAGATATGAACTGATATTTTAAACACTGCATTTTAGGAAAGTAATAGGAAGCTTTTTATTGCTTAATGTTTTATATATTGTTATGTTTCTATGTATTTATGGGGAGGGCAGGGGGGGGAACAAAAAGCTAAACAAAACACAAAACACGCAAACCCCAAATCCAAACCTGAATTCAATACATTCTCTAATAAAAAACTTACCTTTAAACAAAATCACTCTCATACAGAACTCTGAGTCAATGTAAAAAATAACAACACTATGCAGTAAAAGTAAATTATAAGTAAACTCATTTTTAAACAGGAAAATTATCCCGCTGTATTCAGAAATTTGGTGTTAGCAAACAAATAAATAAAAGTTTGTTTCTTTTTCCAAATAATTATGCAGAGATAGGTGCTTGAAACCTAGCATAAAAAACATCAAAAAACATATGGTTTTGAAATTCAAGGTTTTGAAAATTATCAGTATACAATTGAAACTATTTTGAAGCAAAGAAGCAAAATTATGAAAAAGCAAAAAAGGGCAACAGGACACCCTGATTTTAAGATCTGTTTAATAAGTATATTGTACCAATTGTTCTGCAATGCACTCTCTTCCAAATCCAGGAATGCAGCACTCAGGCAGGCCAAAGGAAGAAAGGCTCAACACAGCAAGACCCTGAAAGATGGGAGAAACTACCACAACAATTAGAACAAAAAAAGAGGACAAATACTTACCCTTGGTCCAGAATGTGATAAGAACTAAAGATAAGATTTGGGAGTAAGAAGTGAAGTCTAGAACTTCAAGATTTGATTGCTACTGGACAGAAAGCAGAACAATAGAAAATTAAACACACCTTAACTAAAAGCAGACCAAGGTATAAGCTCTTCACACAATTGCAGGAACACTTCTCCATCACTTCAAATGTACAGATGTTGTAGTGTAATAGGCAATTACAAAGATACTATGTGTTTTCTACCAACCATCACCTTAAGGGGTTTTGGCTGAACGTGCCTATGATATTAAGACTCTGTTAGAATTAGCCACATAGACAAATACAGACTTGATTCTCAGTTATATCCCAAAGAATATTAACCTTTAGTGTAAGTCTCAGTATTCGTCGTTTCCTCTAGCCAAGGATCATGCAAGTGTGTCCTGAAGGAAAGCCATCACCTGCAAATCATTACTTGGGGGACACTGCAATGTTTTTGCACAATCTCACTAAAGACTTTTCCTAAATTTTTATTTGCTTTCTAAAACAAACTCACAACAACCAGATCAGATGATTGGTTAAGCAAAACTTTTGCAGCTTGACTGAATCAAGGAATTAGTGCAGTTCATCTGGAAGCAGCAATTTGAGGAAATATATTAAATCTTTTCTTTGTTACTCTACCTTAATTTGAATCTCACTGAAACACTTTTTTCCCCTCTGTATTTTGTAATCAGCATGTTTGTTTTATAATTTCTCAAGATACAGAAGAAAAAAAGAACCCCTTATACAAACTTGCAGAGAACTCTTGCAAAAAAAATCCATTTAATGCAAGTGTTCTAAAAGTTTAGTTCAAAAAAACTTCCATATGCTACCAGAAAAGTCCAGGGTCTCTTCTGTATGTGCCCAATACTCGTAACTTTTGATAAAGATGCCTGACAGTCACCTTAATTGTAGCATTTTATCTTAATGCAGTGCTATGGCATCGTATTTTGACAGATTATTTTCATTGCTTGGGTATTTATGCTTTATTGGAAACTGCTACAACACCTGTCCTGTTTAGGACAACTAAAAAAATGAGTGAACATGACAAAATCCAACCTGTGCCTCAGTTCTTTAAAAGGGTTTCTTCCAAACAATAAATTTTCTAAAGAAACACAGGTTTGAAAAATAACTAATATGCTTCCAAAGAGTAGATAAATAAGGTCAAAAAACCCCCCAAATAACCAGTTCTTTGGGCTTTGATAAGGTACGTTGCAAAGGTCTGAAAGGTGTTTCATCTACAATTTGAAAGCAACTCCCTATTAAAAATCACACTTAAGACAGTCTTTTGATGTGTCATGATTTTATTTATCAGGTGCATTTTTGTGTAAAAATGTGATATTCAAATCAATATTCATGTGACGGTGAACAAGTCCATCACTGAAAATACAAACAGTGTTTTGCAGTAAGTGTCCAAGGCAATTTATAGGTCAAATGATCACCAACTTTCACTGGAGTACTAACAAAGGTTTCAAGCTTCCTCCACTCCTTCTCCTAACACAGACTACTAAGAACTAGTCAGTCTCCACGGCTCTTGAAGCTTACACGACAGTCACTAACTCAGAGTGGAAAGGTGATCCACAGGTGGTCCCCAAAGGTAACACAGTTCAGTGCTGTGAGATGACACGAGATCAACTGTTCTGTTCAGCCGTTCTTTGCTCCATGACAACAGCTGCTTTATGGTACTCCTCTCGTCTTCCAAGCGCCGGTTTCCCAGGTGAACCGGGTTCACCTCGATCATGGTCAATGCTTCCTGGGTATACATCTGGGAAAAGGATTAAAAAACTCGAACTTCTCCCCCACCCTTTCTTTGGGATGGGCCCCGTTTCAACCGAGAGCGGGGCAGAGCCGAGGGACGCGGAGGGAGGGGGTGACCCTCCTGGGCCCCGCGGCACCGAGACGGGGGCGGGCAAGGCTCGCAGCGACCGGCAACACCGCCCCCCGCCCCGGGGCCGCCTACACGGGCGGCACCAGGCTCTTCTTCTCCAGCGCCTGCTCTTCCTCCTCCAGCAGGAGCTCGTCCAGCTCGCTGTCCTCGGCTCCCGAGGCCTCCTGCCCGCCGGCGGCCCGGCAGCGCCGCAGGTGCCGCAAGGCCCGGCGGTGCTTCTCCTGCAGCCGCCCCAGCTGGGCGCGCAGGGCCTCCGCCTCCTCGCCCGGCTCGGCGGGGGGCTTGTCGGGGCCGGGGCCCAGCAGGGCCTGCCGGAAGAGGCAGCGGTTCTCGCGGCGCAGCCGGCGGTTCTCCAGGCGCAGCCGCGCGTTCTCCTGCCGCAGCCGCGCGTTGTGCCACTCGCGCTCCTCCCGCTGCCGCAGCGCCTCGCTGTGGCTGGCCGCCAGGTCCGCGTACCGCTCCGCCAGCTGCTGCGGCGAGCCCCGCGACTCCCCGCGCCAGCCCTGCCTCCCGCTCCCGCCGCCGCCGCCGTGCTGCCCCAGCGGCCCGAGCCCCCCGGG
>JAWWLT010000092.1:23753460-23774359 GCA_035040995.1 Premnoplex brunnescens
GGAAGGGAAGGGAAGGGAAGGGAAGGGAAGGGAAGGGAAGGGAAGGGAAGGGAAGGGAAGGTAAGGGAAGGGAAGGGTGTTCCATCTGGAAGAAAATAAGTCTCATGATAGTTTCTTGTCTATGGTAGCAAAACAGGTAATAGAAAATGGAGATTGGCAGAGGACAGTTTAGGAACACCGTATGGGAGACAAAGTGCACAATTGCTTTCTCTTTCTGCAAAGTAAAACGCTCTTTTGTGGATGAAGGACAGACCCTGTTGTTGTAAACTGCAGTTGGTTAATAACAGTCGGGCTGTCATGAGCTCAGAGAGAGAAATGCCACTTAAGGCTCTGGGAAACACAATGCAATGCAGGTGTTTTGTTTTTTTTGGGGGCAGATACAGGATTTTACCCTAGTAATACTTTTTAAGCTAACTTGTATTCATTCTTATTTTTTCATGCTTACTTTATTATTCTGCCCAGCAATTTCTTATCTACATACAGCTGCTTGTTGGACATTTGTTTCTGTGGGGTGGTGTTTTCAGGCTGTAGACAAGACATGGAAGTATCAGTAACTTTTCGAGAATTCCTTTCTGCAGAGTGCTGTGTCTTTGATTGCTTGCTTGCCAATTTTTAGTTGGGAAAGACTGCTTTTAGAAGCTCACAAATTCAAAATAATCAAAGTAGGCTAAAGGGAAGTGGATGAGAAGAAAGGACAGAAATAAAGTAATCAGTCGTGGATGAGAAATACAGATGTCTCAGTGACTCGTATGTTTCTCTGCAGCACTTAAATAGAATTCATACTATTATGGTTTTGATATGATTTTTCAGTATATAATCACCTTGTTACACACCCTTGCACATGCCTCATGTCTCAAGCTACCAGGCATATTTCCGTTTTGGACTCTAAATATATGTACCAGCATCTACTTAAACATGTGCAAATTTTTACTCAAATTTTATCCATACCTCAGAAATGAGTAATGCAGTGCAAGGTTGTTCTGTGTTTGCAACATTATACCTATTCCTGTGGAATATAGACTTCAAGAAAGAAGACTGCCTTGACTGCCAGGTACAAGTAATGGAAAAATTACAGCTTTAAGCTTTCTTCAGTGTTTTGTGTCAATCAAGCTGTCACACACGCAGCAGTAATTTTCCTGCAAGACAAGAGAACCTCAAGTAAGAGGGACCTGATTGATGCAGGGCATATCTAAATTTTTGTTTTATTTGCTTTTCTTGTAATTTAATTCAAGAAATTGTGGGGCCTTACCCAGTTGACCTGCAAACCTCCCTTTAAAACACTTCAGTGGAAAGCATCTTCTGTGTCTGGTATAGTGTTACTATATATATAGTGTGGTAATGTCTGTGTGTCTGTATATATATGTACTATATATATGTAACTGTCATTTATAAATGAGACTAGAATGCTGTTATTATAATTCTGACAGGATACACAACATTTCTAAATGGGGACATGAATTGCATCCAGTGTTCATACTGTGTCTTGCTATTGTTACAGAAACCAATATGAATTGTATACACAGAACATGTCAGCAACCATTCTTAATAAAGACCAAGCAGTTTATCAAGAATACTACAGAATACTGCATTACAGTCTACCAAATGATCCCCTCACAGACTATAGTACACTGAGCATTACCCCAATAACAACTCAGATGTAGTGGATTTCCTCAGATCTAGTGGATTTCCTGACTTGCAGCGGAGATGGGATTCATCTGATTCTTTGCAATGTTTGTCAAAACAAGAGGAAAAAGGATAATTTTTTTTCTATTTGCGGAAAGCTTTTGTAAGGAAAACTGTCCTTATTATGCATGTTCTTGATGAGCATTGCCCTAGCATTCATAACACAGACGCTCTAGTAGCTACACAGAACTGTGGATAGTGACAAATATTAGCCCCTTCATCCATAACAACTTGTATTTAAATGACATGATTTTCCTATGCCTTGTTGCCAATTTGTCATATGCAGAAAAAGAAATACATACAAAACCCACTAGTACAGAACAGCTGCAGTTACTTGGCTGAGCTGTGTGTTCTTTGCAGTTCCCTCATGCCACCATTTCAATGGCACCACCTGTCAGACAACAGTAAAACACTTCATAACCTCTGCTGATTTTGCTCTTGTTTAAGCTAATGGCCTGCACTGAATGGGTTCTCTAGCCTTGCAGCTCCTAACAGTGTCATTATGAATTGTGGGTGCTCAAAGCCCCTTCAGACTGGGCCACGAATCCTCTTTTGTGGTGTAAGCTTTAGCATGAATTTGTCGGGCTTGTTTGCACAGGAAGTTTTGACACAAACTCTTTTTCTTTTGTGGAAAAGGAGTGCCTATTTGTGCTACATAGGTTCAGTTTGTAAGCCACTGTGGAGTCTCTTGATTTTTGTACCCTTCACAGTGCCAGTAATATTCTTAGCTATTAAAGAATAAACTAGAAAGACAACCCTTTTACATCCTCCTACAGTCACTGCAGAAATTCCTAATCATGCCTTAGCAGTATAGATCAGCACTAACGCAAAGAAGCAGAAATAGTCACCAGGCAAACTACTTTCCAAAACAACTCTAAACTGTGAAAGAGGCAAGGTACAGTCAGACTAAATCCAGTCTCTATGTGCTTGTAACAGTATGTACAGGGAAACAGCAATGTGAGACAGTCAAAATACCTGTACGCTGTTACTGATTATGGTTTGAAGAGATCTGAACAAATTGGTCAGTGTTCTGGAATATGGGAATTTAATGAGATTAACACAACATTTGGGACTTTTCCAGAATATCATTTGATAATGTTTTATAGTGTCTAGTTTAGGACCCAGACGCTATCAGTTGATCACCTTTAAATCTGAACTCACACTTTCTCTGTTCCCTGTGATTGTCAACTTTGCCCTTCTCTGATAATCTACAAAAGCTTTTATCTAGCTGAACATATTCTTTTGTTTATTATCTGTCTTTAAATTGCACAGATGGTTTTCAGCTTTAAACAGTCTGAGGCCAGAGCCTCTCAGAGATTCAGGTGGCTGAAGGCAGGAGTGATATTTTTTCCAAACACTAAATGAAAGAAGGCAATTCAAATATAATGGAGCAATGCACGCTCAGACCAAAACCTTTCAAGTGAACTAAGCATAACCACAGAGAGCCAGAAGAAGCTGAATTTGAAAGACTTAGCGTCAAAGTACAGCCAGACAGCCACACACATTACATTGGGACAGCAAAGTCTCTTCGCACCAGAAATGTATACAACCTAATAAAATCTTTCTTAGTTCTCTCCTGTGTTAAGTGCAGATGGTGCACATGCCAGAACCAAGTTCATCATATCAGAACAGAAAATACAATGTCTGTATATTAGCAGTTCATTTTAGTTTGGATAGACATATTTTATCTTTGCCATTCTGGCTCTACTTATATCAAGAACTTGTTTCTCCAAGGAGTAAGGGAGTGGGAAGTTCATCCTCATGCATATAGCAATTGCTAGGGCAGGCACCATGAAGCACCACAGGGCTTGAGTGATTCAAAGGAATGTGCTGACTCTGTGCTGAGTTGTGATTTTCATTCAAGCAAGAGCAACCTTGTCCTTTAGTATTTGCAATATAGGATGGGAAATGTCAGAGTGAAATTGGTCACTTTCTTTGTGCTTTAAGAGAGGTTAATTCAAGAGAAATTTGGATTTCCCTTGAAAAAGAATGAAAAATTCTCCACCCATCATTCATGGAAGGATGATTTATTTTGTTTTCAGCTCTGTCAGTCACAGAAACTCTGATGAAGGTAGATTAAGCAAAGAGACTTTATCATCAATCACAGCTAAACAGTTATATAAATGTTCTTCCCAATGTCCCCAGACAAAAGACATTGTATCATTGTAATACAAGGACAAAACTACAACTTCAAAACAGAGTACAGCTTCAGCTGTGCAGGTTTCGTTGAAAAGTGAGAGGGAAAAACCCCAACTTGGCTACCAAACTATTGATGCTGGATTCACCTTGCTCATTTTTTTGGTGTTAGACTATCTTTAGATATCCATGGTCATAATGGAATTTCAATTAATGTACATTGAAATATATGGTGCTCTGCTGAAGGCCTGGTTAGGTTGGACAGCCCTTTGTCCATTCCTTGGACAATGGAAGATAAATGGAAACAGACTTGTTTTTTATGAACTTCCTCATGAAATTAAGCATTCTGCCAATGGATAACACATTTATCCCCTAATCCAGAGCCCCACAAAAATACATGCAGAATTCCTAGAAGTTAAAAAATTAAAAAAAGTTTATTCCTGAAATGCCCTAGCCCAGTTAACTGTCATGCATATTCATATCAATATTTTGAATCTAGATCTGCACTTTTACTCTCTCAACTGAAGCAGATTTTATGACATAAATTTATGCATTTCTACACTCAACTCTCTGCTTAGGATTGCAGTTTTGTATTATCCTACTCAGCTCAGGTCTCCAGTAGAACAGGGTTTTTCTCTTGTTATGAAGTTGTAAACAAACTGAGATAAGTGTTGTCTTACCTTTTTTTTTTTTTTTTTTCCCATGTGTCAATGTAGCTCTTGGCACAATGGAGTCAACACCAAAGCTTGGGGCTGCCAGTAACACTGCAGTGTGTAACATCCTTTTGGCTCTGAAGTACAGAGTTTTTCCTGATTTTTCCAGTGTACCACCTCATCAGTTTTCTATCACTGTCTGCTTCTTTACACTAGCCTACCAAAGACAGAAGAGCTAGCATCTGAAATACAGTTCCAACCTGCAGGCTCCCTTGCTGTCCTTCAGAGCTGTAAAGGTCTCTCAGTGCTTTAGCACTTTGAGGACAAATGATTTGCAAATTGTACTTTATAGAGTAGCAATCTAAGGGAAGAATTCTGCTTGTGGTGGAGTACCTTTACTCCCATTGAATGCCATTAACCACATTTCTGCCTATCAGTAAAAGCTGAAAAAGAGCAAGATGCACCTAATCATAAGTGGTTTTGACACTTGGATTACGTAAGCCTGTATTTTGTCAGGCAATTCTGAGACGTTTCCGGATAAACCATTGTCTGTATACAGTCCACAAACTGCGTGAAAGGTTTGTGCAGCTTTTTCCTGTATCCCTGTTCTAATTACATTGTTTAAAGGACAATAGATGAATTTAATTCTGTACACATATACTTCAGTGCTCTGTGGAAACAGCTGCTGCTCCAAAATTTGATGGACTAGACTCTTAACTGCCAGCCCTTGATAGGGAGTACCACACAGCATGTGGTTAAAATAAGCAAACTTCAGGGTTTTTTATCTGGTTATTTGTCTTTTGTGCTTTGTTGCTAAATATTGTGGAAGATCCCTCTGCATCTTTCATTTTATTTGTGGTCAGAGAAGAACAGGGACTGTGTTCATGGTCTTTCAGGTTGCTTTTGCTTTCTTATCAGTCCTCATCAAAGATCTTTTCCAAGCGAGTTGTGAGGACCAGCCAGGCATCTCTGTCTTATTGTCTGCCAGTTGGATATGTTTCCAATGTGCTTTGCTTAGTACATCCTCACTTGTCCAGTACAACCCCAGGGATGAGGGAGATTGTAGTAATGTCAACATCTCTGATTCTTATAATTTGCTTCCTCAAGATTTGTGGACATGCAATTCCCACAAGAAGGAAAGCCATCTGTTCAAATGTTTTCCTGTCAGTTTTTGGAAATCTAAAAAATGTGGTCATGTATTTAACAGGCATACATGAGGGTTAAGTTTCCAGTAGTTTCCACGGTTTCCACTTTAAAAGGCCAGTGCAGAGAGTGTATATTTGGGAATCCTTTCTTTTTGGCTTCAGGTTTTAATGTGATTTATATATAGGATAGACTGGCAGGATGGAGATGAGAATTTCCTTTCTGATCTACATTTGCCAATTAAGGGAGTCACAGCTTAGAATAGAAAGTGCTCCTAGTAATAAAATTGAATTAACATTTCTTAATGATAAGGTAGCTTCTTTGTTTGCACTCTAAATGGCCATCACCTTCAAAATTTATTGCAAACCATAGCATGAGCATGATGATGACCAAAGGAAAAACATAGGATCATATGATTCATGGATAATATAGAGATTTATCGTTCCAAGGTGATCCTCAGGATATTGGATAGTGCTGACAAATTTTGCTAATGACTGTGTCACACAGAGAATATACTGGGACTGAAATAAAAGGGAGTTTGACCATCAGAAGTCTTCTTTCCTGTTCTAGTGAGGCTATCTGAGTGACAATGAGTCACTTAGTATTTAAATAACTAATGGCAATATATTAGCTAACTGAAAGCTTAGAGATCTATAAACTGCAATTTCTACTAGTTACTAAAGATAATTTAAAATCAAATCATAGAATCTTAGAATGCTCTGGGTTGGAAGGAACCTTAAAGATCATCTAGTTCCAATGCCCCTGCCATGGGCAGAGACACCTTTCACTAGCCCAAGTTGCTCACAGCCCCATCCAACCTGGCCTTGAACACTTCCAGGGATGGGGTACACACAGCTTCTCGAGGCAATCTGTTCCAGTGCCTCACTGCCCTCAAAGTAAAGAATTTCTTCCTTTCATCTACACCTTTCCTCTTTCAATTTAAAGCTGTTACCCCATGTCCTATCACTACATTACCTTGTAAATAGTCTTACTCCCTCTTTTTTGTAGGCTCCCTTCAGGTACTGGAAGACTGCAATTAGGTCATCCTGAAGTCTTCTCTTTTCCAGGGTGAACAATCCCAATTCTCTTATCCTTTTCTCCTAGGAGACATGTTCCATTCCTCCAATTATCTTGGTGCCCCTCCCCTGTACTTGGCCTAACAGGTCGATGTCCTTCTCTGCTGGGAACCCCGAAGCTGGATGCAGCACTCCAGGTGGGATCTCACTAGAGAGGAGTAAAAGGGCAGAATCCCCTCCCTCATTTAATTACATCTCTAACATTTATTTTTAGTAAGATTTACCTTAGATAAGTATTAATGGAATTAATTAGTTAATGTTTTTGTCTCACAATGGGAAGTACTATATGAACATAAGCTATTTTTGTTAGCTGGTTTATTAAATTTTCTGTTTACACATACCTGGTACTATCAACTTTTCCACTTTTTCAACATTTTAGGAGCAAAATGAATGGATTTCAGCCGTGGACTCTGACTCACAACCCAGTTTGGCTACAGATTCTTTTCACATAAACATCAACAAATTCTTCTTTGGTGCTTTGTTTCATTCCTCCCATGCCCTCTTCCCCCTGCAACACTTCATTTGGCTTTGAAACTGGAGTTTTGAATCTTCAACTCCTTACTATTCAGAAAATTTTAAATTAAAGAATTTTTTAAAAGAAAAAAAATTACAGTGTGAGGGAGAATGGATTGATTCTTAGCACTTACATGAGGAAATAAAAATATAGGTTCTCTTTCAATGTTTCAGGTGAACACTTTAAATTCTGGGCACCCATCAAAATGTAAAATTCAAGCATTATATTTAAAAGATACTTTGAAAGGGTAACAGGACTGAGAGATACCTTTGTGATGGAAGTACTATGTTCAGTATTCACTCAGTACCTCCTATCTCTGTCACTGGGAGTAAACGAGTACAGGAGGTTATAGATTAAAACCAGAACACATAACATAAAACCTCTGTTACAAATTTCCTCCCTTACTCTATGTAATATTGCAAATGCTAGTTATTGGTTAAAGGTAACTATACAAAGCTAATACATTAAGAGAAAGAAATCAGCAACTCGATATAAAAATTTGTATTGTCATATTCTTTGAGACTGCACGTCCCACAGCTAAACTCTATAGAGCTTTTTTTTTTTCTTCTGTAAAATAACAGTAACCAGTAAACATGAGAGACAGGAGGATTTTTTCCTCAAGTCTGGGCATTTAAACTATCCCTCTGGCTTGGCTTACTCTAGTTTTCTGCTGTCTAATATGGCATGGTCAGAGTGAAGTTCTAACACACCTGTCAGTGAAATGCCATCTTTCATCCAAATATCTCAGAGTTTAACCAATTAGTAAGACACCACAATTTTCTGTAAAGTTCTATTTTAGTAGTAATTTTTCATACATTATATATAAAATACATAAAGGTTACATAGCTTGTTCAGCAACATAAATATTCTCTCTGAGGAATTTGGAGTAGATTTTAAAACTTGGGTTTGGTCTTCTCTTTTTCATGCTAATTACTTTCCTACAGATAAACATAAATTAAAAATACAAAACAAAATAAAAAAAAATAAAAAAAAAAAAGAAAGAAACACCACCAAAAAAACCCCACCAAAAACTCCCACATCTAATGACAAAGAACAACACTGGTAACATCTGAAAAGACAGAATCTGCAGTTTATTCAGTACTTTTTTATAAGTTAGACCATGGGGTATTTTTAGCAAAACTCATTTTTAAGAGCTAGACATTTTCCCCATTTTCTATTTTTCTTCCTACTTCTCCTTTCTCTGAGCTATGAATCCTATGCAAAATAATGAAAAGTGGTTGTCTGGCTGTTGAGGGCTTTGCTTCTAACTTTGCAATGTCATTATATGTCAGTAAGCCAATATGGAAAGTAGTTTGAAGTTACTGTGTGTGTTGTGCTTAGTGTTTGGCCTTTACTGAAGAAAATAACAGTTTAGTCTAGTTTCTTCATCTGTAAAAGACATTTGCATTTTTATTTTCTGTATCAATTTGTTTCCTTCATCGTCTGAGGTGATCTGTATAGATGCTTGCAGAAAGTACATCTTCATCTCAACATTTATGCAAAATAGGTTCAATGCTAAGCTTTATGCAGCTGATAAACTGGATTCATATTCAACTCTAATGAATATGAGAAAGACAAATATCATCAGTAAATTCTCGAAGTAGTCTTTCCTTCTCCTGTAAGATTTTACTAGCCACTCTGGAAACTTTTCTTGAGCTTTCAGTCTGCGTTACTATATTTGAGCAGAATCATTAGTTTCCTCTTTCTTTGGGCTGTTTTTCAATTTAGTTTCTTGGGTTTTTTTGTTTGTTTGGTTGGTTGGGGGTTTTTTGTTTTGTTTTGTTTTGTTTTGTTTATTTGTTTGTTTTGATTTTGTGGTTTTTTTTCAAAGTGCCCTGTATTGTATTTTGTTAATCAAACTTTCCATTGTTGTTTTCACTGTGATATTGATTATTTGCAATGATAACGCTGGGTAGGGGATACTAAGTTTTAAACCCTTTGTCAGTCAACCTTGTTCAGAATTAATTAACTTGTGGGCATCAATAGGTTTTTAGGTACTTAGTTTCTTTGCCTTTGTTTACCTTTTTCTGTATACTTTGTCAGTGTTAAGTGGTAAAATTGGACAGAAAAGTAAACCGTGATATTCTGAGTCTTTAATTAGACATAAGAAAAATGTGGTATGACTCAAGGTCATTGAAACTTCAGTTTTATGAATGTCAGGGTAGAATTATTGTTTCCTGAAATTTTCAGGGTTTGTTTTCTGGCAAAATTGATATACGTGTAATAGTCGGGAAGTTAAAAGTTTCTTTCTTAACATATCAGCTGTGGAATAGTGAATGCAAATTGAAATGGTTCTGTCTAGATAAGTTACTGATTCATAGTGCTCAAACCACTCACTGGTTATTGTGTTTAAAAGTTTTTGAATTGTAAAAATTGCATTCTGATTAAAAACAATGGACAGAAGAGGGGAAAAAAGGATAAACAAGTATGAAGACAGTATAGCTTGCTTATGCTGCTTTGATGGCAGTTTACTTTAACACAGTTATTACCTTGTCATAAAGTAAAGGTTCGGTTCTTCCTTGCCTTTATCCCCTCTGGATCTAACTGTATTTGAAAGAGGAAAGCTAAGATAAAGACCTACAAATGTTTTTGTAATCTTTTGTAGATCTGAGGAGGCTTATTTATAAAGAGGGTCAGTTCTCACCCTGTGAGGCTAATTTGTGCTTGAATTATAAGGTTCTGAGCTGTGAGTACATGCAAGATTATGTCAAGCAGCCTATCTACAGTGGCATGTTTTTTTCACAGCACTCAGCCTAGACACTTACAAGGACTGTAAGTGCTCTTAACTAGCCTTAGTCTCTGTACTGTCTGATAATCAGCAAAGTAGCAAAGTAATTCTTTATAAAAAAAAAATAAAAGAAGAAAAAAAGAGCCTAGATCATAGCTCCATCTGCATACTTTGAACTGAGCTGCATTGTGTTTCTTCATCTGTTTTTTTTCACCAATACTTCTGATCTCTTGCCATATCCAGGTCCAGTCTTCATTCCCTCCTTAATTTGGGGTGCATGTGTGTTTTGTGTATTTCAGGTAGTGTCTTTCTGCTTCAGCTATTTACTTCATTGAACCTTTCCTATCCACAACTGTTAGCTTATAGTAGAAAACTATATCAACTTCCT
This sequence comes from Premnoplex brunnescens, assembly GCA_035040995.1. Taxonomy (NCBI): domain Eukaryota; kingdom Metazoa; phylum Chordata; class Aves; order Passeriformes; family Furnariidae; genus Premnoplex; species Premnoplex brunnescens. The sequence continues at coordinate 23,763,782 of JAWWLT010000092.1, forward strand.
AATCTAAAGGTGTGAGAAGGTGTGGAATACAGACAATGTAGAATAAGAAAAATGAAAAAGAAAGTATCATGTTCTGTTTTACAAGCCATAGGATTATTGCTGTGACATTAGGATGCAATGAGATCATAGTCTCCCAAAGGTGTCATTGTACAAGCTTTAATGAATGTCATTTCTCTGTGCTGGGCACTTCACTACTGCACTAGACTAATTGTACGAGGCTAATGACACTTGAACTAGATATTTGAAACAGCCTCCAAGATGCTGGATATTCATTGCACGTCTGCATCTTCTTCCAAGGCTGCTTTTTTTCTCAGCAGTGTTAGTGGGCGCAGCCAGAGAATTTTGCAGAGTCCCTCAAGGCTCAAGCCTCCTGCTTCACCATTGCGGGTCTGATGCACTCTGAAGGGTCTTCTCAAAGACTGTAGCAGCTTGTGGTTTGTATGCAAGTGTCTGATTGTCCTGGTTTCAGCTAGGGTAGAGTAAATTTCTTCTCAGTATCTGTTAGAGTGCTGTGTTTTGGATTCAGAATGAGAACGGTTTTGATAGCACACTGCTGTTTTGGTTTTTGCTAAATTGTGTTTACCCTAAGTCAAGGACTTTTTTTTTCTTGTCTTCTGCTCCGCCAAAGGTACACAAAAGGAACTGGGAGAGAGTATAGCTGGAACAGACCCTGAACTAAGCAAAGGGATATTTCACAGCATAGAACATCAAGCCCAGTATATAAAATGGGAGGAGCTACCCAGAAGGGCAGCTAATCTGGGTTCAGGAAGGCAGGCTCTGGCACTGGTCAGCGAGTGGTAAACAATTGCATTGTGCAACACTCATTTTTCCTTTTTTATTATCATTACTATCATTATCATTATAATTTACCATTATAAGTGTATTTTACTTTATTTTCAATTATGAAATTGTTCTTATCTCAACCTACAAGTTTTTAGTTTGATTCTCCTCTCCATTCCACTGGGGTAGGGAGTTTAGGAAAGGCATGTCCTGCTTGACCAACCTGATCTCTTTCTACAATAAGGTGAACTGCTTAATGGAGGAAGGAAAGGCTGTGTGTGTTGTCAACCTGGACTCTGGTAAAGTCTTGGACACTGTTTCCCACAGCATTCTCCTGGAGTGACTGGCTGCTCATTGCTGGGACAGGTGCACTCTTTGGATGGCTGGGCCCAGAGAGTGATGCTGAATGATGCTGGATCCAGCTGGCGGCCAGTCACTAGTGGTGTCCCCCAGGGCTCAGTACAGGATCCAGTCCTTTTTAATATTTTTATTGATGATGTGGACAAGGTGTTCAAGTGCACCTTCAGTCAATTTGCAGATAACACCAAGTTGGACAGGAGTGTTGATTTGCTGGAGAGTGGAAAAGCTCTACAGTGTAATCTGAACAGGCTGCAACAATGGGCTGAGGCCATTGGTTTAAAAAGGCCAGCAGAAAAGGGCCTGGAAGTGCTGGGTGACAGCTAGCTGAACATGAGCCAGCAGTGAGCCCAGGTAGCCAAGAAGGTCAATGACATCCCGGCCTGTATCAGAAATAATGTGGTCAGCAGGACTAGGAAAATGATTATTCCCCTGTACTTGACACTGGTGAAGCTCCACCTCAAGTACTGTGTCAAGTTCTGGACTCCTTGGTAGAAAAACATATTGAGGTGCTGGAGTTTGTTCAGTGGACAGCGAAACTGGTGAAGGGTCTGGAGCACTTGTCTTATGAGGAGCAGCTGAAGTAGCTGTAGTTATTTTACCTGGAGAAAAGGAGTCTCAGCATGGAACTGATCACTTTCTACAACTACCTGAAATGAGCTTGTAGCCAGATGGGGGTTGGTCTCTTCTCCCAGGTAACAAGTGATAGGAAAAGAGAAAATGGCATGAAGTTACACCAGGAAAGGTTTAGACTGAATATTAGGAAAAATGTCTTCACAGGAAGGGTTGTCAAGTGCTGGAACAGGTTGCCCAGGGAAGTGGTTGAGTCATCATCCCTGGAGGTATTTAAAATATGTGTCACTGTGGGACATGACTTGGTGTTGGACTTGGCAGTGTTGGGTTTGCAGTTAAACATGATGAATTGACAGACCTTTTCCAGCCTAAATGCTTCTATGATTTTTGTTAACTCATGTTAAGTACTGTACAGTGGTGAATAGATTTTCTGTCAGCATCAGATAAGAAAATGAACATTTAATTTGATACCTTCAGTATTTCTGGATTTTTTGGATCAAATCTTAGACTCTTGGAACTGAGTCTTGTGAAGGCACCTTCACCTTCTGCCTCTCTCTGTATTTTATGTGATCTTCTTGCCCTTGTAGAAATGGATGCACAGTCCTACTCGATGTATTACAGTTGGTTTGCAGAGTGGGTATTTTAGAAAAATTGTAATTAAGGATTGTCTAGGGAAAGAAGGTACTTGAACTAGAACTCTGATTGAAATCAGTAAAAAATATTAATAATTAATCAGTTACTGAATTCCATCTGATTTGTTGATCTTTACTGAAGCAAAACTGAAACAGGGGTTAGGTCTAATTGTGATGTCTCTTTATATTGACATAGTATTGTCATTTGTTGCTCAAATGGCCTACTTTTTTCTACGACTAATTAGCAAGGTAATTAATGTAAATGATGACTTTATCATTTAGAGTAACTCACTGCTTATTTTAGAGCTAATTAGTTCTAACCCTACTAGAGAAAAGGCTGGTAATTTGCAGTTAATAAATTTCAGACTTTTTGATAGATCCAACAGCACAGTAACCTCACAGAAGTTGGTTATGCAAGGGCAATAGGGTCAAAACAACTTAAGGAGAAACTGCTTGATAAGCTCAGAGGGATGCAAAAAATAGGTCCATTGCAATGTATTTGGAAAGTACAGAAAGAAATTAACTTTTAATTAAATTTTGACTTGAATTAAATGTGCTTGAACCAAATCTTTGAATTTGTACAGTGTAGATTAATGATTAAAATTAATATTTCCAGGTCCCTAACACATTATTTCAGTGAGATGGTGTAACTTTATTTCCACCAAAATATACTGGTAATGAATGCTTAACAACAGACCAAACCTAGAGTCCTGTGAGTCCTATCCCAAGCAATTTAACCTCACCAAGACTTTCACTTGGCTTTGCTATGGTTGGAGGTGTAATTGTGTAATACAAGGACTGCATTTGTGTTTAGGGCTTTCTGCATTTCCAAGAAGGTCAAAATATTCAAGTGGAAAACTCCTGAATGCTTTATCTGTGATTTATCCAGACTGTAGGATTCCAGAGACGCTGAATGAACAGGTAGGTGGAGTGGGCAGCAAAAGAGCAAGTGAAATATGTTATGGGGAACTGAAAATTGGAACACATGCTTAGACACATTGTTACATGTTGCTGTATTCACTGTTCCCTCAGTACCTGTGCATAGTACAGGTCAGACCCAGGGCTGTAGGTGTTATGATGTACTGCCTGGGAAGTTAATAGGCTGTTTCCAAGGTAGAAATAAGTCCTTAGTCCATCAGTTTGATGTTCCCCTCCAATAATTCTGCTCTTTGTGTCTCTAATGCAAGGTAGTGATGACCCTGATGCAGATGATATCATGGGAGCACACAGAGAAGTTCAGAACACATGAGACCAGGCTAGCGCTTTGCCTTTTTTGTAATGTTTGATTTTGCAACCAATTAAGATTCCACAATCAGGAGTATTTCTTGAAGGTAGTGTGGGAAACATTGTAACTGTTTTGCTCCAGTATTTTCTGAGGAAATCAGAATGCCGTTATTAAAATTCTTCTGAATGACCATCACGAACATATAGCTTAAACTCTCAGTTTAAGAATGTTTGAATGATGAGGGTAGTTTGGAATGATGCCTGGGGACTGGATGAGAGCTAATGTTTCTCCTATCTTGAAAAAGGCAAGAAAGGTTCAGGGAATTACAGATCAATTCACCTTACCTTTATGGCTGGGAAGGTGATGGAGTAAATAAATACTTTGGAAAAACTTTCCAGGCACAGGATGAAAAAAAAGGTAGTCATGAGTAGTCAACATGGATTCATAAAAGGGAAGTCCTGCTTGACCAAACCTATAATCCTCTGGCCTGGTAGATGAGGGATATTCACTCTAGTTTGCATGACAAAGCAATGTAAAAAATCCAAACCCACCTATCTCATTTTAAACCATTCTAGTTGTTATTAATTTCTGGAGCAAATCTTTGGTATAAATTATGTCTGCAAACACAAGTTATTGTCCTATCTGCAACTATTCATCAGAAATGCTTCAGTAAAAACAGTGGGACACCAGGAACAGAAACTTTTGACTAACTACTTCTGAGAAGTTGCTGATTAATACCGATCATTTCCTTCATAGAGCAAGTCCACCATTTATGTTCTTCCCATTCATTTTGCATTTTTCATCCCACACCAGGTACTGGATTTAAGTCTAGAGCCTTGACATAAACTCCATTGCATTTTAATTTTCTAACAATATTCGTGGACTCCTTTGGAAGAAAGTTTCTACCTTGTAGGTCGAAGTAACAATCCTACAAAGATCAAGAAGATTTGTGTAGATTCTTGATTCTATTGGCAGGATTAATGTTTCATCTTGTTTAGAGAGATGAAGGGAAAAGTGACTCTGTCCTGCAGGCCTACAGCTTTCTAGTGCATTCCATGCTCGATCAAACTTGATTTGGTTTGAATCTACCTCAAAGGCCTCAGAAATGCAATCCTATATTTTGTGTAAATTTCATTCCTTCTCTCAGTGAAGCTAGACTGGTTTACAGCAACTGAGTCCCTGACCAACAACCTTTGACTCCTTTTGCATTTTGTTAAGGAGGGGCTATAGAAAGTGTACAGGTCCCTGAATAAGTCCACTAGTTTACATGAAGGAAATATTCAGCACTATGTTGAGAATTCTAATGTATGATCACTAAACACAAAATTCTTTCAACTAAATTCCTGTGCTGTCCTGAAGACACCCAGACAGACTGTTCATAATATTTTCAAAGACAACCTTTCCCATTGTTGCCAAGATTGGCCTTTATCTGCATTACATGTAGAGCTGAGTTTAAATTTTAACATGTATTCCATGCAAATAGAAATTACGTGTGTTTTGGCTATTGTTTTCCTCAGCAAATTTGTGTAGTTTATATATGGGCATAAATATAATCTACCCATTCATTCTGAATCAGTAGTACATTTTTTAATGTTCAATGTTTCCTGTCAGTGTATTTCAGGAGTCATATTTAACTGCAGAATCAAATTATCACAGTGATACTTAGCAGGCCAAAGTCTCTCAACTTTTTTCTGGAGTCTGATGAGGATCCTCTGGGTTTGCTTACACAAAGCAGAAAAACACTATTCTTCTAGTTAGTTGTTAGGCAAATAAGCGCAATTCCTTGAAGTGGTGGGATTCAGAGTATATGAAGGAATTCAGAGCCCTATATACAAATAAGGCATAGTAGAAAAAGAAAGGAAGGGAAATGCAGGATGATTTTTTTTTTTTTGTACTTGTCTTTTGTGCAGTTTAATATAAATTTGTAATGTAAGAGCAGAAAGGAAGTAAAATTAATGTTTTTGAGGGTTTTTTGTAACATAGCTGATAAGTGATGGCCCACACCATTTGTGATGGATGAAACAAATTCAGGACTCTGTGGTTTACAAGTAATTTTGCATATCTTTGCCTGAGAGAAAGGGTTAGAGGTTTTCAAGTGCAGAAAAAAAAAAAATCACAAGACTAATTTAGCAATAATTGACATCCCAATTCATGCTTTCAGTTCAGAGTGGATTAAAGAGCCTTGATATGCTGAGTTCTTGCCTGAGCAAAGGTAAGTTTGATAGTATTCTAGTCATCAAGGGAAAGGGTAATATTATTATTTACATTTAGAGACATCTTTGTGCATGTGCCCATTCTGTAAGTGATAGGTACTGGTAGATATACTGCTGATAGATATCCCGATTTATTTTGGCATTGAACATTTTACCCTTTATTCTTCACAAATTTTTTTAGCTGTTATTCAAATTTGTGCAATTTTTTTTTTCTTCCTCTTGAGAGTCATTCTAGAAATCGTGAGACAAGGGGACTACTTTGGCAATTTTTCAGTGATGACATTTGACACTGGGGAGTCATTCCTTACCTATCCATGCTTTCAGAATTAACACACATCCAGCTTTTAATATCAAAAATGTCGAGAGTGCTTTTTAGTTTCCAAGAAAGCTTGTCTCTGTGCTGATTTCAGTCTGCAACTTAAATTCTCAGAATAATGTGGAAATGAAACCTTGATCATATTTTGTAAAGCTTATGCTTGCCTGATGATTAAAAGTGTGTTTCACTCTTTAGAAGCAAAAATGTCTAGTAGTTATTTTCTCATGAACAGAGAATGGAGCACTGCTTTTTTCTTAGAATTTCCAATTTACACTGGAAAATATTAATAACATTACATCATTTCCTTCTGTGATATTTTGTGGATGATGCAAAAATGAGACATTTCTACTCTATCTCTGGTAAGTATATATCATAAGAACCTTAACATTTTAATGTTCCGCAGCAGGTAATGATTCTTGGTACTGACGGGCCAGGTACTGAACTTCCACATCACTCAAATACTTCCTGATCTGTTGAGTGCTGTAAGTAATTTCTTATGCAAAAGGATATTCCTGTAACAGGAAAATTTAAAAAATGGGGACTCATTACACACAGAATACATGTTAGGGGGTTTTTATGGCCAAAAGAGATCACCATCAAACACCTTGATAAGGTAAGGGCTTGCTTCTGATTTCTCCTGCATGGCTGAGTCCCTAGAAAGAGAATGGATAACTTTTAGCTTTGTTTAAGTAATGTGGCTCTGTGATAGCTCACTGAGCAATCCTGGGTAATGTACAATTTATTGACCATTTGGAGGCTCTTGCGGTCTTGAAACCTGTTTAATAAGCATCTCAAAGCAGCAGCTCTCCCATAATAATATTACTGTAATACAGCTGCAATACTGCAGAGTGCTTTTGCTGTAATGATGTATTATGGAAAATGTGCTGCAGGCCTCAAAATCACCAAAAGAACTCATAAAATGTTATTTAACCTTTTGTTAATTCAAAGGCTTCAATATTATCTAATTTATTTATTATGTAAGGAAAGGAGCTGAAGTCAATTATACTGTGGACTGTGTGGTCTGTATATGAGCTTCAGCTCTGCAATAAATTAGGGATATTGAAAGACAGAGATGCAAGTTTTAAAACTTGCCCCTAAAAGCTGACAAGGTATAGCTTAATTTGTATTACTAACAATTATTCCAGTTCCAATAAAAAAAAATTAAATAAAATAGTTTGAAGCTGTGGTCTCTCCACTGCAGAATCTATTTAGAAATTGTGGGTCTAAGTCTTCGGTCTTTCATTAGCAAATCCCAGAGTAGTCTATTGAAGTTTTTACATAAATAATTATGATTGTTGTTTTTGAAAGCAATTTAAACCAACTCATTTCAGCAAGAGTAGTGTTTTCACATTCTAATGGAATATTACATTAAGTACAAACTGTGTTAGCAAGCATGAACTATGTCAGTCTGTCAAAGTCTGTTCATTGTGGTGCTCTAGAGGAGCTAAGGATCTTGGACAAGATCTCTCAGAGGTGCAGAGACCACATTGAGTAGTTTTTTGCATAAGAAATCAGTTACTATGTTCAATAGATAGGGAAGTGTGTGACTGATGGGGAAGTTCAGTACCTGGCCCATCGGTACCAGTAATCATTAGCTGCTGTGGAACATTGAAATGTTATTTTGCTAACATATAAGCTGTGGGTGATCTGTAGCCCAGAGGGCAAAGTTTCCTAGTCGTCAAAGTATAGTAGCAGATTTACTTACATCAGAATGAGTGAAATCAATAGAGTTGTTTTGAGTTTTAGGTTTTATATTTTGTGGGATACAGGATGTTTGTTTTGGCAACTCATAATATTTCCTAATATTTCCATTTTTCCAGCTTGTGTTAAACACACTCGGTCTCTGAATCTTTGGTGTTCTGAAGATCTCAAATCCACATGTGATATCCTTCATATACACCTATATCAGTCCACTGATACAAGTTACTTCTAAATACAGAGACTTAAGTGAGGTATATCTAAGTCCTGATTGTTGTGATAAAAAAAGCGTACCCATATCTTTGTGGTCAGGATGTTGCTAAAACTCCACCCAGCCTTCCTTGACCCACTTCTTCCATTTCTAATATTCTGTGTCAGTATCTTCCTGGCAATTCCAATCATACTGTTAGGCAACATTTTGCATGACTACAATTGAAGATTGTGCCAGTGGTGCTGAAGTTTATAAAAGGAAGGCTCTTGGTCTACTTCAGGGTGAGAAATTTTTTGTTCAGGTGGCTGGAGGAAGCTCCAAAATCAGGCATTGAATCTTTAAGGAAAAGCTGAGGAAGAAGATCACATGTGTATTTGAGATCTTCTGCACAGCAAAGATTGCAACACTGAGTCTGTTTAACACAAGCTGGAAAGATGGAGTTTAGGAAATATTATGAGTTCCCAAAACAAACATGCTGTATTCCAAAAACATAAAACAGAAAACCCAAAACAACTCTATTGATCTGAATCATGTGAAGGGTGATAACTGATGTGGTATTTATGCATGCTATGCACATGTATGCATTTTTTTAAACCCAGATATCATGCAAGCACATGGTCTTGCAGCACACAAAATCCTCCAGAAGAGTTTTTCAGAATACTGATGTTGTTTTGAAATCCAAGGGCTGTATATTTGTCACTAGAAGGATATGAAGCATAATTTCTTCCTTGCTGTCAATGTACCAAAGTAAATCTAACCTTTGTGCCTGTGTCTAAAAGCCTTTTCTGTGGTGCATCCTCATCTCTATCCTTTTTACCCCAGACACATGAAGTGGGAGGTGTGTTGGCATACACTGCAGATCCCTTCCTCATCACTGTCCTGACTTTCCTTACAGAAGAAACTGTAATGAAGGCCAGGAATACCAGGATATATAGAACTCATTCTAGCATGACATCTTCATGTCCAGCCTCAGAGCTGGGAATTGCAAAGTGCCCTCAGCTACCACAGTTTAGATGAAGCCTTTGCTTATCAAATAAAAGGATGCTGTCTACGGAGCACTTCTACAGAGGCAGCTGTGTTGCACTAAACATAGTAATAGTTACATCAATTTTTCTTGGAACAGTTGCCCTTGCCAGCTAGTGTAATCAATTGGGAATTAATTAATACATTATATTTGATCTGATAGGTTGGCAGTTAATAAGGGACAGTTTCTGACACCTCCAGAATGCCTAATTAGGGACTGTGGAGTTCTCTGAGAAGCAAGGAAAATCTCAGTAAGGATACAGCCTGCAAGCTGTTGGGATTTTTCACATGACTGATTACTCCTGTGCAAGAAGCATGACTAGTTGGGGCATGACTTTATACCACATCCACTTCCAATTCAGATCCAGTACTGAGACTAGAATAAGAAAGCCTTTATTCCCTCAGTTCCTCTGAAGGCACCAGCCTGCTTGCATTGTCTGTAGGCAGAATTACGCTGTAACCTCCTGGAGGTACAATGCCACTCTGAACCCCTCTGCAGTTCCCACACAGACCTGTAAGTTAGCGATGATTAAAGCCCTGCAGGTGGAAAGTATATTCAATGATACAGTATTACACCTTACAGTCCTTTTAGTTGCTGCACAGATGCTTCTCTTTCTCTCTCTGTTCATACCCTTAAAATACCTATCTCTGGATATTGCAAATGGTAGACACTAGTCTTTCTTGACTCAGCTGTTTCATCTTTCCAGAGGAAAAGCAATCACCCAATTATACACACTCAGAAATTAACTTAACAGCCCACATACTGGAATTGGCATGCCTTCCTGAACTGTAAGTTTTTCATTAATTCTGAGCCCCTTCAAGTAGAGACAAAAAAGGAATATTACAAGCCCCTACAGAAACTCTGTTTCTTCTATATTTTTCTAGCTTACTGGCGACACACTCAGAGAGGTAATTGTTACAAGCTTCTTTTTCTCCATGGAGTCATTATGCAAAAGATGCCTCCTGTGTTCTCTCATACAAATATATTCTTAGTAAGACAGTTGGGATCACTGCTGGATCATTCATCATGTTCACAAAAAAAATTGCTGGATATACACGTTTGAAGACTGCTGAAGTTTACAGCTGAAAATAAGAATGCTATTTCTCAACCTTTCCTTCCTTGAGACTCCTTGTTTCCTGGCATATAAAGTGTGAAAAGAGAAATATTTGGGTAAATTAAGACCACTGGTTACTCCCACAAATAAGAAGTGTAGTCTTCAGGGTCTGTTGAAACAGTGAAACGAAATGCGGGACAGTTAGCATCTTGTTCAGCTTGGGTTGCCTACAGCCTGATCCTAGCCTACTCTAAACATCTGGAAATCTTCATCCTATGGAAACAGAAAATAGTTTCAGATGTATCAAAGTAACTGTATGCATTTTCAGTTCCCACTCTCATTTTTATGCACCGTCAGTTCCCATTTTTCCCCTGTGTGTATTGATATATTTCCTTTTAGAAGCTTTTGACTAGGATCTTATTTGGACAATTCATTCCTGAAAGACTGAATTGATGCAGAGTCCAGTATATAATTTTAGCTCTGATTCCAGAGGAC
>JAWWLT010000092.1:23782402-23792979 GCA_035040995.1 Premnoplex brunnescens
TGGGTGTGAAGGTGCTAACGACTCCCTGGGCAGCTGCTGCAAATGGTCCATTGTTCTTGGGAAATGAATAGAGGGGGATAGAATACATAGCTTTGGTCACCCCCACACAGTGATAACTGGTCCCACCTGCTGAACTAGGACATGAGGCTTTGCAGGACAAAAAGAAATTCCAGAGTATACATGACACACATATCTAGAAGTGAACTTGTTGCTAAGTAAAGTATTTGGCCTAGCATATTTGGCCAAAAAAATGCACGTTTTCTGTTAGAAGGCTTTCTTTTATTAAATTTAACCCTTGATTCTAATTTATGGTAGATTTTTCCCTCAAAGACATACTAGTACAGCTATGATCTCTAAGTGTGGGTGATCTAGAAATAAGTTTTACTGAAGATTGATGATGAAAGCTATAGATGTTGTGCAAGACTAAAATCCTTCTCTAGTAGGCATTCATGTCAAATGATAGAAAACGGTTGCTTGATTTGTTTGGAAATCCTCTTCTTGTGTCCTGCCATCTTTGTGTAATGTGGGATTTTAAAATATTTGCTCTTACAGTGGAGTGCTACAGGCAACAGGGAAAACCTTAGATACTTATTTTCTACACAATCTGCCTAAATATTTTCTGTTTTAAAATGTGAAATCTATATAATACTCTAAATTAACTGAACATCACAAACTAGAACAAAGTGAATATACAGTTTGTATTTGAATAATAACTGCATAGCTATAAAATGTGTCAGTTGAGTTTAATACCTATTTGATTCAACACTGCTGAGGTCCAGTCCTAGAATTATTTTTAAATACATATAAATATTTACCTAGTTTCAACCTCAAAGATCCCTTAAGAAGGCTGTTTTTTAAAATTTTCTGGGTTTTGTTTTTCCTTCTCTCTCTTGACTTGTTTCTTTGATAACTTTGGGTCTGGTAAAGGCAACTAGACTGATTATACTAAAGTGTCTGTAATAGACTGATTATCATCTCTCCCCTCCAGAAGAGTCAACAATAGGGCTCCTAGCTGTTATTTCTGATATTTGTTTGTGTGGAAGAAATTGTGGGCATGACAGGTAATTCAGTAACTCAACTCCATCTCATCAGTCCAACTTCTTTGCTGAATTTCCCTCAGAACCTGCCAGCAAGTGCATGGACCTGTGTGGTTTTGTTCTGGGAACATCCCTGCAGGTACAGGTCTCGGTGTGTTTGCCCTCATGAGCTGCCTGGGAGCCAAGGCATTGTTATTCCTGCTCTTCAACTGAAAGTGATATGAAGCACAAGGGAGGAAATAGTTTGTCCAAGACTGCATGTTGTGTTTGTCATCTGGAGTGTGTGCCTCCCAAAAAGTGGTATCACTGGTCTGTTCCTTCTCCTTTGTCCTCTGCATACAAAAAATCCAGGCACCAGATGGTGGCCATCACTTTTCACTCTAGAATATCAGCCATTAGTTTCCTTATGGTATTCAGACTGATTTCTTGGGAAGGAACATTCTTTATACCTCTGATCATGAATAGAATTGTCATAATGACATAAATGCAAAAAGAAAAAGTACACCACAAATCTCACAGAATAATAGCTACTTAGCAGAGGGATTGAGAAGGAAGTTCCCATGTGTTGAATTGGTCTGCATTCCAGTGGCACAAATATTTATTTTCATTTTCCCTTTTTTTTTTTCCTTTTTTCCCCTCTTTGTCTCTAGATACCAGGAGGTATCTAGATACCAGGAGATACCAGGAGGGTCTTTTCAGTATCAGTGTATGCCTAGCTCTGTTGCTATATAGCTAAATGTGAATGCTTGCTCCTCATAGCTACACATAATCCTTCTCCAAACCAGAGCAGAAACTCAAAAGCAATGGATAGAATTACCAAATTACACTCGAAATCTCCCCAAAAGGAATTCTTTTATGAACAGCATAGAACACCTCTTGTTTGACTGCACTACACATGCAAAGTATTAAACTACTTTGTGGGTTTATAACCAAAATTACTACAGTACAAGTGCAAAAGAAAAAGAATCTGTAGGCTCTGTAACTTTCAGGATAACAGTGAAACACCACAATTGCTGCATGCCTGAAATTCCTATTAAACAAAGAATATATCTGTTTGCTTGACTTTGCAACCCTTCGTCTAGACCTATAGAAAAGGCAGATTGTGTGCACATGCATATTAGGGTTCCAGTATGGATTTCTTTCTTTATAATGTATTCTTTTGTTGTGGAAATTCTTGGACATGCTTAAGGCCAGCACCTCACAGCTAATAAAAAATCATGTATGCATGGAAAAATATGTGAAATTCCAAAATATTAGCCAAACTTATACTTTTGAGTCAGGAATTAATAGAAATATGAAGTGAGCTCTTATTTTTCTAGATCAGTTAATTCATGCTTCTCTCTTGTATCATTCAGATGGGAATACAGCAATTGCTTGACATTTAAAGATGCATGGAAGATACATTCATCTTGGTGAAAGAAAAGGTGATTTTTCTTTTCCTGGCAAGTAGTCTCCTGATGTATTTCTCCAGTAAGAAGAACTCAGGATCATCCTTAAATATCCCTCTTCAAAGCTGCTCTCTCTCACAGTGAAGGGCTGTGTTCCTTGTTACCAACTAGAGAAAACTTCCAGCTTCCTGTTATTTTTACCTTTCCTTAAACTGTGTTGTCTTTTCCTTATCCCCTTCTTAGTCTGTGATTCTCATCCTACCCTCTTTGTATGCCTAGTTTGCTTCTTAAATCTGTCTCAAACTGCTCAGGCTTCTCAAATGAGGAATTCTCAGTCTGTTGGGTTGTACTGCACTGAGTGCGGTAGATCCAAACTACCACTTCTGTGCTACTGTGGTATTTATATTGCATGATACTGTGATAATAGGATTTTGGGGAAGTTGTAATATTGGGACTTTAACACCAATTACAGCTCAGCTCAGAACCTTTCTCATTTGGATGGCGTAAGACATCCTGTGAGACATTTAAACATGCAAAAAATTTTGTTCGTTTTTTACCACCAACTTTGTGACTGTGTTCAATACCACAGCAAGCGTTAAACACAGATAGTTCAGGGAGCTAATCCAATGACCAAATAATAAGGGAATTTTTAGTTTCCATTTTAAAATTATGGAGAAGAAATCAACAAATACTGAGTGTACTGATGACACTGTGTGAGATCTACCAAATGCTACATAAAAATTATCAAAACAGATTACTCTTATTTGTAAGGCTTTCCCAGATGAAGAATCAGTTGTTTAATCAACATTTGTGTGATGCATATATTGTCATCTGAGAATGGCCACTTGTGTCTTGCAGTTTGATCACTTTCCTTAATAAAACTGGATATCAAGTTAGTTCATGTATTCATGAATCACAAGGGATTCAAAATGCAAGGGAAAAAAGAAATAAAGGCTTTTAAAGAAGTTGAGCTAGAGAAATAAATGAAAAATGTGTGGTTGATGTTTGTTTGTTTGTTTGTTTTAATAAATTATCTTTTTATGAACACACTGATATTGCCAAATCTACAATACACAGTAGGGACTAGTGCTTGGACCTAAGTACTGAGAAATTACTTCTAGTTGTAAATGATGATTTTCCCTGCAAATGGGCAACTTAGAGAATAACTGAATGTCTCCATAAAAGCAAAACTGTCCTATTTTCCATTTACAGAATAATATTAAAAATTCAGAGGTTTGTCCTTCTCCAAGGGTTTCTAAATGGCTGAATTTATCCTTGATGTGTACTGTGTAGGTTCTTCACTCTTGCTACCCACATGACTTCTTCGACTAACACAACTCAGCGTCTGTTTTTACTCTTTTAGTCTCAACCTGGGTTAAATAAGGCAAGCTGTTAATACTAATGTTTTTAGCAGAATGTAAAATAACAAAACATGTGCCAGGTTTCCTTGGATCTGAGTAAATACTTTGACATTGTACAAATTGCTTCATGTCCTTGTATTGAAATCTCTGGGGTTATTCTTATACTATGGAGTTATTTATACTTGTGTGTGCAAAATCTGCAAATGTACCAGGTTAAATGATAAAATTGATCACATATAAGTAATAACATTTGTTTATTAGAGTTTTAATTGTGACATACCTGTGTGAAAGTTACGTCAGTGTGGATTGCCCTGTTGAACTAGGCACTTTTTGTTTTTCTGTTAGGAACTTCAGTTTTCAGTAATCACAGCCTTAACTAGCGTTGAAGCAGCAAACTGAGGTGGTCTTGTGGATCTGACTGGAAGTTTTAAAATCCCGTAGAGTTAACATGGTGTAATTGGTAGTGTTGGTTAATTTAGAAAAGATTAGTTTAAATTAATTTCAGAGGTAACAGTAAGATATGTCATTTCTTCTCAATGTGGTTGTTAATCCCCAGCTAAGTGTCAATAATGAATTGAAAGGTGATAGCTTCAATATCTTCAGCAAGGTCTATGAAACAATTTTTCTCTCATTCCCAAATTATCAGTGCAATATTGCATTTCAAACCATTAAAGAACAATGATATTTTGTATCAGAAAATTGAGAATATTTTCTGTCCTCTCTAGGCCTAAAATGGACTCTGCTTCCCTAGCCACAAAGAGTTTTTAGTCATTGTAGGATGTAATATTGAAAGAAAGCCAAGGTCTCAGCTCTTTGCTGCACAAATACTTTCCAAGTTTCTTTACATTTCTATGGTTTGTGAATGGAAAGCAAGCATTTTAGAAGAACCAAACAAGAAGCAGTCAAACTCACTGTATTTACTGTTAATACATTGACTAACACAAATACTAAATTATTTATATGACCTCCATTATCCAAATGTAAGGTAATTATGGCCTTTAAAAATTTTAACATTCTGCTTTACAAGAGTTTAGACATAGTGGCTTATTTCATTCTTAAAAAGAATAATTAACAGAGGCTAAATTTATCCTTTGAACTCTAAATGAAGCAAATACTCTTCACAACTTTTTGTGACATCCATTGCATTGGTGTACAAGTTTTCTATGAATTCATTTTTATTTATTGAAGTCAATTTAAGTTCAACCATATTTGTTAAACGGCAAACCTTCTTCTTGAATGCCTTTATCATGGCAAAGGAAGAACCTATTCTCAGGGTAGCTCACCTTTCCATATGAACTACAGCCTTTCTTTAAGTGTGAGTGTCTACATGGACTACATAAAGATGAGAGATCAAGACAGCTACAAAAGCATGTGTGGGAGAAGTGCTGCCTGAGTGCCATGTTTCATCCTGTCTTCAAGGGGCTTATAAGCAGCTAGTCAAGAAGGCATTTAGTCCTATATTTATTGAAACTCCAGTGACAGTCTTATTACACAGTGGAATTTGCTTTCATACAATGAATATATTTGAGTTCTGAGATGTCAAACAAAGCATTTCTCTTTGAGATGATGGGTGCTTGAATGGCTCCTGCAGGAGATAGAATGACATTCCATGGGACAAAAGGGATCAGCTACATCTTAAATAGTTATTATATGCCTATGACAGCAGCACGAAGGCAGCTGAGAAGGTAAATACAGACATAACAGCATGCAGATGATGTTGCAGACTGTTTTGCCAAATCAACCACAAAATACATTCAACTCTATGTCTCAATGGTATGCAGAGATGTTGAAAAGTTACACAGTTGGAGTGCTGTGCTCTCAAAGTTTTATCTGCTTGATATATAATTTAATGTACATTTTACTGTGTTATTTTCATTCTTTCCTTTATATCCACAGTTACACCTACACAAGCAAAGACTGAGGCTCCAAACTAACATGATCTTTTCCTCTGTGTGAATACATTTTTCTTCTTAGAATAAACTAATTTTCTCCGAATTTGAAATGCATTTTGGTTGAAATAACAGAGCGCTGAAATTTCTAAAACTAATATTACTATATTTAGATTCTTTTAATGAAATAATCTGCATTTCTGTGTTTGTCTAAACAAGATAGATGAGACTTAGCAGTCAGTCTCTCTGTGGTTTAGACAAATGCAGGGCTTATTTTTAATGGTGTGAACAGAATTTCATTACAAGTTCACAGAATTGCTCACACATCACAAAGGTAGCATATAACAATATTCATCAAAACCATAGGAATTTACCACAGAGAGTGGCACTGTTTCTATGAAAAAGCAAGATCACAGTGGAGATGTCTCCTTCGCAAACCACATGGTTTGTTTGGAAGTGTTCTTAAGAAGTGTGACTGCAGTCCTGAGCCTGATTGCTTCTGTGTAGACTTGTTCAAAAAGAGGGATGAACAGGATAAGATTTCATATGATAGTGCAAATCAGACAGCTGGGTAACAAACCGTACAGTATGACCTTGTTTCTTGTGAAGGACAACAGTCACTGGTACTGAGCATGCTGTTGAAGATAGTTACAGGGAAAAGAGAAAGGAGGGCCATTACATTTAGATACCAGAAAGGTAGTTCTGGAGGTGGAGAGCAGACAACAGGATAAGGGTATTTATAACTACCTTATACTTCTTGTGGTTCCGACAGAAAAGTCCACTCTAGTTAATGCAGAGTTTCAGATTTATTTTGATGTCTTGAATCAAGATTGTATCCATTTCACAAAAATATAATTTTCCTGAAATGTCTTCTTCCAGGTACTCTGATTGTAGTGTCAGTCTGAAACCCAAGCTAGTAGAAATCTGATCTCCACATTCACTGTGGAAGGGCACTAAAGAAATCTTACAGGAAAACTAGGAGGAATTTGTGAGCATAAGGTAAGAAAACACAGAGTTCTTTTACAAAGCTTAAGAAAAATTCATTATTGCTCAGTATACATGAAGAATTGATGAACCCTCTATCCAGTCTCGTTTAAATACAAATGGTAAATAATATTACTTTCCAGTTGAAAACACTCACTGGTTCTGAACATTCCTTCACTACACTAGAGGGCAAATATAGCCCTTGAAGTCTACATTTGGGAATCTTGAGAGTAGACTTCAAAGTCTGTTGACTAATGCTTCTGGCAATCTAAAAATGTTAGATTCTTTCTGTGATGTTTTGCTAACTGAGGTTGCACGGTGGTAAAATTAACCTAGAGTATTTACAGGTGACTTAAAATATGTATAAAATATTGAATTATATAAGAATATAATCCTAATATCTCTCTGTGAGAGAATTGGTGAGAATAGCAATTAAATGATGTTTGTGAATTTTTTACATCCTTGTGTTAAAGATGCTATACACAGCAAGTGCCAAATATGATGATTATCGTCAGCAATATGCTTCTGACTCTAGATGATCAGAGGGCAAGTCCTTGAACAGTGCTGCACAGGACAAACTGCTCATCATTGAATCTCTTAAAATTTTCATTATTCATGTTAAGTGAATTAAGGAAACAGCTTAAGAACTACATTTTCTTATTTTCTTAGATTTTATTTCTCTAACATAATTGTTGTGAAACCAGCTTTAGGATTGGTTTTGCTTTCATTTACCTCAAAATTGCTTGCTTTGAAGGCTCCCCAGGGAAGTGATCACAGAACTGAGCCTGAGAGTTCAAGAAGCATTTGGACAATACTCTCAGGCACATGATGTGACCCCTGGGGATGGTCCTGAGCAGGGCTAAGGGAGTGATGATCCTCGTGGGTTCCTTCCAACTCAGCATATTCTGTGATTTTGTCATTCTGTGATTGTAGGTTTTCTCTGTGAGCAGAAACAGTGATGGATTATTGTTGCTTATTGGAGTCTGCCCGAGCACTCAGAAGTGTAACTACAGCTAATGTTTGCACAGTTGATGCAGTTTCAGTTTGGGGACAGGTTTGCTGACTGCATGGTTTTTCCCTAAGATTTTATGCAGTAACTTACAAAGACCACAGAAGCTCAAAAAGGTCTAGGAAATAAATACTACATTGTCTTGAGCCTCAGTTAGGATTTCCTGTTATCTGTCTGTATCTGATGATAATTAAGAATTGTGAATCACAGTATTCACACAAGTAATAAATCCTTAAAAATTGAGTTGTGGTATATGCCCTTAAACAAACCTTGTATGTTCAAGTCTTATGATAAAATTCCTTAACACGTATATCCAGTCTTCTTTGAAGAACAGCTCTGCCTGAGTAATTACCCAGGGATAAGTGAAAATGCTTCTGTTTAAGTTTTTGGATGAAGCTCACATTCACCTCAGAGGTTTCGGTTTGGCAGCAAAGATGATGGAGAGTCGCTGATATTCAGTATTTGAAGAAGGAGTGCAATGTCTTAGAGAACTGTACTTTCACATTATAAGACAAGATCAACATAGATGCATGTGTATGCTCACACATGGGTCTGAGAAGAGGGTCATCAATAGTATTGTCTTTAAAATGAAACTTGAAACTTCATTAGACACAGCATAAAAGATACATTTATAATAGCTTAATACAATGGTCCCCTACTGTCCTGGTTTTGGCTTGATTAGAGTTAGTTTTCTTTCTATTAGTAGGTACACTTCTGTGTTTGGGGTTTAGGATGATAATAACTTGATAACACTCTGCTCATTTAGTTGTTGCTGAGTAGTTCTTACTCTAAGTCAAGGACTTTTCAGCTTCTCATGCTCTGCCAGAAAGGAGGCTTGGGGGCACAAGATGGGAGGGGATGCCGTCAAGACAGCTGACCCAAACTGGCCATAGGGATATTCCATAAGATATGGTGTCATGCTCGACATATAAACTAGGGAAAAGCTGGCCAGTAACTGGGTGGGCCTTGACTGGTTGGTGGTAAGCATTTGGTCACGTCTTTTTTGTGGGGTTTATTTCTCTTTTTGTCCACTGACTTCTTTTTTTTTTTCTTTGAATTTTTATTTTCATATTATTAACCTGATGGTATCTGTATGCATCTGGAAGTAGAATTATAAGCCTTTTTTTTCTTTTCCCTTTTTGGCTCTCTGGTTTTTTATGTTTGTGTATATATGTATGTATATGATATAATCACAGAATATGCTGAGTTAGAAGGAACGCACAAGGATCATCGAGTCCAACCCTTGGCCCTGCACAGGACCATCCCCAAGGGTCACATCATGTGCCTGAAAGTATCATCTAAATGCTCCTGGAACTCTCTCAGACTTGGTGCTGTGACCACTTCTGTGGGAAGCCTGTTCCAATGCTCAGCCACCTCTGGGTGAAGAACCTCTTTCTAATATCCAACCTAAGTCTCCCCTGACACAACTTCAGGCCATTTGCTTGGGTCCTGTCACTGGTCACCACAGAGAAGAGATCAGTGCCTGCCCCTCCTCTTCCCCTCACAAGAAAGTTGTAACTGAAATGAGATCTCCTCCAGGCTGACCAAGCCAATCGACCTCAGCCACTTCTCATATGGCTTCCCCTCAAGGCCCTTCACCATCTTCACTGCCTCCCCTTGGACACTTTCTAAGAGCTGAATACCTTTCTTACATTGTGGTGCCCAAAACTGCACACAATATTTCAGGTGAGGCCGCCCCAGTGCAGAGCAGAGCGGGACAATCCCCTCCCTCGACCAGCTGGCAATGCTTTGCCTGGTGCCCCCCAGGACATGGTTGGCCCTCCTGGCTGCCAGGGCACTGCTGACTCATATTCAAGTGGCCATCAACCATGATCCCCACCTCCCTTTTCATGGCACTGCTTTCCAGTATCTCAAACTCCAGTCTGTTCGTACATCCTGGGTTGTCCCACCCCAGGTGCAGAATCTGGCACTTGCTCAACTTCCTTGTTCAGCTTCCTATGGCTGGTGATTGCCCAGTCCTCCGATTTGTCAAGGTCTCTCTGCAGGGCCTCCCTGCCTTTGAGGGAGTCAACAGCTCCTTCCAGTTTTGTATTGTCTGCAAACTTGCTTAGTATCCTTTCCAGTCCTACAGGTTCTTATCGTTTTGTCATTCTTTATTGGAGAGGCTTATTTGATTGTGAAATCAATTAGGAATTTCTGTGTATGAAATTGTTATCTGACTGACTTCAACATAAAAGTTATTATGGTAGTGTTACTTAATTGTATAGGGTTTCCATATGAGAGCAAATTAGGCTTTTATCTAATATTTTCATTAAATATAGTCTGGAGCTACTTACTTCTGCATCTCCAAATAGTAAAAGCTAATGTATCTAATTTATAAGAGGGGGTTGAGATCAGTGCTTCTCTTCTTCCAGTATTACATCTATTTAACTCTGTTGACATGAGTAGTTCTTCTCCTTCTATTAATAGCTTCTGGATGTTTGCTAAGCAGAAATTCAGAGTTCCTTGTCTGACTGTTGTCTCAAGAATCCTTAGTACACTAGCGATACCTTAAATCAAACATTTTAATTATCCAAATGTGACACTTAAAAACTGATTTCAAGACCTGAATGTAGTTTTTCTGGCATGTGCCATGGACTTCAGAGGAATAGTACACAGGGTTAAGAGCCTCAGTGGAACAGTAAACATAATAGTACTTGGAGGATAATGGACAAGTTAATGTCCTCCACTGTTCCCTGTCAGGGTACCTCAGAGCTCATGTACACTAGAGCACTGGGTAAATAGGATATTGTATTCTTTATATCTTTATTCAGTCTACTGTTTTAGTTTTGCAGTAATTTCATTTGCCACATTTTTTTTTTTTTTTTGTAGAGGCGTAAGAACATTTCATAGGGATCAACTGTTACTGATTTTGTATCTCTAAATAGATAACTCATCCACATGGAACT
>JAWWLT010000092.1:23802452-23815711 GCA_035040995.1 Premnoplex brunnescens
ACAGATGGTGGATATCATATATGTTTGACTGTGTTACTATGACCAGTCAGGGTCTGGGGGTTTTAAATGATCTTGAATGCTTTTTATCATGTGATTTCATGTGAAGATTTATCAAGAGTGAAGATATGACAATTGCTTAAAAAACTTGGCTAGAAAGGCCATGTATGGAAAACAAATGACCATCAGTTAATTATTCTTTTTTATAAAAGTAGATACATCGATGAGTCAAAGGTAGTCAAAAGAGCTGGACTAAATACTTTATTCTCTCTTCAACATTGAAAACTGAATTGCCTTATCTGAATGCTTAACCTGAACAATCTGAATGGATATAGTTAGAGAAAATCAGCAGAAGGAATAATTTAATTTTTTTATTATTATTTTAGAGCTCAGTAAATATATTTCTTTTAAAAAATCACTTTAAAGTGGCATTTATTTGCATTTAAATATATGTAATTAAGCACAACTACCACCAAATTCATTGTTTCCATCACAGTTAACATTGTTGACATTGTTTATCTCTCACTAAGCAGCTCCTTGGACAATGTTCTGGAATACACTAAAAATATTTATGTAATCTTACATCTTCAGGAACGAGTCAATGATAGTATGTTTCAGCATTAGTATGCAAAAGGTACTTTATTGCTATGTAAACACGCTGTTGTTGCTAATCTTTGGTATGATGTGGTACAGGGTATGAAAGCAAATCCACATATAGCTCAATACATGGCTCTTAAATCCTGACTGGGAATAGAGTTAAGGCAAGACTGAGGGCATGAAATAAACAGTGGCCCAATCTGTCAGGAAGCAATTTATATTCTCTCCTTCCCAGATAAAGGATCCCTTTCTCCATAGTGCTTTGTTTTCTTGTGATAAGATTCTAAGGTAAATACTTCTGAAGCCTACCCAACTTTATTAGCCTTTCTGATACTTAAATATTTCCTCAAATATGTAGCCTCTTTGTGTAACATCTTGGGAGCCAGACCACTTGTTTTTAGGATGATGTTTACTCCCCAAATGGTGGGCAATCAAGTCTTATTACTGTGTGGCTAAACATGTCATTAATGTTTGCTCAACAACAGCAAACAATATGTACAAAATATGTACAAATATATACAGCTCAAGCTGTACATACACTGTTGCATGAGACTCTGGGAGGGCCACTGATCTCTGTTCTTAGTGTCTCATTTTGCAAAGACATCAAAATTGTTTGATTGAAGATTTTGAGGACTGTGTTCAGGTTCTGCTCAGGGAAGAGCTGGAATAAGTGGAAATCGAAAATAGAAATAATAAAGAAATATTTATCACATTAAACAAATATCACTCTGCAATATAAACATCCTCTTAGAGATTTGAAGGACATATTCACAGCCTGGTTAAAACCAGAGTAATAAACACAAGCAGATGAAATGTCTTCTCTAATAAAATGCCCTTGTCATAGAACCATAGAATCGTGTTCGGGTTGGAAGGGACCTTTAAAGCTCACTTTGTCCAACTCCCCTGAAACGTCTTCAACTAGACCAGGTTGCTCACAATTCCATCCAATTTGGACTTGAATGTTTCAAGGGATGGGGCGTCTATCACTGCTCTATGAAACCCATTCTAATGTTTTAGCACCCCACTTTAAAAAATTTCTTCTTTATATCTAATCTTATTTTACCATTTTTTAGTTTAAAACCATTACTGTAATGATATATTTGCATCCTTGTAAAGAGAATGGGAAGAGTATGGGGCCCGTAATGAAATTTAGTGCACCAGGAAACACAAAAAATAAGGATCTTTAGATCTTTAATGAATCAGCTTATGTGTACTTTTAACATAGTAACAAAAAACTGAAGGTAAAACAAGGAGAGAATCACAATTGTTTTCCAGGGAGGAAATCAATGTCAAGGGTCAGGAAGGAATTCCTTTCCCCTCTGTACAGCATTGCAGTTAGGAAGTTCACTGTCTTTCCCTATTCTCTACTATTCTAAGAGTTAGGATGAATCTATAACTAGTTGGTCTGTTATCTACCATTCTTGAAAATTAATTAATATTTTGAATAGATGGCACAAATATAAGTTAATTTTCCCAGAAACTTGACTTGAAATGACCTGATAAATATCCTTCACTATGACATTTTTTCTGCATACAGTTAGTCTCTGGAAGGTGATAACATGAATTGTACACAGGCTGATATAGCCTCTGTCAAATATCTCTGGCTGTAGAAATTGCAACTCACTTTGACATGGTGTTCTGGACCAGTAGTGATGCCTCACACTAGTGCCATAAATATTATGCTTCCTGTACATTTTTTATTTGATAATTACTTGACCTATGTCCTTTGAAAATTCACAATCTAATGAACAGCTGTAGGTTACTCAGAAGACACAAGAGAATTTTTTTTCCATTTTAAAGACAAATTTCTTTGGGCATTCCCTTCTAGCTGAGCTAGTTGGATAGAAATCCTTTCTTTCCTCCATCCCACACTAACAATTCTGGAACAAAAAGAGAGTCCTCATCAATCCTCTTCAATCAGTTATGCACACTAGGAAAAATACAAATATTGTATCAGAGAAGTTGCCATAGAAGCAGTAGTTGGATGAAAGCCTTGAGTCACTACCTGTAAAAGTAGTTTGACAGAAGTTCTAAGATGTAGGAGGCAGCATCAAAATCAGGGTATTTCAGTTGGGCTTCATCCTCCAATAAACCTGCTGTAAATCTGCACTGTGTATGTTATGCAACAAAGTAGGCAGTTCCATTTGCAGTGTATATGCACCTTTATTTCCAGGTGATTTTGCTCAGATTCACAAATGGGGACTATCTGTTCAGTGGTAAGACTGGATGGTATAAAACTGTCATGGAAGAAAATTTAGTAAAGCAGATTAATTCTGCAAAGGTATATTTATTTTGGGGACATGCAAATTCAATTGCATATTGAAGTTGTGAAAATCAGACCCAAAGGGGTGTGAACATCGACCTTTTTAACACCATATAGTCTGTATAGAGCATTTTTCATTTTTAACCTAGGGAACAAGAATTCTAATAAGCAGAATCAAAAGAGGAAAAGCAAGCAAACACACCCTTCTCCAAAAACAAAGCCAAAAAACAATAAACAAGCATTTCATAGGATTGAAACTCAGACTTCAGCCTGTATTTAATGAGAGTTAGAATTCCATGTTCTCTGGGAGCAGTTTATTCTAGAGCTGCTAAACTGCCTTCTCTGCCTCATCTGCTGCTGGCCTGTGCTAAAGGCAAAGACAGTCCGTACGTGGTTCAATATTGTAACTTAGCTGGTAGTTACAGAAAGTTATTCACAGATCTCTTTAGTTCTTTGACATGTCTGTTTCCATTTTTCTTACCTAAATGAAATAAAAATAGGGTTCACATTCTGATCCTAGTTACTCCACTGTAAACTTGAAATATTTCACCAATGAAAATTATTCTAAATTCATGTCAGGACAACTGGATATATCTGGCAGTGCGGTAAAAAAAAAAAAAGATAATAATGTTGCTTACAAAGCACTGTAATTTTTATGAACTTTACATTGTTTCCAGGGGTAATATACCGCATTAGATCTGTTTGTATACATGCATGTTTTTTATTTATTTTTTTTTTTAAACCAAAGATGATTGATAAGAAGTCAAATAAAGAAAAAATATTTTCTGCTAAATATATAGTATAAGGTGGGTATAGTACACACCATACAGTATGCAGCATATAGTATATAGAGCTGATGATCTAATAGGATCCTGATATCCCAGGAAATGTCTGATTTATATGACTTTTGCTTTTTTTGTTTTTCTCATATCTACATGTCTAGGAGGACACGTATGGAAAATATTTGAGAGCTCTGTTCAGCATTTCTTCCTTGCACTCAACCTCTGTTCTTCATAGAGCCATCTTCCTGCAAGCAGGCAGCTTATTCTACCAATCTCTTGACTTCAACTAAAATAAATGGCAAAGCTTCATGTTCCTGATAAAAAACTAGAATGAATCTGTTATGTGGTGAACAATATATGCCACACTTTAAAAAGCTGAAGAGTTTGGATTCTTTCACTTTGATATGTTACTTTGAATCCCACCAACCTGTCCATGATTTTTATTATCAAGATATTTGTTAATAAAACTACCAAAATTTAAAGCAACATCAATTTGGTAAAGAATACTACTCTAAAACAAAAATTAGAAGTAAAAAATTTCTTTTTCTCAGTTATTTAAACCTTGTGATTACTTTCTTTTGCTATGGCCTCTGTGATTTTTTCATCACAGTGATTGTCTTCTCAATCATACAGCTTTCAATGGTAAGACCCAGTCAGTTCCAACTGAAAGACAGTTCTCAGAGGAAGTCCAATTTGCATCCAGTTCTTTAGGCAACATTAAAATCTCTTCTTAGTGGATTAGGAGCATGATTGAATAACAGCTTCATTTATTAAGATGAACCTCCACATAAAAAAAAAAAAAAAAGAAAACTGCCTAAAAAATCTCATCACTATACAAGAAGGTAAAATATACTAAGAAATGTATCTGCCTTTGTTTTATATTATGTTGTTATTAATTGTGTATAGTTTACATAAGGAGTGTTCTGGTTCCAGTTAACTCCTGTTACAATTAATTGGCAGTACTATAGGAGTTACTAATAATATCACCACTATCACATGCAGTTTGTATTATAACAGCTCCATTATCTAAATCAGGTAGCTCTCTCTGGCAGAGCTCATGTTTTCCTTCCAAAAGTTAATACCCTTAAACTGTGCAATTACTCCACGTGACAATACACTTGTCAAGCTACATTAAAACTAGAGTCTTGGGATCTATTTCAGTAACTTCTAAATGTATACATAAAAATGGAAAAGTAAAATGTCCCAGAAGAACCATGGAACAGGTTGAAATCAGAATATTGGCTACTTGTTTTGCTAACACAAAATGCTTTTAGCAAATTCTCAAATTTGCCAAAATTCACAGCCGCTTATTTTGTTAGTAATGGAGATTCTCTCAAGGGCTTTGAAGAATTAGGGTTTTTATCCAGCAAGGTATAGAATAGCCTTAATCTATATACATGTTCTAAAAATGTCATGAGAACAGACTCTTATGTAAGCCTTGTGTTTCTTCTGTTTTTCACTATTTGTTTTGGTTTGATCAGATCAGAAGTATCACTCTGATACTTCTTTGGCTACAGAAGACAGTCAATTAACCAAACAGAGAAAAAGTAGGGTTTTTTTCGTACCAGGTCTCTGTAAGGGAGAGCTCAGCTCAGCTAAGGCTCTATGCTGAGTATTTCAGGAACAGAAGCAGCTCTTATCTCAATTAAACTGTTTTACTCAATGCCATTCTATCATTCTGAGGGAAGGAAGAAGAAAATCAGGTGGAAATCATTTTCTGTTGCCAAGAGACCAGAGGCCTTTTAAATTGCTGTTATGGTTCCAAAGTCAGTAACAATTATTATCATAATGTCCTGTAACATTCTAGTGACTTTCCATTGGTTTGAAAATGCCCTATTTAGCTGGTTATCAGATGTCTTTTCTTCTGTGCTGCCATGGTCTTAACCAGTACTTTTTTCTCTTTCTTCCCTGGAAGGCTTCTGTTTCTCTAAATGTGGAAATCCTTGGTGCTTTTGAGTCCCTACTGTTCCCATGCCATTCTCTAATTCTATTATCTCCTTTTTTTCCTCCTTCTTAGATGCTGAAATGCTTTCGAAAATACTGGTTTTGTCACACTTGAAAATATTTTTTTTAGTGCCTTATGTTTCATGTGGAAACTTGTGTTTGATATCTGTGATAGCTGCCGAACTTTCATGCTTTAAAATATACAGTGAATACTTTGACTTTACGTTTACTATTCAATCAAACACTGTAACTAAAAAAAAAAGAAAATTATTAGAATGTCTTCAATATAGAGAGCCTTAACCGTACTTTTTGGATATATCTGGATTTATGGGTTATTGTCCATATCCAGTGTGTAGAAAATCCTGTGTGAGCTTTGTAAAGTGTCAAGCTTCATTTAAATCTGGTTTTTTAGAAGGAAATCTTAGTGTACATTTCTTATCATGAAGATTATGGCAACAGGGTACTTAACTATGTACTTATGGTACTTCTAATAAGTCAAACATTTGTCATGATTCCAGTTTTACACAGCTTTTTCGGAGAAGATGAACCAACTCATATTACTCAAGTCACATTTCTGAAAGATGGCCAGCCTCTAGCTGGTGCAAATATGAGGATGTGAAGAGGTGACACATATGAAGAGTACAGAATTCTAAAGGCTCGGCCTGTGATTTAATCTTTTAAAATATCTGCAGTCTATTTGGAGTACAATTCCCTCAACTGATTTTTAGATTTTTTCAAAGTGCAACTATGCTGTATGGATTTCTTGTCCATGCAATACTCTGGTAGAACTTCAGATGTAAAGAATCTGTGCCTTTCTTTGATGAGGCCCCTGTTCCTACGGAAATTGCTCAAAGCCTTTTCAGCTGAAAACAGGATAAGATGCCACACATTTATTTTACAGTTTTACCATTCCTAGCAGGGCTGCAAAGGTCAAGAAGGGGTTTAAGGACACAAATGAGGATCCTTATTTATACCAAGCAGACAGTACTAGGAACTGACAAGTCCTGAAAAGCTACACGGAATATCTTGGACCTTTCTTACCCCTACTTGTCCCTAGTGTAAAGAGAGTGGGTAGACTAGAATATGTTCATCTACAGTCACTACCTTCTGTCCTTCCAGTAGGATCAACTGAAAATGGAAATAACTTATTTTGATGCATCAGACGTCACATGCAGAGTTATAATATCTGAGGACCTTGATGCAGAGTTGCTTTCAAGCTGGAGGGGTAGGTATCATCAGAGCTGTGTTGAATTAGGGTATTCTCAGCCTGAGTCGTGGTTGGTAATGAGTAGTATCTTTCTAAGAATCTCCGTTTGTCATAAAGCAAGGTCTTAATACATATCAACAGGGGAACCACTTAAGTCAAAGCAGCAAAATGTGGGCCTGAAGCCACAAAGGGCTAATTTTACATTTTGTGTACAAAACAACACAGATGAAAAGCATTTGGATGCATGCTTAAAGAACCCAAAGTGGAATTATGCTATTTGATCAGTCATAAGTAATATAACTTGGTCTGAGTATTTAAAATGACACCACTGGGAGTCCACACTAAATCTATGGGTAAATTCAAATACTGAACACATTCAAGAGAACTGGGATTTTTATATAAATATTCAGTGAGCTAAAAACATGTTAACTTTATTCAATAAATTATTCCTTGTTACTGACTCTTTCAGCTCTAAAGCTAAACAATCAGAAAATATTTTTTAAACCTCCATCTGAAAGTCAAATCAGATAAATCTTACTGAATAGAAACATTCAATTCTTTAAAATTAAAACCCAGCCAAACCAACAAAGAAGCATAAAAAAAAACAAAAAATCTCACAGCAAACAAAATATACCCCACCTGTATTACCAGTATTATTAGCATTTATTAATGCTGAATGGGATAATGTCCTAAAAATAACTTCAAAAATAAGTGTAACCATCTTGTTAACTGTAGTGGCATAGTTTTCTCTACTGTGAAAATTTAATTGCAGAAAGGACATCATTCAATGGGTAGAAAAATGGTAGCAAATTCTGACACAGCTTTATCTTGTTTGTCATAAAAGTTAGGTGTAAACACCACCAAAGCAGTGGTTAAAGCATGTATCATAGTATCACATTTTAAAATAATGTGTGAAGATGATTAATTATATTACACAATTATTTAAAATGCTATTTAGTAGTGTAACATCACTGGGAAAAAAAAAAAAAAAGAAAAGAAAGAGAAGGAAAAGTAGAAAAAATGTTCATGCTGCAACATACTGACATATAACAGGTTTGACAACAAGAATAGAGAGACTCGGCAGCATTTCTGTTAATCAGTTAAGCCACTATGTTTTCAAATAATAGGGTAGCAAGACACTGTGTTTCAGGTACAACTCAAGCACTGCTACAGTGGGCCCTTGCAGAGTCACACAATTTTTAGCAGAGCTGCCTTTCCCACTGCAAAGTTCATTGCTCATGATATAGACGTGGATTCTTTTAAGTTTTCACCTGTTTTGAAGTCCAGCATTTTACTTCCTTGGTCACGTCCAG
Source organism: Premnoplex brunnescens (assembly GCA_035040995.1). Taxonomy (NCBI): domain Eukaryota; kingdom Metazoa; phylum Chordata; class Aves; order Passeriformes; family Furnariidae; genus Premnoplex; species Premnoplex brunnescens. Next base: position 23,810,556 of record JAWWLT010000092.1, read on the forward strand.
CACACAGATATGAGTAAGATTCATTACGCATTGCCACAACAGGACAAAAATTAAATACATGTTAATGCACAAATAGTTTAACAGCTTAAGTGTCCACACACCATTATCGAAAATTAGGTTAAAAAACCCCCAAACAACAACACTACCACAGAAACCCATATTTTTTAAAAACATTCTGCTAGTCCCTGTAATAACAATATGACACTTGGAACACCAGCAGCAGAGGAGCCTTTATTTCCTAGTCCAATCTCACAAGGTTGGTAGAAGGTAGCACCTGTCACTTGGCAAGGCCACGTCATTGTTCATCCCACTAAATTCTCTTTGTTTCACTGCATTAGAAATACAATGCAATTACCTACCCAAAATGCAACTGAAGAACAGTGTGTTTAATTAAACAACAAGGAAGATAAAGGGATTGGGATTTGAGCCTACTGAGATTACTCTACCCTTTGCTAGCCATTCCAGTTACCATTTGCCTCTGGGAATATGCTACACATAAAATCACACCATGGCTACCTACACAGAGAAGCTAGAAAGTGACCTAAAAGCAATGTGCTGCCATCAGTTCTTCGAGGGCGGAAGAAAGAGAGAAGAGACATAGGAAAAGGAACATATGCAAAGGAAGCACTGGAAGGTAGAGTAGCACGTGTATAAGGTGCAACTGCAATGCTTTATAGTTTAGTGCAGGCTGATGCATTGGAGAGGAAAGAAGCAAACAGGTGTCTGTTGGCAAAGCAGACTGCTACAAGCAGTGCCATGACAAATGTGGTGGTTGTGTCTGCTTTAATACTTGGGCATGACTTCCTGCATGATAATCCCTGATCTGTAATTCTTTGTGTCAGCTGTGCTCAAGAGTATAGGTCTGGCCATAGTGTTAAATTTGCAAGTGATATTTAGAAACACACTAACAAGCAGAAAAGGCATATTTGGCTTCAGTGTGCACATTAAATATGAATATTTTATTCCATAGTTTTTGTTCAAGATACAAAGTCATCATACATATAGAGAGCATATATTTTTAAGTACTTCTTTATTATTAAGAAGCTTATTGAGAGAAAGGTGTTGTAAAACTCAATTTGAGGGTCAAATCCAATAAGAAAAGTTTGGAATCTTATACCTAAGCTTGGATTTGAAATCCTTAAAGATATGTAACTGTAGTAAAGACAAAATATTAATGTAGATTAGTTATGAATGTGTTTATTTGCAATGTGTTCATTCACTGTGATCCAGTTCAATAGTTCCTTTTGAAACAAGCCAAAATGTGTAGCCGTAACAATGCTGTCTTTAAGTTGCTGTTTTAAAACATTGTTTCTAAGTACTAAGTAAAAAAATCCCTATGCATGTGGAATTTTCCTTTTTTTTTTTTTTTTTCTTTTTTTTTTAACGTGTACTTGATTGCCTTTTGAAATTTTCAGTAGAGGTTCAGAAAGCAGTGGAATATTTCCTGTGAAGATCTTTGCAACAATAACACCACTGTCCAGAGTTCAGAATGATGAATTTCTTACTTTCTAAACCTACTGTTTCCTCCTTGTACTTTGCTTGGTCTGTGGATATTTAAATGTATGTATGTATTAAAATATATTTACTGGTAAATCCTTCTTATTGTCATGATTCTTAAATGTTTGAAAGGTACCAGGGAATCTTTTATGTTGTCTTGATATTTTCCTGTTAATCAGATAAAAGACAAAACCCCAATACCTGAATTCAGATCTCAGTTTTACAGTAGCATTTCTATTTGTGAAAAATTCAACCTTCAGGTTTTCATTTCCCTTTTCTCCTTTTGAATTGTGCTTTAGAGTTATGTTATTGAAGTTTTATAGAGTGAGGCAACACTACTTTTTAATACAGAAGGCTTAAACTAGCCCAATGATAAATTAAGCCGCAGAATGGCATAACTCATATGAGGATGTTACAAAACAGTTAATTCACAATTAATAACAACTAATTAGTGGGTATTTCACTTCTTTCTGGATGGAAAGTACCACTGAGCAGATTCCCATCTTCTCACATTCTCTTTGCAAGTACTTGACTTTTTGCATTGTTTAAAATACTTCCTCACTCAAGGCTCAATATAATAGAGCAGATGCTGTTTAGTTGGGAGCAATCACGTGTGACATTTTTTCACTTTCTTTCTTGCACTAACGCTAGCTTCTTAAAAAACAAAAGTCTTGCACTACTGAATACAAAAATCTGATTTTTGCAACATTTGTGTTGCTAATTTATAGCATTTCAGACCTGAGGAATAAACCCAGAAAAAGTTTAAAGTGCAAAGTATAAGCAAACATTCAAAGAAATACTTTCTTGCAGGATGGTCCCAAGGTATTCAATTTCTTGGAGAAAACAAACAAACAACGATAGAGTTTATCAGGAATAAATTTTATTGGCTGATAAACTTGGTGCTGGTAAATTTCAGCAAGAATTTATACTCCAAGTGTGTAGGTGCCAGTGTCCTATTGCTGGATTTGGAACTGGAACCCTATGCTGGAATGGCATTCCTTCCAAAAGTCCAGTTTTGTTTTTAACTGTTCTGCTCATAGCCTGCATTCACAAAACTCTGTCAGGAATATTGTCAGTGAAAGCAACAAGAGGTGGTACAAACCACTTTTTGGTACTCCAAATTTTGCCTGCTGCTTCTCTAAATTGGCCAAGAAGTTTAAGTTTTTTTTAAATGAGCTTTAATTAAAAACCAAACTGTGTATATTTATGGTACAATTTTCCTAAGTTTAGATTGGAATCCACAGCAGCCTCAGAAAGTGTACAAATAAAAGCACAAGACATCAGATTCTGTAGAGGGAAAGCAAAATAAAATGCTATTTATCATGTGTCTACAATCACTACTGAGTGATGTATAGTAATTACAAGATTTTTTTTTTTTTTTTAATTGACAGGCTTCTGAGACTGCAAGGAAAATTGGTGACAAGATGATGGATCGGTTTCACCATATTGGCTTGTTGATCCAACAAACTTTAAGTGGGTATTGGCATTTGTCATTCAGTTTTGGACCCCTACAGACTCCTACTGCTGATTAGTCAAATACTTGTAATTATTGTTTCAACAGCAGAGATTCCAAGATATTCTCAAGGGAACAAACTTTTACAGCATAACTTCAAAGAAGTGCTACCTAGTACTAGTTGAGTGAGAAGAAGTAAGCACATGGGAAAAGGGAAGAAATCAATAGCAGTGTTTGAGCAACTTAACCCTGTTGGCCCTTGCATGTTAATAGAGTATTTATGCATTTCTTCCCCAGCAGGAGGAAATTAGAATGATTAGCATTTTCTCTTTATCGACTCCAAATCTCAAATTGGAAAAATGTTTGCTTGTATTTTTGTTTATTCTCTTGAAAAGCTGTGACACTTGATGTGAGGCAGGACAATTTCTTATCATTTGTGCTTATTTCCTAGACTTTACTTCCAGAGAGTTTTCTTATCATCTACAGGCAGTCTGTTTTATGGAGATTAAAGGCAACTTAGTCAGGTAAGGAGGTTAAATGGAACCATCTTTTTTCTAATTGGAAAAATAGATAACAAACAAACTTGCATGCACTGAAATGCACCAGGTGCTTCCACAAATGGTATTTCATTATTAAAAAATGAGTCTTCCATGGTGAAAACTGAGACTGTGTAGGAATAGGATATGATTACAATATAGCTGGATTTGGGACATTTGTGACAGAGCAGATGAGGTATCCCAAAAAGGACTGGAAAAACTTAAGGTCCATGTGACCTGTAAGCTCTGCAGGAGAGAAGTGTGTGAGGTTTTGTTACATGTGAAAATACTTGTTGTGATATGAGAAAGATTGCTTGTTATTTTGCTCAGAGCTCTCCCAGTAATACAAATTCTTAAGCCATTCAAAATTCTGCAGAAAGACAAAGCAAGTCTAAAAATCTCCTTATGTGAGAAGAGCTGCATAAGACAGAGAAAAAAAAAGAATCAAAAAATTTCAAACTGAGAGTAAAGCACATCCTGCGTATATCACAAAATGGAGACTTCATCCCTCTCCAGACAGGTTGTACCCAACCTTTATGTAAATGTGCTGGGAAGCATCACGTAGATAGATTAGATGCCTCAGATTGCAGTTGCCAGTCCATCACTTTGAGAATGAGTGACTATATTAAAGAGGAAAGTTCACTAGGAGCTATTTTGAAATTAGCAAGAATTTCAATGTAAAACAAGTAAATCAAATTTTGGATATGGGAAAACTTGTGGTAAAGCAGCTATGCAGGAAATTATATGAAGGGTTTCAATAAATGACAGGCTGGACATCAGTTACTATTTTGTAAAAATCTTCCTCAAGGAAGACATAAGCAAAGATGGGATCCATAATAACTGCATTACTAGGAAAGTCTCATTAGAGCTACTACACTTGAAGTGTCAAAGAGTCTAGAGCAGTCTAACACATTCACAGAGTTCTAGAAAATATGTCTGATAGGAAGACAGTGAACAAATTGGGATTATTTTTTTCTAGAGGAAAAAATAAAAAAGAAGGGGACTAGCACAAGAAGAGTCATAGGAATGTTACTAAAGTGGGCATAAAATGCAGAGGAAAAAATTAAAATTAGACACTATGAAAAATTTTACAATAGAAGGAACAAAGAAGCATAGGGACATAATTCAGTCTTCATCAGGGGAGCTTAGCAAGCACTTACTGAACAGGGATACAGGGAACAGATTGGGCTTGAGTTAAAATAAAGTGGCAGATAGATGATGTGAGGTGGCTCTAAGCCTGGCTTTGCTATTCTCTTAAGAAAGAGGAAATTCTCTTAAGATGTTTTGGATGCAGTACTGAAAAGTATACTCAGTTTCCCTCATACTAAATTGGGAGAGGCTGTTGACTCCCTCAAATCCAGAGAGGCCCTGTGGGGAGTTCTTAACAAAGTAGGGGACTGGGAAATCACCAAACATATGAAGTTCAACAAGGACAAGCTCTGGATTGTACAGCTGAGACAGGAAAACCCTAGATGTTTCTATAGACTGGGGAGTGAGACACTGGAGTAGCCGTCTGGAACGGGCTCTGGGGTTCCCTGTCAGTGAAAAACGTAATGTGAGCCAGCAGTGCCCTGGCAGCCAGGAGGGCCAACCGTGTCCTGGGGGGCATCAGGCAAAGCATCGCCAGCTGGTCGAGGGAGGGGATTGTCCCACTCTGCTCTGCACTGGGG
>JAWWLT010000092.1:23815979-23837519 GCA_035040995.1 Premnoplex brunnescens
ATATGGTGCTCAGCACAGGGGCTAAGGACACTTCTGTTTGTGTCCCAGGGTGCTGGGTTATACATTTGTCTTTGTGAGTTAAAACCTGTTTTCTCTGTGTCATTGTATTTATTGTAACCTTTTTAGTAAATTGTAACTCTGACTTGTGAGGTGGGCTCATTTCTCCTGCTGGTTTACTTTTAAACCTGGACAAGTGCAATGATAATTTTCAAAATAAATGCAGAAATTTAAGTGCAACATTTCCATACCTCACTGTTCCTCCACATTATTGCATAAAGATAAATCAGACTCTCATTAAACTATTTTGGAACATCTCATGCTTCAGAAGATAACTTAATGGCTGACACCTCAAGTGAGACTTCTCTCTTTACATTCTCCTGTTCTGGGAAGCTAAACCAGAGCTGCCAAAATATTTGCCTCATAAAAATGCTAAGACTCTGTTGTAATACAGTCTTTTATTGGCAGAGATGGAATGGGTTCTGTTATTTCTCAGAGAGAGAATCTGTACATAGATGGCATATATAAATTCAACATTTAAAATACAGAACAATAACTCCCCATCGCCACTCCTCTCTGAACCCAAACCTCCATCAGATGAGATAAGATAGCTGTGTCTCAGTCAAAACTCACTGAAGAACAAAGTGTTGAATAAGCAGAAATACCCTACAAGATGCCTTCTGGGTGTGAGCAGAATCCTCTTACAATTATCCACAATTCCTGTGTGAGGCAACCTATACAACAAATCTGGCACGATAAAAATTTCAAGTAGTTCATGTTCCTTATTTGTCTTTCAAAAACTGTGGAATTGTACACTAAAAGAGTGATGGCTTGGAGAACTTAATAAGAGAATAAAAATATGTTAGATCAGGCCCTAGCATAATTTTCCTGTTTTTTCTCAAAAGATCTATTTTAAAAGTTTTTTCTTTGAGGTTAATTACAATCATGCAGACACCTGGTTTGAAATTAGAAATTCTATGAAATTTTTCTTTGTATGCATCAGCTGTGCAGTTGTAAAGTAGCCTTTCTACTATCCTACTTTAAGAATCAAAGTATGTTGTGTTGAGAACAGTGAGGTAAGAAGGACTTTTCTCATTGTTGTGAACAATTTTACCAATGTTTCCTATATGAAAAGAATGTTTAAATATGGTTTGGTAAAGCAATATAAAATGCTCATGCTTGTTAAGAGTAAAACAAAGCAGACAGAGCTTTGGAATGAAAAAGAGTGGAAGAAAAGAAGGAAAAGAGGAAAAGAAGAAGGAAGAATGGATAAATTTTGTTATCCTTTAATAAAAATATGATTTTATTTGTTCATTTTAAAAGATTTTTATTTATTGATGAGCTAGGTTCATGCTTGTAGGAGCAGATTATGAAATCTAAGATGTGACTTAGGGAGATAAACCTGAGCTGTCAGGGACCAGGCCTGATTCAGGTGCCTCTGGTACATGGAGCTGCTCTTCCCAGTGCCCTACACGCTCCTGCAATTATAAGGCTAAACACAAAATGTTCATTTATCCATCTCCTATGCCGCATGGTCTTTCCTGTATGCTTCTAGCATGCCATACCTTGGCAGGTCTTAGGGCACGTGCGCTGCAGAGAGGTAATCAGTGCTGCCATTCATCTCTGACTAAGGCTGTCTGTCACCAAAACACAGGTAGCTGTGGCAGCTACAATTCAGGTGATGGTGCAGCTGGGAATGCATGCCATGGACCTGCTGGTCGCTGTGATGAGTGGCACTAATTGGAGCTTTTCTGTGCAGTACTGCAGCAGGAGAAAAATTTGCCTCTGTATATTTGCAGACTCTAAGCTTCTCAATATCCAGGAACTGGCTAGAAGTCATGAAGTATTTTCATCATGAAATTCTTGATTAATTCATTAATTCATTCATCACTGTGTCTAAGACTGTGGCTGTGCAAATCTGAAACTGATCCTAAAAAGTAGCACAGGAGGCCTAAAATTAGTTTGATAAGGGGACTGTTGATCTTCTCACCTAAGATACCATGGAGAATCACCATTCATTTGACCAGTTCAGGCTCAAGTCCCATTTTATTTCTACTCAGTAGAAATCAACTAGTCTTCCCTAAGCAATTTTCTGGAAAAACATTGGATTTTGAACCTATACAATTGCTTAATAACTAGGACCCAGAGATGCATAAGGAAATGGGAATGGGACCAGAGAACTTGCTGTTGCATGGGACAGTACTCTCTATTTTCAAAGACAAGGAAGTTCCAGGTACTCTGTGTGTTTACTTCTGTCATGGGAGAGCATGAAAAGAGGCTGTTTTGGGTCTAGCAATGCCTTACTTCTCTGCCATAACAAACCCAGTGAGCAAGAGGAAGTGGATGACCTCTCCTGGGGAAGATCAACCATAAGCAATGGTTGTTTTCCATGTACAGAGGGTGTGCAAAGCAGACACAGCTGCTGGAGCATTCCTCTGCAGTACAGGCTCAGTGAGCTAGACTGGATTGCATCATTAGTATGCTACTGATGTGGTATGTTTAGAAATGGTCTTGCCAATTATTTTGACTAATATGGAAAAGGGAAGAGATTTCTGGGCACTGCAGATTTTGTTAACAACATTGCTGTCCCCAAAACTGGATTCGTTAGCCAGTGTGCAACAAGCTAATAATTACACACTTGAGAGAGATAATGATTATTTATTTCAGATTTGCTCAGCTGTAGGTGCTTGGTGATTTTCCACAACTCACAAATGCCAACAAGACTTTCCATTCTGTTATTTATACTCAGAATTTCAGGATTATTGACTTTGCAAGTATGGTCTCTCCACTATGATTGTATTTTCCATACAAGTTTTGTAATAACAGCTAAGTTTTATGCATGCCCAAGGGAAGGGTCTTCACATGGGTGAAGGTCTTTTTGACCTGTAGGTATAGTATTATAATGAAGATAGTTCAGCTAAGGGATACATGGATCTTAAGTTTTTTGTCAAGTTAGCAATGTGTACACAGACATGCAACGTCATCCTTATTTAATACATTTACTAGTTCCAGTAAGTCCTTGACTAAGAGATGCTAACTGTTTGTTCCCCTGATTAAGTGGCCTTTCTTGGTAATTAGGGAAGTCTTAATTAGCTAGCTTAAAGTATATTAAAAAATCCCATTCTAAGACAATTTTGACATATTCCATGTTTTGCAACAATAAGGTGCATTATCATTACTAACCAGCTGATGACTTGTTGGTAATCCTAGAACCATGTGAGGGAAGACCAAATATCTACACCTGTCTTATTCAAAATAATATGAAATCTAATTACTTCAAAAGGCAAGAAAAAAATATCTAAGAAAAAATTAATTTTCAATATCTGAGTGAAAATATTCACAGAAGACATTGATTAAGTTTATGTCGTCAAGAAAGATTTGTTCATATAAAATATTTGAAATCTTGAGATGATTTCTTTTGAAAAGAAATAAATGGAACAATTTGGGTAAGAGGCATAAACAAAAGCATGATTTTTACACAAAAAAAAAGTTGAATAGCCAAGCTATTTTGTTTGGATTGACACAAGGTTAAAAATATGAAAATGGAATAATGAGATAGAAGTATTTAGGAAGAAGCAGATTGTTAAAGGATGAAAATCTGGGGTGTACATTGACCTGTTACTTAGGAGTTTAAAAGAATAAGCTGACAGAGAAAACAAGAAGGGGTCCTAGTCAATGCCTTCAGAAGTCAATAAGGCTCTTTCCATCGATGTCAGTGGGAATTAAATCCAGCTGTCAGACAAAATGACAAAATAAAAACTAAAAAGAATGGATATTGGGAAAAAAGAAGCTGGCCAAGACAAAACAGAGCAGACGGTGTTTCGATTACTTAATGCACTAATAAATGGGCAGGTCTGTGTCTTTGCCTTTGACAGGTACTGTTATGTTAAGTGATATGCTTAAATGATAAATCATGGATTATTTTCTTGATGAGAATAATATCTGTAGTCTAAACTAATTTAAGACAGTTTTCATTAACACTAATTAGATGTACAGAGGTCTTTTTGATAAACTAGGTAGTCATATAAAATCACAAAGTCATAGAATGTTAAGGAGTTGTAATGGACCTTAAAGACCATCTAGTCCCAGCTCCCCTCATGCGATGGGCAGGGTCATCTACCACTAGACCATGCTGCCTTATCCAACCTGACTTTGAACACTGCCAGGGTGGGGGCAAACACGGCCCTTCTGGGCAATGTATTTCAGTGTCTAACCCATCCTCAGAGTGAAAAATTGCTTCCTAATGTCTAACTTGAATTTTCTCTCTTTCAATTTGTACCCACTATTTCTTTTCCTATTATAAAGTTTTCAATCTAATTCCTGTATAATCCTTCTTTTTTATATTTGTTTAGTTTATATGTTTTAAAATTAAGCATGTATCTAAATATTAATCAAATTTGAACTTTATCCTGTTGTCAGTATTTTTTAATGAATGACCACTCTAAATTATGGGAAATTTCTACAGAAATATATATTTCCATTACAAAATTACAAGAGAAAAAAAAAAAGGCCTATGAAAGTTATTGTTGTTGCAACGCATATCTTGGGACATAATGTATTCTGAACATTAATCACACCAGCCACATGATGTGCTAGTTATTTGAAAGAGTTGCCAGCACATCGCTAATTTGCTTGCAAATCAAATCTTTTTCCAGACTATAGCTGTTCATTTCCTCATGTTTATATATAGCACTAAAATAAGAATAAACCCCTGCGGTACGTTTCCCTACAAAACAAATAATATATTCCCGTTGTCTGTGACTTCACATTGTGAGCAAGAAGGATGACACTCCTGATATTTCAATCATCCTTTGAAAATTCTGTATAAGAAGACATATTTCACAGAAGCTGATGCATTGTTGTGGCCCACTGTGTTCAATGGTGCTTCACACAAGCAGATAGCTTCAGCCATCCACATGGCAAAATTTGCAGAACTGAGACCAGAAAACAAGACACAACAAAACAAAAGAGTCAGAACTTACTGATGTCAGTGGTTTCCATGGTTTCTGGACCAGCTGTAAAATAGCTAAATATCCTCTGAAGTAAACGGGAGTCTGAAGTTACTTGGGAACTGGAAGCTGGATTATTAAACATGTTCTTTGTTTTCAGCAACAATGTTATCTATGAAAGGAACATTAGCTCATTCCTCTTAAGAACATTTTATGCAGCTTTTAAATTCACATAACCAGATTATAAATTTAATCTGTTCTTTTATTATTTAAGCTGGCTGGTTCTTTATTTTATGTTTTAAATCAATACAAGTACTGTTACTACAATTTAAGATTTTGAGAATTAAAATGAGAAAAAAATATGAAGTTAGCTCTAACAAAATTAACTAGTTTGTGCTGCATTGCATCTTGTATATGTGTGAATCACAGAACTGTTGGGGTTGGAAGAGACCTCTGCAGGTCATTTAGTCCAGTACTCCTACCAAGGCCAAGTCACCTAGAGTGGGTTACACAGGAATGTGTCTAGGTGGATTTTGAATGCCTCCAGAAAAGGAAATTCTATCACTTCCCTGGCACATAAATGATGTCAGTGCTCCGCCAGCTTCAGTGTAAAACAGTTCTTCCTCATGTTCAGGTAGAACTTCTTGTGGTTTAGTTAATAGCCATTACTCCTCATCCTGTCTCTGAGCTCTACTGAAAAGACTCTAGTACCATCCTCTTGGCACCCACCTTTGAGATATTTGTATGCATTAATGAGATCCTCTCTGAGTCTTCTCTTCTCTGGACTTGACTCCCACAGTCTAACAGAATATCCCACAGAATATCAAACTGTGGTAAGACAATGGCTACATTTAAATTAGGACAAAAAGTATGTCTGCTATATGATCAAATTATTGTTACAAAATTTACCTTTCACAGTCTATCAAAGTTCATTGGTGTTGGATTATCTCAAAAAAAGACATAATTTCCTCCATTTTTCTTAGCTTTTCAACAGCAATAATAGCCTAGGGAAGAAGGGTACTCAAAATAAATGAAGAAAATGTACTCTGAAGAGAAATTAAATATGTCATTTATATTCTAATTTGTTTTAATAATAACTGCCTCTGGTTGGATGACTCTTCAGATCTCCAGATTTGAGTTACTTATGCTTGTACAACTACATGAAAGTTGGTAGTATTTATATTTGGTCTATTTTACATATTTATTTTACATATCTAATTTTAAGAAGGTTTTCATTCATTAAAATACGTAAGTGGGAACTGCATTTCTATTAAGGTATATTGAAACTTAGCTGCAAGCAGACACAAGCAAAAACATGCTGGCTCAAGAAGTTATGGCTTTGTGGTGAAAAGTATAATTTTTTTATTTTTATTTTTTGTTTTTTTCATGGAGTAGAGCTACTGACCAGCCTACTGGTCACCACAGTGAAGAGATACCCATCCTGTCCCTGCTGAGACACCCACTACGCATACATGTAGATGAATACTCAGCTTTGTTCCAGCATACTGCAGTCCAGAAAATCATTGTGTTTCATTGAAAAAAAATCCAACAATGTTCCTTCCAAAAATTGCCTTTTTTTTTTTTTTCCTGGTAGCTGTGCATCAACATCAATAGTATTTCATGATGTTTTTTACTACAGAAAAAGAAAATTCAATGCACTCTGCCACTGTTTTGTGTGCTGCAGATATGGATATAAACCAAAAGGTAGTTGAGGTGGATGAGAGAGATTGAAATATTGTATTTTACTCACAAAAGCGAGATAGTTACCTCCACTTTTCAATTATAAGTGCCTTCTAGCTCTCTGCTCATACACCATGCAAAATAGTGACTTAGCAATAACTTTTAGGGCACAAAGTGCCTGGGAATACCAAACTGGAATTCTCATTATTAATTCCTAGGTGAACATGTATCTCCATACACTTAAAATATACTTATTGTCTAAGGTCATAGGTTACAGAGCATTTTCCATGTAGACCACAGTGTCAGTCATTCAAATCTCGCTGAATCAGAAGCATCCACTGCTGTTCGGTGATTGCAAGACTCAAAGGACATGAATACAAGCAGAAATTCATGATCAAATTTGGCATTTTTGTGTTCACATTGTTATCATCTGCAGAGTCTAGAGCCACTTATCTTAAAAATTGTTTGTTCATAACAGCTTGCGATTTTAAATGCCTTATGTGAATGGAAATAGCAGAGGCCAATTATTGCAAAAGAAGTGAATCAGCAATATAATCTAGATGTGGCAAATAAATCCTGAAGCTATTCTTCTTCTTTAAAGAGCAATTGCAAAGCTAAGTCACATGGAAATTGTTACAGAGAACAGTGGCAGAAACAAACCAAGTCCTAGAGAAATAGTTAATACAGTCCATACAAGGTAATATTGTGAAATTCTCAAAGAGCTTGTGTCGTTTTAGCCTCTTCTACTCAATTTTTGGGTGTACTATAGTACCACAGATCTAAGACATGAGGAGCAAGGTTTACTAGTAAAAGGGATAGTACATCTACAGGAAGTATGCATCAAAGATACTGTGTTCTTCCCAGATTAATTTTATTACATAATTGTTATTTTAACTTTTCAGTCCAGAAAGGCATGTGAAAAAAAAGTCTGGATTTCAGATTTTGTAAAGAACTTCAGAATAACCATGTGACATGCCCCTATAGAATTTATTATTAAGTGGCTGAAGAAACTTCTTATTTCATCTCTAGTACTGCTTTATTTTTAAACACTATCATGATGGTTTTGAAAACACACTTCAATCCTGAATGAAGCTGAGTCCACAAACTGCCTTTCTGTACTCAAATACTTATGATTTCTACTTTAAAAGCTCATGACACAATATGTCAAGTCAGCTCAAGTGGCACTGAGAGAGTTTTAGCCTCTCACTCTTCTCAGCTGTTATTTCTCTCTTCCAAATACCTTATTTTTATGCCAGAGAACTCTTGTCAGTAGTGCTTATTTTGTTGCCACATTTACTTTATGAGTTTATATCAGAAGAGATCCTTCAGAAGCTGTCATTAGGAGGAATGAACCAGCAACAAATCTCATCTTTCTCTATGTGTACTAAAAATATTACACAAAATGATAAAACCAGCAAATGTTGAAGTGCTGAAGGAATGAAAAAGGTGCAGGACCTTTTAGGGAAACCCTTGCTATGTTTCCTTCTAAAACTACAGGTTAGTAATGGTTCCATACAAAACAACAATTTTTAAGTGAAATATTATCCTTTTAATTATGAACAGTATTTAATAGCAAGTGAATTCAAGGAAAGGATAATTTTTGTCAACAAAAACTACAAAGATGACCAAAGCATGACTCAGGCTTTACAAACATCAGACTAACAATCAGCTGCTTATTGTGTTTCTTTCTATTCAGGTGAGAGTGTTGTACTTGGTCAGTGACGCATGCTTTTGTGGTCCCACAGAATATCTCAAAATATCTTTTGTGATTATTGAAATAAGTAGCTACAGTTGACTGGATTGCACTATATACCCAGAATTTCTCCTGAACTACACCCTTCTGGTAGCTTGTTCTTTGCTTTTTATCAACTTCTGCTCCAATTAATTCCCTGCTGGTTTTCATTTGTTTTTTTTCCTGTTCCCCTCTTCTCAAAATCTGCCTTTTCTGAGGTCAAATTTCTGTTTCACATTCAGTCATTTAGTTGTGAATTTCCACAGACCATCCCTATTTTGAGGTACATCTCTTGCAGATTGCAGGATCTGTCCAAACCTAAATTGCTCCATGTAATTAGGCAGAATTTCACACAAAGAAAAACTAACAAATCCTCTAAACATCCTTGCCCATTCACATATTCTGTTCTTGGCAATGCACAAGGCTTCCCTCAGGTGTAAGTAGATCTGACTAGTTCTGACTTTGAACACTTGATGTGATTAAAGGTCTTGAAAGAAACTTGCATTTCCCAGACCACCGTTCTCACTTCCAGAAAGAGGATTTTTACAGAATTCTTGGATGCTCTTGTTAAGTTCCTCTGCATACCAACTGATACTCAATAACCCTCTCTGGTTTTGCTTAAATGACACATGAACAAAAGTTTTAGTTTCTTTCTCTTATTCCATAAAAAGAGACCATATGGTTAGGATAAGTAAAATGAATATTCATCTGTTCAGTCCTTACACACAGGGCACATATATCTGAAAAACTGCTATAAGCTATATGTACATATCTCTTCTTAAACATACCATCCAGTGGAATTCAAAATCAATTTTTTTTCTTTCATTTTGAACCTACAAAATATTAAGGAAGTAATACAGTTGAAAGAAAAGTGTGTCCTCCAAAGAAAAAGAGTGCAATCCTGTTATTTCTGAGCTTATGGAGCTGACATTTTTTCTCTCCTTGGAGTTTTATAATGGTATGACTCAATTGGATTGAAAGCCAAGGGCTGTCAAAATTCAGATACAGAAATAAAGCATTACATTCATAAACATTTGCAGAGACAGACAAAAGTATGCTACTACTGTTTTAAAATGTACTCTCAGTACATGGAATGTAATGGTCAGTGTAGAAGAAAAACAGCATAAAAATAGTTTTGTTTTCAGACCTTCCTGTGTGTAAAAATATGCCCGTTGTATAATTTTAAAGTATCTCCTTCTCCTTTGCATATTGCAGTGCAAATTTAGTTCAGAAAAGCCATCTAACACATTTTTGTTCAGCTGTCAGAAAGAAGGAAAAAAAAAAAAAAAGTAAAAGAAGTGGCTGATCCGTGCTCCTCTCCCTGGAATCTGCTGAAAAATTGAAAAAAAATCTGTACATTCAAATCATTTTTTGAGCATTGTGTTCTTATTTTGCAGCAGTGTTAGTTACAATATCTTTAATTCATGTACTTTTGTCAAGATGTAATAACCCAGTTGCAAAACAAATTTCTACATTTAAGGACAAAAAGAAGAATTGTCTGAAACAGCTGAAATAGTAATGCTGCACAAAAGATCACTAGAAAACTATCTGTAATTCCGACTATTGAACCCTAGCAGCTGCATATTTACCAAGGTAGGAGGTGGGTCAAAGCTGTAGGAAAGTGAGAGATTTGGTATTTTCTTTCTTTTGTAGCAAATGAATATGACACCTGTGCTAATTTTTAGCAGTGTCTTCTAATTGTATACATGCAACGGGCTGATTTTATAATTCAATCTGTTTCCAAAACTCAGTGCAATGAAATGTATCTTTGCATACAACAGAAGGCAAACATAAGACTTACTACTTAATAAACATATGTAGCAGCAATTTGCAAGAATAATTGCCCTGCCAGGTCCTACCCTTAAACACACCGTAAGAAATCACATGTTCACACGTGCTAACAGTGAAAATGTTATCTACACTACTGTATTTCTCCCTTCAAAGCCTTGATCTTTACATAGTGAACATAAAACTGTGTGGACACTAACAATTACTTTTTACTACTCAAAGTACTTTAATATACATTTTGCTTTCAGACAGTAGCAAATGTCTTATGCTATCTTTGGGAACAAATGGAGTCTTACATACAACAAAAGGCAAGCTGTGAGACAACTGTCTTGGTGAAGATAATATTCAGTTTAAAGATGCATTCTCAGTGTCATGTGTGATGGACTTAGAGGAACAAAATTCTCCAGAACTGGTATTCAATAATGTTTATCAGTGGTGTATGTGAACAGTGTCAGAAAATGTAGGCTATGCTGGCCAATGGTTGTTACGTTGTTTAGTGAGGGTGAAGAAACTCTAGGGAAAGGAAACATGACAGCCATATAGAAACTCCTAAACTGAATGCTTTGAAAAACAATAGGAGAAAAGCCACCAGCTACTCTCTTTGGGTCTCCCATGTTGTTACCCATCAGTGTTTACCACCATGGTGGTTTATCCTGAGATGGTTTTAGGGAGACTGAAAATGTACTTATGGCCATTTACCACTAGATACTAACTAGATAATAGCCCAGTGACTTTGCTATGATGATTCAGGTACTTACATTTCTTGTTGGTGTCTTAACATTAGAGGAATGAAAGTAAAGTTGGACATCATTGGAGAGCAAAGGAGTCAAACACTAAAATTCTGGAATTTTTATTGTCTTGGGATCAGAGAATGTACATGCTGAAACAATTTGAAAGGAGTCCAAAGGGCTCCTCTAGTACCTCTTAGTACTCTAGTAACTCTAGTAACCAGGGTGCAATCACATTGCAAAAGAATGAAGTATTGATGCCTCATCACACCCTGATCTCAAGATGACCTTGTGATAGCTGCTGCAAATAGTTTATATGCATATATATACACACAGTTATATATATGTAAACTTTATGGGCTTTTGTACATGCCCAGGAGTATTAAAGGCTCTCTGCCATCCGTGAGAATCTACCAATAACTGCAGGACAAAAATGGCATTGGCAAGTGTCTCAGTGGGGCTAGATTGTTGCTAAAATAGGTTAAATCCAGACAGAGAGTTTAGTGCATCTTTTGGTTCCTTCCTACAGGAGTAGTAAATTGTGTGCACCCTTCCTTCTGCATTCAGCCTCCATTGGAGGATTTCTGGGATTTCTGTCTGTGGTGTGAATCTCCTCTTATAGTGCTTTTCAGACCCACGAGAGGAACTAATTTTCATCTGCTCTATAACTTTATTTTTCTCACCTCTAACTTCCTGATTTGAAACGAGGTAGGAGAAAAACAAACATATTAAGTTCTTTAGTATCATATATGAGGATGCTGATGCAGGATTGATTCTTAATGAATGTTAAGTCATTGAGTATTTTGGTTTTCTAAACCACATGATTTTTAATAATTTTACATTTCTTTATAGAAGTATTACATTGCATGGATCTATTTACTTTAAATTGTGTTTATGTTAGGAGAGAGAAGATGTAAGAAGAAATGAATAAATCTGTGTGTAATCACTCAGTACCTTTCCTTTTTTCATAAAAGGAAGGAAATTGAAAAATGATCTTAATAAAAATCATCATATCTGAAAAGATAGTCATAAATTATGCCACAAAACAGACACATTTAAGCTGGAAATTACTTTTAAAGTAATCTAAAAGTAATTTGATACTCAGATCTTAATCAAATGAAATTTTTGCAATCTTAAAGAGAACAGCAGATGTTGGTTTTGATATTAACTGAAAAACAGTTGTTGTAATGGAATCCTCTTTGTTTTTTGTGGGTTTTTTTTTGTTTTTTTGTGGGTTTTTTGGTTGTTGTTGTTTTTTGTTTGTTTGTTTGTTTGTTTTTTATCCTGTCTGCTTTGTTATGTTTCACTAAAAGTTCTTATCATCAAACTGTTTTCCATAACAACTTGGGATCATAGTAGCTTCTAATGACAGTGTCCAGATCATGATAAAAACCTGCATATGTCAAATGCCAAGGTAACACTTAACAGAACTACAATAAAGCGAAAAAGAAAGTAGCCTTAAAACACAGTAAAATAGTTTTCTTAATAGTTTTCTTTTTCATTTCCTAACAAAAAAAAATAAAAAAAAATAAAAAAAAAATCCATGAATTTGTTTAAAAAATATAGCAAACTATACTGGAATAAAACCTAGCAGTATTTTTTTGCAATATTTAAAACACCCAAGCTTTTTTTTTTTTTTTTTTTTTTTTGTTATTAGTGAAAGGGGTTTTTTTACTGAAATCTCTGCAGGGTGGTTTTTAAATTACATTTAAATAGGCTGAATGGATGTAAATCACCTGCCTTTGTGCCATCCTCACATGTAAATATTAGAAAATAACTGAAGCCAACATAGAGTCAGTAACATAGGTTTTATAGTATTTATAGTAAATAATAGCTTTAGGGAAGTGTGAACCCAGTGGACTGGAAGTCTATCTGGAAAGTGAATGAGGACAACTCTAGCAGATAGCTGAGGTGACAAACTGCAGAGTGGAAGAGCCTTTACACAAACTGGTGACTTCCTTGTGTTTGTGCTGGACATCCACCACCCACAGCATTCAAGGTATTCTCACCTGTGACTATGTGGGTAAATTTCACCTGTCAGGTGTCTGCTTACCAAAGTGTTCATATCTTGACAGGTTAAACTGTTCTTTCACTCAAGAGATTATTGGTTGCCAGTTCAGATCTGAAAATGGTGCTCTTTTTTTTTTTTTTCTCAGCACTGACAACATTTAGAAAAGGCACTGCAGTGAGGTGCCAGAGGTGCCAGGAACACTAGGACGGAGTCCCACACACCAGAGCTGTCTAATTGTGGTGGAGCTGATGGCTGGATAATTTTGGCAAGACTGATAATTCAGGATAAAGGATTTATTTGTTTTCTCAGTTACAGCTAAGTAAGATTTTTACATGCCCTATCACAGAACAAGACAGGCTAAGGAGAGCAAGAGAAAGTCTTATATGAGTAGGTTTGTGTGCAGTTAAGATCACAGAAATGGCTTCAGCTGGCTTGTTGGCATGCCAAGTGAATAGTCAGGTCCAGCAAAAAAAGCTGATAAGTTATGGCAAGCTTCTGAGGAGCAAAAAGCAGTAAAAGAGTGTAAAAAATTCTGAAGCCCCTCCTTCCCCACAGAGTTTCAAAGAAGTTTCCTTGCATTTTATAAAAGTCTAAGCCAACTTCAAAACAAAAATTTGTGCACAGAATTGCAAATATATCTGCTTCTTTTAACCAGAAAAACTGCATTGGGATAGCTTGCCAGCATAGCTAATTTTATTCACCTAGAAAATGAAATAGCAGCACCCAAGTCAAAAATACCTCAATAATTACTGACAGCCCAAGGAGACAAAGGTTGGCAGATGTGGGTCCTCTTCATGTCTCTCACTGCCCAGGCTCCCCTCTTGTACTCTGCTTCAACCCATGATCTTATAAACCTGGTAGGGTCTCCTGAGGGTGGGTAGAGGTGCTAATCATCATCAAAACAGCACTTCATGAACTGAAAGTGCCTAATCTAAGGTATGTGGAGGTGCAAGGGAGAAAAGTTCCAGTATAGCCTGAATTCCTACCAGAAACATTGTATTCCATGTGGATTGGCAGTTTTTTTCTCTCTGCAACACAGTAGATAAAATCACGCACAATCTCTCATCTGATTTTCTTTCTCTCTCTTGGATTATTTAAAAAGAATGAATCCTCTAAGCTCCAGGCAATAGGGCTAAAAGAGCTTTAATGAAACTTGTATCAAAGTGATAACATAATTGGTATACTTGAGAAGGTTCCTTTACAGTGAAAAGGGAGGAAAGATTGAAAACTGGCACACACCACATCTGGGCTTTTCTTGTTAGCACATTCTTCAGGCTGGTTCTCTGCTCCTGTCAAGAACTATAATATGCTGCAAATTTCATCTACCTGAAAACATGGGGAAAGGCAAATGCCAAACTCCTTCAAATATGCTTGGCAACTACACCATGGAGAAAAATTAATTAAGGCAAATAAAGGCAGACTACCTATAAGTAGGGAGATCCCTGAGAAATGAAATGGGAAAACCTCAAAAGATGTTCTCTTTGGAATGAGTCTGGATAGTGATTCAAACATATTTCTCAGCTCTATAATGGTAATATTTTGCCTCCTAACAGAGATATTTTCTCTATTTTATGCAATTAATAGCAGACATGAAATTCTGGAGAAGGTATTTGGGATTAGGAGGTGAATTCTTATGTAAGGATGAAGAGGAGCACTGAGAAGGTATATTGTTTACGTCTTTATTGTTCTGAAACTTGTAAGGTTATTCAGTCCTGTGCAAAGTGGTATGAGTTCTCCAGACTGACTATGATCACACTGACTTTGTCATTTTTGAAAGTCAATGTACCTGTTCTGTATCCTTGCATAAAATCATGCCTATTTGGTCAGGAATATATTTTCTGTGTTTATCTCAGTTTGCATTGTAAGCTCACTTACCTCACAGGTTCATTATAACTGCAATTAAGACTAAATCCTCCAGAAATATGATCTAGAATAATCTCTGAGGACATATGAGCAGAGTAATAACAGAGTTTGAGAAGAATATAGCACCTTGTTTAGTTCTTGCAACAAACAGTGCTGCTATGTAGCCTGCAGGTCTCAGGAAAAGACAACTGTGAAGAGAGAACTGAAGCCACTGCACTCTGCCCTCATAAGGGCATACCAAAGAGCAACAGCCCTAGGTTTTGAGATTTGCCATTTAGCTATGAGCAGATACTGAGAACTAGCCTTGCTGACCCAAATATGATGCATTTGTAGATTTTGAACAATCTATGTACACCTTTATTCAAATAATGCTATATGAACAGTATTTAAATTAAGCAAAATTTCACAATAATACGATAAATTTATATAATTCTGAAATGAATGCAATATATAGACTTAATGATAGGAGGGAACAGAGCCCTTCTCAGCCACGCAGCAGTTTTCAAGCATGGTAAACAAATCAAAGACTATTACACTCACAGTTATGTTTTAAAGTATATACCTCCTTTGTCATTCCCTCAATATCCTTCCAGAGCAGATGACTTTTTAAAAAAGCACACATTACCATGCATAAATCCTAAATAATCATTGGAAATAATTATCTTTCCCCCCCTCCCCCCAAAGTAAAGATCTGTCATGGCACAGGATATGTGACATGGGTGTGCTTGTGTTTACTTTTGGGAAAAGGGAACGAACTAAATAAAAATAACCAGAGGGGAGATAAGGTTGTCATCTCGCTGTTGTCTCTGCTGCTTCAAAACCAGCTTTGCTTTGTCTTCTTCACTCCTAAATGGACAGTTAGGAATCACTGGGCATTCAATACACCTGCATTCAGGAGATCTTCCTATAAACAACTTTGTGGTGATAGAAAATATTTTGCATACCAACAGCATTTGAAACAATAGTTTCAACAGTATAAACTGAAATATTTTGATATTTTAAGCTTTAAACCACTTTTATATTAATATGTACCTCTATGGGGTCCCCACCCAGTGCACCCATTCCAGGAAATGCTAAGTAACACTGCTGATCCCCACCAGTTTCACACCTGGTGGGCCAGATCTTTCTGTGCAATATCAGTCAGATATCTCACTGTAGCCAGAGGTACTTCTGTTTATCAAATGGCAGACTGGTTCAGTAGACACCAAGAGGCAGAACACTGAACAGTTTATCAGTAATGAATACTTATAATTAATACTTTTTACAAAAAAATTAGATATGTTGTAGAGGTGGGATTTAAAGGTGTTCTCAGTTAGTAACAACTGTGCCGCTTATTTTTACATTAACAAATTATTTTAACATTTAAAAGAGGTGTTAATAGATGCATTCCTTTAACATATTTATATTACCAGTATACATTTTCTTTCCAAGCACAGTGCTGAACATTCCCCGTGCAAGATGGTACAGAATGTAAATAACCTGGAAATAGGTTGGTACAAAGATGTGAAGTATCTAAAGTTCATCAGAGAACCTAACCCAGGAATCTGGGATAAGATCATATACCATAGCAGCCCACAGGATAGAAACATATATCCAGTAAATAGAGCTTAACTAAACAGAGATGGTTACAATTGTTTGATATCATCTCCATCATCACTTTGACACCAAACTGTCTTTATCACAGGACAAGGAAAAAAAAAAAAAGTTATAATATACAATTTCAGTCTAATTTTCAAAGGAGGTTTAAATGCTCAACTGCTGTATTGCCATTGAAATAAAAACATCTGTCCAGAAAATAAAACAAGTGAAGACCATTTGTAATCTATGAATGGATTCTTTTACTCTGTATGTGAGTTTGTTTTACATAAATAAGGGCTCCCTTTAATAGAAGAGAGGAAACCAAACATATTAAAAATAATAAAGTAAAAATCATTGCGGTACCTATTAAAAAAGTCTGCAAAATGCTAAACTTCAATTAGATGTGCTAACAAATTTTGATTGATATTAAAATCTAATTCTTAGGAAAAATCAACAAATACAAATAAGGAAGAAACATAAATGGCATTTATTTCATGTTCTCAAGACCATTCTTATCACAACCATAGAAATATGACTTACAAAGCTTCAGAACAGTGCCAAAAGATTCAAAATTGTATCAATTTTCACTGACAATTTGAATGTTATTTGAAAATGCCATATTTTTTGCTCCTATAATAGATCATGCTACCTTTGCTCCCAAACATCCCTAGGAAATTAACTTTAATTACATGGTCAAATCTATTACACTGTTTATTTTCAGAGACTCAGTCACATCTGAAGATTACCCTATTGGTGTTGACAATGAGAAAAGACCTGGTGGATTGCATATTCCCTCCTTTGACTAATCCTTGCTAAAATAAATTGTTCCCAAGAAGGCAGATTTTTCTTTAGCTTGCATCAGTGCAAAGGAAAATACAGAGTTTCAAAGCCAGAAATTTATTCACAATGTTGGAGCAGAATGTATCTCTGTAGATTTTTCTGATCCAGTTTTAAATAAGGGAAGTGATCATGTTTTTATTAATTCTCTAAGGAAACACCTTTGCAGTTTAACAGATCTGAATTTTAAGATTACTTTCACTCCTGACATTTACTTCATTTTTATGTTCTCAGTTTCATCCTGTTTTCCTACTCATTTCCTACTGGGTGACACAGTATGACACATATATCACTACATATATGTATAGATAGCAACAAGCTCTGCTACCACTATTGCTTGGCGAACAAGTGTGACTGCTGAAATTGTTCTGTGATCTTCATGTATCAGATTCAATTCAATTCTTCTGGACTTTTTTTTTTTTTTAATTATTTTTCCGGCACACTTCATTATGTCTCTGCATCATTATGCACACGTTCATGTGTTTATGTGCATTTTTCATTTACTGTCTGCTCATGGACAAGTTTCACTTCTTTTTCCCTAGGCTACTTGAGTATTGACATGTCAGCTGAGGAAATCTCAAACACTCAAACAGCCTTCTTCCTTTTTTTTTTTTTCGGCCCCCAAATATGGTGTCTGTCATAGGCAAAATTTTAATATAAATGTGTCTATGGAAATCACACATAGTTTATTCAAAAGGCCCCAAAGCTGCCTCATGGTAGTCATTTAACATTGGCAGTTCAGCCAGCTCGTACCTCTGTTGTTCATTTTTTGAATAATACAATGAAGTGCAACAGCACCTTTATTATGCCTTTCAGACAGCATGCCTCAGAGCACTTCACACACAAACACAACTGCTAAAATGAGGGCTGTAGACTCAGGCTAGTTGAAAGGTGGGCTAAGAAGGAGGCTTTCAGCAGGAACCTGAACTTAAGAATCATGGACACATCTTGCATGTGTATCCCAGCTCTTATCCATGAGTGTTACGCTGCAAAAATCTGGCACGAAAAGGGTTGGAGCAAGAGTGTTGTGGAGATTGGAATTCTCTGGAGACTATAGATTTCTTTTAATGAATGGTTCTTCGCTCACCTCCAAGCAGGCAGTGCTCAGATTTTAAAGATAAAATAAATGCACTGCCAGGCATGCAAAGATAAGGTTTTTCCTTAGGTTCCTGTTTTGTTTAGTGAAACACAGTGAAAAATCAAGTGACAGTAAGTCTGGCTGTTCTAACTGATCTTCTTTTCTTTTTCTGGAAGGCCAGGGCAATTCTGCCTTCTGGGTTTTGGGAAGACACTCCAGGCTGTGGCTCTGTTCTAGAAGGACCCTAGATCCATCCTCATTGGACCAAGACGTGAATATGCTCAGTTTCTTCTTACCAGTACAAATTTTCCAAATCAAAACTGGAAATGGGATAACATATTTGGAAAAGAATTAATTATTTAGAACATATGAGCATACAGCTTTTTATTCGTAGCCTATGGTATAACTGTGGTAGATTCTTTTTCACCCATCCTTTTGAGACTTCTGATTGGGACATGTATGTGTTTAACTTTTTTCTTTTATTTTTTTTTTAATTTTTTTTTTCCATTAAACATTCCTTTCAGCTTAAGATGATTTTCCCACAGTCTTCAGCAACTTGTGATATTTGTATATGTTCCTCTTATAAGGCTGCCTGTTTCTTATAAGAAATGCTGTGACACATTCAGTGACCACCTCTCCACTGACTTTTGCCCTTAAAATTGGAAATGATGCCTTTGTTCCTGTCCCTCGCCTACAGCCATGAGGGAAGGCCAAAGGACACTGCCTAATGTTGCCCTTTGACTGTTGGGGATGATGATCACAACATGGCTGTTAAAGTGAGAGCAAGTATGTAAAGAACAGATTTGTAAAAAAGATATGGTTTGTAGCAAATTTATGATCTGCCCTGGTTTCCTCAGTAGAAACTTTTAAAAAAGCCTCCTAGCACAGAGGGAGCTATGATATTTTCTGGTAGGTCTCCTAGTTAGACAAGGGGAGGACACATGCTACATAATAGATAGATGTTGTAGGATAGTTGTAGCCATGTGGAGTAATCAGATTTCAAGAAATTACTCTTAACGCTGTTCTTGAGTGCTGGTCAAGTTAATATTTATAATTCATACTGCATATTTGCCTTGATAGAAAATCAGAGAATACTTGATAACTTGGCAACCAATATATATGTGCCCTGTACATGAAAGGCTATGTTAAATGGACCTGATTTGTCCAAGGCTATTACAATAAAGCCCAAATAGATAAGCATTCTGCACTACTGTTATGGGTAGAAAAATACTTTTAAAAGGAAATAAGGTCATGCCAGCAAAATGAATGGGAGCATCTTTGATACGGAGAGCCCTGTGAACCATATCTGACTCGATTTAGCAGTTAATCAGAAAGCTTCATTTTTGTCAAGCAATCTGAAACCATTCCATAATCAGACTCCCTTAGATGGAGCATGCTGTGAGAAAGATCAGAAAGAACAGCTAGGAATACGTTTTTTAGTAAGGAGGGATGGTGCCAGAACCTAAAGTCCGTGGCACTTTGAAATCAATAACAATCAATTATGTAACAATCTGGAAGCCAATGATACCTGACAGAATAGTCAAGATGTCAAATTTCATAGAAGTAGAGTTCCCTGATGCCACAGTAGCAGCCTTTAAATGTATTTCTCTGTGAGATTCATCATATCAGAAGTGCAGAGAAAGGACAAGATGTAATGAAATCTTGGTGGAAAAATCGAAGTGTGAGGAGCTGGGGAATAAAATAAATCTGAATTTTGTGATAATGTGTAAGTGAAGATTAAAATGGAGAATGTCTGAAAGGAGTAGACTAAGAGTAATTAAAGCAAAAGACTAAATTGAAATATGTATTTTTAAAATCTACAATTAATATAAAAATGTAGGAACATGTAAAGTGATGATGTGAGAAACACACAGCAGATATTTACCAATGGAAAGCAGAAAAGAAAAGCAAGGCTATTGTCAATGGTGGATTTCTTTTCCTAAAAAATGTTTGTTAAAATAAAATGTTTCTGTCTTGATTTTAAAGTTTTGCTACAAAAGCTATCTATACCAAAACAGGTGTCAGTCCATAAATATATGAGTGATTTAAGGCATAGTGCTAATGCCTGTTTTTCAGAAATCAGATGACATTATCTATGATACAGAACTGTCCCCTTCTAAAAGAAGTTAGAAGTAGAGCATGCTTGAAATCTGAGGTTACCCCATGTGTTGCAGGGAGAATTAAACCATGAAAACATTTCCTACAGGAAAATAGGGACATGGGGTAACCAAACTGCCACTCCTCCAGTCAAAATAGAAAGCTGGAACATTTTGATTATCAGAGGCTTAGCTTTTTAAATGGAAAACCCCATTTTCTTAAGAAACTTCATGAAAAAAGGCACCCAGTTAAAAAGAGAAAATCCTTTTGAAAAGTTATTGTAAAACTGTGAATGCAGACTCTGTCTGCCGTTAGCTGCTCCTGACATCAAAGTACAGGAATAGATATTCCTAGCTGCTCTTTCTGCTTCTTCTCACTTATTCAACAGTCACTTGAGGTAAGTCACTGATCCTGTCCAGTTCTCCTTTGTAAAATTTATGAAATAGATACAATATTCCCAACAGATGTGCTGAGAATAACCTACTGCACTAAAATTCTCTGAGATTCTAAAATGAAAGATTCTGACTAAATCAGACTATGTATATAGCACTATGTTGGAATAAGATGTTTCATGCTGATGATCTTATTGCCCAGGATTTTGTACACTGTAGTCTCAAAGGACAAAGATCAGCCCCAGGTACAGTTACAGAACCTCATAGGAAGAAGAATAATTTCTCAAGTCACCATCTTGCATTTATAACATTTATAGTTTTGTTCCCACTACCAGGCACACCACTGAACACATTCTGTAAAAGAAACGAACAAACTTTGCAAAAGCTCACACTACAATGCCTGCAAGAAGAGTTTATTTGGAGGTTTTATAGCCTAAACCGACATATATCATTCATAAAGACCTTGTGGGTTTTCTTCACGGTCTGTCAAACCTGCTATCTCATATGTACACAAAACATGACTAACTGCATGGCAGAGGCACTGTAAACAACATATCTGGTCATTTTACTGGGCCTTGGACATCTCCTAACCTAGAGAATAAACTGTTCTGCTTAACTTTTTGCAAAGTTTAAAAGCTGGTTAACAAATCTCTAGCATGTTTAATATGCCATCTCCCTAGAAATAAACATTAAGTGGAATATGACAGGGGTTTTACAAAATGTGGTTTTATTAAAAGAAAATAAAAATATGTATTTTGGCTTTGGAGATGCAAAAATCTTGATTTAAAACTAGATTAACAGAAGGACAAT
>JAWWLT010000092.1:23837619-23891038 GCA_035040995.1 Premnoplex brunnescens
AGAAGGACAATTAAAAAAAAAATAGGAGAACAAGGTACATCTGAGAAAATATTTCATTTGTACTGAACTGATACTCTGGAGGGAGGTTGTCGCAAAAATAGAGGGAGAAAGGAAGGAGCGTGATGTCAACAAAACTGCTAGTTCCCTTTCTCATTTGGCCAGCTCTTTATACAGTTAGGGATATTCTAAACATTTTATGATTTATTTGGCTATTTCCCACACAGCACATCACAGAAGTCTTGAATAAAGACATTCTAAAGGGTCAGGTTTTCAAAGGATCTTTTTTTATTCAACAAAGAAGGATACCGAAATAGATTTCTATAATCTGTGTAAGATTGTGTTGCCCTGTATCCAAGCGCCCATTTGTTACCTTTCTTTAATTATTCTGTCTGTAAAAAATTAGTATTTCTAGGACACAGAGTGTCCTCACTATTACAGCAGTCAGGCTAAGTGTGTGAGCCTGCATGGGTCAGCCTGCAGTCATGTTCTGTGTAATGTTTTGTTAAAGGATCCCTGAAGTGAGATTTTATGCTAAGCTTGCGCTCCAGGAGCCAATCTGATTGTTAGGCTTGGCTGGACTCTGTTGTCAAGTATCACCTGCCATAGCTTTTTCACACATGCAGCATGGTTAATATTCAGTGCAAACATGTTCTGTTTGCTTTCATGAATGCAATATGGATCTCCTTATTGTCATCAAAATGAGAAGTTTTCTATTTAGTGCTGATGGCAATTTCTCTGGGTGATGTTATATGGGAAAAAAAGTGCCAAAATGGCACTTTCTAAACGGAGAGAGTATTAATTATGTTGTACAATAACAGAAGAGTAGAGAAGAGCACCAGGACAGTGTCAGTGCCTATAAGAAAACAGAGCAGAGGTGGATATTCAGCTACTTCACACACTTGGTGAGCTGTTGAAAAGAGGCATGCTACATATAACTATTAGAGCAAAGCCAATTGCAAAAAGACCTAAGCTCTTAATAACTATTCGCGTTCAAAAATAAAATGTGGTTTGATGTATTTGCAACACTGCAAGCTGCGTTTTGAATGGCATAATCACTTGGATCTGATTATAACTGTTTCTAAACCAACTAGATTAATGAGTTCCTTAAAATAAGGTATTGTTTGTGTCTACAGATTGGATCATTTATGCAAATTGCCAATGCAGTACTGTGAACTCCAATTTCCAAAAAAAATTCTAGCAAAAGGTTCGTTTATATTCTTACATTCACATATATTTTGTATTGCTACATTCAGGTATTCACAACAGACCCTGCTGGGAGAGAACTATTCCTTTGACATTTATGTAGCATTTAGAACACCAAATGAACTAAAAAATTTTTTGAGCAAGTCTAATTGAGCAGACTAAATGACAAAGTTAATTAAAAAAACATACTCAGGTCTAATTATTTGATCATATGCAACTTTATGAGAGTCTCAACTTATATCTGGATTGATTGTGCTGTATCATACCTCTGTGCAATGAGAAAAAAGAAAAAAAAAGACAAAATAAAAATAAAATTGTGGCTTGTTCTTATACATTAGGACTTTTACAGATGAATTTCAGTCTCATGACATTAAAATGTCATTTGTATGTTGATACAGATTGCAAATTGAAACAAGAAGATTTACAAAATACATGTTGTTTTATTATTACTCAACTGACTATGAAAAGGAAACTCAGGTATTATCAAAATAAATCAACAATGGTTAAAGAGTTGGAAGAAAAACAAGTCCCAAACTCTCATTCCTTTATTATTCAAGCTTGATTAGTTGTATTCTACAGCTGTTTTCCAGAATATTGAGTGCAAAAAAAAATCTCAGACAAAAGGAAGAATGCCTTAGTCAGAAGTCGAAGTTGTGGATTTCCCCAGAGAATGTATGGGGAAATAGTGGCCATGCAGGAAAGCAAAGCACATGGATTAGTTGACTGCTTTTTAAAAACACCACATAGATCTGAGTAGCGAGGAAGAAGACCATAGAATAGAATCATAGAATTCTTAAGATTAGAAAAGACCCTTAAGATTATTGAGTCTAACCATAAAACTAACAGTGCCAAGCCAACGACTAAACCATGTCCGTAAATGCCATGTCTGTGGGTCTTAAATACCTCCAGTGACACCTCCAGAGTCAGATTGTTCCAATGCTTGGAAATCCTTACAGTGACAAATTTTTTTCTAATATCCAGTCCATACCTTTTCTGGTGTAACTTGAGGTCATTTCCTCTTGTGCTACGTTTTGTTACCTGGGAAAAGAGACCAACCCCCACCTCTCAGCAATCTCCTTTCAGGTAGTTGTAAAGAATGATAAAGTCTCCCCTACAGCTTCTTGTCTGAGCTGGTGCTCGAATTACTTGCTCTCTGGACCCTGAGATTGTGAGAGGTGTATGAACTGTCATTTTGTGGAAAGTTGGGTGTCCTGGTTATAGTGGCCAGGACCAGTTTGTCACTGTGGGGGTGTGGCCAGGGCTTTGTGTTCTACACCCTTTATGTCATTTTCTCATGGACTTCTAACAAATGATCATTTGCAGCAGCTGCCCAGAGCACACCAGACTCCTCAGGCTACAAGCTGGGTGTTTAGGAACTCTGTGAAATAAGGAAGTTTTCCTGTCTTCACATCAATGACTCAGGTGTGATAACTCCCCTCGGTGGAGTCCTTAGCACCCTCACACCCAGCCTGAGGGGTCTTGTCTGCTAATGGGCCAACAAGGAGTATCCCACGACTCATAGTGTAAATCACCCACTGTGAAACTCCCTACCCTGGGGGAGGTCCTGGGCACTCCCATCTGAGCCCAAGCAGATGTAACCTTGGGAGTTTGGGACTTTGGGGACAACTAGTGGGATCCAGAAGAGGACGAGGATCTCAACAGTACTGCAGCTGCCACTCTTGACCAGACTGTGGACATCATTCTCAGCAACAGGTTTTCTCTTTCCTTTTACTTTGTGCGAAGGGGTGGGCCACGTGGTGCTCAGCACAGGGGCCGGTGAGCAACATTTTGTTGGTGTCCCATGGTGCTGGGTTGTACATCTGTTTTTTGTGGGTCAAACAGATTTTTCTTCTGCATCATTATACTTGTGATTTTTTATTAAATTGTAGTTCTGACTTGCAATGTTTTTCAGAGTTGATTTCATTTCTCCTGCTGGTTTACCTTTAAACCAGTACAATTGGCTGGAGAAAAAGTACTCAGCAACCAATACACTATGGTACTTTTCACATATTGGAGTAACTTTCAAGTTCAGCTATTTGCTTTCCAAAATCACACAATCACTCTGAAGAATCAGGAGTCTCAATTTCATTTGGAGAAAGAAAGAAATCTTTTCAACCATACAAACTGGTTAGATTACTACAGGCTTTAAGATGATTCTTCATTTATGTTCATTTCATTGGACATTCACATCAAATAAGATATGAGCAATCTGATACTTTAGTATAGAATACTTGATTTCATCAGTCACAGAGAGAGTGGGATTTAGTGCGTTTTCAGGAAGTTTGCAAATGACACCAAGCTGAGCAGTGCAGTTGACAAGCTTTAAAGGGTGGGATACTATCCAGAGAGGCCTGGAGAAGCTGGAGAAGTGGGTTCATGGAATATTCAAGAGGTTCAACACGGCCAAGTGCAAGGTGCTGTATCTGGGTTGGGGCAATCTACAATATCCATACAGGCTGGGGGATGAACAGATCAAGAGCATCTCTGCCAAGAAGGACTTGCGACTGCTGGTGGTTGAGGCTGGACATGACCCAGCAATGTCCACTTTCAGCTCAGAAACCCTATTGTATCCTGGACTGCATCAAAAGCAGTGTGGACAGTAGGTCAAGAGAGAGGATTCTGTCCCTCTGCTCTGGTGAGACCCCAACTGAAGCACAGCATCCAGCTCTGGGGTCCTCTGCATCTGTTGGAGCAAGTCCAGAGAAGAGCCATGGAAATGATCAGCGGGATGAACATCTCTCCTAGGAGGAAAGGCTGAGGGCATTGAGACTGTTCAGTCTGAAGAAGAGAAGGTTCCAGAGAGACCTTATTGAGACGTAACAGTATTTAAAGAGGGCTTACAAGAAAGATAAGGACAAACTTTTTACCAGGGCCTGTAATGATAGGATAAGGTGCAATGGTTTGAAATGAAAACAGAGTAGATCTAGACTATAAGAATTTTTTTCTTTTTTTTTTTTTTTTCTTTAAGATGAGCCTGAAATAGGTTGTTCAGAGACGTGGTAGGTGCCCCATGCCTGGAAACATTCAAGATCAGGTTAGATAGGGCTCTGAGCAACCTCATTTAGTTGAAGGTCTCTGTGATCACTGCAGTGGAGTTGGACTAGATGGCATTCAGAGGTCCCTTTCAACTCAAACTATTCTATGGTTCTATAGTATCCTCACTAAAATCCATTACAAATTAGTTTTTACAAAGATAACACAAAGCCAAGTTCTATCATGATCTTCATCTGCTGGATTTAAATTATAAAATATATTATTTGCACAGTAAATTCTTTCTTCAGTATAATTTCATAAAATTCCTGTGAAAAAACCACCCCTCAACATTGGGAAGAGAGAAAGAGCTCTATTTTACATTTTCTGGGGTCTGTCTTCCCTCTAATTTTACATGGTGGACCAAAAAACTCTCAAATTTTTCAAAATTCCTCTTAAAGATAACAAGAGAAGGACTTGGAAACCTTCTTAAGAAACCTTCAGTGAGTCATAGGCATTTTCAAAGGTCTCTCAGCAAAGTCTTTCATAAAAAATAAACAGAAAGTTAATTGACTCTTTAAAATAATATAAGCAAAGAAAAGGAAAGTGAACTTCAGTATTCCTGACCTAGCTTACATTCCTTCTTCATTGTGGTAACTCACATAGTTAACAGACAGTGCAAAGGTAAATATATCCTTTGATTATAGGGACAAAAAAAAAAAAAAAAGAGTGATTTAGGAAATGTGCTTATTTAAAGTGTAAGAAATTAGGACTGATTCAGTTATATTGCTATTACATGATCTAAGCAAATTAGAGGATATCGGATTCCTAATTGTCTTTCTGGATTTTAAAAATTCATCCCATTAGCCCCAGCTCAGGAAGAAGCTTTGTTCCTGAAATCATTCTGTATTCTGAATATGGACATCAGTGTCAATGACTTCATTGATTAACTCCAACCTCTCCATCAAATTCAAGCCAGGCAGGTACCATTAGTCAGTCAAGCAGACTTTAAGATGTTCCTTCACATTCTGAGCTCTGCATTAGATGGCATGAATATAAGAGGTTCTCAACATTTCCAAAAGAAGTGTCAGTGCTCACCATGGCATCCACAATAACAGCTCCCTATGACTCCTTTCACAAGCAAAGACTAACTAAAACCAGCATTAACAGAATGATAAACCTTATAGTCAATGCATTGACTAAATGACCTTTCTTGCTGTCCTGATGGTGCCCTGCACTATAGTGGAGCCAACATGGCCTTGCTATAGTTGGGCTGAAGAATGTCAATTAGCTCTGATAGCACCAATGATTAATTCTTATGACACAGATTCTTCTGTGGGAATACTTCATTTTGTATTGGGACCTATATTTCCCATTGCAGACAAGCCTAGGATCTTTTTCAGAATGATAATGACCAGAGTCAGCATGTAAACCTTAAATTTTTTCTCTCTTTGTTTTCCTTTTAACTTTCATAAGGCCTTGTGGACAATTGGTATAAACTATTGAGAATACAGGCTTGCTTCTCTGGTCTACAACTGAGGAAAACTGCAGTGGATGTAAATGGAGGTTTCATCTATGAAGCCAAAAATACAGATTGGTTTTTAGCTTTTTATTTTGTTACAAACCTCCATCTAGTAGTAAAAGTTGTTCATCAGAAACAAGTAATGTTTCCTTCCACATCCCAAGTCAGAATCTAGACTTTTTCAGGGACGCAATAAGGTCCCCAAAATTGTAAATTGACCATCAGCCTCTACCAGACTTCTTTTTGCACTTTCTTTGAAAATGCAGTTTCAGTGTGTTTCACTTCAAAGTGGAGTGTGTTTCTCATCAAAACTTTAGAGAGCTTGTGTAGCTTTCCTCCTCTGCAGGAGTTAAATGAAATATATTAAAAGCACTAATTGCTTCATAATCAGCTAGAAGCAAGAAATGAAATTTGTATGCATAAAATATAATGTTACTTGAATCTCTTTTCACTTGTACTCCATGTTATCAGAAAGTCACAGTTGGAGCTTTCAGTGTCTATTTTCTGCCTGTTACAGTAGTTTTTTTCACTTTATTTATAACCCAGATCACTCTGTTAATTGGATGTTTTTATGTTGATACTCCAGAACAATATTGTTCATGCTGTTTCTCTCTAAATTATCATTTTTGGTTTGCCATAAATTTGCCTGCAGAGCAGATTTTGCTGTATTACTATTTATGTGCGATAAAGGGTCCTGAAATGATTCATACTGCTGTGGTCATGTGGTGTTTTGACAGAGTTTGGGGACAGGAATAAAACTGTCTCATATCTTAAAAGGTTAACTTTTCTAGCTTGATAATTCCTCAGCTAGGAAACATGTTTCCATCATCTTCACCTGTTTTTCAGGAGAGTGTCATGGTACTCAAAGGTTTGAAGGTACTTTATTTTGTTTAATCACTTCAGAACGCTTGTGTGGTGAAAAATAAATAAATAAATAAATAAATAATCAAATTTTACACTTCAGGAGATAAAAACAATTCATCCTCTTCAGGTTTAGAATTACATAAGGGGTCTGTGCAATTTTGTCCTTGTCATGGGATATCCTTGTAGGTCGTTGGTAAGTAAGATTTCTCTGGACATATACCAAAAATCTACATTCATATGACAAAATTATTGTCTCCAGAATTTTTATCATTCCATCAGGATATGATCTTTTTGAATTATTCCATGGAACACATTTTAGCTTGGGTTTTGTTCTTTGTTGGCTTGTTTTTTAAAAAAATAGATATGCACAGAGTGTTGCAGTCTTATTTGTTATTTTACAGTTAAGGGATGGACACATGGAATCTACGGTTCTGTGTGGTACTTGTAAAACATTTTTCCTTACATTAAACACAAATACTGTATTATTCTGGTACTGTGTCTTGTATATAACACTTCTGGATCTCTTGGTACCATAACAACAAATTGAAAAGAGGGAGGAGGTTAATATCATAATACATATTTTGACTGTTTATTCATTCATTTAAAGATTTTCTTCACTATTATAGTTCAGTTTGTGAAATATAATTAGTAATTATGCAGAGTTTAATATGAAAGGTGGGGGAAGCAGGGGGACATGGTTCAGGATTTTAAATGAAAACAACTGATTTCTCTCTTAAGAACAGCATTTGTCCCACAAACAAAAGCAATTCAAGAAACTTCATCTCTCTCTCTGACTCTTGATTTTTCTCCTTCTCATGCAGATAAGGGTATAGTATGACATTTCTTTAGGAAGGGGCGTATGTCAGATAGTAAGCAATAGTTTCTAATGCAAAAAGTTGTGTTGTGTCACTGACATGGTTAGCAGGTCTTCCCTTTTTCTGACGACATGTACTTCAGATAAAGACATATACTGTGTACCACCACAGATCTGGCAGCTTCACAAGATTAGCACCTGGGAAAGCAATCTCTATGTTTGTTATCATGTAAAACAGTCTCACATACATAAAAAATCTGTAAGAAAAAATGCACATAAGGCAAATACTCATTCTATTCTCTACAGAATGTTAAGTGCCATTTTCTGGACTTAAAATTTCATGTGCCACTGTTTTCACTGTTTTTACTGAAAGTTGTTAATCAAATCTAAGATCTCAATGATATTCTGATGCTGTGAAATGTTTTTGAAGTATAGAATACATAGAAACCTGAAGAATATTTTTGTAACATGCAGCACATACTTGGATTAAGAATAATTTTTTTTTAGAATAAATTTTGTCAGCAGGTGGCTGAAAAACCTACAGAGAACTCCAAAAAGTAAAACCACATCAACACTGTAGGATATATTCCTGTCTCCAAGAGTTGGGGTTACTTTATACAAGACTATTTATAACTACATTGGGAGAGAAACTGTTTTACTTATTAATTTTTATTCTTTTGTTCATATTTTCTGCATTTTTAAACCACCTCCATGTAAGTGACTGAAGTATAAAATGAAAAAAATGCTTTCTCATGGCTGTTCTGCTATTTTCTTTGTGGTGGCAGTCCTCTGTGCTGGAAGCCAGAAACTGAGACTTGTACACCAGCTCGTTATCATCACTTATGTCCATCACCTGTGTCCTGTGCATCTGCTACCATGGTCGTGCATTAGTCTAAGGAATAGAAGCCTTGTTGCAGCAGTTTACTATTCCTTCTCGTCCATAACAATACAGAGAGATGGGAAATACCATGATTGTTCTTCCGCTACACACAACTAGTGCAGTAAAAGTCCTATAGTGAAGTAATTTGGCATTCAAAATAAGAGTCCCGAGAAAATTTTTACTTCTTAGACTACTTTTCTGATGAAGCTGGAAATGGTGTAATATTAGTGAACTTATAAACCTCACAGAAATTTTTTCACATGAATCAGAACTGTCTGTAAAATGGTTGAAATGGTTGAAAAATATATTCAAAAGATCTCACAGAATACTTTACATCTGCAAAGAGATTTAATGCCCATATTTTCGTGTTAGACCATGTGCAATATAGTCTTTATATTCTTTATACATTCTGAGGGTTGAAGATAACAACTGAAGCCAATGCACTGGAAGCTTCTCTCCTCTTTTCATGCTGAGCAAGCAGCAGCATTGAGCTTGCCAATCACTATTCGAGGTCACATCAAAACACTATAATGTCTCCATATTCTAAATCACTTGCAGTGTATTTAATTCTGTTTAAATTCCACTCCTGTAGACTATTTTCTTTCTCCTGTCTACAGTGCAGACTACCAAGAGTATGCTGAGTAATTAATGAGTTACAAAGGGTAAAATTGTTATGAAATCCTAAATCACTGTAAGTCAATTCACAGAATCCAGAAAGCTCAGGCTGAGCAAAACAGAATGTGATGAGCAGCTTAGTTTGCAGACATTGAACTACACTTTCAGATCTACTTTTATATTTAATATTTAAAAAGGTAGTAGTTTATTTTTTTTTTTTTAGTAAATACTAGTTGTTGTTATGCTGTATAATAAATAAAAAAAATAGTGAAAAGCACCCAGCAATTTATTTTCTTTTTGGCTTAAACTTTGACCAGTGTTTGATCTCTCACTGTATTATTTCTTTATCTTCCCTGTCTTCTTTTCCTGTCTTTTCTGCGCTGAGCTCTCTCATCTCTGTGTTGTCTTTTGGGTTTATTTTTTTGTTCACTTAATTGCAGATTATCTAAGAGCATTAAAGCACTACGATTCATTTACTAGAGAGAAATAAAATTTGAGTCAGTTTGCATTAATTTGTTTTGCTGTAGTATAATTGTGATGTTAGGACATTTTTCTGTAAAGACATGAATGCATTCTGTAATCTGTACTGTTGCCATATATTATCCCACTCCATATAATTTATAAAATATGGAAATAATCTTTACAAATTAATTCTATGTTAACTGAGTAGTCTGCTGTGCACAGTGCTTCAGAAAAAAAAAAAAAGAAAAAGAAGGAAAAAAAAAAAGGCAGGGTATGCAGGCCTAGATTCGCAGAGTCAAGTTCATCTTTGCTGCTCCTAATTGTTATCCACTGATCACCCTATGCAATATTTACAATGCCTCAGAGTGGCGTGTAACAGGCACTGCATGTTGAACCTGCTACATGATCAGCAGGAGAATAACTATGTCCTTCCCATTTTCTGCACCTTGATCTTTTCTTAGTAAGGATAGAGATTCATTTCCTGACTTTTTCTGGAGTTATGAGTCATGACTGTTCCTTTCTCTGAGTATCTGTTGATCTTAATGCTATCCTTTATGAATAAAAGTTAAAAGGAGTATGGAGGGGCTTACATGGCTGTTCTTGCTCCACTTAATAGTTCATTCTTAAATGGAATTAGTTGCATAGTGAATTTTTAAAGGTTTTGTTTATTAATTTTATATATTTTCCAATAATAATTATTATCATTATAATAAGCATTGTTGTTGTTATTACATGACAGCAACTAGTATACATCAGAAAGAGGAAATTTAGAGTCAACACTATAGGAACTGTTTAGAGGTTTTATGTGAAACTAATGGTAAGTAAATTGGAGGAGGAACAACCTAAGTTGGATAAGCCACATGGTAGTCCTTTGAAAACTGCAATTTTTCATCTTTCCCCTCACATTTCTGTACATAAATATAAAAACATCGTTCAAAAGACAAGCATAAGATTCTTTTTTGGAATGACAAGATGATATAGGGCACAATGAAACTGAGTGTCAGAAGGACACAATCAATGAAAATAGATTGTTAAACCACAGTGGGAACTTCAGAGTGACCACAGCTCTGAACACAACACGATTATAAAAATATAAAAACAAAAACGGTTGCAAGGGAAGACAGCACAAACATTTTAAGCATCAATAGCTTCAAGTAAGATTCTTAGATGTCTTCCCTCGTACAAGTGAGATACTCAGGAAGAGATTGTTTTGAACACCAATTCAGATGGGTTTTGTACCCTGATTTTATATTTTTACATTTCCCAGAAGTTTGGTGCTTGCAGAGAAGCACACAGAGCTGTGCAGTGTTGTGAGCTGAGAGTGATTCTTTACACCCACCAAAAGAGCTGCCAAGCACCACCATTCCCATCTCAGTCACGCCTCTGGCACCACAGCACACTTGCCTGCAGCCCTGCTAAACTACCATGAATCCAGCTGTGTTAGAGGAGGAGCCTAGAGTCCTTACTCCTGTTTGTCAGAAGCTGCTGTTTAATCACTGCTGTGTGATTAATGAGCAATTTATTAGTTGCTCAGAAAGGTCTGGAACTTTTGTTCTTCTTTGTAAAATGGATTCTGGGGGTGGGATGGAAGGGAGGAAGTTATATGCTAAAAATCTCAATTAGCATTGAATTCTGCAAATGTTTTTGTCAGAAAGGGGGAGATTTCAAAATGTCAAAACATTTTATTCTGAAAACAGAATAAAATACTTTTATGCAAGTAAAATGTTTTGACATTTTCAAAATTAAATGCTTCATTAAAAAAGTGATGAAATCAAATATTTTGAGAAATAAACACAACTTAATATTTAACACTCCATTTTAAAAGTTGTCATTATTAGAAGAACAAAGTCCGAAGGAGCTCAAATGATTTGGAACTGAAACAAAATGCTTTTTAGTTTGGCATAGGGTTTTTGTTTTTTTTTAAATCAGACTTATTCTCAGTTCATTTTGGACAGGGCCAGTTAGTTTGCTCACAGTTGTAAG
This sequence comes from Premnoplex brunnescens, assembly GCA_035040995.1. Taxonomy (NCBI): domain Eukaryota; kingdom Metazoa; phylum Chordata; class Aves; order Passeriformes; family Furnariidae; genus Premnoplex; species Premnoplex brunnescens. Next base: position 23,848,933 of record JAWWLT010000092.1, read on the forward strand.
GTACTGATGACTGACTGGGAGATGGTGCTTAAAGTTTTTTTAGTATTATTCTCTGATTGTTTTCATTTTAATTTAAATTTTAAATGAGGAAGGTTGTATTGCAGCTGCTTTAATGATTCAGTAAAGGGTTTCTTTCTGGCCCTGTGAATTTCTGGAAGGCTTAAGAAGCAGCTTTTGGGCGTGATTTCCAGAAATGTGCTAAACATGTCATTTTTCTATCTCTGCACACAAAATTTCATGCAAATAAGTGAGTACGTAAAGGCTATGTTTCACCTCTCACCATTCCAAAACTGGACTTCTGCTCTTGTGTATGATGTAAAAGATTAATCCAGTGGAAATGAGCACCATCTGACAATCCTAATCTGATGTAACATATATGTTGTACATACCTGACCACTCATCATATTGCAGTTTGCCCAGTAATTACTTCAAGGCTTCAAAACCTTTGAATAAAACAAGAACATGTGCCAGTGTTTGGATTTCAGAATCCACCTTGTGTGCACCTTGGAAAGTTACATGTGGTTATCCAAGCAACACTTGTCCACGTGGCATTTTGTATGGCTGCTGCAGGATAATGGTAGGATAAAGGGGGAGTGGCACGCAAGCAGATGAAATTGTCCTCCTTCTATGCCATGTAAATACATAGGCCCTGGAAGTGGGTGTGCTTTGCCTGGGAGTTACAAACTCCAAGCATAGCAACCGAAAACTGTCTTGAAACAGTGACCTAAACAAGGTGCAAATGGCAGATGTCAGCTGAAGCAAACCCTGCAATAAGACTGTGTCACAAGACTGCCTCAATGTAAGGACACTGCCAGTGAAATCTATCACAAGGAATGGATTTTTCTATGGGAAAATCCATTGCTGGCAAAGGAGATGAATCTATTAGAGGTGATGAATATTTACAGAATGGAAATTTTTATGATAGCTCCAAACTGGCTACAAAGATCAGCAAGACAGCTAGAGAAATTAAGTAGTTCAATGCTCTTTCCACTCAGATAATATTCATTAACAGCAAACACTTTTTCTCTTTACCAACAGTTAATGGCAGCTAGCCATTTTGCAGGGAACATAATCCTAATACAGCTGTGGTAGTCCAAAAATATTTATTTATCTGTTTATTTATTGACTGACTGACTGTATTTTAATAAAGAAAATCTTTCGAGCTTCATCTTTCTGCGATGAAAGAATGTCAACATTTTAGCCATTTCTTTATTACTATGGTATTTTGTTATATTTTCAGATCACCCACAGGTGATTGCTCAGGACTGATTCTCTTAATCAATAAAAGAGCAAATTATTTCCTCTTCTGATATGTTTATTATAGTCTGTGCCCAACCTTCATTTACCTGTATTGATGCTTCCTAGATGATGACTTTTAACATGATGCTTCCTTTTAACAGGAATAGAAATTTCAATTTCAGCAGTTTGTGCTGTTTCTCAGATGTAATTGTCCCCATACATTTAGATTATATCCTTATTTTTTGCAAGCATTTCATCTATATTTTTATTTGTTTCTCCAGAGAATCTGAGTGAGGAGTAAAGTGAAAGAGAAGAAATCAATAGTCAGTGTATGCCAATGGAAAACTAAATATCAATCTGAATAGTCCATAGATACTGACATGAATTTCTAAAGATGAAAAGTCACTTTCAAAAGTAGAGTTTAAAGATTGCTTTCAAACATAGGAGCCAATTCAAAGAAAGAGAAGCTGTAAAATACCTAACAGTAGAAGACTTGGGTGACTTAAACACTTAAAAACCTAAATGTCATTGAAAGTCAATGATTTCTAAACTTCTAAATCACTTCTATATTTGAAATCTGCTCTAACAAATCACACAGAAAATTCAAAGAATTTTACCTGTTGGCACTGCAGCATCTGTAGGAGGACAGATCTTTTGGAAACTATGATCGTATATAAGTGCAACTATGGTTGTAAGAGTTTTGTGAGATCCCTGGGGGTATTTCGGGGTTTTTTTTGTAATTCTTAACATTTTTCTGAAATCTTTCAGAATCATGCCTAAATTCAGAATAATTCAAAAGGTCATATTGCTGCCTTCTCCATCCTGTCTTCCACTTGCACAATAGGTGCCGAAGGTATGTATATTCTGAGGGCTAAGCTTTGACCAAATACCACCTTATTTTTACTTCCATGTTTCACTCTGCAGCTAGAAAATGGAAATATCCCACATCTTGTTTCCAATGCTATTACTTGGGAGTTTTTAAACAAGTTAAAAAATCCAAACAAAACCAAATAACGATGAAAGCCACACTCACCCTTTATCAGAGGATTGATAACATTGATTTTTACATTATGTTTTATTTCAACTCATTAACCTCTGTTTAGTTTCTAATCTTTAAGCTCTTGAACTTCTTCATTATGGAAGGCCAAGAACATCAAGAATAGAACTGGCAGAAAAAGTGTTCAGAACCATTTGAATAATTCTACATCTGGCCTTCACTGACAAAATCCCATAAGGGAAAATAAGAAAGAGAGGAAATGCTTCATGAACACTGCATATTTGGAGCTCTACCAATCAAAGCAATAGTTGCATGCTTCAATTAGTCACATGGGCTAGAATGGATCACAATTGGAAGAAGAAAGAAGAAGAAGAAAAAAGAAGAACGAAGAAGAAGCAATAAAGAAAAAGAAAGATAAGAAAGAATAAAGAAGGAAGAGGAGGAAGAAAAGGAGGAGGAGAAGTGGTGGAGCAGGCAAACCTGGAATTGCAAATATACCTGGAATAGGTGTTACGTTCTATCTTGTACTGTAGGGCTGTGACAGTAATCTTCCTGAAAACTTTGCTGAATGATAATCACCTGATTCAGTTTTCTTCTGGTCTTGGAAACCACACATGAATACTGATATGTTTTCAAAAACATAAGTCTTTTTTAGGATCAGCTTATCAAGAAGTACCCAGTGGCCTCAGTGCAAAAGCTTTCTGTAGATGTTCTCAGCTTTCTGGGATGCAATATGAATTGAACAGAAAACAATGCCTCAGGCATTGCTTGCATTGCTTTTATGGGAACAGAACATTTGCAAACTCATACATACAGGAACGGAGGTACACACACACAGGGCAGGAATGTCTGCAGTGGACTATTGCCTCTGAAGACATTCTGTAGGATTTTTTCTCATCATTGCATCACTGTAACCATTATATACTCACCAATCTTCCCCCAAAGTGACTACTTTAAATTTAGCAGAACTAAGTGACAAAATCTTAAATTGACTTTTAGGATTGTAGCCTAGAGATATGCAGAGAATCAAATATCCAAAAGAACACCAATCTATACTTGGTGAGGAAATCATTCCGTTTAAGTAAAAGAGGCTTATGTTACTTTCACTTAATATGTACTATCCCTTTTCATGGGGTTAAAAAAAAAAAAAAAAGAAATAAAAAAGATGAGGAAAAAGAGTTAAAGAGAGTTAAAGTTAAAAGAAAGAGCAAAGAATAAAACAAAAGGAGTGTTTAAGATTTTTTTCATATAATCTAGTAGTCCAAATTAATTTTTTTTAAAAGAAAATTTTAGGACTTCACTTTCAGTTCTAATTTCCTCCTTTTTTATATGGGACTAAATTTGGATCCCTGACACTGAGGTATTGTATTTTATGCAAAGCAAAGTATCTAGGTGATATCTGGTATGATATAAACAAGGTTCCCTGCGGAGCTCTGTTCTTCTTACTGTTATTCCTTGTGCTGATACATGACCAGAGAGCACATGATAATTTTGTTTTGGGTTTTTTTCAGACAATATCAGAAAGAGTAGGAGCATCCACCTTTGTCCAATAGGGTGTTAATAAGGGAAGTGGAGATACAGCCATGGGCAGGAAGTGAAACTTGTGGAGAAGCAGTCTGTGGATAAGCATGACTCATCTCACTGTGCTTTGTGCAGCAAATTGACTAATTGATGTAGATTCAGTTGACCATGAGTTCTCTTCACAGTCATTGGGGCATGACAGCACTCTTTATCAGACACCACACTGGTACCAACAATCTCTGAAGAGCTAGAGAAGGCAACCATGCTTTGATCCCTGATGAAACAGATTCAGAATTTTAAACTGTTAGATAGTTATTGTAAAATTTTACAAAGTCTCTTCCATTGAATAGATAAGTGAATTCCTTCAAATATTTACTGCGCTATGACGTAAAATGAAGGATGGATGGCGTAGGTGCCAGAGAGTAACCTGAAGCTCTGGCTTCCTGAAGCTTAGGAAGATTACCATGTCCTTAATAGTTTCCTGTGTGTAAGTGATGAAATTTACTACCCCAGTGAAATCTGCCTGACCTCAGGCAGTTTACATCTCCTTAAGCAGGAAAAAAGTCCAACTCAATATTCTGGCAGGAAAAAGAGGACTGCCAGCGTGCACATGTCATCCAGACACCTGCTCATGCTGCCTGTCAGGGCTTTTCTGCTCATTGTTCTGGGGAATGCTGGTAGTGCTGCTCCTCCTTGAAATTATTCCTCTAAACAATTCTCCTTTTGCTCTTATAAGGAGGAGGAAGGATGGATGTTCCTCCCTTCTTCCTCCATCTTTTCAAGAGAGCTCATGTTCTAAAGTTTTACATTCAGGAGCTCAATCAGTAAACATAGCATAACAGTAAAGCTGAGGGTAAACCTCGAAGAGTTGGTAAAGAACATGGAACACTTTTTTAAAAAAAAGGTTTCTTTGAACTTAGGTGCTAGTTTTATTGCTATTCTAGTAAGTAATTGACAATTACTAATTAGAATATATTTAAATTAAGAATATTTACTTTTCTTTTGTGCCTGTTCTGGAGTTTCTGAATTAAATGTTGCAATATATCTATTTTATCTTCAGTATTACAAGTACAGATTGTGCATGTAAACTAGTGAGGCTGATTCATGAAATCTGTAAATTCTCAAGTTGTAAAAGTTCTGTTATCCATTCAAGATGTTTCCTTTGGAGTTGTTTCTGTTAGTCAAAATAAAATAATAATATTAATTAAAAAAAGATAAAGCAAACAAACAAAAATAGTAATCACATTTAAAAGTCACTAAAGACCAACAGTGTAAATGAAGACTGACACAAGGAAATATGGTACCTACTAAAAGGTGTCTACGGGTCTGCTTAAACTCCCTGTGTGCCTCAAATTACTATTAGAGACATATTTCTGAGGAATGAAAACAATATATCTGATATGAAAAGTTTAATATGGTGATGTAGACAAGGCAAGCTTATATGTTTCACAATTGAAGGACTTATATGTACGGCATTGCAGGTCAGCAACAGGAAATGTTATCTAATTAAGTTCGCATGACTACAGCTTAGCCTTAAAGCGAATGCATACATTTGGTGCATCTTTAAGTGATGCAACCCCTGAGACAAGCAGACGGGGACTGTGACACAAAAAGTTCATAGCTGTAAAGCAAGGATCAATGAACAATTGTGTCCTCTGCATGGGAGACACCTCATGGCTAGTATGCTCCCTTTCCAAAGAAGCAGTGCAGCTGAATAATGAAAACTCACAGAATCCAAGAAACTCCTTTGCTGCAAGGAGCTTTGAACAAAGCAGCTGACTTGTGAAGGAGGATTAGACTATTAGGACTGCTATTAAGCCTTAACATGAGCTCACTGAGGTTACAAATCAGACAAGCTTGTTCATAAAAGTGATTTTAGAGGAGTTGCTGCAGGGAGCCAGGAATGTTATGGGTTTAGCTCAAGGCAGCAAGCTTTATGTATGCTTGTTTTCCTCACTTAGATTGTTTATTTAGCCCACAGTTAAAATGACATGCCATGAGTTTGCAAAGATAGATACAAAACCAGATCATATGGTGTTCTAGCTCTACAGTGTTCTTAGAGTGTTCAGGCACATCAGGTATACCAAGCACACACACCCCCCACCTTCCCAGCCCCCAACAAATGTGATTTTTGTGTTGCTGTTTTAATTCTGAGGTTTTAATTCCGGTCCTGGCATACAAGTCTCATGTTGGCTAGAACATGACTTTTGACTTAGACTGCTGATGCAGAGTAGCACTCACTTTCTGATGAGGTGAAGAAAAACAGTAGAGAGACTCTAGGTAATGTAGAGTCTAAAAGCCTGCTCTAAAATTAAAGAAATGAACATGATTATTGTCATTCTGTATATAGGCAGAGAACCATATTCTAATCCTTTAAACAAAACAAAACTGAACAAACAAAAACCCCCACAAACCCCCACAAAAACTCCCAAAGAACCTAGCAGATCTTTTGTAACTGGACTAAACAAGGAAACAAGGTGACAGTGGATGGTGTTATTTCCTGGAGTCAGCTGAGACTTCTTGAAACAGGATTGTAAGAGTCAAGACGAAAAGACTAAGACATTTATTAGGAGTCACAATGGAGGTAAAAAGGAGTTAGGCAACGAGATAACAATAGGCAGTCTTCTATATGAAGGAACTGATTCCTTGTTTTATTCTCTCACTAATGAACTTCACAAATGCCAAGGAAATTATTTTTGTTTGCATCCATTCAAGCATCAAAAGAATCTGATATGTAGAGTTATGGTGGAGAGAGAAGTCTTAGGTGAGCTATATTGACATAGTTTCTGACCAGAGTGTAGTATTACAGTAAAATGAGCTTTCTCCTCTAAAATAGTGTGGTTTATGGACTTTGAATTTTATGTCGTCTAAATTTCTACCTGTTAAAAATTTTTGTTGTGATTAGTCTTTTCCTACTTCTATAAATTAGACTATCTAGTTGCAACATCCTTTTGATGGGAACAAAAAGATGTAAGAATTACCTGAATGTTATACTCTTGACTCTGGTTTTACTTCTCTGCTTGTTACCTTTTAGAAAGGCAAACCTACAAAGTGAGTTAATTGTAAAAGGTGGCATATGATTTGACTTTGTACTCCTTTACTATGGAGAGCCTCTACCTCTGTGTGTATTGATGAAATAAATTGTTTGATTGACAATATTACTGTTACTACAAAATCTCTCTCTTAAACAGATCTGTGAAGTTCACTGAAGCAGCTTAATGATGCTGAATGAAAAGAACACATAATGGTTTAGCAAGAATATAGACAGTTATTTTCACTATAATTAATCTGATCTTGAAATCAACATTCCAGTTCTGAATCTTACCTTAATAACAGTGAAAGTGAATCAGAGGGGTTGCTGGACTGGTTGTAAATAGAGTCTTCTGAATTTAGAACATGCAGTCATGTTATCAAGATTTCTATATGAGCAACATTCAGCCTCAGTGGCAGCTCTAGCAGTTTCTTAATTTTGGGGTAATCCTGGAAGCCTGAAGTGCCAGTGGATACTATTTCCTGTTCTGATGCCTGGTGGTGCCAAGCTTGGTGCTGTCCTGTGTGTTACCCATGCTTCAGCTCAAAACCCCAAACTAAGCCTGAACTAAATCTTGGAACACATAGCCTAAGCAAAGTACACCACTGGAATAATTTGCTTAGATTCTTTGACTGCTTCAGAAAGTGGGTTGCTGTAAAGAGGTTTGCATTACTTTTCTCCAAGTTTGGGTCAAAAGCAGTTTTTGTAGTTCAGCATGCTCTAAGATGAGAAACCCTAGTAACTGAATAAATAAATGTCAACAGTCCAGACAAGATTAAAACTTATGGATATATGAATCTTAATGGTTTCATTCTCTGAAAGTTCAGCTATAGATGCTTCTTCAAATGCTTTTCTGAAGAAAATGACAGATGAAAGTCAAAAACTTATTATCATTTGTCATAAACTGCAATTCTTAATGAAATATTGTGCTATTGAAGGTTCCAAAACTACCACAAAGTCACAAGGAATATTGGATGTAGCACAGAAACCCAAGACAAAGGACGTATCACAGCCTAGACATCCTTGAGAGATCTTCTAAAAGATACCCTTTTATTGATGAATCTGGGCAAATCTCCAGGTTCTGTGTATTATATACTTTTCAGAAACTGAATCAGGGCTCCATTCTCCCCTACTCCATACTCAGGCTCCATATGTTTATCTGTGCCCATTTTGTATGCTTGAAATGAATTCCATTATAATTCTGTGGCTATAATTTATTATGAATGAAATGTATTACTTATGTATCACTTCTATCCGACACAAAAGAAAGATACTTAATATCCAAGTCAACCTGCTTGCTTGCCATGATGGTATTTTTCAGTAATTTTTTGGTTTTTTTAAAGATCCAGCCTAAAGCACTGTCATATTTAGTGCTGATATAACACAACAGACACAGAAGTAGGAAACTGACTGTCCAAATCCAGCAGTACTTTTTGAAACCTCTGACTGAAGCTGTAGGCCAAAGTGTGATTTTAAAGGGCTAAAAATATTAACTATGTAACAAAATGCTTATCAATATATCTACTTTGCATGAGATAAATGGATCAAGGGGAAACTTAAGAAAGCATAATGTTAAGGGTTAGCTTTACATGTTGCTCCCCAAATTTGAATTGAAAAGAGCTTACTTTGCACAAATAGAATTTGGTACCCATAGAAAAAGCACTCAGAAACACAGACTTTTGATCGTCTTAAACAGTGATGGACAAACACTATTACTAATAACTGCCTAGAAAATATTTTGCACTAGGAACAGCAAAAGATGGAAACATTTTTCTGTGCACTAGATGAGGTGTAAGCATACACGTACAGAGGGACTCAAAATGAAGTTTACATCATACCTATTATTTCGTTATAGGTTTTATAGGAGTTTTTTTGTTTGTTTGGGCTTGTTTTTTTTCTTTATTTAGTTACCTTAGTGTTTCAAACAAAAAATTCAGGGGGGAAGAACAGGGTCCAAACAGCATGAATAAAGTGATTGTTCTCAGTCATTTATCATTTTTTAAGTTTACTGAAGAATGGCATGCCTTTCTGAGGGACCTGGACAAGCTCAAGAAGTGGGCTCACAGGAATCTTATGAGGTTTAATAAATAAAGGTGCACTATGATGCACCTTGGTTGTGGCAACCCACAATATCAGTATAGGCTGGCAGACGAGCAAATTGAGAGCAGCCCTGCCAAGAAGGACTTGGTGGTGCTGGTGGATGGGAGGCTGGACATGACTCAGCAATGTCCACTTACAGCCCAGAAAGCCAATCGTATCCTGGTCTGCATCCAAAACAGTGTGGCCAGCAGGCTGAGGAAGGGGATTCTGCCTTTCTACTCTGTTCTGGTGTGACCCTACCTGAAACACTGCATCCACTTCTGACATCCTCAGCACAAGACATACCTGTTGGGGAGAGTCCGGAGGAGGGCTACAAACATGACTGGAGGGATGGAGACTTTGTAAAGGTTACGATATTCTTTCTTGATCAAACTTTGCTGATCTGTGTCTACTTTTTTGTATTCCAATTTCACTGAGTACTGAAGCAATATAGGAAATCAGCAGGTTTAACAGAAATTATATACAGTGTCATGTCTAGCTCCACACACAGAGTACCATTTTTGGAATATTTTTTACAGAATTGACCACATTTTGTTCAAATGGTCTGTTACACAGGTTAGAACCATTTTCTCTTTTTCAAGATCCATTCCATTTGATTTCAATTATATATCATTGCTTTTTTTAAAATGTACTTGACGCTGACACTGTGCAGTTGCCTCCTGCATCTGTTCAGTTTATCTGTTTAACAAATATTACATTACAATTACAAGGACAAATCTCCACTCAGTTTAAAGATTCAGACTTTATTTCAACTGCTATGTAAAAATATGTGATCTTCTTCTCATTAGTACATATTATAAATCTTCTGACGTATCACCTGTGCTTTCAGAAAGCCTTCAATAATGTAATTCGCAAGTAGATTACTTGAGAAAGTATATGAGGCATCAGGAAATTTGGCCATATCCAAATTCACTTCCTTGCTTTTTTAAATGCATCAATCAATGTAATTAAGTTTTTGTTATAATGTTATCAAAAAATAACTTTTCCAGAAAAAAGAGTTGTTTTAATTTTTCTTGAAAACAACATTAAGTATACCCATTCTAACCCAGACAAATTGAAAGAGAGAGCAACTCTCGGCTTGTGTATCTGGAGCATTTAGCACATACTTCACTCAGACATCAGAAACTAACAGAATCATTGCCAACAAGATGAAGTTTTAAAAATATTGACTAAGTGGCCAAAACTCGAGGAGCAGCATTCAGACTTCAGATTTACTGTCAGTTCAGTATAAGACTATTTAGCATAAAAATTAAGAATCAGATATATCAATAATACAGGTAAACTGTGCAACCTTCTAATTTTCTGTTACAAATTAACTTCTGCTACAGATTTCTGGAATTTGCCCACACTTTTAAGCATTCTATTAATGATAATGTCTATTGCATCAGGTATTTATCACTTGTTCATACACAATATATAGTAAATTGTTTTTCCAAGGAACCTCTCATTGCAAAACACAAAGAAAATCATAGAGACCAAGGAAGTCATAGTAATGCCATGATCACCATAATGCCATTCTTACACAGTATCCTGTTCCATCTTCTTGTTTCTAAACGAAAAGCTGTGGCTTTACTAGTAAATTTTATTACTTTTGGACACATCACAAGATGTCAGTGCAAAGCCTGATTTCCACTCCAGGTGGCTAGAAGGTTCTAGAAGGGCAGAAGGACTTTTGTTGGGCAGAAGGATTTTTTGAGTCATAAGATCAATATATCTGACTCCATGACTCTACAGTTTAATGAAATAGCAGAGCAGTAAATATCAAGCCCTCTGTTGAATAAACTACTATGAGCTCATGTTTTAATATTATAGGTGAATAAAAGACAAGGGTCTGCAAATCCTGCAAATCATTTTCCTCAGCCTGTTTGCATAAAAAGCCAGCACTAGATCCAGTGTCTGTGATAAAACTCTAAAACTGCTGCTGTTCTTTCCCAGAGGTACTGAATGAATCTGCAGCTGCCAAACTCCCCTTGGAAACATCTCACAAAACAGCTGTACACAACACTTAACTGGGCAGCATTTCCCTGACCAGGTATGTGAGTTTCTTGTGGAGGACAAGAATAAAAAAAAACATATGTTTTCCCTCAGGTTGTGGTGACAGTACAAGCTGTAGCTTTGAACAGGTGCATCAGTTAATACAAATCCCCAGTACTAGGACTTTCTCTTTTTGAAGTGAGTTAGAATTTTTCCTTTTATTGAAGTGATGGGATACATTTCCTGTTATACCTATGTATTCCTTTACTTTTATAAGGGATTCACCAGATCAAGTAATGAAAATATTGGCTTTCTATGGATTCCAGATAGCTTATCTTGCCTGAAATATTATCTTGCCTAGACCTGTTTCTTTGTAGTACCATCAAATAAAGCAAATAGAATAGCCTTCTCTTCCTGAACACAGAGTAGAATGAAGAATCAACATATGCCTGATACTTTATAGCTACTTGCAAGTATGGCCTGTCTTTCCCTTGTGATTTGTTACATATACGAGTTTGGTCAACTAATAATTTTCAAACTCTGTTCTCAGACATAACTAAAAAATGGAGTGTATTTTTTGTATCAGAGCACAAGATAAAAAAGTAAGCTACAGGTAGGTAATGCAAACTTTCTTTGATGGCTAAATTTCTTTTGGAACTGTCATTCTCTCACTACAGATAAATAATCTGTGTTCCCTTTCATTATGCAGAAATAAGATAGCAGGAGCTCTTCAATCAGCTTCTGGCTTATTCCAGAGATGCAGCTCCTCTGGGTCTTGTCAATGCTGGCCCTGAGTAGTAAAAGAAATCAAAACAACTACCTAATAGCAAAGTAAAAGATCTGGTGGAGTAGGCACTTGTGGTTATTCTCATTATTTTTAAGATAACTCAATATAATCACTTTGCCTAGTCACTAGAATTAACAGATGCACCACTTAAATATGGTTTTAAACTAAGGGGGTTTTGCCAACCCTGCTTAGTGATGAGTAACACTGGCAAGTGCTGCTAAGATTTCCAATAATTTCCTGTTGTCTCCAGTGGTATACCTGTGCTTAAAGTTTAGTTTTCCTAGTCATTCTGTGTCTGGTTCTAGTCACCCTTGCCATCCAATTTTGTAAGAATCAAGCAAGCTCAAAACTGACTAGGTAAGGTGTTTTAGTGCTGAGTTATTAAATGTGTATTTTTAACTGAAAGAGGTACACAGAACCACAGATAATTTCATCACTTCTCCAGTAATGCTTCCTACTGACTGCAAAACCCATTAATAGCTGACATCATTGCAAGTCAAAGTAAATTACTACATGTTTTTACTATGGCATTTGTCTTATGTACTGCTTCCCCAGATGAATTAAAAGTAAGTATTTAAATGAGCAGAAAACAGAGAAAGCAGGTTCATTTTCTCTGTATTACATAGTGGCTTCTAGTTAGTATTCTTAGCCCACAAAATATGCATCTGGCTTGCTGACTTGAAAGCTAGATGAAAACTTACTTCAGAAATATAACAGGAAAAAAATTGAAGAAAAGGGAAAGAAAGAGAGAGAAGGCAGAAGGAGATTTCATTAAGACTAAACCACAAAAAGAAATTGAGGGTGCATAGAATATTTGATCCTACGATTATATAAAAATATCTTTCATGCCTTGAAAATGTCAGCCTGTATTTTTAAGCTGAATTAAATGTAACTTTTAAAGATTCTGGAATTATTTGTTTGCCTACCCTTTGTTTTGGTAGCTGAGGTCACAATCTGAAATGTGAAAATAGAATAAAGAAGTTTCAGACTACATGATGAAACAGTTTTAAGTCCAGTGAATATTCAGATTCAAAGGTACCATTAAAGTTCAGGACTGTGCTTTTTTAAAAGAAAACACAGATGGTAAAACTCCTACGTCAAGTTTTGGAATTATTTACCTCCAACAGATCTCACTAACTTTAATTAGTGTAAGACATAGCTGTCATTGATATGTCTCATTCATTTCCCCTGTGGCCATGGTGCTAAGAGGTGCAAAACCCCTCTGTGGGAGGTATACACTGTAGGCAGAGTTTGTGGTTATTTTGGATATTGATGACTGGTTCTTCCCAGAGATTGAGGGATTCATAGCTCAGCTATGTAACTACGACTTCTTTCAGGGGAAAAAAAAAAAAAAATAGTGGAGGAAAAGGGTAACAGGGTAACTCTTCATATTAAACTGGAGGCGGTGTAGCTCCGTGGTAAGTTTGGGATATAATACTGTACTTGCTTTTCCCCTATAGTGGCATCTTTCAACCTGACCTCAACAGTTTTCTTGCTTTTTGTCTATGGACTGTGGGGGCAGTAGTTTCTCATCTGTGTTCTTTACAGCAGCTCCATATTCCAGCTGCTTCAGAGCCAATGCGTATTTTTTTAAGCCATTACAGACAGCATATTTTATAAGCTATTATCACTGTAAGTCTGAATATTACATTTTAAACTATTTAGCTTATAGACTGATAAATTATACATGCATTAACTTAATTAACTTTATTAACATCTTAACACAAAACTAATGGGACAATTGAATTATTGATAAACCACTTCGACATAATTATATGAAATTATAGCTAGGAGCAATGCAACTTGTGGATACAAATTCGTATTTCTGAATCTCAATTTTCAGTCTGTAAGGTGTCTACACATGTAAGGATCCTTAAGCACATACTTAACTTTGAGAAAGTCTTAAGCACATGCTCAGGTAACTTCCAACCCTGAGACAGGTCCTGGACAACACAATAGGGGGAAAAAGAGATCCTGTAGGAAGAGAATTAGTGATTCAATAGGTGGCACTCTTATGGACTGCATGATTCAGCTTAATGCAAAGTATTAAAGGGCTCACTTTTCAGCTGAGATATAAACTAAGGGTTCCAGATGACTCCTGATGTTTATAGCTCCCATGACAATATGAAGGTGTTGGTACTGTAGAAAACTATGTACGAGGTGGACTTTCATGCTATGCTATTTGGATAATACTGTTTCAGTCACTGGACACTTCTGCGGTATAGTGGGAACAATTGCACGACCCTTAAGATGTTTCAGCTGTGGATGAAAGAGGTCCCAAACACAGTCTGTGAACAAGCCAGAGATCTGTCCTAGTAACCACTTTGCATGAAACTACACCAATCTGGAGAGAAAACTGTGCGAAGAACAGAGGTCTGACCAAGAAGACAAGCCCTCACACTGGTTCTTTTGCTGACCGAGGCAGAGCTCACAAGTGGGGGGGATTTGTGATACAACTGAATTCATCACCATGCTCCACACTGTTCCTCACTGTAGGACATTCCAGAGCACAGCTACAAGCAGCCTTCCCAAGGAAATGGAAAAGCAATTGTCCTGAGTACTGCAGCATTATAGCTCACAAACATTGTTCACACTTGGCAGGAAAAGAGTATTAAACTTGCATGCTAGAAATGCTGATTAGTCTTTAAATGAGAACTAAAGCTGTCAGTACAATCAGTGCAATCTCTGTTTAAATATATTTATGGTATTGTATACCAGGTACAATCATTCACTATTATTCCTACAAGATGCAAGTGATATCCTTACCATGTAGGTAGTTCATGCTCCTTCATCTTGGTCTGAGTACGATCTCAAATTCCAAATTATTTTCTGGTTAATGAGTTTCTTCTTAGATATATCCTATCACTTAAGTTCAGAATACTTCTGCACTTAAACCCCTTTACATTGAAACAGAAATTTTCAAGGACATTTTCCTAGTATTTCATTGCATCAGGTTAATGTTACAGCCTCTTTACTGAATCTTATTATAAAACGTTTTCTGCAAGACAAGATCTTTTTCCATCATGAGCCCTAACAAAGGTTATTCAGTTTGGTTCTTTAAATGCTTTAAATATTTTTAGCAGTAGCCAGTGCATTAGCCATGACTGAGGAGGAAAGGAAAAAAGAGGCAGATAGTGAACCTAGAAGGAAAAAAACAAAACAGATACTCATCTGCTTTCTATTTTGCACAGTCATTTCACTGGAGCTGGTCAATACAGAGTCAGATGATAGTGTTTTACGAACACTTTGCAAACTCCACTCAGAAGCAGGGACTTTGAATAAAGTCAGTAGAAATCACTAAGAATGTAGTTTTGTAATTGCATTAGACAGTCTCTACAAGACCATTGAAAACATTGTTTACTCCTTTTCCATCTTTCCCTGCCCACTGCACTACTGTTAGAGAGGTAATCTGGATTATGGAGCTGTGCTGCACTACTGTTCTCCCAAATCCATGGTGCCTAGTGGCCCTAGTTTTCTAACCACCAGAAAGCAGCAAAGAAGACTGAAGATGGAAAGAGTAGTGGGACAGTCATACAGCAACCAGAGTTAGATGGGCTTAAAGATACTACAAGATCACATCTGAACCTACTCTCCTTCAGTCATCTGCCTGTCAATATTCTAAAAACACTGCTCTTCATTACACTTAATTCTGTCCCATTGTGAGTTGCTGTCAGGAGTTGACAGTTCATACCCCTACATGTTATGGATGCATGTTTGGTGTCACTTATGGCTAAAGAAGAGGGGAAATCCTCATCCCTTTTCCTGCAGAATACTGCAGTGACTGTGTCTGCCCTCCCCGCCTCTGCCGCAGGTACTGCTATCTTGTCGTTCTCCCCATCACAGTCCCTCATTTCATCCCTTCAACTTTTTCCTTCCCTTGATCCTCCTAGGATAGTTACATTCTTTAAACATTTTTAAAATATGCCTGTGTTTGTAGTCCATGAAGTTTGCAGTCAGCACCACACTATTATTATCATTGGTTGAATTTCTTTTTACCTAAATGTGATATAAAGTTTCCTGTCTGTTTCCTGCTCTTTTTTTCCTTGTCAAAATTTTAATACTTCAGGTGTTGATTGGAAATGGTAAGTCATCCTTACTGACATTCTGTTCTTGTTATCAACAAAAATTAGCTACTGTGGCTACTGTTATCCAACACAAACAATAGTATGTACCAAAGCCTAAACAAGACAAAAGAGAAGCCAGGGTAAAATGCAGCCAGAGAACAGAATTGTCCCTCTACTTGATGCTGAGCACTGAGTATCTCACTGTACGGCTGCTGCAGTAATTGGACTAAACATGATAGTGTGGACTGAGAAGTAAAATAAGAGTTCTACAGTCACCATTCCTTGGCTTCAGACAGGACCTAGTGAACATTCCAAACCTTTCTTGCAACACAAAGGTCACAGTATAGGAAAGAAACAGATCATAATGCACACTGTAACCTTGGAAATATTTTGTAATATGAGCACTGCCACTGTTTATTTTGCATTTGCATTTGTCTCTATCCATCAGAATCCAACGAAACTTATTTGTGCCTTTGAAAATGTCATTTCCTTACACAATTTGCTTCTGAAAAGAACTTAAAAAATCTAAGAAAAGAGATTCTAGTACAATGCATTCGAATGAGCACTGTGCAGTGCAAAGCAAACATGTCAAGCAAGATTGATTTCCAGAGAAAATAAATAGGAATATAAAGGTGGTATGTATCAAAAGACATATTGACACCAGAGAGATACTAATGTTTGGAAAAAGACTACATATTTCACTGCCATTTACCAAAAAAAGTATATAGTATTCATCGTAATGAATTAAGTTGCAGTAAATTAATGGTTATTACCAAACTCAATAACCATCACATAAAAGAACATTTATAAAAAGTATTCTGTATTAGAATTTAGAGAGCTTGTCACAATGAAATATGAATGCTGGCAAACATGCACTGAAGAATAGTGAATGAGGTTACAAGTAAGTCAGATGCAAAGTGATGTTTCCGAAAACTGAGTGTTGGAGCTGGATACTTAAAGTACACATGTTAACAAGAAGGTTTGCTCATGCACTCTAAGTGCTCTCTAAGGATGAGATTTTCAGTAGAGTTCAGCACTGATAAGTTCCAGAAGTAATTTTGTGAAAATTCAATGTTAAAGTGAATGATTTCCCACACCAGAAGCTGGACATAGATGTTTAAAGTAACATCTGGTCTCTTCCCTGCTAACTCACTCTTACAAAGATATAAACCTTACCCTTTCCACCAAAAACCAAACGAGCAAACAAACAAAACACACACACAAAGAAAAGCCCAAAACCTCACACATAAATCCTTGATGAATCTTCTTTGAAGAGACAGTTGGCAAAAATGTATTGTATAGGTTTTCATTATTTCAAATCTGTTTTGGCTGA
The DNA here is from genome assembly GCA_035040995.1 of Premnoplex brunnescens. NCBI lineage: Eukaryota > Metazoa > Chordata > Aves > Passeriformes > Furnariidae > Premnoplex > Premnoplex brunnescens. Next base: position 23,865,979 of record JAWWLT010000092.1, read on the forward strand.
TCACCAGCAAGTTCAGTATAAGCTCAGTCATCCAGGGTTCAACAGTTAAAGCTCTTTGAATCAAAACATATAATGATTTAAAATCCTGCAATGAACGTGCTAAGGTAGGATATCAGAATTATCCTAATTGCTTTGGCACTGCAGATTCTTGAAACAGCATACATACCACAGAGACTCTTCAAAGGCAAGCGTATAGCAGTGACCTTATGCTAAAGGCTCCTTTTTGACTAGCAGTTACTCCCGGAATAGTTAAGAGTCTTTATAAATTCAGAACCAGGTTTTGTTTTGCTCATATTAATTTATTTTTTCATTGACTAAATTATTTTATGATTGTATTATTTTCTTCCTTATTAGCAACTTACATAAAGGAGTAAATAATTTGCATTTCTACTCACAAAACACAAAGATATTCACAATATCTACCCAAGAACACTTCTGCATATTTTTGCTTCAGAATTAGGCTGAAGGCACATGAGGATGAGGCCATCTGGATGTTCATAAAACAGTTTAGCTTAAGTGTCAGGCCCACCAAGAAATGCTGGACAGAAGAGCAAATCACTAAATAGGTGCACATACTGGTAAATGTACACCTGTCATGATTCATTGTTATTTTCATTTCTATTTTTTTTTTTTTTTTCTGATTGTGTTCTCATGATGTGCCATGTTTAAGAATTTCAGGGCACTTCCCAGCCCTCTAGATTCTGCACTCAGATTTATAATTGCAGTAACTTACAAACTCATGTAGTTCCATTCAGTCTTTACCTGTCTTTGTGGACTTTTAGGGAATAGTTAGAGCATGGAGTTTGCCTGTTAGGTAAAGGTGTAAAGAAATGAACATTCCACGGGAAAACCTGGTATGCAGGTAGTATGTATCAGCCCAGAGTAACATTTCTAACAAAAAGTCATATGTTACAAATGGTCTAACTATTTGATTGGATCAGGAAGAGAGATTCAGTTTTGACAGATTCAGGTTCGGATCAACATCGTTGCCTGGTACATACTAAGTGAAGGACCTACAGTTCTAGCAAAAAGCAACAGAGAGAGAACATCTTTGGACCCTAAGAGTACATGGATGCACCAGAAAGTGTTTTCAGGCTGCAGAAGTGTCTGTGATATTGGGTTCTGATTTCCTCTCATCCTTCTGGAAATGTTTCCACCCATGAGAGAGGCTATTTGCCTTCCCAGAAGAAAAGAGCCTGCAAATTCGCTGCTGAGCTGTGGAAAGAAACGATGCATGTCTCCAAGTACTGCATCTGAGCTCACCTGGGAGCTGCAGGATGGTGCAGCTCCTCCAGCTGTGAAGCAAACACATCCAAGAAGCGATTTTATTGCATGTTCCTGGAAAAGTTATTCACATTTTGTAGGGTAGATATCTTTTTTTTTGTACCTGTAGGCCACAAATGCCTGTTTCTTGATATGAAATCCCAGGAGAACCATCACCGAGTCCTGGATCTGAAGTGAAGTATGATAAACAACCCCATAATCTGAACTCTGCAAACACACTTTTATGGCATCTCTTGCCCTTGATTAGACTGGAGTCTCCAGCAACTTCTATTTCTCTTGCAATGTGCCTAAAGAGTTTCAGCAGAAACTACAGAAGAGTTATGAAAAATTGCAGTAAGTTTTTTCCCCTGAAATTACTATTACTAGCCCTTCCCTGGCATGTCCTAGACATGCTATCACCCCCAAAGAAGTTTTTTTCAGCTCCAGAAAGGATGTACAAAGTCTGTATTGTTCTGTAACACAAGTCAATGAGTACAGAAAAATAATGATGTCTTGCAAAATGTAAAACACAAATGTTTTAAGAAAAACGGGCTTATTATGCACCACCCAAACAGAAAAAATTTTTACTTTTATTGTGGTTAAATTTTGATGGGGTTTTGGGGGTTTTATTTACCTTCTGGAATTGTCTTTCTTATTTTAAACCCAACATTTTTGAGCTATGAGAGTAAAGAAATCTCAGAGAAACCTAAAATAAACAGGGAAAAGATAAGAAATGAATGATCATAGCTAGTCCTAGTTGCTATCAATGTGAGAGGCTGAGTGAGATCCCCACCCTGACAAAACTTGACACCAAACAAGTGTCAGATGGCTGGGGAAAGAAGCAGTGTTGCATGACATGAAAATACTGAAAAAGGAGGGCAAGGGCATTTTATACTTTCTTTTCAGAGGTCGAAAATGAAACAGAAAACTTGGTAAACTGCTGAGAATTAAGAAGCTCTTAATGCATCTACATGTACAGTCATGGCTCACCTTTAACCCTACCAGAAGATGGAGCTCTCTAAACCCCTCTTCCACAAACTCTTGACAGTTTATAACTCTCATAATGCAGAAGTTTCATCCACTTTTTTATTTTTTTTCACAAGGAAGTTATGGCACAGAGTAAAATTTTATCCTTACTGAGAAAATAAAGTCTTGCATTTAACATGTGATTTTCCACTTTTCCTGGTTTCGGCTAGGATAATTTTCTATCTAGTCACAGGTACAGCACTGTGTTTTGGATTCAATAGGAGAATAATGTTGATAATACACTTATATTATAGTTGCTGTCAAGCATCACTTACTCTAAATCAAGGACTGTTCCATGTCCCATGCTCTGCCAGAGAGCAGGTGCACAAGGAGCCAGGGAGCAGCATGGCCAGGACAGCTGACCTGAACTGGCCAAATGGATATTCTACATCATTCCCAGTACATAAGCAGGTGGGAATTGGCAAGGAGCTATGGATTGCTGCTTGGGGACCAGCTGGGCCTTGTCCAGTGGAAGGAGAGCAGTTGTATCATCACTCATCTTTCTTTGATTTATTCTTCTCTCTCTTTTCCTATGATGATGAAGATGATGATTATACTTTATTTCAACTATTTAACAGTTCTCATCTAAACCTCACAGGATTCCGATGGGCCCAGTTCTCAAGATTGTTCAGGTCCCTCTGGATGGCATCCCACCTTCAGGTGTGGCAACTGTGACACTGAGCTTGGTGTCCTCTGCCAGTTTGCTGTGGGTGCACTCAATTGCTTCATCTATGTCATTAATGAAGTTGTTAAATAACATTGGTCCCAAGATGGACCCCTGAGGGACACACCACTTATCACTGATGTCCATTGGGACTCTGAGTCATTGACCACTAGACTCTTGGGTATTTTTGTTAAACTTCAGCATATAGTATGTCTCCCATCAACCAATATCTATGTATAAGAAAAAAATTAAAGAGTGGTCTGATATAGGTGTCAGCAGAATGATGAGTGCTTGTGCATAGACAAGAATTGTTCTTATAGTTCTCTCTAAAGGTGTTACCTGATTTTCCTGTTGGTACAGAATGATGAAGAACAATACCTTGAATTTGTGCTGTATAAGTCTGTGTCAATTTGTAAAACTAAAATCCCCTACAGGGACTTCACTTGAAGAGCAGCCCATAGGTACTCAAATAACGTTGTTTCAGTTGCATTAAAAGAAATTCAAGCATTCTGCTCTACACACAATTGCACCATCACTGCTGTCTGTAATCCAAGACAAAAATAGGGAAGAGATTCCTGTTTACAGCTGTAGTTTATTTACACTTACCCAAAACATGCTTTAGATTAAAACACTGCACATGCCACTAGAAAGGCCCACCCCTTGTCTTTCTTAAACAGAAATCAGGTATTTCATAAAATACAATATTTATTAGCACAAAACGCAATCAGGTTTCCAATTTTTAGAAATTCAGACCAAAGGAAACATTTCAACCCCAATGTTGTATATGTTAAGGTTGCTAATAGAAAAAAATATTATATTCCTAATCAGCTGAATAAAACAATTGCTATAATTTTTAATCAATTTTTCATGGGTTCTTATGTTTAATACATGAAGGTATATGGGAGGTAGCTTTCTCTCTGTTCCAGCTGAACCAGCATTTCCATGTTGACTATTTATTACACTTCACTCTCAAGCTCACAGTCAAGGATATGCAAACTCAACCCTTAAATTTCTGTAAGTTTGCTCTGAGAAGGCTGCCAACAGCTACAAAATGCTCAGATACCATTTCAGAATCAGAATTTATTTACAATCATGACAAGATGTCACAAAAATGAAGGCACATAGAATTGAACAATTGTAAATAAGCAGCAATATATGTTCTGAAGAGGCATCAGGCACTTCCTTGTCTATCAATCACAAAATTTTTAGAAATTTTTAGAAAAGGAAGAAAAAAGAGAGAAAACCAGCAACTCGAATAAACTACTGCATGGATTCATTAGATGGCTGCCAACTACATTGCTTGACTTAAAATATCTGAAAACAGTTCATGCAACATTATCTCAACAAAGATCGGAAATAAAAACTCATATTCTCTGAGGGGTTTTCAAATCTATTCCCTTGGTCTCTCAGTTGTTCCCATTATTGTGTTTTGTCAACAGTTGGACATCACTGCCATGGTTAGCAGCCCTTACAGCTGTATCCCGTGTGCAAGATTAATGCATGCTGGAAGCATGCTACCAAAAGGTACATTCTGTAATGATCAAACTGAACAATTTTTAGTTTGGCAACTAAAATATTTGCCCTTGAAAAAAGTGTATTTCTCAACTGTCTGGCATCCTGAGCTGAGATGTTAAGCAATTTAAAATAGAATATATTTTGAAAGGAATAAGCAGAATCATCCATGAGGCAATTGGATATGGTATGGAACAATGTTTAAGTCACAGTTAGGAACACGCTTGCATTAGTTTTCTAGGAACTGCAGAAAAATTCAGAAAACTGTATGAGATATTAATTTTTAGCTGGAAAGGATATACTTCAAAACTTTGCTCTCTGTTATGAAATAAGGTAACAGTAACAAAGGAGAAACAGGTGCTGTCTGGTCTTGGAGACCTGAAGTAGTCATCTGTATTTGGAATGGAAATGAGTAGAACAGATCATCTCTCACTTTTGAGAGCATTTATCACTTACTTGGTCTGTAGCAATTTCTTTGTCACCAGGAAGGTTGTTCTTGGGTTAAAAGAAGGAGAAAATGACCTGTCTGGTTTTTCACTACTAAATATGCTAGACAGGTTCTGGCTCCTCAGCCCACATTATCTGAGCCTCTTGGGTCTCACTAAGCTGTGGCACTGTCCCTTCTTGTTCCAACAAGTATGCTTCATAGGCTTTCTCTTCTTTGCCCTCATTAAAATGGAGTCCTCTTATAGCAGTCCTGCAAAACCTAAGACAGCTTACAAATATCTTTGTTTAAATGTCAAGTTTCTTCAGGGGATGTCATAACTAGCACAGATCAAAGTTTGCACCACTGAAGGCAAATCCTGCTCCAGGTTTTTGGCCATCTTGCACACCTATCTGATGTTTTTTAATTATGATGACTACTTCTATCTTCATTTTGAATTTTAACATGTGATACCTTTGTAATGGTATACCCATTTACCTCACACACCTTGTGGTTTCTCATGTAGTTTCCTCTAATGTAGTGGTTCAGGACTACGGTATTTTCATATATTTGAGGCCGCTGCTGCTGAGACACTTCGAACAAACAGATTTTCTTCCACTTTAGCTGGTACTTTGGGCAATTCTGCTTTCACCCTAGTTAACAAGCATGGTAATTGTACAGCTGATCACAGCTCTTCAACTGAGAGGCGTGTTGGCACAATCCTTATCCATAGTGCTCTATATATATTTATTCTTGTCCTTTATAACAACACTGCATTGGATACAGCCCTCAAATTACTCCACAGCTACATCAGTCATCTGATTTTAGGTTTTGGTAAGTTGTTCATTAGTTGCTTTAGTTAATTCAGCTCACCACCAACTGCTTTGGAACAAAGCCATCACAAAATATTGATCGCATCATGTGCACACCTTCCCTATCTTTGACTAAAGTTTATCTTTTCCGATAAAGCTGAAGTCATTCCTATTTTAGTAATGGAGCCTCAGGCAAAGAAAATATGAGACTCAATCAACATTCCACACAAAAATAACGCTTAACCCAGTATTCTTAACATTGTTCTTAACTGCCAGAAAAATCAACCAACCAGATCAGTTTTTAGTTAAGGTGGAGTTTCACTGTCTGTTTAGAAAATAGCACTGACAGTTTCAATACTACTGAACAGATTGTGGGTTTTTCTTAACCTGTGTGAGTTAAGTACAGAAACATTTTCTAATTTTTCATTAAAGTTGACAAAACTGACAATCTGCATTGTTTGCAGTGCTATTCTGTCTTTAATGTAACATTTCAGAATAATTCACATTTTCAGTGAAGCAAGTTAGAGACATTGTCAGTTTCCACACAAAAAAATGCCTCACCCCTTCCTGGCATTTTCACTATGTGCAATTTCCAGAATGTCATTCAAAGGTAGTATTTTTAATTTAATCCCTATGGTTTCCTCAGAAAAAAACCTCAGCTTTCACTGAAAGTTATAAGACAGGCAATATTTACCTAAGGGTCAAAATCCCAGTATACAGACATTTTAGCCTCTGTATATAATTATTAAAAACGTTTGGTTTATTTATCATATCTTTATGCAAATTTTAATGCAGATTTATTTTTTCCACTAGTAGTGTATTCAAACTGAGCATTATGCTCTTACTACAGTGAGCAAATTGCTGTTGAGAAGTGGAGGACCACAGAAAGAATCAAAAATATGCATGCCAGACAAAAGGCAGACCAGTTTTGAACACTGGGAATAGGACTCTGCTCAGGAAAACATGTTTACTCTCACAAATCCTGAGAATGAGATTGCTCGGCTGAAGTTTTCATTAATTAAGAAAAAAACAAAACAAAATAAAACAAAACAAAAATAAGCATGTGAGAGAGATTTCCTTGAGGGTCTCACTAATGACAGGGCAAATGTCAGATAACCATCCCACCAAAGGCTCTGGTCCACCTGGCTGGTCTTATCAGTTACCTGAGAAGGATGAGACCTAGACGCTAGGAGGGAAAGCAGAATTATTTGTACAAACAAAAATGCAATATTGACCTGGAGTGAAAGGGCATTATCAAAATCCTGAATGGATAGAAGCAAAGTTGAATTTTTGTGTAAGGAAATATAAAGAAAAGCAAGCAACAAGTCCAGGGTTTTCAGAAAAGATTTTGCCTTGCTCAGAGGGCAAGTAGGTTGCATCCCAGGGGAGCAGTTGGGAAGGGTCACAGAGCTCAGGGGATCTGGCAGGTCTTTAAAGGCTAAGTCCTCCAAGAATGAGCAAGAATGAGCCATCCCATCCTCAGTCAATCAAGCAGGTTTATCACAAGACCCCTATTTCCATCCTTGAACAGTTTCAAGCCCATATGGGATAAACTCCTGGGTAACCTGGTCTGATTTCTCAGCGGAACCTATTGCAATGGATGGGGTGACAGGGCGGACATGTTGAATTGGAGATATCCTGAGGACCCTGCCAGACTGAATTGTGCAGGGATCCTATGATAACAGAGTTCAGGACAAGGACAAAAAAAGTTTAATAAAGAAAAATTCAGGTTTGTAGCATAGTCTCGTTACTGGAAAAGATGGCTGGTGTACTAGGTAAATATATCAATGCTTCTATTGTTTAATCTGAGATTTATGAGTATCTTTTTGCATCTTCAGAAGAAAAACATCTGCACTGTCACATCCAATTGGTACATCTCTTAGAATAAATGGAAGTCAAACACTCTCAAGCAGAAGACCAATACTTATGCTCTATTAGCCTTTATATAATGAAGGAAGGCATACCTCCAACCCACCCTGCTGATGACCAGTTATCTAGTACTAAAGTCAAGCTTCTATTTCCAAAGAAAAATAGTGTAAACATACTATCAGATAAGATAGCTAAAATAACTTCATTCCATTTGTATATATTTTTACATACAAATTTACAACCTATATCATCAGATGGTGAAAGGATGCATCAATGTTAACCATCACATTTTTTTTATTTTTCTTCCTAACACTTCATTTCTATGAAAGACTCCTGTTCTTAACCAAAAGCCAGACATTCATAGTATATAATATGGCTCATTTCAAAATCATATTCTTTTCAGCAAGTAAAATATGGTCCCTGGTGACACTGATTGGTCTCTTGCTTGCCCTGGCAGGAATCACCACAAGCTTCACTGATACCAGTGGCATAATACCAGACACAGAAAGGAATCATGAATAAGTACATTTCTAATGTTAGGTTAAATCAGGAAAAGTGCACAATGAGAGGAGAGGTCCAACCTGGTCATCAAGGCAAGAGCCTAAGAAAGGGAAAGCTCATTAATTTCTGGAATAGAGCATGGAGATAGCTGTAACCCAACATCTTGTTTTACATTATTGTAAAATAAGTACTCGTTTTATGGTACTTTATACTCACATAGTACAAATACACATTGCTTAGTAAATGCAGAACAAGAAACATTTTACCTTTATACAAGTTAGCCAAATGATTTTAATATTATAACTATTCTGTATAAGGTGTGTAACACTCCCTTACCTCCCACAGAAGGGTGGCTTCTGCTTCTTGCTTTGCTGCTTTGCTCCAACAATCTAGCATAAAAGAAATAAAATGGGGTTAGTTCCCCCCTTTTATATCACACAATTTTTATTTAAGAGATCAGCTGAAAAAATAACCAATTGTTGGTGTTGTGGTCAGCTCCTCCAATCCTGTAGATGAGTGGAGTTCCTTTTACTTTAATAGAAATTCAACAGTATCAGTCAGATACAGAAAAAAAAAAAAAAAAAAAAAAAAAAAAACAAAAAAAAAAAAAAAAAAACCAAAAGAAAACAAACAAACAAAAAAAAACACAAAAAAAAACCCAAAAAAACCCCAGACCAACCAACCAAAAAAAAACCAAAACAACACAATAATACCAAAATTGTATGATTTCTTTAAATATATATTCCCCTAGCAATGAATGTCTGGAAAATTAATAAATGTTAAGAACAGTCCCCTGAATCTTTCATGGATTTGAACCCTGTTGACTCTTTACAGCAATCAACAAAGTAGACATAGTTGAACAGCTAGGCAGAAGGACAATCTATGGCATTGTTTTTCTGATTTTGAAAAATGTTAAAGCTAGTAAAGAAATAAAACCAGCTTAAATGTCAGTGCTTGGGAGCAGGGTAAGCACAGCAAGCCAACTATCAGTAATCCATCTCATCCTCAAAGTAATGTTTCATTTCTGACATCCAACTTAATTGCAAGTAAGGAATAACTATTAGACCAAAAAATTGAAAGGTTTAAGCTCAGTCCTGCCTTAAATGAGTTTTGTGGATCAAAGTTTGTCTTTGGTGTTATGTCTTATAAAAAGACCCTTTAAAAAAGTAAACTTTGTTCCCATTGCAGGAAGACAGGGAAAAGGTGAGCTACTTGAAAGGTAAAATATGATTAAACGCACAAAAATATGATTAAATGCATTAAAAGCTAATTCTCAAAACTCTGAATTAATAAAAATCTGATTGCTTATTTGTTAATGGAACATCAAAGGTAAAACAAATGACATTGTAAATCTTGACATGAAATTAAGATTTCATGAAGAAACATACATGCATGTTTTCTTATTCTCCAGTAACTCTATGAATATATTTTTTTCTCTAGTCAGACAACAGTTTTCTGAGCAGGCCACTCCAGCTCACATAGTCTTCCAACTTTGCTACACCAATTCTGATGTACTGTATTATTTCTGGTTTATTTTAGAATGATATGCGGAAAAGAGGCACCCACTCTTCAGTTAAAATTGCAGGTGCTCCCTGTCACAAAATAACCATTCTAAAGGATTCACCTTAAGACATGAAGTCATCCTGAAAGAAAAACAGCAAGGCCTTAGCTAAGATGATCTTAATTTTGCAACACCTTAATTTATTCTTTTGGATTAATTAAATGAACATATTAACATCTGTCACATGTACCTTGAAATCTGTGTGAACATATTTTGAAAAGATATTTTCCAGTTAAAACTGAGATTCTGAAAGCTGCTTAGAATGTCATATTTCATCCAGTAGAAGGAAAGATTGAGAATCTGAATTCCATTAAAAATGTCTGGTCTTAGAAATTCTAGAAACTGAGTAGTAAGGATTCAGCATCAGATTTGGTCCTAGTTACAGCACTGATGACCATGGGAAAGAAGAGAGTCTCTTTGACTGCAGTGCAGTACCAGAACCAAAACTGAAGGAAATGTTAGATTGTCCATTCTGGGAGTTGAGGGATACTCCAGGAAAAGCGAGATAGAAAATGTGACTCTTGGAGGCTCTTTTTCTGTGTGGCCTTGGTACTCCAGAGCTGGAGTGCTCCATTCAAGAGGTCAGCAGTTAAGATGCACTTGAAAACAAAGAAATCACGTTCATCAAGCAGGAACTGTTTTGATTGGAAAACACAAACTCACAAACCAGAACAAAGCAAAACAAAATTAGAAAGCTCCTGTAATGATTCAGTCTTCTCTTTCTCATTTCAATTTTGAGCTAAATATATTAATACTGTGCTACCCTGGATGTAAAAAGACTTCCTGAAGATGAGTAAAGGTTAAAATGCAAATTTTTGCATAGATAATCTGATTTCTCTTATTATGCTGATTTGACAGTCAGAATAATTCTTCTGAGTGCAAGTTTAGGATATTGACCATTTTATAGAATAAATATATTTATTCTGTCTATAAATTATTTTTATCAAAAGGTTCATGTAAGAGTCAGAGCACAATATTTTCAAGTCAGAGAGGGAGCAAATGAGGCATCAGATTTCTGTAAATTCAACTGCATTGGAAGAAAGCAGGATAGTACACTACTGAAGAAACTCCTAGCCTGGTGAACTTGGCCTTTCAGATTCCTCCAGTAGGGCAAATTCCATGCAATTTAACATTCAGAAGAGGTATTATCCGTATGGACTTTAAAAAAGTAGGCTTCTCTTGATCTCTGTTTTATGCGAAAGATCATATCTCAACACCTCCAGAAAGGCAGCAGCTTAAATAGGAGTCTTCTTCACTACTACCCCTCTGTATAAGTATTGCATTTACTGTTTGGTTATTTAACCAATATGATTCCTCAGAAGACAAAGTAAATAAATGATACTGTCTAGAAAAATTATATCTTTAAGTTTTCAGCATGGAGGCATACATTTTTTCTGCAGGTAGGATACTTAAATCACAGAAGTCATGGACGCTTCATCATCAAAAGTTTGTAAGATCCAGTTGGATCAAAGTCTGCTAGGAGTCAGGAGTCATATCTGATCCTGTTTGGTGGAGACAAGGCTGATGCCCCAGACCTTTTTATTTTTCCTGTATCTGCAGTTACTGAGTATAATGACTAGGTTTAAAAAGAGAAAATGAGACTACCCAGAAGGACAGAGATCTCCTCTGATCTAAAGATTTATGTCCTTGCTTCTCTATTTCCCCCAAAAAATCTCAGTGGACTGTAACGTTATCAATTAGTGACTTAGCTTATTTAAAACCCCATACAAGTTCTTTCAAACTCTCCTCTTATCAGCTACAAGCTTCAGTGATGAGAATTTGAGAATAAGAGGACAGGTACTCGTCTATACATAGAACAGATATAAAACTATCCATGAAAATAAGGATAAAATGTAATAAACAGTGAGCTATGAAGCATCCAAGTATTTTCCCCTCCCATCTTTCTCTAAAGTCTATGAAAAGTAAATTAAAATTATAGGGAAAGATTCCCGAAGGGGAACAAAATCTAATCTGACAGATGTAAAATTAAAGCTATTTTATAGCACTGGCATGGCTTAGACTCATTTCTAAATGACTTAAAAAAAATAAAAATCAATGTCCCAAATCGTCAAATGGTTTGTGTTCAAGATGGTCTATTTGCAACCCCCCCAAAAAAACAACCCCATTAAAATGAGCACTCCAGATGAAAAAATCTTCAGATTTGTCTCAAGCAGCAGAAAATCTCCTTTCTGACTATTTCTTTTTGGGAAAACACAAAGATAGACTCCCTTTTCAGAATGATAGAATAAAAATACATATTGTAACAGATGATGTATTTCTCAAAACAAGCTAATAGCACTCAGGAGCCATGCCTGATTTGTTCTTTTCCTCTTTGGGTGAATTATGAGCTAAGCCCTTCCCCAGCTAAGCCAGACAGTTGAGTTTCTTCCTTATCCGTTACAGGTTGCCTACTAGCCTATACAGCCTAGTAATATGGTCAGTCACTGTGACAAATTCAAGCTGCTTGGATTTTCAAGATGAAGTTCTTTCAACAAGTCATTTGTCACTGAAAAAAAAGATAGAGAATTATAGATTGGACAGCTCTAAACTGCAAATCTTAGTTTCACATAGGTACTTAATTCAAGGCTGTTGCTGAGTCTGAAAAGTTGGAAAGGGGTGGAATTTCACAGGCAGCTCACTCTCCTTGCCATTTCCTATATGGTGACTTAGTTGTTCCTTTCCTGAAGCCTGAAAACCATCACAAAATTGATTAGGTACTCATAAAGCACATTTTGAGTCCCAGAACTTTTATTGTAGTGCACAGCAAAATATGGTTAATTTTTCAGGGCTGCCATTTCAGCTCTGGGAAACATGTACCTAGAAGCCAGGCCTCTCTTCATCTACAGACCTAGACATACTTAGTCTGCATAACTGCAATCACCTCAATAAAAAAAAAATCCCTAGAATAGCATCCTAAGGTTCCTCAGACTCCTTCTATAGATGACTTTCTCGAAGTATTTATATTTTCATCTTAAAGATAGTGAAGAGCTAGGGACTAATTAGTTAACTAAGACAGCTCAAATAATTGATCTAAACTTTTCAACAGAGCAGAGAAGCAAGCCTCATGTTTCTCAACAGACAGGAAGCTAACCAACCAAACTTCTTCAAAACCCTTAATTCTGTAATGACCAAAAGTGAAACTCTGCACAGCTGCCTGAGTTACAAACTGCTTTCAACAGGAGCAGAAGGAACAGGTGATGCATAAAATGTCTTGCTCACCTGTTTTTTCTGCAACCTTCACAAAATAGGCACTGTTATTTGAGATAAGGAGGACAATTCAACTCAAATTGAAGGAGGAAAGGAAAGTACTCTTGTGGAAGATTTCTTTGTTGATGCTGAACTCCTGTGGTACTTAGAACAGAAGACAAAGCTACTCATTTAATGATGGATAAGGATTTGATCCTGAGAAGCTTTACATGTCTGAGTAATTCTCACTTTAAACAGTAGCCCCACTCAAATTAAGGTTTTTTATGAATCTCTTTTCAGGAGTAAAACAGGACAGCAGGAAAACATTTGTCATGGAAAGGCAAGCTAAACAATGGCTGACTGCAGCTTTCTTTGAGATCCTAATAACTTCATGGGAATTTTGATAATAATTATAAATAAGGTCCACTTTGCAGAGCTGCTGAGCATCCACAGTCCAACTGAAGGCCCACCCTGGGAATAACAGAAGTCTGAAAACTCAGCAGTTTAAATGCAAAAAGCCTCATACAGGTAAGAAATGGAAAACAACTGTCTCCTTACTTAGCTCAAATAATTGTTGTGGAGGTACTCCCAGGACCTCAAAAAACAGGTCATTCTTGTAGTCATGAAATGGACATGAGACATTTTGCCACCAGCATGCAAATACCCCAGATACATCATATGACTTTCTGGGTACATTGGGTCCATATGTATGTGCAAGTTCAGTCAATAGATCAAACATGCAGGTGGCATAAAATATAACCCACTCCAGCGTCATATACCTCCGAGGATGGCAATGAAGGATTTGCATATTTTAAGAACTGTTTCAATAGATTTTTTTTACATCCTGTATGGATTAAAAGCTATTTAATCCTGTAGTCTAATGCATTTGTCTTTGCAGTTTGAGGAGGAGAAGGTTTGGAGATCTGTGTTGATCATCTATCTATGCAAAATAAACTAATTCTAAATTACTATGCAAGAAGTAGTGCCACAATCCTTCAACAGGAAATAAGGCACCAGCACACCCTTTGAGGGGTAGAACAAGACTGGCACTTTATTAAGAGGAGAGGAGCCCTTTTATATGGTCTGAGGGGAAGGTTCTGGAAGCAGGGAGGAACGGGGGGGGCGGAGTGTAGACATATAAGGCAAAAGTGGGAGTGACAACAACATGTACGGAGAGGGGTAGGAGGGGACCACCATAAAAGGAAAAGGTACGCTGCACCAAACAATAACCAGTGAACAACTGAGATACAACCAACCAATAAAGGGCTAAAACACAGAAAGCATTTAAAAATTAGAACCTTACTACCACTTTATAATAAACTCCTTATATCAACCTCATTTAACTGTATTACAGATGAGTTTGTGTCCTTAAACATTCATTGGGCACCTCCAAGGTGGATGTCTGGCTACAGCCGTCTTTGCTCTCTGATCTTGACTTTTTTCCTTACTTTTCTTCCACAGCTGGTAGCTCTGTGTGCCCACAAAGCAGATATAGCAAAAACATCCAGAAGTTCAATCAAACTTAATCTCAACTTTTAGTCTTATTTCTTTAGCCCTGCTTCTGGTGCAAGTTCAACTTGTTAGTGAATTCAGCAGATTTGTAAAGATTTATTTTCTATATGCCAAATTGAACCATTAAAAAAGATTCTATACTGGGGTTTTTTTCATGTTAATTCCATTTACAGGAGAATTGACATAGAGTAATTTAAGCAACAGACTTAGCTACAGGAAGATTTGTTTCAGACACTTTTAAAATTTTCAGTTAATGAAATTTACTAAAAAAACAAAACCTGAATAGTAGGGGTTGTGAAGGGTTTTTAAATAAGAAAAAAAAAATAATCCCACAACTGTAGAACAAAAATATATTAATATAATGATTATTCAAACACTAAAAAAAAAAATAAAAAAAAAAAAATCAACTATAGCTGTTTGCCTGGACACTAAAAATAGAGTCAAAACACATAAGGTTGAGTTTTAAAGGTATTTAGATTGCTAATTCATATTTGCATTTAATATCAATTAGAATCCTAAATACTAACACGTTATAAATAAGAATATAGTGTGCTGAGTTCCTTCAGAAATACTGATATTTCTGTTTGTTGAATGATTTTTTATTCTTCCTCTATTAGTATGGCTATGCTGAGGTATCTGGATCACAGAGTTAAGATCCCAGTGGCTAATTGTAGCCATGGTTTTCCACTGGCTTTCACAGAACACCAGAGCACGGCTGCGCTCGTAAAGCAGGATCTTCACTGCATATGTTTTTGCCGCACATTGGTACAAATTACCTTTCCCAGTCTCTGCAGAAAACCCTAAGTTTACCACGTATGTAAAAGCAGAGCTCAAAGGTTTTTTCCCATTACATCTTCAAAAAAGGGGAAGGCAAGGACATTCTACCAACCTGTTGACTTCAGTGAAGTCTCCTTTAAGACATTACAGGTGCACTTGCAAACAAAGTTTAGCTATTTGATGCTAAAGAAATATTTTTTTTTTAAAAAGAAAAAAATCAGGATCAATTTGTCATATCTTTTCTCATTGATATTTGTTTTTCTGGTGTTATAAAAGAGATTTTATAGGTTTCAGCCAGGAGGTTCACTTGTTAAATTGATTGACTCTGATTAGTAAAGGATTTGGCAGAATTTTCACTCTGACTAATATAACACACTGATGGAAAAATAGATTTATGAACAGTTGTGCTGCATTTGGTTTGGATGCAGTAAGGTTTTTTCCATCATGGCTTGTATTGGTTTGGTATTTGTGCTGCAATCAGTGTTGATGACACTAGGATACTTTCCTTACTGTTGAGCAGGGCTGATAAAGACCCAGGAGCTCTTCTGCTTCTCACCCTACACTACCAACCAGGAGACTAAGGGGGAAACTTTGCTGGTTTTAAGGAGTCTGGAATGTTGACTTCCATTCAGTTCAAGCTTTTTCCAAACTCAAAATGAGAAGGAAATTACAAAGAAGAATGTGGAGGGGAAAATAATGTTCAGCAAGAACACACGCATACACACACACACACAAACACCAAAAAAAAAATAAATTAAAATAATCTGAGTTGTTTTGCACAAGGCAAAATTATGCATCTCTTCTATAGCCTTCTGAGGAGACTGGAACCATCTGTTCAAGCTGGACAAATTTGAATCCAGATTTTTATTCAAGAGACACAGAAAAAGAAAAATGATCCAACAAAATCAACCAATAATACAATGCCTTCCAAACATTCAAAGGAGGACAGTGCAAATGAAAAATGACAAAAACTCTAATAACAAAGCTATGAGAAGCTGGTAAAAATCGCATAAAGAAGTTATGTCAATCTGATACAGGGACAAAGAAAAGGAAGAGTTATTTTTTACCTATAAATTTGAATGTTCCTTGATAGTAATAATTTGTAAAACTCTATTCTCACACACTCATCATCCCAATTTATTTAAACAGATAGCACAAAGGGATGTGGCAACACCATAGAAATTACATCAAAACATTCTGACCTATATTTCATGAGCTACTAATTGCCAGTTTTTATGTCTTTCACAGGCAATTCTAGAGAGAAAATCAGAATGTTACTCAGAATGGCAACCTTAAAGGAAGTTTTGAAAAATCTCATGAATAACCAAACCCAGCAAATTCAATGTTGTGCCACTAATCATAATATACTTAAGACAGACCACTGAGAGAGGGAAATGTAGACTTACTTAATTTGCTTCTGAATTTTATACTTCTGAATGACTTGCTCCTTTATCTAATACAGAGCACTGATCAAATAGAAGGTTTCTTAGTGATATTCTCAAAGTCTGAAAGCTTATCTGCACCAGAATTCTTAGGAATGAGAAGTGACACACCAGTTCATTTGGTCAAAGATGACCTTACAATGTGCAGTTACTTACCTAATGAAAATGCACTCCCTACAACCCAACAGAAAACTACATTCTAAAGCATAATAATGGGATCTCTTGTCCTGTCATACTTATATGAGAACTGTAACCAATGTACCGTTTAATGCATAAATTGTATCATTTCACCCCATTTTTGTTGGGGTTTTGGTTTTGTTTTGCTCTGTTTTTTTGGGGGTTTGTTTTTTTGGTTTTGGGTTTTGTTGTTTTTTTTTTTTTTTTTAATAAGAATTCCAAATTATAATGAACAAGTTACTAAGAAATACCCAGGAAGCTACTATGAAATTGATGGGATTATGTATCCAGATCCTCTGGAAAATCTGCACAGGACCTATCTGCATCTTCAGCTGCTCTCATTACCATAAAATCTATCTATTCTCTTCAAAATAGAGATGCTCACCTGATCCACTGCATGCTCTTTGCTAGGTGAATTTCACCCATGTGTTTCAAGAGACAACAAATCATTAGCAAATCTTTCCCACTATCTCCTCCCATGTTTTATATGTTCTAAATTTCAGGGTTTATATATGGGTAGAGGCAAAGGTGATTAAGAGAAACATTTATCTCCCTTTTCCTGTAGCCATCATTAGTAGTACAAAGGAGAAAATAATAATTAAAAAAAATATATAAAAAGAAACCCAAAACACCACAGAAGAGATTTGTTCTCATGTGTGCATGCAACTCAGTTTTATAAACCAAATGGGTTTAAATAGCTCTGAAATCAGACGTCTGAAAAATCTGCTTCAGCAGTCCGTTGCAGACATAGGTGTGAGGCTACTCTGCATGAGTAAATATCACATAATAGCAAATCTTTAGTAGACAAAATTACCATAGAAAGCAAAATCTACTGAGATGAATGCAATGCAGAGGAAACAAAACATGTGTTGAACACAGGTTCAACCTTTGAAAAACAAAGGCAAACCGTTCAGCTGGCTCATGTTTCTGTAGGTTTTGGGATGAAGAGGAAGGCAAGGTCAATGCTAGGCAGGCTAGTAAAGACTAAGCCAGCTCAGCCATTACCTGCTTATTTGCTCTTGGACAGCCCACCAGTGAAGTTTAGATAGTGATGCCACATCTCACAGATCCTCTGAGAAAACAATTGTGCAAAAGCATCCAATGCAGTTCTCAGGTATTATGCCATGGATGATGGATGAAAGCAACTGTTCTGTTACCTGATCATTCCTCATCCATTTATTCAGACTTTTCAAGGGGATCTAGTTTTGCTACTCAGTCAATCTAATTGATAGTGAAAAATTCCCAGTAGAGTATGTCATGCATTACTCACATGGTTCTGTCATTTGTCCAGCCAAGGTTGTTTGCTTCTTGGCAGTTTTCATCATGACATATTTGAAAAATGTAAAAATAAATAGATAGTTCATGATATCCTCCTATAATGATCACTGACCAATGTTTATTAATGTATATGATAAAGCTGCAGAACAGCAATCTGGACAATGACAGCTACTGAGGGTGCAGAGTAAGATATTAATTTTAGAAATGTGTAATATGTCACATTTTTATAAAAGATTGTTGTAATACCCAAGTAATACTTACTTGGGCTTTTTATCATACTGGCCAACAAAATAAGATATTATTTAAAAAAATAAAAAAACTCAAACCATGTAAATTTGAATAAAGATCTGTACCTTTGAGTGGATCCAAGCCTAAGTTAAAAGAATTACACTCTGTTTACTTCCCCCCTGCAAGATGAGTGTGCACAAGACCCTGTGTGATTTAATGATAAAATATCTGTACTACAGTGAACCCAAGTCACCTTTCCAGCGTAAGGAGTGCTCAGTTTCATAGTAGCCAGGAGAAATAAGACACAGAAAATGAGTGTTTATCACTTCTACCATTATGGTATCAATAATCTCAACAGAGGCAACAGAGCCAGAAAAAGGCCATCTCAAAAACAGAAGAGCATGTGATGGACTCTACAACACACCCCCGGGTTTTCTCAGTATCCCTGAGATAAAGGTCTACAGCCACATGATTTAGACTGGCTGGTTGCACACAGAGTCTGTAAGCTCAGCAGCTGCTTCCCACAGTCAGAATAGCACAGACAGGTGATAAGCAGCTCTGGAACTTCATTCAGCTAAGGAGATCCAGCAGAAAATCCCAGTTCCTCGTTTAAGGGAGTCACACCAAACATTTCATAATTCTATACTGGGGTAAGTGTGCAGCAGCTGCTGCTTCAATTATCTGTCCCTCTTGCTTTCTGTAGAGGCAAAAGCAAGATGTAGGACAGATTGGAAATTATGTGCCAGGAACTCCAGCACAAACAGTAAGACCAATACCCAAGAATTGCAACAGTATCTGCTGTCAGGCAAGTGTACACTCAGCCAGACCTTAATGGAATTTTTTTCTCTGACAATTTCTTCCTCTGACAGTTTTTGTAATGATGGGGAACACAGTCTGTAAATGTAAAGCCATTCAAATTCAAGGATTCAGAAAGTTTTCTAAGCAGCTGACAGGTATTTCTGCACATAAAGAAAGAGTTGAGAGGGGGAAACCTGCTTAAAGAAAAAGATTTTTTTTTTCTTACAGACTCCCTATCTCACAGGATAAAATATTCATGAATTCTGCAGATTGCATACACAATATTAGATAAAACGAAAAACTTTAACACTGAGTGGAAATTATTGAAAAGTGTCTTGTTGCTATACAATGACCCTGAGCAAGTCCATGCAATGTAAACTGCAAAGCACTGTCCTGTACTGCAGTATCCTCCCTGCGTGGACTAGTGGGAGTCAGATCCTTATTCTGTTTAAAAGAGTCTGTCTGTCTCAGCACAGCACACATCAATAATAAAAATTCTCAAAGTTCCCAGTCAAATTTTAGTTGTACTTACTGCCTGTTCTAGAGCAAGAGTATTTTATGCAAAAATTTAAATACTGTATGAAGAAAATCCCTCAGAATAATTAACGTTTCCTAACAGATTGGGTTCTGCAGGGTCAAGACTACCAAATGTTTTTTTTTCCTGCAACAACCTCCTGCATATTTCCATCCTGCACTTAATTTAAACTGGGCAAACCTTAAATTCTTAGGGAAGGATGTCCCCAGACAGGTCACTATGCAGGGGAGCTCACACAGAAAGGCTTTATGACAAACTCACCAAAAGATGTAATCTAAAGCAGTGGTTGCCAACGGGAAAGAGAGCAGTGAGAAAAAAAAAGGGAGAGGGGCCTTCCTAATTTCGTCTCACATTTCAGCAGGAAAGGAAATATATCAGTTGGCTACCTGCTTTTAGCAGACAAAACACTGTTTTCTGTGAGTTTATATAGTGAGTGAAAGCATTTAGGTTAGAGTATAAATTGAAAGGAAAGGCCAAGCACAAATTGCATACTGATTCTTTATTTGACTTTACAAGAAAAATGATAATTCTAAAGGAAATAGTTATTAAATTAGTCACTGGCATCATGTTTACTTGTATTTGAAATTTTTTTTATATAATTGCTATTGCTTTTTCCTTACAATATAGGTGCATTTAGTTAAGCTTAGTAACTGGAGGAAAATTTTTCCATTCTTCATATAAAGTCAAACTTTTGTCCAGGCAAGAAGGCAGCAGAAGAATGCCGAACCTTTTGTGTCTCTTCAGTTTCTTAGATCAATGACATAAATGGGACTTAAACAGAGTTCTGGTCTCATGACACTCCTTCATCCAGGTGCTAATTTTATCAGTATGTGATGATCTGGGTCACGATTCAAACACCCTTTGCTAAGTAAGCCCACCAGAATACCAGTTACTTTGGAAATTATTTTGTCTGATCCTGGTTTATAATGTACTGTACTGTGTCTACCTTTTTGCAATAGGAAGCTAAAGATATTTTATGATAATATTCATTTATAACAGCTTAGAGATTCTAGAGAATAAAATAATATATTCTAATTCTTTTTAAATCAAATTATAAACCAATATAAATTGACATTGTTCCACAGGCAGAGGATATTTCTTCCAACACACAGATTCATTTAGCAATTCACCTAGTTTAAATGGATTTATCTTCCGTATCCATAAATCATGTAATAGCCACTCTTCAATCACTAGTAATGCTGGATCCACAAGAAAGTGATTTGTAAGTCTCTTAAATACCAATATAGTTTCTGAATTAATTGGTATGGACTTTCTAATCCTTACATAGTATATGTGTTCTCCTAACAAATACTGCCTGCCCATGACCCATGAATCTTAACAATTTATGGCACTGCAACTGAATGAACCAGACCAGTCAGGCTTACAAGGAGTGGCTGAGGTCACCTGATTTGTTCAGCCTGTAGAAGAGGAACCTCAAGGGAGACTTCCTTCAACATTCTCACAAGAGAAAGTGGAGAGGTACCAACCTGCCAGAGTTCAAGAAGCATTTGGACAATATTCTCGGGCACACGGTGTAATTCTTGGTGTGTCTTGTGCAAGGGCCAGGAGTTGTACTTGATGATCCTGATGAGACCCTTCCAACTCAGTACACATTATATGATGTCCTATGACTCTGAGAACAACCCAGACTCAATCAACAGGGATATAAATGCATTAGGGGAAAGACATGTTTTGGCATCACTTCCTGTTTCAATAACATCAAAGCCCTTTTGTAATAACAGAAATGACTACTGGCCTTGAAGGAAAATTCTAAATAACGTAAAAAGCAACTTCTTCTTGTCAGAAACATAAGCTGCTCAAAAATATTTATCTTGCCCTTTGTCCTCTTGCAGGACTTTTCATAGAAAATAAATGTTGTACCTGGCCTACGTTCTCAATGATACTGAGATTTCCTGGGAGATCTGAAAAAAAGCCACATGTTGACATTCCAGTTTCTCTTTATCCAGCTTGAGGTTAACTCTGCACAGAAGGCAAACCTTGGCATCTTGAAATTTAATCACAGCCCTCTATTGCAAGCATGGACCAATCCTGTCCTTTCCCACAGGAGCAAAGTGCATTTTGTAAAGTTGGTTAAGGCAACAGAAGTCTGCTCTCACATATTTGTTTATTTTAATTTGAAACATTTAAAAGGACATATCGTCCAGTGTTCAACAATTCTTGGGTACCCACTGAAGCTGTTCCCTCAGCTAGAACCCTTGCTGAGATTATTTATGTGGCTTTTCAGCAATCCCTGAACACCTGCTTTCACAAAATACTTAAGAACATCATTATTCTGGAAACATCTGCTGCTCTGTTAATTTTGATGTTGATCCATGGGTTCAAATGTTACTTGGATACAGGAAGAAAGTAGAGAAGGGTAGAAAACAGTATTCAGCATAACTGCATTCAGAAAACAAGAAGTGAAGCCAAACCCAGAACAGAAGCTATAACTGCTAACTTATAGAGATTTAAGAGAGCCAAAAAAAAAAAAAAAGGGGAAAGAAATTCAACTCCACATTCAATAATTTTTTCTAAGCCTGTGTTCAGACATTCAAGATGTGATGTAAGTAGACAGCAGAAGAAAACTGTAGTGATAAAGTGGACAGGCATGAAATGAACTTGTAAGAGAACATTAGGAAATAGAAAATACAGAACCATTGAAAAAAATTATTTACCTTAGAAAAAACACCATAACATTATTGCTCACTGCAAATCTGTGTATGTATTTGAATACCTCCTACATACTTCAAAGAAGTGTTAATTCAACATACTATTGTTTATGCAAAATAAGAGAGCAATGAAACTGCTTAACAGGTTTTCATTCCTATACTATAAATGGAGCACTAACTGTAGGAATAAAAACCCTCCTAGAGTTTGGCTGACATTGTAGCTGAAGACAGGTTGCTAGCACCACAAACCAGGACACAAGAATAGAGCCAAAGCAGCAATGCACACTCCCTCTGGAATAGATTCAGGTTAGAGACATAAGAGGCACCCAAAAACCAACAACAAAGGATAGCTTAAAAGTGCTATTGCTGCCTTTCTGAGCAGAACTAGTGGAGAGATAGTATGATTTTGCCACCTTTGAATAAAATCAGGAAGAGATTTTTAGTACATTTTTTAAGTAGGGAATTAAACTTCTTTGTGGTTGGAGCAGTGCTACAAGTGGCATTACTGATAGCTGACACATACAAAAAAGGTAATGAAATACACTGGTCCTATAAAGAGCAAATCCAATCGGTCATGTCACTAGGGAAATTTAACTGGGTGTTAAGATCTTGGATGAGTGAGTAACATGATTTATGATTATCTTTATGTAAGTGCATAGTGTATTATTAGACACTTGAAAAGTTCCAAACTCAGTGGCATTTCAGCAAGATGTCATCAGCCAGGGATTTTAAAAACAGTGGAGTTGTAAACAAAACTGCTCAACACTGTCAGAGTTAATGCAGATTTACAAGATGTTACACATTATCTCCACACATCTGCCATTAGTGTTGAAAATGTACCACTTTTCCTACATATGGATGTGTCTATAGTCTGCTGCCACACATGGGAAGAAACACAGGTGTGCTTCACGCCTTCACCAATGTTACCCAGGAAAAATATTTGGGAAAATATTTTCTTCTATTCTACTGCTGCATTAGTTGACAGAGGAAATTAAAAGCATTTTCTTTAATAAGAATGTTAACACTCTTATTTCATTGCATCATTCCTCCCTCCCCCTCGCAGGCATAAAAGCATACACACATACCACTAGGAATGCAGTTTCAGTATTTAATAGTTACAGTCTAATTTAAATAATAATTTGAGAGATATCCCACCTCTGCAATAATGAGTCTGCAGCAGAAGAAAAAGGAAGAAAAAGGAAGTCCTTTCACTGTGATGAACTGTTACAGTTCTAACTTCGCCATGAATTTCCTATATGAAAGAGCTAGTGCCTCAAGCCACCAAATGACAGTTTAATTGTCAAATACACACAAGGTAATTAGAAAAAAAAAAAAAGTTTAGGACTTTTTATACTATTAAACTTTTCTGATAAATTCAATTTAAACTGAAAATAAACACTATTACTGATTCAGTTGATGGAATTTATTGTCTAAAACAACTTGAAATTTGCTTTGAATTACCCTGTGTGATTATACACACTAAAATTATCATGTGAGGATTATTCTGTATTGATGGATACAAAAGATGCTTTTATGAAGCCTTTTTCTGCACAAATTGTAAAATACTTCTGTTTAGTAAAAAACCTTGAGCAGCATGTTAAGGAAGGAGCGTGGAAACAAAACGCTCCAAATAGGTGCTATTTATGAAAATAACAAGTTGTTGATTTGTTTAATTACTAAAAATAAAAAGTAGAGAAAATATGATTCTTGGGCACTTCAGGACTGTTGAGAAACTAACTGGATTTGTGCACTTCATTAACTCTCACCTTTGAAAACATTTATTTTCTCTCTAGGAGTACAGTAAGATCAGAGAAAAATCTTCAGGGAGCTCAACTCAGATAACTTGCATTTACTTTTAGCATTGAGGGATGTCACTAAATAAGAACACCCAGGCTGTAAACAGAGCATAGGTAAAAAAACCCAGTGGCTGAGTGTTCCTCTTGCTGTGTTCAGAAGTGCACATTCATTTACAAACCCTAGAGGTCTCAAAGTTGATGCAACCTAGGAAAAAGATAGAATGGCTTGAGTTGGAAGGGACCTTAAAAGATCATTTCGTTCCAAACCCCCTGCTGTGGACAGGGACACCTACACACGACCAGATTGTCCTGTCCAGGAACAGGACAGTCAAAACTTCTCTGGGCAACCTGTTCCAGTGCCTCACTACCTTCCTGATATCTAATCTAAACCTACTCTTTTTTTCATTTTGAAGCCATTTCCCTTTGTTCTGTCATTTCATGCCCTAGCAAATAGTCTTTCTCAATGTTTCTTGCAGGTTCTCTTCCAATACTGGAAGGACAACAACAGTTTTTTTAAGTAAAGCCATTTCTACAGTCTCCTCTCTGTCAGGGCAGTTGAATCTTCATTCTTCTCATGCCTCAAATTCACATCCCTGTGTATCACAAGGAACACTGATAATGAGTGAAAAGTATTTTTAATTAAAATGTTAACAGAAGATTGACAGAAAAACTTTATACATACAGAACTCAGCATTACACAGGTTTTGAATTTCAGAATTTGCATATTATAAATTTTTTTAAAAAAATGAAATAAATAGAAGATGCAATTGGAGATTAGAGTACCACTTTGGAAAAAAATGGCAGGAATGAAACATGATATGCACAAGAGAAACCCTAGCAAATGGGTATTTAGTTACTGCTCCTGGTGCTCATTTACCTTGACACACCCATCTAAATGAACTCTTAATGAGATGCACTACCATCCTAGGTCTTCTATCAAGGATACCCTAACCCCTAAAATAGATTGAAAAATCCCTTTTCAGTCTGTTTTTTGAGACAATCTAGCAAATCTAGATAAATATTACATTAA
>JAWWLT010000092.1:23895740-23922162 GCA_035040995.1 Premnoplex brunnescens
CAGCATCTTTTTATCCTCTCTATCTGTGTTTCCATGGCAGTGTTAGCACCACTGAAAATTGCCTTGTACAGTCTATATAATAGATGATATTGGATGGCCAGCAGGTGATTTTTTGATTGTTGTTTGGTTTAGACCCAACAGAGTGTGAAGAGGAGGAGGAAAAGCAGTAATGGTGAAAAAATTGTCTTTGGAAACAAAAACATCAGTAAACAACAAATAGCTACTAAGGTCTTTTGTTCTGAACTGAGGAAAAAAAGTTATCTGTGGGTAGTCTTATTCCTGTAAACAGACCTTCTCTTCCCTTGTGCAACACATGCAGCTGTATCACCTAAATCTCTACCTTCTAGTTCAGTATCATTCCTTTCCATAAGTTGTGCCATTGATCTTTGTAACCAGTCAACACAGACTGAGATGTAATACTGAAACTTTATTGTGCTCCTCCTGTAAAGTATATGCAGTAAGTATATCATTATATATTAATGGAGGTATAACATTTTGCATTTTCTATTGTTAATGTTTACCAAATCAGTCAAGCTTCAAAAATAGCATTTAGAAACTTGCCTAAGTCTTTCACACATCAGAATTGCTTCTTTCATCATGCTTTAGTGGAAATGAAATACAGATTAAAAATTAAATTCAAATTTTAATGTGATATTGAGACAAGTTGACCTAGATATAGCATTCAAAACAATCCTTCTACTCTTCATTTCCATGAATATGCAGAAGGTAATACAGGTGTTTCCTTTGTAATGCAACTTTAAAGAGTGTTATGGCTAGAAAAATATCACAGTATACAGCAAGACTCACCATTCTGCCTTTGAAATCCAGCACAGCAGATACATGAATAATGGAAAGTTTAAGGTGTTCTGTCAACACTCAGTTTTTCACATGTATGGTCAGGCAGTGAAGCAGAAGTTGATTCTCTTAACCTTTTTTAAGAAATCCCTCCTACCCATGAAGAAAAAGATAAGAGAAATCTGAGGTTTTTTACATTACCATGTTCTCAGAAGCCAGCATACATTCAAATGGATTTGTGAAGAAACTTAATCTTACTCTATAAATGATCTTAATCTTCAGCTCATTGGGATTTATCAAGCTGTATGTTCTTTGGTCCTCTAGGGAGCAAGAATCTACTTCTTTTGTTTTCAAATCAAAATATCTGATGATTAAATAAATCTCAGAATAACCTTTTCATCAAATAGCTAAATGTTGTCATTCTTACTGCTTAATGCAAAAAATAAAGACTAGAGTAATTGCCTTGCAGAATTTTGGCCCAGACTAAGGGAAAGTTGTTAGGTAGTTTTGGTGTTGGGTATGACACAGTTTCAGTTTTCTATGTATCTAGATACTTCTACAATGCCAATAAGAATGGGAAAAATAGACTATGATATGTATTTCAAATATAAAATATCTCCTTTATTTTTTGTGTGTGAAACCCCTTAACACTGAGTTTTCACTGCAAAAAAACCCATAAAATTACCTTGAAGGATTGTGTCTTGAAAACAAAACCTTTTTTTTTTTTTTTTCCCCATTTCTTTCCAAAGCATTTTGGCTCACATTTTAGAATATTTTGTGTCATTTTTTTCTGACTCTGACAAATGTTTCCTTCATTGATGGAAAAAATATGAGTTAACAAAGAAGACAATGTATCGGGGCTTTTGCAAATGCACATATCTCTGCAAAGCTGAGTCTAATCACTTATTGATTCAACCAGGTTCCTCTACACTGTCTCCCAAAGCAGTTTTAATACTGAAAAGGGAAAAAAAATACCAAAGCTATGGTCTTAATGGCAAAGTCATTTGCAGTGATCAACTACCATTCATACAGTTTTGATGACAAATGACTTATAAAAGGTGGTTTCATCAAGAAGATCAAGTACTTATAGTTACATTTTGACACACAAAAAGAATTGCAATGTGATTGTGGTTTCCATAATCCTTACCCAAGTTTCTGATGCAGACTTTAAGATTTCTCTTCTGTACAATTTTCTCCACATATTAGGTAGTTTTTGCACATTTAGAAATATTTTATCTGTATCTTTGCTGTCAAACAAAACATTTCTGTCAAGTTAAAAACTGAAACTACCCACAAAGTGTCTCATTTTTGTTTACTAGTTAAAAAAAAAAAAAAAAGAAAAAAAAAAGTAAAATTCACCAAACTAGTGAGCAGCCACATGCATTTAAACACCAAGGAAAGAGGTAATTTGGGTTGACTTGTACATCAGAAACTAATTTCTTAGCAATTCAGCTATTGAAAGTCATATTCACCTGAGACATTAGCCTTCCTGAAACATTAAGGAATTAAAGTATTGATCCTCCTTAATTCCGTGTATTCTACAGCCAGGGAGAGATATATGAATGCAAAATGCGATGAGATCAGATTCTTCTCAGTCAGTCTATAAACAAAGGTTCTGGGTGTGAAGGAAAGAAATCAAAGTTATTTATCTTGACTTGAACATGCTTCAAGTATAAAAAATTAGTATCACTTTCAGAATATTTGTAATCTGAAAACACAACACACAACTTTTCTCCAGTTAATAAACTCCATGCTAAACCCTATTAGTTAATGTCATAGGTCTAGTAAGTATCCTTGTAAGATCCTCTAAGCCATCATGAAGGCAAATGAGGTGGACAGAGAAAAGGGAGAGAGGTACAAAGAACATAGATGATGCAACAGCTCTGTGCAGTATAGCAGAGCACAGCAGATTTTTTGAAAGATACTGGAGATAAAGTCAGTTCAAACACTTCAAATATTTTGCACATAAGGGAAGGTCAGTCTGCATCCAAAAATGTAAAAGCATTAAGAGAAGACATTCACTCAGTAATAACTCCCAAGAAAGTAGACATGGTAACAACATGTTTCATGGGCTTTTGTAATGTTATTAAACAGTTGTTAAGGAAAGGCAGAAGGATGAAACTGTAACACGGCACAACTTTGTTTTTCACTTTATTTCTACCCATGATGATGTAGAAGGAGAACAGAATTTTTTCTTCAGGTTTTGCACCCCAGGGTTATGGAAACTGCACATCCAGTCTCAGCTTCATGACAGGCTTCCTGAGTGACCCTTAAGCCACTAAATCTCTTCACAGGTTATTCCTTAATTTGTAGGATGACTGCTGTGTCCACTGTCTACATTATTTGAATGCAATTAAGATATCTGAATATGTATAGAGCTATTACTTTGCTTGGTGTTACCAAAGCACAGTGATTGATTGGCATCATCCTTTCCACTAAGCTCCAAACAGACATTTTTTGTGGGTGTGTGAGTGTCATCACTTCTCAAATCAGACTTTCATTAAAAGGAATTAGAAAGAGGGAGAGAAAGACAAGGGAAGACAAAGAGAGCTAGAGAGAGAGAGAGAGAGAGAAGAAGAAGGAGAAAAGAGTAAAATATTTGCTGAGTGCATTATGAAATTGAGCTATGAGCTGGTGAGCTTTCATTCACTAAAAATAAATAAAACATAAAAAACGTTGCAGACGTAGTAGCTGGACTTTAGAATGAAGGAAAGCTTTTGTTGCCAGCCTCCAAATGCAATAGGTAATTCACAAATGTGCAGATGTTGTAATGATAATTTAGAGGACACTGTCTGGTATAGGTGTCACAATTTAGTCTTGCAGACACTAGTCTGGAAACCTTAAGTTGTGACATACCTTAAGTAGCCATTACTGTTCTGTCATGAAAGAAATAAAACAAAAACCATCATCAAATGAAATTGTTTCCGATGCTGTTTTGTCTTCTGCAGCTTGGGAAAGAGAAGCTCTCCCTTGCTCTGGGTTTTACTTATAAACAGTGGTCTTTTTAACAGAATTGTAATACAATTACTGGCACTCCTTTTATCATAACTGGCATGAGAGGTGAACAGCTACAAATTATTTTCAGTCAACTAGACTTACTGAGTTCATGGACTCAGCTTTGTACTGCTACAGAGCTGCCCTTCTAACCCATGGTCTGGCATCATAAAATATAAATAGCTAGAAATCAACTTGTGATTCTTGGTAGGGCTTTATTTCTCCAATCCCATCCTCCCTGTCTTTAAAAGAAGACTGTACTTCTAATAGCTAGATTTTGTAAGTCTCTCACTTTTTGACAGTTGAGTATCCAGGAGCCAAAGCCACATAAAGGCATATTCTAATATGACTGCCTCTAGTCCACACCAGAGAAGTTGTATTTTAGAGACATTTCATCTTCGTAGTCTTCAAGTGTAACTGCAGATTATTAACACTTCTGAAAAAAAGTGGCACAAACTGTAGCATAAGTGCCCAAGAAAATCCTGATGCAGAGTAGGTCTGGTTGTATCTGTTGAAACTGTTGCTATTTAAGTGCAGAGTTTCAGGCACATCACAAACTCTAATGACCTATTGGTTAATAGTCAAGATAAGAAAATATTATAATATTTCAGATTATATGATACATATGTTAATGAATTGAACACCTGCACAAAAACTCAGGAAAACATATCTGTGTTTCTAAAGAGATGGGCCCTCAGCTGTTTTAAGTAGAAATGAAACCCACCCTGGAAGAAAAGATCTTGAGCATAAGTCAGTTTTCCATCTTCCTAAAGACTTCATTGAACAAATTGTCATTTTACTCTGAGCATCTTCCTTGCTGTCACTATTTGTCTGCTTAAGACTAAGCTTTTCAGGTCACAGTCTAGCCTTTCTGTGCATTTATTCCCAAAAAAGACTTCAAACATTGCAACTTGCTTCCTCTGTCACACTGCTGTTGGAACAAGAGTTGTACTTTTGACAAATAATATATCATGTCTCTCTGTAGGCTGTCATGACAACACAGAAAAGTACCTGGTGCACACTTCAAGGACATAGTAAAGCAGCTCCCGAGTAGTGGCTGGTCTGGAAAACGATAGATAAAGTGAGAGGTAAGAATGCCAGTGTGGTAAAGGAGAGTATTGCAGTTTATTACAAGTTAGTGAACGCTGTAAGAGCACAGGCTAAATTCAACTGCAAATCCTTCCAAATAACAGAGGCCAAAAGCAGAATGAAAACAAACACTTTGCTGTTTGTTTTATTAATGATCATAAAGATTAATGATCATAAAGAACAGTGTTCTGATGAAAGCACTGTATCTAAATGCTTTACCTTAATATGCAGCCACTAGGCTACCCAGTTATCAGTGGCTTGTTACCTAGATACTATAGCAAAATAAGTGTTTCATAATCAGAGGTTTTCTGGGCTCTTGTGGAGTGATTAAATAAATAAACTATCAATCTATTTCCTACTTATGTGTAAGTAACATTTTTTTACAGCAGGCAGACTTTAATCCATGCATTCATACAACACCGTACTGTGGCAGATCATAGTTGTTTCTTCCTGTTTTTTCCCCCAACTCCACACTGCAAAATAGATACCATTTCTCTAAAAGCCAAAAATGCCTCCTTTACATTAGAGGAGGTAGGGCCTGAGGGCTGGCTTGGAAAGGTCAGTGCTGACAAGTTTGTTACTGACCATAGTTCACAGAAAATGTTATTAGCTATCTTCAGCCTCTGAAAAACATGCTACAGTAATTTCACAGTGCCTTAAGGACTCTGGACCTTTTTTAAAATATTCTGACTTCAAGCTAACAGTCCAGCTACAACAAATTTAGGTTTTCCTTAATGGCCTTGTATATGCAGAAATTACCAGGCTCCTTCTGGAACTGTCACTTCAGGATAATGCATTCCCCAGAGCTGATGAGATTTTCCTCTCTACCAGCAATTCAAACAAAGAGATTTCTCTAAACTGCAGAGGACTTCTGCCA
Source organism: Premnoplex brunnescens (assembly GCA_035040995.1). Classification (NCBI taxonomy): domain Eukaryota; kingdom Metazoa; phylum Chordata; class Aves; order Passeriformes; family Furnariidae; genus Premnoplex; species Premnoplex brunnescens. The sequence continues at coordinate 23,901,496 of JAWWLT010000092.1, forward strand.
CTTATTCTGGGTTTGTGCCACCTCGTGTGATATTCAAATAAGGCTGATTCAAACTAGAGGACAAAACTTGGACATAAACACAATTGCACTTGCATGACACCTTTTGACTCTTTTCTTGGATGGCTCTGAGTCAATAATGTGAAAAAGACGACTACTATAAATTAGCAGCAATCAGTGTCAACAGAATTATTATGCAGAGATATACAACAGAATTATATGAACCATATTAAAAATTAAGAATAGATCAGGCCACTGTTAGGCAAAAAACAAATCTTTCTTGGTACAAAACATTTGTTCCACACACAAACATTTTTAAAAGCATCCTAATGAGTTCACTACTGTATTGATAGGGATAAATTTTACAGCTGCTTCTTGGAATTCAGGCAAGCTTCAACTACTCTCTTATCTGACAAGAGAGTAATGCCTGTACAGTGATGTGTATGTGAGCTGAAGCTTGAGGTGGCAAAAGGGGAAACTTGCTTCAGCACAAAGCTACAGGATGCAGAGATACTTCCTCAAGGGATTCCTCTTCCAGTAACCTGACATCTTCCAGACTAACATGATCAATGTAAAGACATGGAAAACTTGTCATGGCTTAGACAGAAAAAATGACACTTTTCAGAAATGGAGAAATACAGAAACAATACAATAAGGGTAAGAGATGAAACAGGGAACAGCATTCAAATGCAAACACATTTCATCTGTAGATGGAGGACAACTATTCGTCACCTGATTTAATATTATGCACAATTTCCTTTAGTAGTGGCAATTCACTCAGTGATCTGGAAGCTTGCTCCACCATAAAAGCTTACTTTGGCCATTGCTTCTGTGGTAGGTGGCCATATTCAAGCTTTATTATGCAGAAAAGGTCATCTTTACACGGGGAATGAAGGATATACTATCACAATCTCTTCTGTTTCAGTGCTAAACATCAATAGCCATAGTATTAGGAGGAAAAGCATCTTTTCCTCAGCACAGTCAACTTACACCACATGACAATCATAGATTTTTATTGAAGCTGAAATTTGGGATGGAAACTGAGTAGCAAACAACTAACCATGTTAATGCTAATAGCTACAAATGACCAACCTCTATAAAGACAATGGGACCACCAGCAAATTGTCTGAAACTGAAGATGATAGTATGTCTTTTCTGAGGGAAAGTCAATATGCCCCCCCATGGAAGAAGTCACAAACTTCGGGAAGAAATTTCATACTTGTCCCTCGTAACAATAAGAACTTCTGATAAATGAAAATTTATTTTCCGTGACTGTACAAAAATCAGTGAAAGAAAGACAACAGACATGCATGTGAAATCATGTGCAAAAAAACCTTTTAGTGAAACAGTGAACACTGAACAGATTCCAGGTCTGCCAAGTACAAAGACCATAACTTCTTTAAGTTGATAAGAACATGAAGCTGTAACTAGAGGTCGTTTTCTTTCTGTTCACCAAACCTTACTAGTCAGATGATAAACCATAAAGGACTCATTCATACAACCCGAAATAAAAGTGTCCAAGATGTTTGCCAGCAGTTGCTTACCACCAGCTCCAAACACTGCTTGAGAGAACCCCCCTTCAAGGTGTTAGAAGATGCAGGGAGAATGTCATTTAGAAAGGGTGGAGAGGGAAGCAATTATATTTTAAAAAAATAAACCATTGTGTGACTGTGAGCTCTGATGACAAAGCTCTTATTCTTATTTACCGTAATGACTGAGAGTACACATGTAACAGAACAACTCAGTGCAGAGGACTGTAATATACAAGTTATGGAAAGTGATGTTCAGCTTACAGTTATGGACATCTCACTTGCTCTGCGAGGTACAGGACAAATTATGGTAGGGTAGACTCAGCTGCTAATTACTTTCTAAAGCCCATCACAAGTGGCAGAAAACTCAGTAATATTTGAAATTGCAAAGTTAACAATGGCTTGCCTGGACTATCTGCTGCTTTTAAAGTCTGATGCACAAATGAATATGCAACTATTATATAACTAAGTAGCGTATATTTGGACTTAGTTTTAGTTGGAAGAAAATTAAGCAGTAGGTGCCACCTAGGGGCACGTATATCAATCTAAGAGCCAAGAAACCAGCTGCCTTTGCATCAACCTTATTAAATCACCTAACTTACCTGCTTCTTTCTTTTCAGCTGTTCTAGACACAATTCTCCTTCAATGTAATTCTTGTTCTAACTTCAAATATATATTTTATTAAGTTGTATTTCTATATTACACTACTAATTGCTTATGAGACCACTAACAAACTCACATATTGAAAAATATCTGTCCTTTAACTGAGGATATTAGGTTGAAATATCACACAGCATGTAGCTATGTGTGGACTACCTAAACAACACAATAAGTACAAAAATGCTTCTTTTCATAAAATTATAAAATCAATTCCAGCTCCTGTCCGTATGCAGGATACCTCAAGAATTGCGCCATCTGCCTCAGAGCATTGTCTTGGACTTTGTTAGGCTAGTAAATTAAATTGTAGTTGCAAAAGTGTTTATACTAGTTTATAGTAAATTAGAACAGCCAAAAAAAAATGGAAAAAGAATATTACAAACTTTCTTCTAAAGTTAGCCAGAACAAACACAAAAGACAGTGCAAGAATAAAGGCACAGTACAATGTGTTGAAAAAAGTCTAATTGGATGAATAATCCAGACTGAAGAAAACACTGTTAAAAATTACAAGTGTGATGTGTATTTGAAGTTTTAGAAAGGTAGAAGTTCTACTGGCATTTTTAACAAATATTGTCTAGTCCCAAAATAAGAGATGTGATACAATGAATGTGATACAATGAATGACAAAAGAAGAGACTCAAGGTTGTACAATCAGGCTTCTGTATTTCTGAACTTCTGAATGCACAACCAGGCAACCTTAGCATTTTCTTAATAGACTTTTTTGTCAGACATGCACAGTGTAGGAAGTAAAACAGCATAGCAACAGGGTTTCTGTTGCAAAACACTAACATACAGTATGCTTTCCAGTTATTTTTTTCTCTCTTAATAGTCTTATCTAGCCATGATTGATATTATTTCCAATGTAACCTCTTTTTTGAGGTTTGATTGGTTCACTGTAAACTTAGCAAGTTATTTTGATGAAGAAAATAAGACCTATGTTATATATGGTTATTCTCATTACATAAGAAAAATGGGTCATTTGAAAAGACAGCATAAACATCACCTTCTTTAGGTTGGAGAAGACAAAGGTCCTTGTGGTATCCAAAATGCCCATGTTTTTTTCCATAACCATATAGTATGGATTCAACAACACAGTCTTGTTTGTATAGTATACAGTCTGTTTTGTATAGTACAAAACAGAAACTACATTTTTGTGATTTCCATTAGGTACTGAACAGATCTGCTTTCCCCTGTTTGGGGTTGGGTGGAGGTGTTTCCTTGTTTCCCAGGTGAGATGACTCCAAGTTGTATATATATGTACATATATATATATGTACAAATTAACTATAGTAGTACCCAAGTTGGATACAGGTAAATCTCTTCTTATTTGGAAGTTGAAAGCAGCACCCCCTCTGGTTATCAAAATATGAAACCACACCTACGTCAATTTTACAGAGGCTGTTTTAAGCAACGTGACTGCAAAGCACATGGAGTCTTCACTTCCCAGGCATACACAATTGCTTCAAAGTGTGGATTAGACAACACTGAACTAAGATGTGGAGCTGTGGAACTCAGGGAAAAAAAAAAAAAAAAAAAAGATTTATAAGTAATTCCAGATATCAATTTTCATTAGGTAAAATACAAGCATTTATCAAAAGCAAAACTATAATTTCATATCTAAGCTGGAATCCACAACACATGATAACTGAAGAATGAGAAAAAAAATCAGCATCTTAAGAATTATTTCATAATTTCTAAGTTTCTTTCACTTATATCAAACTTTTAGAATGCCTCTAGATTATACTTTTGTTATTCACAACCATAATGATTAGACATTTGCTTTAAAAAGCTGTGAGTGCGTTTAATTCCATGAATTGAGAAGCTGTGGACTTCAGTAAAACTCCAAACACAACAAGACCTGCTTTTAGGTATATTTGTTTCACAATATCCTTTTTGTAACTCAGCCAGAAGTTTTGTTAATCAGCCCTGTCGGCACATGCCAAACTCCCAGGGAGTTTACTGTTAATTTATAGATGAGAAAAGTTGGCTTAATCAGAGAATGGACAGCAGCACACCACAGAAAGTGTAGGCAAAGCAATTTGTTTTTAGGAAAGTTTTAGTTTAGGAAAGCTTTTAGGAAAGCACTGGAACAAAACATAATCAAGTTATAAGTCCGATTAGATACTCTGAAACTTTGGACAGCTTCAGTTTCTTAATGGGTTGACTGGAAATTAACCCAAACATAATGGTATTTTGTCCTGATTTTCAAAAAATATCAAGTATTGACAGTATCAAAATTTTCTTCTTTTCGGAAGAAAAGCATTTTACGTTGTATACAAAAATAAGAAATTGATGGAAAATTTCTGACCAGTATAGCAACAAGGTAGGCTAGGATTGCTGGTTTTGTCTTCTTTTAGTTTTTGGTTTTTTGTTTTTGGTTTTGGTTTTGTTTTTTTTTTGGGGGGGAAGGAAGGGGACACAGAGAAGGAATATGATTAAATTGTTTCTTACATTATGTGATATGTTATTTATTTTCAATTAATGACACTGTTTTCTTCTATCTCCCACCACACAAATATCTACATGTCATTTCCTTATTCCCCTGAAACCAAAATTACCTGTCTCTGCAGGACTGACCTATCAATACTGTTAAAAGAACTAATACAGTTTCTCAAATTGTAGTTTAAAGATGCTCTAATGTGGTCATTATCAGAATTTCCATTGAATCCTTTTGCACCAGTGTTTTCTGACAACATCAATTTCCAACACCAATCTAAATAGCACAAAACAAAATAAAATTATAAAATATAACCAAAAAAAAATGAAAAAAATAGACTTTGAGGGAGGAGGATTATAGACAAGACAAGAAAGTGACTAATGGGATTAGTCATTCATAACACTATGTCTTAGTGATTTTACTGTGAAGAAGAAAAACATCCTAATTGCATCAGCAGGAAATCAAAAATATTTCAGAATCTTCCAGGAGTGCAATATTCAAATACCAAGAATATGTAGCATTGTTTAGCTTAAAGCACTTTACACTATAAGGTAACAAGAAAGATTCAGAAGCTGTAAAAAGTGCCATGTACCTTTTATCAGGACAGCCTGATACCTCTGAACAGTAACCAAGTTTGCCACAAGACAACACGCAGTCAGAAAAATCCCACAGGAAACCACTGAAATCACAGACGTGTAGGACTGTGTTATTAGCACTATTAAGAACCAATTATAATTTCAGAAGAATAACCTCCCTATTGCTATCTTTATTTCAGCATTATTCTCTGACTCCCCAGGTGCACTGAGGACTATTACTATGCTTGCTAGCTTCATGCTTGTAATAAACTTCTTACAGGCATAAGACCTTGGAACACCCTGTGCTTCCTCCCACCAGGGCTGCTAGGTTGAAAACCAGCCAGAAATATGTAGCTCTTAATGCTAAAAACAACAGGGAAATAAAAAAATAATAATAAAAAAAATGTTATACTGTAGAGCAGGTAGGGTTTGTCTTGCAGATAATTGTTTTCCTCTTTAAGCCTCAGGTGTCATCCACTGCTGGCGACAGAACAACAAACTCACAAGAAAATTAAGAGATTCTATTTGTCAGGAGTGATGTTCCCTTTCACTTCCATCCCTGGGTATTTGTGACATTATCAAATTACGTGGGCTTTGTGCCTGGATCTTGTGCCACTGAAACATTTCAACTGAATTAGAGCTTTATAATTTACAACTGCATGAGCATGATTCTAAATGTAACAGATATATATATATTTATTACTTAACTACTAAACCTTTCAGCAACTGATGCTTAAATAGCATTCAAGTAATTGACTAAATCAAAATTCAATTTTTATTTGAAGAGTTTTAAACCTTCAAATTGTTTAAACCTTGAAATTGTTCCTTCATTTTGCTTCAATGATTATAGTCTAACTTATTTTTCACGTTTATTTTATTCTTCATTAAGCTTGCACTTTCATCTCCTATGTGATATACTGAAAGTGTAATAATAGCAAATTTTCTTTCTTGGTCTAAGCCATTATTTATTGTCTTGTTTTCCAATAAAAGATAAAATCAATAGCTCTACTACACTGCCATAAGTTCCACCATCACTAAAGCAGACCAGGAAAGAGAGTGCAACCATGATTAAGTACCTGTGCATTTAGAGACTTATCCAAAATAACAAGGCTGTCTTTAAACTCCCTCATCTCTGGAGAGCAACCAAGCAGCAGTAGCCTGGTCTTTGAGATGGGTGAGTTTTTCATCCTCCACAGCTAGGCTACCTACCATCTGAAGTGGGTTATGTGGTAGTCCTAACACAATGCTCATTTCACACACAAGCATCACAAAGTAACTATGGACCCTGCTTGATTTTGAGCTCCTATGGGAAGAACAGTGTAGTCTGATTCCAAGTTCACTTCTCACAGCCTTTTGCTGTTGGGGTGTTAGAAGCCAATGTTGCTTTGTTGGGGTCTTAGAAGACAATAAAAAATGAAATTACATTAAAAAAGCATTACTGCTTTATCCACACTACTGTCTGTTATGTTAATACACTGCAGCTTGATTTAACAAAAGTGTCATCGGTCACAGCACACACATGAACACAAGGCACTGAAAGCTTTCTTTTTTTCAGATGGTAAAAAACCATTCTGAATGGCAACACACTCACTTGCTAGCAGGCATGTGTTTGCTGTGGACAAAACTACTGGGTTGAAACACACTTCTTCCAGAGAACTCAGAGAAATCTCTAGATCAGAGAGCAGCAAAGTGCACCCAGCCAGAATCTCAGTAATACCAGAGTATGACTGCCGAAGTCACAACCCCTACCTGACTTTTCATACAAACACTCATCTAACTCATCCTTAAATCATGAAAATAGTAATCCCTTTCTTTGAGGGGTTTTAGATGGGAGCCCAGTCACAGAGGTCTGAGAGATAGTTCTAACAAATGACAAAAGTTTTTGTGATTCAAAGAAACTATGTGTTTTTATAATGCAAACTAAAAAGAATTACTTTAAAAAACAACAAAAAGGAAACAAACAAAACAAAAAAAAACCCCTCTGAACACCTTAATCCAACAGGGCAGAAAAAAAATATTGGTTTATAAACTACTCCAGAAACCATGCCAAGTAGATGCTTGCTCCAAGCACTGCTCCCAGGCAGACCAGTGGCATGCAACCTGTTTCATCAAGCTCTTATCTTTCCTTATTAGTCATAGGAGATTCTCCTTATCTTATCCTTCAAACCCTGGCTGCTGTTTCCTTCCTTCAGTCTCTCTGCAGAAACAATAGTCTTCTAGGTCCTTGCTGGAAATTCACCTGCTCTGTCTCTCAATACAACAATCTTTCAGCCACTCACAACACCTCCTCTGAGTTTGTCCAGCAGGAACACTTTCCCATGCTCTGAAGGAGCTTAACTGAGAAGCTCTTTCTGTAAAGGCACACAACATGTTGCAAAGGCTAATCAAACACAAGAGAAAATGAACTATGCCAAAGATAGCCAGACACCACAGAGACAGCTTCCTCATCTAACTGAGATGGGTTGTGCCTCGCAGATCCAAGCAGAGCATATCCTTAATGCATATAATATCTCAAACCCAGTGTTAAGAGGAAGGTGCCAAACTTTTTTCAGTGTTGCCCAGCAACAGGACAAGGAGTAATGGCCATAACTTAGTTCCACCTCATTTATACTGATGGTGGCAGAGCACTGAACAGGCTGTGTAGAGAAGTCTACGGAGTCTCCCTTTCTAGAGATTTTCAAAACCCACCTGGATGTGTTCCTGTGTCACCTGCTGTAGGTAGCCCTGCCTTGGCAGTGGGGATGAACTAGATGATCTCGAGGTCCATTCCAACTCTAACAATTTGTGAATCTATGATTCAGTGAAAATTGATTCAGACATAAGTGCTCTGCAACCTCAACAAGATTGCAGGTGACACCAAATCAAGTAGTGTGGCTGTTCCACCTGAGGGATAGAGTATTATCCAGAGGACCTGGACAAGCTTAAGAAGTGGGCCCATGGGAACCTCATGAGGTTAAACAAGCCCATGTGCAAGTGGTACCCCTGGGTTGGCACAATCCCAGGTATCAACACAGTCTGGGAGATAAACAGATCAAGAGCAGCCCTGCTGAAAAGGACTTGGGGGTGCTGGGGGATGAAAGACTGGATGTGACAAGGCAATGTGCTCTTGCAGCTCAGAAAGTCAGAAGTATTCTGCATCAAAAGCAGCGAGGCCAGCAGGAGCAAGGGAAGTGATTCTCCCTCTCTGCTCTCATGAAAATGCACCTGAAATACTGCGTTCAGATCTGGGGCCCCCAACAAAAGAAGAACATTGACCTTTGGGAGTGAGTCTAGAAAAGGGACACAAAAATTCTGTTAGGGTTGGGGCATCTTCCCCATGAAAACAGGCTGAGAGAGTTGAGATTTTTCAGACTTGGGAAGAGAAGGCTCCAGGGACACCTCATTATGGCTTTTCAACACTAAACGGAGCTTATAAGAAAGATTGGTACAAACTCTTTAACAGGACCTGTAGCAATGAACAAGGAATAATGGTTTTAGACTAAAACGGTAAATTCAGATTAGATACAAGAAATTTCTTGCAGTAAGAGAGGTGACACAGAGAAACAGTTGCCCAGAAAGGTGGTAGATGCTCCATTCCTGGAAACATTTAGGGTCAGGTTAGACAGTGCTCTGAGCAATCTTACATAGTGCAAGGTGTCCCTGCTCATTTCATAGGGCTTGACCTTTAATGTCCCTTCCAACCTAAGCCATTTCATGATTCTAAATTTCTATGATATTAGGCTCCTAATCATTCATAGGAGAGGAGCTTTTTTTTTTTTTTTCAACTACTATCAGAAAAAAAGAAAAGTTTTCTCTATAACTTTCCCTGTGGAAGAGAGCAGTAGCACATGCTAGCCTTAGTTGGGGTGCTTGAGTAGAATGTGTAAAGTTCAAAACCTGAGTTCAATCTACAATATCTGAGTGTCGTATTCCTGTTTGAATACAGAATCAAAATTTGCATAGATAAAATCAAAGATGGCAAAGTTCCAATTCCCACCAATGGCAAAGCTTGCTTGTGAAGCCCTTGTGTCTTTAAAGGGTTTCCTTTGCATAATGTAGAAAACAGGTTCTGCTTTACTATTGATGGACTACTTTCTATTTAAAAAAAAAAAAAGAAAATTGCACAAAACCTCTCAAAATTATCATTAAAATACAGAATTTTCAAATGTGAAAGAAGATTAAACAGATTCACTAATAGTTTGAGTAAACTAGAAATCTTTAAACAGTAGTAAATAAATTCAATGATTTTAAAATGAGTTCATAATTACGTGATCTTATTCCTTTCCTGATTCTGAAAATTTCTGTGGAACAAAGCTGTGAAGGAAACCCATACTGTCCCTTACTACAACTATTTTGATAATCCTAGCAATCTGGAATCACTGAAAGGCTCAGTATTTCTGTGCTCTGTCATTCCAGTATTGTCATGTGAAACACTGCCCTCAGAGAAAGAGAGGGAAATAAATGGAAAGGATCTTTCATAAAAAGAGTCTGAGCCAAATTTCTTTAATCAACAAGAACTGGAACTTAATCTAGGTGCTTTTCCAATGTCAAAACCCCCACGTTTCATGGGTCATAACCCTAAGCCCACTAGGTTCAGCAGAGTTCCTGCCATCATCTTGTTGCTATCCAGGCTTTCAATGTTACCTTTGTTTTAATGCCCTCGCTCTCATTTAGTGTCCAGTTTTATGACTACAAGCTTTGTTTTCTCATCCTTTTACACACAGATGAAGGAACAGGCTCCTGTGTAGCCCTTGCCCTGAGGGCTCAGCTGCATCTCAGTGAGCAGCAGCCAAAAGCAGACACAGCAACACTGCACAGAGGAGAGGCATCACTGCAGAGAAAAGCCAAGGTAGTCAGTGCATATACAATATTCTTTTGTTTTCTCTCTATTGTCTTTGATGCTTCTGACAGAAACAAAAAGGAAAAACTGCACAGCTCAGACACAAGAGACACTGACCATTTTGGTCTTGATTTCTAAGGTAACAAAATAACACTAGCCCTACTGAAAAATTTTTTTCTTTAAAGCTTATTAGAGTCAAGAATAATCTTTCCAGTGACCTGGACAGATTTTGAATCAGAGCTTTTTTGGATTTTGAATGATAAATACAGGATGTAGTGGAACTACACAGCTATCTGACTAAAAAAGCTGCTTAGAGAACTTGTACAATCTAGAGCAATGGAATGGTCACATTTTTCAAATACAGTGATATGTAGAATGACAGGAGGGAACGAAATTACCGTTAGAGTTTTTTTTGTTTCTTAATTAATTTTGTTGACTTTATCAAATATTATCCTCTTACCATCACAACTTTTTTGTCCTCTCTGTCCTTTATTCATTACATGGTCCCTTTTGATATTATGGCATTGATTTACAGTTGATAATTTTTCTTGGTTAAGTGGGTTTAAGGTGTTTCTTGGTTTAGGGTTTGTCATTAGCAGGGTCTGTCTGTACAATATGCCTTTGCCTGAAAAGAAGTTTATTACCCCATAAAAATGTCCTCACCCAAACAAAAATTAAATTCAACCCCCCATTCTTTTATGATTCTTATTTTATAAATTTGGGGTGGATACTTATGTTTCAGAAAGAACAGAGGCTGCTGTCATAAAACCTTTAGGTCTCCCTCTAGATACAATATAGTAATTTATAAAATGCATTTGGCCACAGTGACCCACTAGTGACCTAATACAAATAATGATTAAAGCAAAGATTGCTGAGTGAATTTGCCTTTTTAGATGAAGGCAAGGTCTTTTTAGTGCATTCTTGCCAAGGTTATCTAAAAGAGCAGAATAACAAACCCATCATTCAACCCCAAAGGAAAGAAGGAGGTATACAGATGTGTGTATCTCTATGTTTGAGTCACTATGTGTGGGTATGACAAGGATGTTGTTTCCACATTACAAAATTTTTGTTACTATTTTTAATCCTCTTTTTTTCCTCATAAAACATCACTAGTGAATCCAAAAAAAATTTATATTGTAAGACAGCACATAATAAAAAAAAATAAAAATAAAAATTATCTGAGCCAGATGATTAGTTTATTTTAAACTCCATCCTGCTTGTACAGTCAGGTCTTTGACTAACTTGGATGAAGTAAAGATAAAATCAAATTGGTTACTGCATGAATGACAGACACCTTCAAGGATCAAAAAAAAAAAAAAAAAAAACAACAAAACCAACAAACAAAAACTTACAATTATTACATAAAATTGATACTTATATTCATCTTATCTAATTTCCATGGCCTTTGGCTTTTTCTAAACATAAAACAGTGCCATACCTGTAGCACATGTACCAGGAGTTTCCAGTCTCCTGCCGGTCATTGTGAACTGAGGCTGTCATATCAAGCATAGCAATTAGTATACCACTACATCTAGGGGTATGACCTATGTGCTCTGACTAATTCAGCTATTATAGTACATAGGCTAACTACTTAATGGATCAGCTTTTTCCTCTCTTTATTCCAAGTACTCTTATCTACACAGGCTCTGGGCATCTGGGGAAATTTCTGGATCAGAACTGAGACATGACTACATCAAGCCAAATCTTGTCCAACTGCTAACTACTGAAAAGTCACCTCAATTTTTTCCATATGTAAATATTTTGATTTTTTTTCCTCAATCTGAATGTTACTGAAGAAATTTAAAATACTTTTCCTCTGAAGTTAAGATTTTCCCTCTATGCACAAAATTACACCTAAAAGCAAAGCAGAATTACTGTGTTAATAGTAACACTGGTTAGTGTATTGCTATATCTTGCATTTGCAGAACCAGGCCAAATATGTCTTGCCTTGTGCTGGAATAAAAAAAGAGTATGAACTTGGAAGCAATAAAATGACAGTCCCATTTTTAATCAAACTTCTATAACATCTTTGCTGTTGTTTCTATATAATTTTCCCAACAGAAAAACATTCTGGCCTGATTATTTCTTCAAATGTTATATTTCAAATGAAGTTTTGTGACAGAAAGGTCAAATCAACTACTTATGAAGAAAATAGTTATTTACAAATTAGTCCACAAATTTTAACAGCAGTATCCACTCCCTACTAAACATCGAAAAAATTACTATGACCAGCTTCCTAGATCGTGGGTGCCCTGAGTAAATCAAAGGTGTTTCAGATGATAACAGATAACAGTTTTCTTCTCCACTGATACCTAGGAAAAATATCTGTGAGACTGTGTCTGGAGTTTTTACACGAAAAACCAGCATAAACATCTGTCAGATGTTTCCTCTGGGCTCACCCAAAAAAAAAAAAAAAAAAAAAAGAGTAAGTGAAGTATTTAATAAAATCATCATTACCTGTGGGCAATTCAAGCAGAAAAATGCAATAGAATTCATATATTATTGGTTTTGAGTGTCACAGTTTCTTTATCTCATTACAGAAAATACAGGACACAGTACTGAATTCAGAAACGCTAGTTTCTATAGTTCCAGCCTGTCTGACACAAGAAAGACTGTTTCATAAAGCTCAGTCAAAATACCATTCAGCTTACATGCTAACTTCCTACCTTCTGACAGATTTACAGAATTTTCTTACAGACTGTAACTGATAACACAAATTTGCTCATTTGGACAGTGAGAACAAAGTACTTATCTGTTCTGGCCTTTTAATTTAAAATCCACTCAACTGCCATACTATTTTAAAGCAAAAGAATTTTTTTACTAGGAAAGATAACAAACCAAATCAAATCTATTTCTTTACAGTCCAGAAAATATTGAATATTCTTGAGTTCCAGTACTATATTTTTATTTTTTAAAAAAGGAGAAAAAAAAAAAAGAAAGTAAAACCTTGGCTGTTTTCAAATTGTTAATTACTACTGTCAATGCATATACATGTCAGCTGAATAACTTGACACATACAGCAAATATATTTCACCTAGATATATGTTCAGCAGAGCTTGTGCCTGGTTTTGGAATAATTTCCATCAAAACTTGGGTCAAAGTTTCAGTTAAACAAATTACCCCTATAAAAACTTGTTCCTTGCAAAATTACATCTCTTAACATGAAATGGGAGTTGGCTTGACATATCATGAAATCTTTGGTCATTGAAAATTTTTCAGCAGGTCAGATTAGGAAAATTAAGCACAAATATAAATATTGATAAGCCAACTAAGCATGACTTATGCCAGCTTCTAATATGAGGTAGAAATATTTTATGATTAACTTAGCTTTTTCAAAAAACTGTCTGCAAGGAAATGAAACTTAGTACAAGTCAGCTACACAGGGAACGGGACAGCAGCATTTCGTGGCACGCAGCACAACTACCACTGCACAAAAATCTTCTCAAATTCTGTGTGGCCCAACAGGACATGACAGAACAACATATAGGGGAATATCAGAGAGACACATCATGATACATTTTTCAGTTCAACAGTATGTCAGGGCACACAAATCCTTCCTTACAATGAGGAAGTAATTTCTTACTCAAAGCTTTAAAATATTCATGTTTTAGAACAGGAAGATCCATCTAACCCCCATCAAAAGAGCTTCCTTCTAAACTGAGCCCTGAGACAACAGAACTTTTTATGTATTTTCTATTTTTAGCAATGCAGTAGTCATGTACAAGTCATTGATGCCTCTGAATTACTTAAACAGACTTGTGCAACATTTAGTGATATATTCCAATTCATGTACATGGTTCAATCCTGGATCCCCTACATTTTACTGAAGACAGTAAAATTCCTGTATGCATCCTTTCCTCCCTTGTTTCCCAGCAATCTTACAAGTCTTCAACTTTAGAAGATGAGTAGGATGTAGATGTAAAATATAGTGAAGATTATTTTGTAAAGTTGGTGAAATCTCTGCATGAAAAGATGCGTTTTACTAAAGGCTGCCCAAGCTCTCTATGGAATTCCAGGCGTACTTTGGGACAACTATGATCAGATGTGATATGTACTTTATACAGACATACTGATATCTGGTTTGTTGTTTTTTTTTTTTCTCTTCTCAGACATTTGCTGTACTAAAAATGAACATTATCCCACCAGTCGTCCACTTGTTTTTTAATGCATTTTATTCCCAGATGCAGTAGTAAAGTGGATTTAAATTTGATGAAACTCCATTCTCTTAAAACGCCTAATTCAAGCTTTCACTTTCATGTCCTTCTGTTAACAGTTTTGAGAAGCTTCCTTCCAAATCTAAACAATAATTGTATTAGCAGAACACATCGTGCAAGGTTTTTTCCTACAATGTACAAATTGGATATACTAGTTAAATCTTAGGAGAATGTAATGACATTTCAGATTTTTATTGTAAGGCTGTAGACAAAGCCTGTGAAGAAGTTTTGCGATAGCTACAAGATCTAGACTGAAAATGTTTTATTGGTTTTATTTGATCTTCATTAATACTTTGTCCTCGTATGAACACTTTATCCATGTAAGCACTTGCATCTCTTTCAAAGATTACATGGGCTATACTCCTTTTTCAAAAACTCTCATGTCCCATAATGAAATTATTCTTTTTGCATTCATTTCATCAGAGAAAAATAACTGCACTGCACTGGAACTCAGAAGATGTATTTTCAGTTGGATATTTCAACAGTTACATTGCACCTTTGAATAAGTTACTGTCTTTGTGTACCATTGATCTACATATAAAAAATGACAGAATTCTACCTCTTTACCCTCTGTTTATTTTTCTTTCGTAATTTTGTGCTTTTTGGTCCAAATCTAACTCTTGCCATTTGTACTAGACTTACATGGCAAGTTTTTAGTGGCAGGGGGACTGCAGAGATGGATCCTGTGAAAAAACATCAGGAGCTGTCCCCATGTCTGATGGAGCCAGTGCCACACAGCTTCAAGACATACCTGTCACTAACCAAGAAATCCATCAGTAACATATTTAACATATTTAAGGAAGAGTGAAAACTGCCACAAAATAGCAGTTGTGAGAGAGGAGTGAGAAGATTTGAAAGAAACAGCTCTGCAAACACCAAGATCAGTGAAAAGGAAGACAAGGAAGTGCTCCAGGATCAGAGGTTCAGTCCCCCTGGCAAAGACCATAGTGAGGCAGACTGTCACCCTGCAGCCCATTGAGGTCCATGGTGGGCCAGATATCCAACTGCAGCCCATGAAGGCAGATTGTTAACTGAATTAGACAAACTGTGAAAGAAGCTGCAACCTGCAGAGAGAAGCCCACACAAGACCCAGCTCCTGGCAGCACCTGTGGCCCTGTGGAGAGGAGACCACAGAGAAGCAGATTTTCCTGGAAGGACGCCGTGGAGAATCCATAGTTGAGCAGTCCATTACTGAAACACTGCATCCTGCAGAAGAGACCTACTCTGGTGTAGTTTGTGAAGAACTGAAGCCCATGGGAAGGACTCACTTTGAGAAGTTCCAGAAGGACTATCTCCCTGGAGCATGGGAAGAGCATGAGGAGGAAAAAGGCAGATACGTCACGTGATGAACTGACCAAAACCCTCATTTCCCTGCCCTGGCTGCGGACAGGACATAGATAAGCTGGGACTGAAGCTGAGCCCAGAAAGAAGGCGAAATCAGCAAGGGATGGGCAGATGGGCGCCTGGTGTACAGGAAAGGAGACTCTACTGTATCATTATAAAATGCTGAGAAATTCCCAGAGAATTAAAAAGTTAGAAATATTCTCCAGCAATAGGAGTGTTTTAACACTAAAATAAGATCACAAACTGCATCTTTTTATTACTTTGCAATCAATTTATAAATAAGATTTCAGCCTTATCTCCAAATCTTCATGTTTGGTTGTCCTCATTAACCAACAATTTGAAGATTAGCGTCTTCAAAAAGAAATTTCTCACTGGAAAAGTGGCACTTAGCTACATAAATGGGAACTTTGTGTGTTTTACAATTGACACCCTGAATTCCCAAAGTATGTCCAAACACTTGATTAAGTGTCTGGTTTAGTGCTATGTTGAACTGAGAACAGGATATCCTTTTGTAAGAAGTCTTTGTTTCCCATTTAAATTGCTGGCACATACAGTTAGCTATCCCGGCACCAGCACCTTGGAAAGCCTAAGAAAGTCAAAAGGGAAAAGAAACAGTGACTGGCCAATGTGCGCTCACCAGAGGGAAGGGAGTAGGGTGGAAGTGTCAGAGCTTAAAGATGAGGAGCTGGAATAGTAGAATTTTCTTGAATAAAGTCTTACTGTGAGAATAAAGCAGGCTTTAACCTGCAGCTGAGCCCCTTGGCATATAAAATGGATTTAACAGTTATTTTCTAACTTACATGAATGTTGTGAAGATAAATGATTATGAAGTGGTTTGCTCAAGTTATGCTGGTAGAGCACAATCCTATTGCCACTCAAACGTATACTCACCAGTTTTGATTCAAAGACTTACACATCCAATCTAATAATGTTCAAAGTATATCAGAAAGCATTAAAAAACTAAGCTAGGGTGGTGAAGATGATACACTGGTTTTAAAAAAGTTATTAAAAATACATTGAAAAATTTACTTTAAACTCGGCTCATTATTTTTTTTTGTCTTGCTGACCATTACAGTTCTGCAATAGTATAGGTACATATTACAGAAGGTACAAGAACTAACCTATCATTGCAGCAAAATGACCCCACATTTAGAGAGGATGACAAACTTGTCTTCATATTAAAACATTATTGAAGTTCTCCTTATCTTACAACTTGCTCTAGACTGATAGAATGTGCATGCACCAGCTTCTAGAAAAGGGAACTTGAGATTTATGTGTGTTCCAGAATTGCAGACAAGTGACATCATTATCCTCCCTTCCTTTCTACTTTCTATGGAAACACACTGTCTTCAACAGTATGCACTGCTTGTTTTGTGGTACTGAAGTACTTCATCTGGTTTGATTTTTTTTTTTTTAAGATCTTTTTACATGTTTCTTCACTTTAACCCAACCAAATTCTTTAAAATATAAATAACATTTAAATTTACAGCACATAAAGCTGCACAATATTTATTTCCATACAACATAGCTGTGATTGGGTGTTTTACATAGACTCTAGAAGGAACAAAAATTGAGAAATATTAGTATAGCAATAACAGAAAAATATTAATGAAGTTCAGGATCAGTGTAAAACTGTTTAAATCTATTTTTTATACTTGGTTCAATTTTCCCTGAACTGCTCACTCAGTTTAATTTAAGTTTAAAGAAAAAAAAAAAAATCAAAAAAGGCAACCTTCACCCAAAAGAAATATGAACATGAATTCATCAGCATGGCAAGAAAAAAACCTTTTGATTTCATCTATCTACATGAAAAAAGTTACTATATGAAGTTTCTCTTTGATTCACTGTGTTTAGTTCATGATGATCATGAAGAGTGGAAAGAAAGTGCATTTTCTCTGCAAAGATTCAGAGTTTAAGCATCCGTAGAATAGAATGGAGATGATGAGCTGTATTTTTAACCCTCTAAAGAAAGTCACTTCCTTACTAGCAAAAGAAATAATTTACTACAAAATCTTCCATTATTTGAAAGACAGAAAACAGTGAGAAAATCCTTTATACTAGTTTTTGATCTTCTGTTCTCAGGGTTATTTTGTCCTGTGAATTATCCTGTGCTGTTCATTATCTATGTGCCCTTCAGTGCTTCTGGATGATATGTGTGATATAGAGGTAGCTTTCAACTCGTCATTTCAAAAAAGGAAAAATATTGCAAAAGACATTATGTTGAGTCCAGGGAAGTTGCACTCAAAAGATGTAGCTTTAGGTTTGGGAAGGAGACATTTTGATTTTCCTAAACCCAAATTGTCACTGTTAAACTCAGCCAAAGACAAAAAGCAAACTGTGGTGTCAGTTTATTTACAGTCATACCAAAGACAAGGGGACTACAGTAAAAAAAAAAAAAAAGAAAAAACACCACTCTTTTTTTAAATTAATTTATTTTCTGACAGTCTCCTGACAAATCACTGTGGTAATAGAAATAGTAAAGTTATGAAAGATATAAGAATTAGGTTGAATAAATACAGTTTTTCCACTCTGCAAGGCCTTTTGAACTGGCCTGTAGGAGACCTTCACTTCAGTTTCTGCTACCAGTGCTAAACAATTCTGATTGCATCTGTTTTTACATTTACATTGAGAAAATAACATATTTATATGAAGTTATAAAGAAATAATTTTAAAAAAAAATGCTTATTTTTGTGGTATTTCAGTTTTACTAGGTTTTGATTGCTCCATCTGATACAAAACATGGGATACTTAACACATTTCTTCTATACATCGGTGCTTTTGAATGCCACAATATGATCAAGAAAGTGCATTGACTTATTTTGGGTTATTTTTGTGGGCTTGAAATAAAACTAGAAAGTCTGCCTTTAAATCAATTTAACAAAACTGTTGTTAGGTGAGAGCAAAGAAGTTCATGTTTAAAACATCATACCTTTTTGCAACATATCCCAGTTTGGCATTGTGAACGTATACTGCTTCAATCTTTCTACAAATATGATCACAGATCATGGTTCTCCAAAATATATTCCACCATGAGCTCTGACACTTTGCACCACAACAGTGTTGCTGAGTGAATATTTTGTCTATATTTCTTGTGGCTGTGCAGTCTACACATTGCATATTCTAGGGCCATTTGCCTTGAGGTTGTGTGGTTTTCAGCAATATGTCAGCGTGTCAGTGGGTACACCACAGAGCATCTGTGGAAACACTGACAGATTCTTAAATATAGGACATGTCACTGTCATACAATCTCATTTATTCTGTTGTCTGCCTGTCTTACACTGCACTCATCATGATGTTCTCTGAGTACCTAAAGTAATCAAAAGAGTATAACAAATCTACTTGAGACATTTTTCTGAAAGGAAGGGCATAAATCGACTTTCAGAGAACATGGACTGTTTCTGAAAAGAAACAGGAGAAAATTTCTGATGAAGTAAACTATTCATCCTCTCAAGAGATCCACAATTTCTACATAAAATACTATTCCTTAGATTGAAGGAAATGGCATGCTTCAGCTAAATTCTGGCCTAATTCTAAAGAGACAAAGGAAGAACTGTGATAGAATTCTGTTCAACTGGAAAGTATATAAAGGTGAGCTTAGACGTCAGAATCATCATGGCTAGGCTTCACAAACAAAGATTACAAGGGATTTACCCACGCTTGCTACAAGCACACTGGTGGCTAAAAAGGCCATTGGAAGATAGGCAAGTCCAATTGCAAAAGGCACAGTAGAAAGTCTCCATTGGCACTACTGGCAAGGCACAGTTCTTCCTGCACTACCTTTTTTCCTCAAGACTGATTCTGTGTGTGATCTCAAAGGAAGCAGCAGCGTTATGGATGGTGTGTCTCCATTTCTTCTGACTGGAGGACAGAGTGGACCACTGATGGTGGTCAATATGGCCAAGTCTGACGTATCGTTTCAGGGAGTCCTTGTATCTCCTATTCGGGGCTCCTCTCTTGCAGCAGCCGGTGGCAAGTTCCCTCTAGAGCACAATCTTAGGGAGGCCGTGATCCTCCATCCTGGAGACGTGCCCTGCCCAGCAAAGCTGCATTTTCAGCAGCATGACCTCAATACTGGTGATCTCTGCCTGTTCAAGGACAGACACATTAGTCATGTAATCAGACCAGTGGATGTTTAGGATTGTACAGAGGCAGCGCTGATGGAAGTGTTTGAGGAGTCACAGGTGGTGGTGGTAGATGACCCATGATTCAGACCTATACAGAAGAGTAGACAGTACAATGGCTCTGTAGACACTTGTGGTGGTTTGGCCCTGGATAAATGCCTGGTGTCCAGCAAAACTCCTTCAAGGCCTTTCCCCCCCCTCCAGAGGGAAGGGAACAAAAACCAGCTTGGAATTTATGGCTAGAGATAATAACCAAAAGAGGAGCTTTGATTAATACCACGGACAAAGCAGAACTTAGAATAATGCTTAAATTTATTACTAACAAACTAAAAACTAAAGAAGAAGAAATAGAAACAGGTTAGAAACACCTTTCCACCACCACCCCTAGACCTGTCCATGTCCCCTCCTTCTCCCAATGGTGTGGGGGACAGGGAATGGAAGGTTTACAGTCAGTTGTTGTTGAGTCAGCCATTCACAGATGTAAGCCCAAAACTTAAGAAGCAGTTCTGTCTCAGGGGGCTCCCACGAGAGGGAGAGAGATTCTCTGCTCTCTTGTGGATCATTCCATGAGGTACAGTGTCTCATGAAAAGCTAGCTGTACCTAATTCAACATGGGCTTCTCCCTCCATGGGTCTCGGCTGCAAATCTTTGCAAGACTCTGCTCCACCTTGGGGGCCTCCTGCTAAGCGTGGGCTTCTCCCTCTGTGTGTCTCAGCTGCCAATCTCTGCCAGACCTCTGCTCCGCCTTGGGCACCTCCTGCTACAGCATGGACCTCTCCTCAGTGGGTCTTGGCTGCAAATCTTTGCAAGACTCTGCTCCAACTTGGGGGTCTCCCACAAGGCAACAGCTTCTTTCAGGCATCCCCCTGCTCCAGCAGTGGGGTGTTTGCACCCTGGTGGATCCCATGGGCTTCAAGGGGACAACTCGTAATCACCATGGTCATCACCACGTATTCAGGGAATAATAGTTTTAA
>JAWWLT010000092.1:23922262-23937071 GCA_035040995.1 Premnoplex brunnescens
AATAGCGGGTACTAATCTGTTCAAAAGTATTCTTGCAAGGATTTTACCAGCAATGGAGAGCAAAGTGATACCTCGGTCATTTGAGAACTCTGATTTTTCTCCTTTCTTCTTGTACAGGGTGATGATGACTGCATCACAGAAATCTAATGGTAGTTCGCTTTGTTCCCAGCAACACACAATGAGCCCGTGAAGCTTAGCATGGAGTGCTTGGCCTCCATGCTTCCAAACTTCATGTGGGATTCCGTCAGCCCCAGCTGCCTTGCCAGTTCTTATCTGCTGTATGGCTTTAAGAGTCTCTTCCATAGTAGGGGCTATATCCAATTCATTTTTCACTGGTTGTTGTGTAATGTGTTGAATTTCTGAGTCTTGAACTACATGGTTGGCACTGAACAGAGTCTGAAAATATTCAGACCATCGATTCATGATGGAGGTTTTGTCTGTGAGAAGCATTTGGCCATCTCCACTGAGTAGGGGGCTTAGAACCTGGTGTTTGGACCCATACACTGCTTTCAGAGCCTCATAGAATCCTCTGTGGTCACGCAAGTCTGCACATAGTCGGGTCTTTTCTTTTTGGTTGATCCACCACTTGTTCTGGATGTCTCAAAGTTTCTGTTGAAGCTTACTGCATGCAAGGCGAAAGGCTGCTTTCCTTACATGGCAAGACAGCTGAGCAAGGTGTGCTTGGTGAGCAGTTTTCTTTGACAGCAATTCCTGGATTTCTTGATTGTTTTCATCAAACCAGTCTTTGTTTTCCTTGGAGGAGAACCCTAAGGATTCTTCAGAGGACTGCAGGATGCTATTTTTAATATGTTGCCAAAGTGCTTCAGGAGAGGGATCTATGGGATGATCTTCAAGTCCAGTTTGAAGGTTTACCTGGAAGCTGTCTCTCACTGTGGCTATTTGTGATGGTGGTCTGTTTGACATTCTGCACTAGGCATCACTCGTGTGTGACAGACATCATGAACATTTCTCTGTTGCACTGAGATATAGTCAATGAGGTGCCAATGCTTGGATCAAGGATGCATCCAGGTTGCCTTCAGGCTGACTTTCTGCTGAAAGATAATGTTGGTGATGGTGAGCTGCTGCTCTGCACAAAACTCTAGCAGCAGGCATCTGTTGTTGCAGTTTCCAGCACCATGCTTCCCTAGTACTCTTTTCCAGGCTTCATAGTTCTTTCCTACTCTGGCATTGAAGTCACCAAGGATTATGATCTTGTCATCTGCAGGAACCTTTTGGGTAAGGAGGCACAGGTCGGTGTAGAATTTGTCTTTTTCAGAAGGATCAGCTTGGAGAGTTGAGGCATATTCCCTGAAGAGAACAACATGTTGCTTGTTGTGTAGAGGGAGGCGTAAGGAGGTAATGCAATCGGAATGACCTGTTGTCAAATTTTCAAGTTTGGAGGCAATGGAGATTCTAATCATAATACCAATTCCTGAGAGGTGACTTTAAGTTTTGGGTTTGCCAGACCAATAGAGTGTGTAGCCAGCACATGTTCTTTAAGGCTGCCTACCTCGTGGAGATGAACTTCACTGAGAGCAGGAATTGAGTCTTGACAGTTTGTGGGCAACTAGAGCAAAATGACGCTAAGGACGCCCACCATCCACAGAGTTGAGCATGGTTCTGATGTTCCAACACACAACTGTTAATTTGAACACACCTTTGGAGGCAGGTGTAAGCCTTTGACTTTTTGGGTTTGTTTTTGCTTGACCACAAGGGAGATGCCTATTGGCTGTGGCAAGCCAACTGGGTGAAGGGTGGAGATGAGCTTTGGTTGGGCCACCTTTCCTAGGCCCCTCTCCATGTGGAGCAAGCAGTGGTCTCCTTGAAAAAGGCTGCTTGGTCATTCAGGATGCTGCCAAACCAGACTGTCACCTCTGGGTCAGTCTCGAGTGACCAATGTCCTGAACCACCTGCATGCAGGGTTGGGGCTGCAGCTTCCAGTGCACCTTCTCACCTGCTGTTTCCTCCCTCACCTGTCACTACAGGGCTTTGCAAATGTGGGAGGATCCCTAGAGCCTGCGCAATGGATTTTTTAGGTGAGGCGCAGTGTGGGCTGAACTGGACCCACCTTTTACTCCTAAGGTTCATCTGCCAGGGCCAAGCTAGCTTGGACGGTGGCAGTGAAGTTCTCAGGATGTAGGTTTGGTTATAGTATCCTTCTCTAAGATGGATGGCCTTACAGGGTTAAATGAGCTCCATCTCTCCAGGTTTAGAGTAAGAGTTGTCCTTCTCCTAGGATGGTTGCTGGGGAGCTAGCAAGCCCATCCTTCTGGTGGACATACCTTCTCTGACCCTTCATTTGAGACCTGACTAATATGGGAGACCCTACCAGTGGCATGTACCACTGCCAACACATCTCACAACCTCATAAGGGCACACAAGCTTCTCCACCGCAATAAGGGGATGTCCATGGAGAAGAGACCTCAGAATGATACACTGGTAAATGAATGATTTCCTACCAAAAATGATAAATTTCTTGAGCTTTGTCTTGGATTCTAAATACAGATTTGTTGAAGGTTTAAGTGATAACAGAAGATTAATGTTTTCTGCATAGATCATCCACAATTTAGTTCTTAGTGTGATATCAAACTCTTTATCCCTTTTTATTTGGAGTTTATCAAAGCCAAAAGATAAAATCTATTTTTTACTTGAACTGAGATACAGTCATCATTCATAGAATATGTTTATCTTACAAATATCCAGAATTCTTATATGACTATTTATGCTTACAGCAACGTACAATAGTCATAACCTGAGTTACATATCAACAGAAATAGAATTCACAGATACCATTGGTTGAAAATTATAAAGAAGTGTTTAAGTGGGTCTGCTGGTTTTGGCTGGGATACGGTTAATTTTCTTCAAAGTTGGTAGTAGGGGGCTGTATTTTGTATTTATGATGAACACAGTGTTGATAATAGAGATATTTTTGTTACTGTTGAGCAGTGCTGGTACAAGAGCAAGGCCTTGTCTGCTTTATGTCTGCCACTCTGGCAAGGATGTTCAGGGTATGAGGGAGGTTAGGGAGGAGACACAGCCACACTGACCAAAGCGATGTTCCATACCATATGATATCATGCTCAGTATATGAAGTGGGGAGAACAAGGAGGAAGAGGGGGACATTTGGAATTGATGGTGTTTTTCCTTCTCAAATGGCCATTATGTGTGATGGGGCCCTGCCCTCCTGGAGATGGCTAAACATCTGCCTGCCCATGGGAAGCAGTGAATTAGTTTCTTTGTTTCAGTTTGCTTGTGTGTGTGGCTTTTGCTTTCCCTATTAAACTGTCTTTATCCCAACCCACATGTTTTCTGGTTTTTACCCTTTTTGTTCCCTTCCCAATCCCATTGGTAGAGTAGTGAGCAAGTGGCTGAGTGGGGCTTGGCTGTTGGCTTGGGTTAAACTGTGACAGTAGGGAAATTGTGTTTAAGTTATAATAAACCTGTACAAGTTTATTAAAATTATGTTCAAGTTTCTAGTAATTTTGAACAGAATCTTTGACTGTTGCAACAATAGGCTAAAGTTGCTCTTCCAGGAAGGGTGTACAATACAAGACTGGCTCCTAAGGCAAAAAGGATGATTTGTACAGATTTTTTTTGTCATCAACAAACATGAACTCTTTTTTATCCTCAGTGAAAATCTCTACAAATACTAATGATTTTTTTTAAATACCTACATTTCATGAAAAATTACTATAATCAGTTCCTTGATTGTGACTCATTGAAATCAAGGAATTGGTGACTGCAGTGATGTGTTGAGCATTTCACATCCAAACAGGTCATGGAGAGATGTATCCCACCTCCCTCTGTGGAGGACTCCAATGAGGGATTCCCTAGTAATGCCTTCAGTTGCCTGATTAATTTAAGCAGGGACTTTTATATAAAATCATATTATCTCCCTCATTTTTACCAGTTCTCTCTTTTACATTCAGTGAATTGTTCCTGTGTTGGCTATTCTGGGCATTTGGTCCCTTTTATAAAAAACACTATTTACACATTTTACACAGCATGCCAAACCATATTGTAAGAGGATTCATTTTACGAATTTATAACTAAGTGTTTATCCACAGCAATTTGAACAACAACAGAAAATGTCTGAGTGCAGATGTTTAGCACTCCCTGAAGAATAACCTTCTTCTGGGGTTCTTTAAATCTAAAGATTAAAAGGACTTTCAATTTACTTATTGCACATGAAAATTGAGGGGAATTTATCCTGCCCTTTATCCACCTTGCCAAACTATAGAGTAGAATGATCCATATAGTGTCTCAAGAAGCCAACAAAGCACAAATTAAGCAACATTTTGCCATGATCTTACTGCACTGATTGTCTTTTGCACATTAGGCAATTTTTCTTTCACAGCAACCAACCATCAGATAAACATCCAAAACTAGATATGTTTTCAGATTGTTCTTCAGTTTGTGACCTTCGCCTTCAGCCACTGTTCCTTGGGGCTCAAAGATGAAGTTTAGCCATCTCATCACTTTCTTCAGAAGAAAGAGCTGAGAAGCAAGGTGCATCACCACAATCAGCAGATTCAAAAGAAAAGAATTTTGAATGGAACTTGGTTATTTTACTTTACCTTTTGTACTTTGTCATTTCTTCAGTTTATAGTTTCTGCAGCTGTGAACAATGAAAGCGCTCACTTTTCAAAAAGCACAAAACACATTTTCTGACATTACCTCCAAGTAAAGGAAACAAAAGCCTAAGAACTATTGTCAGATAGTTCTTTCTTATCAAAATAAGGCAAGGTTGAGAGCAAAATGCAGGATCATTCATTAATGGTTCTGCTGAGGTGTCATTCCAGTACAATAATTGAGAATTAACTTTTGTCCTGTATTTCCATTTTTCTTCCTCTTCTTCTTCTTACCTCTTTTCTGTTATTCTACTCTGATTGTGCATTCTCCCCATAATGTCACCTATCCATCACTACATTCAAATCTTCCTTTTCCCTGTTTATTCTCCAAACCTGATGTGTATAACTGACTTGTTAAAGAAACTTGTCTGGAACAATGTTCTCTGTGCTGTAAGACTGGACAATGTATTTGAGATCTGTTGTAGATTCTTGCTCACTGTTATAAAGTTTCCAAACATGCAGAATAATGTGTAAAACCTTATCAGTAGAAAATAAGAAAACCTGAGCAAATGTTTTGCATGTCTTTAATACTTGAAAGTCTTGGATACTCAGTGCTTTCCACTATCTGCAATTTTTTCTAAATATTTCTTCCCAGCCAGATCATAAACTCAACCACCATTTCAAACTTTTTCGTATCTTTTCCTCTGGTGTCTGTATCACCCACACACCAGACACACTTCTAGTGCCTATGACTCAACTTCCCAGGTAAATTGAACTCATTCTACCATTCTCATTTGCTTTACTAATGGCATTTCTAAATTCTGCTTATATTTCAGATTTATGTGCATCTGACAGACTGACTAACACAGAATCTCTCTGTCAGCTATTTTAAGAAGGTTTATGATGTTGACACAGGAACTGAAGGGAATATATAGAACTGCACATTCCAGTTCATTGCCTTTCCCAAAAAAGCAATAGTCCGTTTCAACTTCTGCATAAACATGCTCTTGTCATTTCCCTAAATCTACCTACAACATATTTAATTTCTTACCAACTTCTTAGTTTTTGACAGTTTTTTGACTCATGAAAATTTAATTTTAGTCCTAACTAAGAAGCCCATTGTCCTTTTGCCTCCAAATGTCTGTCAGTGTTAATAATTTGATCACTCTTAAATATGCCCTTCCAAAAGCTTTATATAACATATTAACGCAACATATCTGCCTCAAGGTGAATTTGCTTCATCTTCACTGGAACTTCCTAGAAATGCACAAAGATCTACTCTGGACTACTTGTCCAGATGAGACTGTAATGTGAAAATTTAAATGACTGAGACATTAAAATACATATTATTTCTGCATTTTCCTGGAAACTTTATGAATTCAGACTCTGGCTGAGAACAAGTATCCAAAGTTTTAAATCCATTGTACAAATTAAAATACAGAGTACAAATAAAGAAAAAAAAAAAAAAACACACTTGCACAACTAATTTTTAAAGTCTACAATAAATGCATTTTACCATCAAGTGAAGAACTCTGAACTTGACAGCTCCAATTTTCATGTGTATCAGACTTTGTGGCAGTATACAGTAAAAACTATAGTCCTGAAGAGAAAATGATCTTTCATGTGAGCATCTGTAATTGTTTCACTGCAATCGTCTCCAGTGTTCACCTGACTGGTCACTGTGATGAGTGTATGCTTAGAATGAGCAGCCAATGTATTTAGGGGGAAAAAAAATCACCCTGGGATGTTGTGCAATGTCATAGTTTTAATTGTAAAGAACTGTGATGCTTCATAATATGTCAACAATCTTATGGGCTTAACAAAGAATGCAAGAAGTCACTAGCTGTGTGTGTGAGCAGCTCAGAGTTACCAGGGCTCTGCTCAAAGGATAACAGAATATTTTAGAAAGTGCCTCTGGAAGTAGTCTAGTTCAACTCCACATTTAAAGTAGGGATGACTGAAGTGAGGTGTAATGCTCAGAGTGCTGTCCAGCTAAGCTTTGTGATTCTCCAGTCTTCCTATGAATCTCCAATAATCCAAACTACTCTGAATCTGAATTGCTGCTAAAAAAAAGGTAGAGATCTCACAGATACAGTCTCTGAAGACTGAAGAAACAAAATAATCATTCATGAGTGATGTGAAGCTTTTGTTACATTCCTAATGCAACTGCAAATAGGGACAGCATTTTAAGTAACAGACTAGATACGATCATGGCTGGCTGTTCATTTCTCTTCACTTATATTTGTGGATCTCACAAAATCTAAGATAGACAACCCATTTAAAACTACAAAACTGGATTTTTCTTCAGCTTAATCTGGTTTATTTAAAGAGCAAATTCCAAGCAAGCCTCTGAATCCTAAATAATTCTATTCCTTTGACATGGCAAACCTCAAAGTAAGTCTATCAGTTTCTCTTGAAAGGACCAGTCCTTCTGAGTATGTCCCACAGGTTATATCACATGAATCAAGATTTTATGTCAAACTGTCTTAATTAGTGTAGAAAACTGTTTAAATGTCTTTCTCAAAGAGTTACAATACAATTCTCCAAAGAAAAATTTAAAAAAAAAAATTCCCCATAACTATCCATTAATATTTTGAGATCTAGTGAATCTGTGGGGAACACAACTAACCCTAACAGTTCTGAAAATACCTACTTCAATGGGGTTGGAAAGACAGGTATCTTGAAGAACGCTTATTCCCAGAACAGGAAAGAGCATAACTGGCAATGTTAAAACTACAGGGGTTTTTGCTATACCAATTAGGAATAAATTGTAGATATTATTAAGTAATTTAATTGCATGCCATGACACCTTACTGATATGGATTTTCCTTTATCTTTTTATTTTGGACTTAATCAAGTTATCTTAGTATATTGTCTAAAAACACAATTAACTTAAAAAAAAAAAACATAAAGATTTTCCATTCCTACAAGAACAGTGATGGCTGCAATGGTACTACAGATAATGAATGCATTGTCAACATAACAGTAGTTCCAAACTCTTCCAGGGATTCACAAGTGTCTTCTTTTATCACTTATGGGCTCCTTGAAACCTGGGGACACAAAGACCTGAAAGTAACCCTTTCTATTTGTTTATGTGGGCTGGGAAAGCTTTCTGGCATTGAGCAAGGCCCTGAAAAAAATTTCTAAACTTGGATTATAACAGTCAGGCATTGGGTTCTAAGAAAACGGGTGTGAGACTGAAGGCTGAATTACGCTGTACTTTATTCTGCTTTGGTTGTATGTAACATATTTTGCTTAAACAGAGCATGTATTTTTCCACTAATTCGAAGGCCTCCCAAGTATTACTAAGTACATAAGCATCTTGCCATTTTGAGTATGGTGCTGTGATGGATTGGTTTTGGCTGCACACCAGGTGCCCACCAAGCTGCTCTATCACTCCGCTTTCCAGGACAGGGGAGAGAAAATAAGGTGGAAAATGACTTATAGGGTGAGGCAAGGCAGCTTATTAAAGCAAAAACAAAAGTTTGTACGTGCAAAAGCAAAAAGAAATCAAAAATGGGTTACTCTCTATTACTCATCAGAAAGCAATGTTTGTCTACTGCCTGGGAAGCAGGGCTTCAGCATTGTGGTCGTTACTTCAGAAGGTAAACATAATTAACAAATGCTCCCTCTTACTCGTCCTTTCCTTAACTTTTATATCTGAGCTGACGTCATATGGTATAGAACATTCCTTTGGTTAATTTGGGTCAGCTGACCTATCTGTGCCCCCTCCCAGGATCTTGCACACCCCCAGCCCCATGATGGGGTGGGGAGGAATGTTGAGAGACAGTGCTTATGCACTGCAACCACTTCTCAGCAGCAGCCAAAACACTGGTGTGTTACCAATATCAATATCTTTCTAGCTACCAGTGCAAAGCACAGCACTGTGAGGGTTGCTGTTAGTGAAATGAACTCCATCTCAGCAGAGCCAATACAGGTGCCAAACAGTTTAATAAACCTTATGTCACAAAGGAGTCTAAGCTTGGAATTTCAGAAAAATGACAAATAAACAAAAATGTTTTAAGCAACTTACAAAAAAAAGCTAATTTGCTTTATCAATTCTTACCTTATTGTTCCTGATCTTCAACATAATTTGTGAGTCACTGTATCAGCGTCACATATATCAGTCCTTCATCGTATGAATGGTAAACATATTCTTGGTGGTCAAACTTAACCAAAGAATCTAAAAGAAGGCAAACAACCTTATTTACTTACAAAAGCATCACAGAAAAATAATTTTCTTTCTTGTAACTGTGGTATCTCAGTGATTCTTGTCTGTGTTTAGACTGGCTATGCCTGTTCATCTAACAGATTTGACTGAAATGTTTGTTTTAAAAGTTGAGTCGAAAGTCAATAGAAATGGATAATGAAGAACTAACAATCTAAACCAAAACAAAGTATTTTCTAATATGAAACAATGGAAAAAAAACACAGTCATGTTTGACAAACAGACCAGTAAATGTACATAAAACTTTAAGGAAACAGAATTAAAAGAGGAAAAAACAAAAAACAAAAAAACCAAAACCAAATACAAGTCAAACAACAACAAAAAACCACACACATGCACACCAAACAAACAAACAAAACAACAACAAAAAAAAAAACCAAGCAAAAAACCCCCACCAGAACAAACAAAAAACCCCAAACCAACAAAAAAACCCAAACAAAACAAAACAAAATAACCAACCAAACAAAAAACAAACAGCAGCATAGGAGAATGATATCAAGGAAGCTGCAAAACACAGATCTCACTGAAGATTCAGGATACAAGGAGGGAAAAGAACATTTAACTTTATTGTCTCCAAAGGCTGACTTTGCTTGTAATGTTTATAAAATATTGAAAGAGAAGAAAATCATATGGATGTGAATTCTGTGACTGGTTTTAGTTGCCATTGAAGAAACTGACATAAATCTTGGATGAAGGCAAATAAGGTTGTTAATTTTGATCTTCTATTCATTCTTTCCTATCCTTCAAAACACAAATGATTCCTGATGGAATTAGAGCTAAACAAAATGGCTTTTCTTTTTTCCAGGGTATTTACAGGATGTGCAACCTTTTTTTTTTTTTTTCTCAAAGCCATCAGCTTCACAGACTGTTGCTCTTCTTCCATTACATGTCCTGCAATAAAAAAATAAAACTCCCAAGAGTAAAACACCACAAGACAAAGAGTACACAGCATCTATCAGTCTTCCTATCCCTGGCAGGACAGAATTTCTAGGTGTTTCACTAAAGCAGACTATGAACCATAAAGTTCAAAATTCCTAAAATTCTCTCTTCTCCAGAAAAGCTGTTATCCTAGCTGGTTTGTTCTACCACAGCTCCTGAAAAAGAGAGCCCTGTATCCCCCAAGGCAATGGGTTCCAGTCATCCTGGACTGTTTCCATATTTCTCTATTTCACTGACACAGAATTAAAAAAAAAAAAAAAAAAACCAAAAACAAACAAACAAAAAAGCAACCTACAGCATAAACACTATTTTTCCTCCTGTTTGTGTCTCTATAGACCTCTGTTGTATGAGACGTGTTTGAAATCATGCCAGCAAAACTAACATATAGTCCTATGTCCATACACAGAACTACATCCAGTAGAACTGTTCATTTTTTACCTCTTCCTTGGACCTATTTTCCAGTAATCATGTGTTCAAGTTTTTGTAAGCTTCAGCGACAAATGATTGATTTGATTTAAGGTGTTTAATTTCAGGCCAGAATGAGTCACCTGTCTCCCCACATTCCACTCCTTTTTAGTTTTAAACCTTTCTGGGAAGAAAAAGAAAAGGCTTTAATTCTTCTCTGATCCTTAAATGAAATGTTCAGAGATGTCTGGTAAACAGTAAGTCATAAAGAAGGCACAGTAATTCAAACAGTAATCTATGGGCATATATATCATCTTGCAATGGTACATTAATCATTAGACTTAAAGGCAGCACAAGAGTGATGAAGTTTTTTTCAATTGTGTCTATTGCAACTCAGCTTTATTCAATTGTTTTTAATCTGTGCTATTACATCAAAAGGTAATAACTGTATTTCAATCTAGAAATCTTTTCTATACTCTTCCCAATATGATTGGAAAAGAATCATAAGCAAAGGAGAGGTGACTCTTGAATTCAGCATTCATGTGCATACATAAACACTGGCTTGCACACAGAAGAGTTATCTACAGGATATAAAATTAACATTGCTTCTAAAGGAGAAACGCATTTATTTC
Organism: Premnoplex brunnescens; assembly: GCA_035040995.1. Classification (NCBI taxonomy): domain Eukaryota; kingdom Metazoa; phylum Chordata; class Aves; order Passeriformes; family Furnariidae; genus Premnoplex; species Premnoplex brunnescens. The sequence continues at coordinate 23,933,038 of JAWWLT010000092.1, forward strand.
ACAGAAGATAAAAGTTCCTATTAAAAAAGAAACAGGCAGGAGGTAAGGATGTGTATTTATGTCAGCTGCAATCCTGAAATTTGTAGAGTTTTTTGACACTAGACTGCAACTGGTTCAATATACTTCAGTAAGAAAAGGTCAGAGAAAGAGAAGAGAATTTAATTCCTTTTTAAGAGAGGTTAAAAAATCCCCATTCTTATTCAGAGACACACAAAATAGTTTTGATTACTAGAATATAGTATTTATGTAAACAAATGTAAAACATATCAACCTTTCCATATTCATGGTAATTTCTATATTGCTTTGAAAACAAAAATCATCTTAAAAAATATCAGCCCTGATGAAAAGATTTTCCCAATATTCCTTTAAGAAGTTTAATGAAGAAAACAGAACATGTATTAAGGTTTCAATAGAAGGAGTCTAACTGGAGTTACATCTGGAAATTTAATATTTTTTTAAAGTGTCTTATTAGTTATGGTCATGAGCCTGTTGAAGTCTACAAGACTTTACACTCTCTGTTCCCAGTCCCATGTCGGATTAGTCAGCTGTCCACAGTGGTGGCAACCATGGGCAAGCATTGTAGCGAAGAGACATTCTCTGAAGTATGGAGGACCCAGGTCTTTTGTAGATCACAGATTTATGGTGCTCAGGAGAGAAACCTTGTTTATCTATCAAGGGGCCAATAAATTCTGTACAAGTTGTAGCTCCTGAACAGATTTAAGATTGCAGTGGTTTGACCCTGGCTGGACACCAGGTGGCCACCAAAGCCACATTTTCACTGCATTCCTCAGCTGGACAGGGGAGGGAAACTATGAAAACATCAAGGGTCAAAATAAGGACAGGAAGATCACTCAGTGGTTACTGTCATAGGCAAAGCAGTCTTGACTCAGGGAAATGAGTTGAATTTTTTTTTTCCCTGAGGGCTGCAGTGGAATAGCTGCCTCAGTGTGGTACTCACCATGGGCTGCTGGGAAATCTCTGCCCCACTACCTGGAGCAATGCCTTCCCCTCCTTCTTCACAGACATTGGTGTCTGCAGAGTTGTTACATATTCTCACTCTTCTCTGGCTCTCCACATGGACAGAGACAACTGCTATAATGGAACTGAAGACTTTCAGGTGTTCACCTAACTTGATTTGTTTGGATGGCTCACTTACAACTCAGTGGTTGCAGTACCTGAACCTGTATTGTATTTCCAGCTTGTTAAAATACTTTGTTTTCTATTTTCATTTATCAACTTTTTCCAGACCTCAGCAATATTTAAGCACTGCTGAGACCACTGGAGAGAGTGGCCCTTTCAAGTCAGAAAAAAAGAAATACCCTTTTTATAGTCTCTCTTCAGAGCAAAAGCTCTCAAAATCTAGAAGCACAACTATAAGCTTCCTTCATACTTTTTCAACACAAATCTATCTTTCCTCTGATGAGACAGCCTGGTATGCATATGGTACACTACATTATATGTACTTATCTTCATGGTATATGGACAGAACACTAAAATCTGAAAGTGTTTGCAGTCTGGAGGCATTTAAGGGTATTTGCAGTGTAACCAATAACTATACAAAGCTCATGAGACTTTGGATTTGTCACAAACACTGAGTTCCTGCAAAACCCTGATCCTTAAAGAGGCACAAACATCTTCTGAGTTGTCTCTGTATTTGTCTTGATAGAACAATTCACAACTTCCAGTTGGAACTAGCAGAAATTAATTTACATGGGGGAAAAAGTAAATCTCATTGCTTTTATGTTTGGAGTACAAAGCCAACATTTTAAGAATAATTCAGGTAGACAGATACAGAGGAAGCACACAGAACCTACTTAAAAGTAAAGCGCTCAGCTGCGCATTGTCACAGTGGAAAAGTTCCAGAGCCAAACAACCAATGGAACTGGACAAAATGTTATAAACTGGGTTTTTCTTTTACTGGTATGGAACTCCTTTTGGTCAATGAGAAGTCTGTTCTAGAACAGGTCAATTTAAGAAAAACATTTTATGTTTTAACAAAGCCACAAAATATACAATAAAAACCAGACATTGTAAGTAGAGGGAAGTAGAGAGAAAAAAACCTTTTCGTTGCTTGTTACAGGGAATGTCAGTAATCCCTCTTTCAGTCACATATGCGTAACTAAACTATACCATACATATTTGCTAAAATTTTGTATATTGGATCTGTTTCACTGAAGCCCAGGATGGTAATCCAAATTCTGGCAATAGCTATTACACTTGCCTTTTTTTTGTCACACACAAAATTATTTTGATGTGCTATCTCTGAATGGGAGAATAGCATAAAAGTGCAAAATAGCCCAAGACCACAAAGAAGAAAAGTGGAAAAGCACCACCCAAACTGGGGTCATGTTATCTATCTTCCCTTTTAACTTGCCCATAGCTTTTCATATAAAAGAAAGAGAATTAGATAGAACATTGTTATGATGTCACACCTAGAGTCATTCCATTGGCAATGCCCACAGACTTCCCCTGCCCCCCTATTCTGCTTCATAATTTATACTCCTGCTGTAAAAGCCTGAAAGAAAGAATGGCATTGTAATAAATCATGTCCCACAATTGCATCCTTTCTTCTTAATTTTTATTATTTTTATCTCCTCTAAATCCTTGGTTGACAAGTCTCTAGGTATAGAAATTTGTGACTTTTAGATAAAGAAATCATTTACACAGGAATATAAAAAGTATATTAACAAATTTATTGTCTCTTGGACACTTAATCATGCAGCAAGGTTAAAACTCTTCTCAAAAGTTTATCCACTACCATCTTACCATAGGGAGAGTTCCTCAAGAAATAAGCATTTAAACTGTGCAATATCCTTTTATGCACATAAAGTTCCTTTGCAGCACAGTGTTCTACTTCATGTCATGCACCCAAATACATGCAGATAATAAGGAAGCTGAGACTATATTCTTTGAATATTTACTCATTATTTTGCTCATGGCAGTACAGTTTGTAGAGCTAAATTCAATTCTATCCTTCCATGTCTGGCAGGCAAGTTTGCCAGCCTTATTGAAGGCCACGGGGTCTCTCCACCCATTCTCTCTGAGTGGAAGCTGTTCCCCTGCCTCAAGCATGTGAAGCCAGAGATATCTTCTACCCAGACCAACATATCAGCAAATCGTGGCCAAGCAGTGACTGACAGCTAACTTAGCACAATGTGGCTCTCTGATGAAGTACCCAACACGCGTGGCATCTTAAATTCACAGACAACAGGAGGGGAAAGAAAGGATTGGTCTCAATGAACTCTGTCAAGAGCAGCTTGAGACTGGTTTATTCTAGTAAATATCATAGTTCAGTGATCACTCTTTACCTCTAAATCCTAACACTTGTAGGGAGGAGAGGGAATTCAGAGACACTTGACATCTGATGGTCCAGACATGCCTAGTGAGAGTAAAGGGCCCTGAAAATCCTATAGGAAATATGCATGTATTTCCTCCATTAAGACTTGAAAACAACTGTTTTTACTGTCTTTCTGACACTTCTTTCAAATTAGTCTTTTTGGGCTATCCAGAAGAAAAGGAGAACAATGATGAATTGGGGTTAGTTAAAGAGTTAGAACCAACAACAACAACAACAAAATCCCCACACCAACAAAACAAAACAAAACAAAACAAAACTCAAAAAAACCCACAAAACAAATAACTTTTCCTCCCTGAAGTGAGCAAAGTTCATATAGTTATGAAAGTATCTTTACCTATCACACTACATTGAAAACCTCTTTTTGAAATTATGATGAAATTAAGGAATCAATTAAGTAAGGTACTCAAAAGTTTACTTATCTAAATTTATTTGCCACTAAGGAAACATTACTAGTAAACACAAAAATAACACAAATGCAAGCAAATCTATTTTATTTTGACTTACTCCTGACTAAAGAATGTGTAAACGTGATGATTTTATCCCATTTGGACTTCTGTATTCCCAAAAAACATGGCTTCCCCATGAGTTGGCCACAATTAATGTCAGAACCAAAATTTATTTCAGCTTTTTTTGTTTGGGTTTTTTTTTTTTTTTTTTTTTGAGCACAACTACTACT
>JAWWLT010000092.1:23953102-23966752 GCA_035040995.1 Premnoplex brunnescens
AGAGGAGAGCATGGCTGGATAGGAGTTGTGTAAAGAAGTACAGATAACCAGGCAAGTTATCCCAAGTTGGAGCTGAGGTCTCAGGGATTAGACTTGAGCAGACTTTCTAATACATGAAGTTCAACAGTGACAGGCATGCAAATTGCAGAGGAAAATTAGCTTTGTTTTGATATTTAAAAATGAACCTTAAAAACACAGCACCAACCAGATCCCTCAGCTGCATGGAAGAAATTCCAACTACCTGATGGAAACAAGCTTCAGTGACACAGGAGAATTTTAATATTTCCTGTTCACACCCATGTTTTTTGACTGTCTACCTGTTCACAACTTGCCAGCATGGTGAAGATGTGGAATGGCAATGTGCTGAATTTGGCTTTTTATGATAACAACTTCTGTTGATAAACACCATGCTTCTCTTCTTTGATTCTTTTCAAAGGCAATGAACAGGTTCAAAGCCTTACATTATTGAACTTTAATTAGGAGACTAGTTTATATACATTTTATATTTTCATCACTGTTCAGAGAGCTGGTGAATTTTGATGGGTCACAACCTGCTCACCAGTGAAATAGTTTGTAACTCTCACTGCTGTTGACATTGATGTCAGAAGCCAAATAGGTTAGGGAAAGTTTACACAGCATAAAACCCTTTTCAAAATTATAAGTTCATGCAAAGGTAATGATATTAAGCAGAGAATTTGAGCTGATTCAAAAATTGCTACTTTCAGAACTGTGCCTTGGTGTATATGTTTTTTCAGGCATTATCTACTAGCTGTAATTTCATAAACTAGTTTTAAAATGGTAAGTTGCTCAGATCAAATGAACAAAAATTGTATTTATTTTGTTGTGTTTAAAATCAGTAGCAAGTTGTTAAACAGATATTGCAACTTGATGGAATAAAAACTGAAGAAAATCAGAATAAGAGTAATAACAATTCATTTGCAGCTTTAGTTATTCTTACCTCTTTTTATATTAAAGAAATAAAATAGCATTTCAAAGGTCATTTTTCTACATTTCAATACAGCCAGGCTGATAAGAAAGGACAAACACTAGAAAAATGTGGTTATAGAAGGTGCTTGAAGATAAAAATTATATCCTTAAAATGTTCAATCATGCTTTCCATAACCACTTCTTCTTGTGACCTAATCACATAAATCATAGTAAAAGGTTAAAGAAGAAGTTCAATTGCACCAAATTATATGTGATAGTTTCCCTGACATGGATTACTTTACATTAAAGAGTGAACTCATACCATTAAATAATCATGTTCTTTGTATGGCCTCTGGACTAAAGCTTATACTTTGTCACACACTTGTATGGATGGACTTTTTAGCTTCTTAAAACTCTGCTACATAAGAAAATAACAATAAATCATGTAGCCACTGTGTTTTAGAAAGCAATTCGGAACTAATGCCTTACTCCATGCAATGAAAATATTATACATGACTCATAATTTCTGTAGAAATTCCTGGAACCTCTGCTTGATTTACAACAGGGGAAATCACAGCAGAGAGTTGCAATAGGAAAGCACAGAGATGGGAAATGTCCCATTCCTAGAGACCTATACACTTCATCGTATTCCTCCTTTTGTCCCATAAAAGAGATATCTCCATTGCAACTTCTTACTCTTATTTATTTATTTTGGATTACATCAATGTGTTTACTGGGTTACAGTCTGAGAGAGCTAAAGGTGCCTTGCTTCCAAGGAACTGGTAAAAGACAGTCACTGCATTGTGCTGGCTATAGAGGGTATCATCAAATTTTGGTCCAACTGCTCTCTCTGAAAGCCTAAAAATTTTCCTGACTTATGAATAATCAAAGAAGAGAAAGATGGCATTCAATAATGCCGTAAGAAGCAATAGAAAGCAGTAAGACAGACCTGGCAAAGGTGTTACACTCTCCCTACATTGCAACAGTAGCAACAATATAAGCCTCAGGAAGCTTTCACTGAATACATTTGAGAAGATACTGGATGCTAGTCAAAGGTTTTGGCAGCTGCAAACTAGATGGCAGCCACAAAAAAAGGTGTCAGAAACTGGGTGGTTAAGATAGAAATATGGATCTTCTATAAGATCATCAACAAGAATGACTTAAAAAATTTCATATTCAAAAATATTAAATCTTTAGAATAAAGGGTCAGCATTCAGTCCAAGAAAACTGTGCAGGGTTTGCACCTCTGAGGGGTTCCCTAATTTTAAGTTTTCCTCCCATGAGGTAAACATTTTATCAGTTCAGACAATAGTGCGCACTATAAAAAAAGGGTATCCTTTAAGTATATGCTTCAAAGAAGTCCAGGTACCTTAATGTAGACTTCAAATAAACAATGCCAGTTTAAGACATTAAACTCACATAGTGAGGCATTTTAAGTAACATTTTTTATAACAAATTTCCCTAAATTTCCACACCATCAATTACTGTGTAAAAAGATAGTAGGTCAATCTTTCTAAAAAATCAGTGCCAGACAGCCACAGCATCCAGGAGCAGAACTAACACGTACAGCCACAATATTTTCATGCCCAGTTGCAGCTGATGTTTTTTTTTCTATCCAAACAACACAAAGGGGCTCCAGTACATGTGAAAATCAAGTAAACACACTGGCAAACAATCAGGGCGCTCCTAATAGCCTGCTAATTACAAAGTAGTTTCAATAGAATACTGTAATACTTAACAGTTAATTAAGACTTTACAATGTGGCTATGACAGCACTACTTTAACTTAGTTATGAAGGAGGTAACAGGCTTGTCTTGACAGTAAGGAGTGTAAATACATCATTACAGATGAAATCACATTAAATGATTAAAATCATAAATCACAATTAAATTAAATAAAGTTAATTTAATTTAATTTAATTATCATACAGGTAATAGAAATAATATCAAAGACATCACACCAGATTAATGACATTTTTCAGAGTCATCACATCTAGTAAAGTGTTCAAGTTGTCCACAGCAGAAAATATGTTCAGAAAAATAATAGTAATAATTAAAAAAAAAAATAAAAATCAAAACATGAGAGGATTTTGTACCACCCATCAGAATTTCACATTTTGTGTGAATTTATACAACTCTGTGTATCTGGGTAGGCATGGGCACAGTAGGTTTTATCAACATCCTGAGCTGAAGACTCAAGCTTACATGAGCTAGATAGTTGCAACATATATGACCATTACTGCAACTCTGATCAGAGTCTTGCGAATTTCTCAAGGAAAAGTGGATACATCTGTAGGGGCTGCATTGAATTCTCCAAGGTAACTATGACTACACAACACTTTCTGGAAATCCAAATATTTTTGTGGAAATGTAGTAATTTGGACCAGGTTTTCCTTACACAGAGAAAGAAATCACTCAGAATAAAAGGAAGTTGCATATTTCTGTAGGAGACAATTGTAGAGAAGAAGGGAAGGGGCAAGGGATAAGAAAAGGGAAAAAAACCTCTCAGTTCAAAAGGAAGTAAAAAGAGATTTGAACCACCTCTCCATGGGAATGTCTTAGTCCAGAACAGACAGTTTTGAGTGCTGAAAATCAGATAATTTCATAAAATTCCATGTATTTGAAAGATTTTAAAGACTCGGGTTTTGACTAGTGCAAGTGAAGGGAGTAGGGCATGGAAAAGGGAAGGTAAAAATGTCTGGAACATTTTGTAGATTAATTCTGAGAAATCTTTTTAAGTTGCGTCTCTCTCATTCTGTTGTTAGAGGTAATACATTTACCAGTCCTTTTATGCTAGTAAAAGTAGGATTCAATTCACCTTCAATGCACACTAATCATGCCAAAGGTCAATATAAACTTGCCTCTTGGTATGGTGGCAAATTATGTCTTTTCTTTCTCTGTTCAATGTTTTTCATATAATTACAAGCAGACTTAATGAATTACAAATTTCATTTTTCTTTAAAACTGATGTGCTCTTCAAGTTCTTTCTTGTTTGGCATTCTCAATGGCATTCTGATACAGTATTTATTGAATACATGCCCATCTTTTAAAGTATAGAGTGGTCAACACCCTCTGAAAGCAGTTGTGCTGTTGGGCCTGGCTGGAGAGCCAACTTTGCATGTGCCATTAGTTGCCTATAGGTAGATTCAACTTCTAACGTATACTTTGATGCCCATGATCCACATAACTTTACAAGTGGGATTCCAACTATAGCAAGCCCCTTTGGCATAACTTCTGTGTCGTTCCATCTTGGCTATAGAGGTATTACTTCAAGTGTCAAGAGACGAACTCTAGTGTAAGTGAGCATGTCAGAACTGGTGATAGCGTCACTACAAAGGTTATTTCCACAGATAGGTTTCCTACAACATTGTCTGAACTGTGCATGTAAACCAGGTTTCCTTGATGTGATAAGCACACTTAGCATGACCCTGGCCCAGCTGAAAGAGAGCAACGTGTCATTCAGGCAGGTGCTGGCAAGGGTAGCAAAGAGATCATGAACAAGGAGATGCAAGTAGATGCACCATAAGAAGCTAAAAGTAAAATTTGCAACCAATATATCTCAGCAGCTGAACATTCTAATCTTTACAATCTCCAAGTAAAAGATGGCTTGCCCACAAGTATTTAAGGTGGGATGCATAGTTTTTAAAAAGCAAAGTACATTTTTCTTGTTTATTTGTGGAAAGTTTTATCCAGTTTAAGTCAGGAGAAGCAGGCTGAATACAGGCTCTTTTCCTAACATTTCTGTGCATATTAACCAAATGAAACCATTGCACCTTCTTTTCAGTTTAGCTGAGCAGGCTCCAGAACACATAACTATATTTTGTGGCTCAGAATATGGAGAAATAGTAGTCAATGTTTGTTTAGAGAGCACTCTTGGCTGATTATTGACATTAAAATTAAGTGCAGGTCAACATTAATTAAGATATGACAGAGGCCTTTTCCAGTCTTTCTAGCCAAGAATCTTGGACATCCCAAACTAGCCAGCTACGAGTCTCTACAACAAAGTACACCATGGCCAGATTGACTGAATCTCAGCTTTATTAAAACAATATGAAACTGTAAAGTCTTCAGTGAGAACTGAATTTCTCTATTGAGCTTAGGTATTTTAAGACTATATTTGATTCTAGAATTTCCTATATTCACAGTCATTCAGGTGCAACTAAGCAGAGAGTGACCTTTTCCTCCCTGGTTGATGAGAAAGGTTTTCTCGGTGCCAGCCTTGAACAGAAGGTCACTCTGATTGGGTTGACAACTGGTACTGTAAAATAAGTAATAATACAGAAATCTGTAAATATTGCATTTGATCCAACTATAGCTGCCTTCACATAAGGGTTACAACCCTGATTTTTCCCTCCATTTGCAGTAGAAAAATTGAAAATATGAATGCATAGACAGAAGCCATAATTCCCCTCATAAATTGCAAATCTAACATATTCACATAACACTTGCAGACAGGCCTGCACTCGTTTGTTTTTTTTTTTTTTTCCCAGAGACATATATGCACTCATTATGCTCCAATATCATGGGGTCCTGAAAACACCATGGTTAAGGTAATGAAGAAAACCTTGCCAAGAGCATGATGTCAGGCTAACACAGTGGCATGGTTTTCAAAAAGGTGTTTGCTCGCATCAATTGGCTTTGGAAGTAACTACAGAGAGAGCAAGAGAGACTGTAAATTCCAGGCCCTCTGGAATTCCAGACAAGTATGACTAATAGGGGCACCTTCATGTTTGAAACAGACCTTAGACAAGCCAGTGGGACAGGCACCAGCTTTCCACACCACGTGCATTCCTTTGATTATCAGTGAGAGTCTCTTCATTGCATTCAGAGCCTTCCTTCACAACTGAAAGCTTTTAGGCTTCTAGAACATTAGATAAGAAAACCAAAAAATGTGGCTAAACATCGTCTTTTCTAAACAGCCTCAAGTTCCTCTACCCCTAATTCAAAGGAAAGCAAGCAGATAGTAACAATATGCACTCTGCACACTTTTCTTGAAGCAATTATAAGGCCAAGAAGGGACAAAACAAAGGAGCAAATCTCAGAAAAGGGAATTCAGAAGGAGATTAATAGTAGGTAGTATCAGTACTGTCCCTTTTTTTTTTTTTTTTCTTTTTTTTTCTCTGTTTCATTTTTTCTGTGATTGTGGCTCAGGCAGTATCTTAAAGACATGGGAAGTGGGAAGTTAAAAATTTTGGCCTTGATACAGGAACCATTTTGATTACAATTCCCTCTTCTCCATTTACATGTGAGTAAATTTCCCTGAATATTTCAGAAGTACTTCACAGTCTCGCAAGAACTGCAGGTAGTTCTCAAGGATTCAAAATTCACCTGCACTCAGGCTACACACATGTGTGTACGCACATATCTCAGTCATGAAAGAAGAGAATGTGATTCCTTCATCCGCACACCTTTACTCCCATATCATCAGGTCCTTCATCGTAATCTTCTAATGCACATATAATTTCAGCCTTTTCAGTGTCATGATACCCATGTGGAGCAGGAGACTTGGCTTTAAATGGGTTGTGTTCCATTCAAAAAGAAAGGAAGGAGAGGTTTGTCCTTTGATCACCTCTCTGGCAAGTTCTTGTTAATCAGTTTTGCCTAAAGGGGTAATTCTCCAAACCCACCCACATCAACAGCACTGGCAGCAGAATATAATTTTTGACTGTTGGTTCAATTTCATTTTGCCACTTCAGTGTTGGGGATGAACCCTACCAGCTTTCTGCATCTTAGGCAGAATGCCCAGAAGTGGTCACTCTACATATAAGACTTCTTTTGTGTATGTCATATTCTGCCCTGCTTACTGCTGTTCCATACTCATTATGTTAAACCCACAAAAGGCCAGCGTGCTCTGGGTTCATCAGTGCAGAATAGACTCTTAAAGGGATTCACACATGTGCACCGATACAAGTCTATCACTCATATATGTCCACATTTAGTAGGTGCAGTGATGAGACTATTTCAAGCCTATTGTTTTCAAATCAGATAGTGGGGACTGGTTCTTTACACTGTGTGTGCAAAACTGTGATGCAGTCAAAATCTAAAAACACAAAAGCTACCAAAAGTAGTATGCAAAATCTGGCACAACAGGAGAAAAGAGTATATGGGCAAACTGTTTGTGGGAATAACTGCTTGAGAAAGTATGTGGTATATCACTTCCAAGTTTTGCCAGTTCAGCTTTATAATCAAGTGAACAGTGTTGTATTACATCCTTTCTGCTATTGTCCTATCTTTTGGCTTTCAAACCTTTCACCACAGAATTTTTACTTTTTGTTCATCATAACACCCAACACAATGAGTAGATGTTCACTAAGCTGGCAAGACATTATTTGTTTGAACACTAAGCAAAATTTGGATTTAGGTTTAATACAAGCTCATCTTCAAAGCAAAACACACCCCTCTTACTCCATTACATCTTTATTACTCCCTATTACATCCCTGTTACTCCAGCTCTTCACTGATTTATAGCAGCAAAGAGTCCGCTTGCAAACACTGGACCCAAGCCTCAGGAAATGAGGTTTAAGACAATGTCTTGAACTTCTCCCATTGCTGTCTGACTTAGTAGTTCAGCATGTTGTGTAGGATTTGTACTCACATATCTGTTGTGGTTACATATGAAACTTTTTTTTTTTCTCTGTTATACATGTCTGTCAGCTTTAACTCATTTTACAATGCAGCTGAGAGCACTATGACATGAGGGAGCAGAAAAGACTTTTAAGTCATCACAATAGCTCTTCGTATGTCACTGTTACATTGGGAAAATACTCATCTTTAATGCTAACTGAGTGTAAGGAAGTGTAAGGTCACTTAGCGCGTGTTTGAGGTATGCAATAGATGAAAGGAGTGGTCACTACAGGTTTCACACTACTGTAGGACTCCAGAAGCCTGTACGTTATTAAGTGCAGTGTGAGCTGAACTAAACTCCAAACAACACACCCCCCACCCCCACCCCGAGGTCATCTAGAACAGGGAATAATTTCTTTAACATGTTCAACTCAAAATGTAACCAACTTTAAAAAAAAAGTTTGCAATCCAGTGAAAAGAACTCTACATAAATATAAGTAAAATCATAGCATTGTAATAAACTAAATCATGGGGATAAAGTGTTCTGGTTTTATATATATGTGCCTGAAGCCTCTTAATTTTGAAATAATAATAGTAACTTGGAGGGATAAGCTTTCTATCTTTCTACCTCAGGACTGCTCCTGCCCCTTATCAGACATTTTTGTCTTGTAACACTGAAGACAGGCATCCACCCATAATGACCATATTAAGGCAGAACTCATTAATTAAAGATCAGGTCTGGTTTTATGCACTTCCAGCATTAGTTGAATGACCCATAGAATTATTTTTTTTTTTAACAAAAAAAAAATTATTTCTTGGCTCTTCTAATAAAAGAAAAAAGTACATGCCATATTCTTGTATAAGCAGAAGTCAGAATAGCTCCACTGTTATCAAATAGACTATAACTATTTCTAACCAAGAGTAATATGCACCAAAACATAGAACAGCCTTGTGTGATAGTTTCTACTCAAAGTTCCTACTTGACACATTGAAAATGTCAAGTAGTATTTTTCTGTGGAAAACAAAACTGATTTTCAACTTGTGATGTTGGAAAAGATTTCCACCAGACTATTTTTTGAGGGAAAGGAACAATTTGCATATTTATACATCCATGGAATCAATGTGTTGCTCAAAGAGTTTTACAGATACTTTTCAAGCATGACTAAGGACAAATATAAAGCCAGAACAAAAATATTATTGACTGCATCTTCTAATCCAATTAAATTAACTCTATGACTTAATAGAGAAAAGCCCACCTCCACAATACAAATTCTGCACCCTGAATCCTAGAGTTTTCTACTTTTGGCTTGATCTCTTTCACTTATCTATCATTTGAAACATAGACTTTGTAAGTCTCTTCTTCCATGGAAAATAGGTTTGTTACTAAATCTGCTCACCACCTACTTTTGTTTATTGTACAACACAACACTGCTCCCTAGCTGCCTCCTCCAGTAATATTCAGCTTAAGTATAAACAGTATAAAAAAATGATATTGTAATGAGGTGCACAAATTAATCACATTTTGATGGCTTTGGTAAAATGTTTCAGAACCAAATGTAAGGGACTTTTGTGACTGTCTTCCCAATCCTGCAATGGGATTAGCCTTGTGTGGGAGTGATGTTCCTAACACTTCAGTAATGGTGTCACTCTTCAGCTGGAAAAAACCTTCCAACATTTGCAGCCTGCTGCAAAAAATCTGATATCAGGGTCTATTTACATAATTCCACTATGTGGCATACCAATATCATATAATCCAATATATTTGACATAGCAATATCATCTATGTTAAGTGGATTATTTTGTATATATGCATATATGTAGGAAGGTAGGTAGATAGGTAGGAATACAGAAAGATCAAAAGATGGGTATGTAAAGACATATATTCATCCAGCATTTCTATTTTTAAAAAAATCAGCAGAGATTTTTCAGCATCTAAGTTTAATGCATCTTGTAGTTACATATGTGGAGAATGTATAGTTTACCATTCCCAGTTGAAAAAGCACCTCAGATTGTATATTTCGTCTAATGTACCACTCCCAGCAAAGTGCAACATTAATGTTCAAATCTGACAGACACTTTTCTAGGAGAATATGAGCTTTTCACTTTGCTCCCCTGCAACCTGTGTCCTCTGAAAAATTTTTTAGTAGAGCATTCCCTTTTTTGACTGTTTGTTCGCTGAAAAGCTGCTTCTACTGAGGGGAAGGGTAACCACAGGTGTTCAATAGATGAGAAAATGAAACTTTATAACCTTGAAATGGAGATTTTTGCATTCCCTCTCTCTTTCTTTTCATTTTTTTTTTTTTAAACCAGTGGTGCTCTCCCATCTAAAAGCACAAGTGCAATTTCTCTTCAACTGAGACCTGTTAGCTTGACTCTGAGCAGAATTAATAAATCTGCCTATGATTTATTAAAGTATTGCACAGTTCTCGACTCAGACAGTTCATATGGCATAGACTTTTAAAAAATTATTCTGTCACCTGCAATGAGAGGATACAAATAATGGAGAGAGCAGGAGAAGAGTGACTGTGTTTCATGACTAAACTCCCAAGAAGGTTTACAGCAGGCATCACCAGCACACTCGTGTTTCACCACACCTAAAATAAAGCACTGACCCACATGTGACTGCTGACCTTCACCTTCATTAGTAACAACCTTAAATCAGAAAAACTGCATGAGACAAAGGGTCTGCACCTTCCTGAATTACAGGACATAGCTTTTGAGAGAAACCCATGAATCACTATGAACACAAATCTTTCAAAGAGGTCAGAAAAGAAGGAGAAGCACAAATGGTATCATGTTACTTCCGAAGATTGTATCACAAGTCTATTATGGAGTTTGTTACTGGGCCACTTATTCTTCTCTGGACCTTTGTCTGGACCAGCCATTATCTCCTCCTTAGAATTAGTCACTTGGCAATATGAGGAGCAGGATTGCAGCCTCGAGCTTATTTGGCTCTTAAATTTCCAAGGGGAAAAAAAATTATATGTGTGTGTGTGTGTGTGTGTGTGTGTGTGTGTGTGTGTGTGTGTGTGTGGTTGAATACATATGATATTCATCCAGCATCAGATGCTTTCCCCATACAAATCATGATAGAAAACCCTGAAAGCAGACAGAAGGCTTATACAAAGGTATCCATACTAGAAATGAACAAAAATACCCTGTATTTCAGCTAATTCACAGTGGTGCCAAGGTTAATCCATTGCTTATTCAGTGTTTGTATTTCACGTTCTGCACAGTGGTCCTGGTGACCTTTGTGCTGCATGATGTAAAAAACCTGAAGCAACAAAACAAAACAACAACAAAACCAACCAGCAACAAGCAAAAGCCAAAGGTAGGGTCTTACTGAAGAGAAAAAGGTGTTACAGTGTTCAAAAAGGGGCAATACCTCTGAGCATGAAGCACAATCATGTGTGTTGCGACTGCTAGAAGTCTCTTCTGACAGATTCAGGAGTAAGAAGATAAATGAAAAAAAAATCAATTTTCAGATACACATTCTGTCTCTCATACTTGATTTAAGTTCAGTACTAGAGAAAATTGGAATAAATTAAAAAGCAAATTAATTTAATTAAAAATGAAAATATAAGAAAATTACAGAGGTGTCCATTGTGTCCCTGCAACCAAAATGTGTTGTAAACAAACCTTAGAGTAGAATTGGCTTTCAAAAGAATGAAATATAACCATGAGTCCTACAACAGAAAGCAGAATTATATGTACCAAATAGTGAACACTTAAGTTTTCTTCTTAAATAACTGAATGAAATGACAGCTACATCACGTCGTTGATGTTTGCTTACACTGTCCAGAGTGAAAGCTTAAATTAACTTTAACTTCAGACTCTGCCAGAAAACTTCAGATGAAATAAATACAAGCTTCTTGTACCTAGATAAAAATAGATACTGCTTTGAACATGTTCATTAAAGCTAATTATTTGAATACGTGTTTAATATCTATTTATTATTTTGGGAATAAATATATGTCTCCCTTTTTAGAACTTTTTTTTTTTTCATTAAGAACTTACAAGACTTTAAATTTAATTTTCTTCAACTATTACTTCAGGTCTCCAAGATTAACTAAAATACCTTCACTTTTTTAAACACTCTTGCCAACTGTTGAGAAAACAGCTTGGAGAAGACAGATACACACAGGCAGTAGGAAAGCCTATAAATAGGTTCACAATTTCTATAAAGTATGTGAATGTGTTTTTTTTTCCCCATATGTACATACTTTCCTACTATGATATCACAATACACATTTTTAATTAGGGATACAAACATACTCAGGAATTTCTAAAATTTTAAAATCTCTTGTGCCTCAATTTACAAAAAAAGTTAAAGAAATATAGTTTTATAGTCCTGTGTCATGTGGTTTGAATTTGGATCAGCACTCTTTTATCAAGGAAAATCTAGGGAATTATTTTAAAATTTGATTCCAGTTTCCCTAGAGTTTGAAGAAGAAGAGCAGAAATTTGAGATATATGAGGCTTTGACTTTGACCTATGTGGTTTCTCCTTCTGCATCTTGCTCTATACCAGTAGGGTTTTCAGGTTTATAAGCCTAAGGGCTAATATAGATCATTCTTTCCTGCATGCTTGGCTGTGCCCATAAGCCTACTAAGAAATTAATAAGGGTTCAGTGTCTGTCTTTGCTAATTTTAAGCAGAAACAAGGACATGCCAAGGCATAACATTGATGTATTTGAAAACATGTTAATTGTATTTCTCATTATTTAATCTACTTAGCTACTTGTCAATACTACTTTCATAAATACAGGTCATGAAAGGTATTTCAATATTTTAAAAATGATAACTGAATTCCTTTGAAACGTCAGGCTTTTTGTACTAATTGAAAAATAGGTTTCACGAGAATTCTTGTAGAGAGACCACCAATCAGAGATAAAAGCTAATGTACATTTGGAACACACTATCAACTGCTTTTCAACCCCAGTTTCTAATGAAAATTAGCTGTCTGAACCCAGCAGAAGTTCTAACTAGCTTTCAGTACCAGCAGTTCTCACCGTGGGTTTAGAGCAGCTGCTGACAGTTTGGTCATACTTCTGTGACAAAATATGTGTGGTAGTTGTAAAATGGGAAGCAAGCAAGGGAGTATATTTTTCTTCCAAGCAAACCTGAGTGATTCTACTAATGCTAATATGGGCATGCCTGTGCAAAAGTGACTATATAATCCCCTTAGACTGCAAACAGTCAGTCTTGTAACTTATTCAGTGTGTATAAGGAAGCATAATGAATATTAATGGTGATTTAGGGCATCATTTTCCATTTTTTGAAACCTAGAATCCTGGAGAGTCCCACTTAATTTTAGCTTTTCGGAGGACACTGAGTGGCGGGGTTTTTTGGATGTGTAGGGAGCATGGAGTTATATCTCTTTTAACCTTTAAATGTCAAGTTTCCCATTCTGGTATTTCATTCATGGGCTACAGTACCTTTTGGGTTGCCTAAGATCTTATCTACACACATTAAAAAAAACTTCCCTTTCAAGTGATGAACTGAGATGACAATAAATCAGACAATGTGTTCGTGACAGTGAATGTGAGCAAGAGAGGAGCAAACATGTGTGGGGGGAGAGTGGCAGGCTTGTACAAAAGTTGGTAATTTTTATGACTTGTGCTCTCCTTAAAAGGAGAGAAAATCATCTCATGGACTACAATTCTTTTGTCTCTTCTCCTGGACACTTTACTGTACCTCACTCTTCTCTGACACTGGAGAAAGTCAGAGAATAAGTCAAATACTTATCCAAGAGATGCAGATAAATAAAACTCATTTTGCACATACTCACGTATGAAACTCCAGATCACAAGGTGAAGAAAAAAGAAGGAAGAATCATCCAAGGAAAAGATGGAAGGTGAGGATACGGGTTCAGAATTTCAAGGGGGAGAATTTTGTTTTTGCAAGTTGTTCTTAAAAGAAATTAGTATCCAAAACCTCAAGATCCTCTGTGACTTAAGCATTTAGGCCCAGATATTCAAAGAAACCTCTTCATGATCTGGCATTCAAAACCTACCAACGTGCATGTAAGATACTTGATTCTCTGCAAGTCTGATAAAATAAACCTACACATCAACATTATTTTTAGCAGAAAACAGAGACAGGAAATACACCTGTATAACTACTACATTCCATGTGGAGGTATGCATCTTCACAGCATT
>JAWWLT010000092.1:23966852-23977549 GCA_035040995.1 Premnoplex brunnescens
TGCATCTTCACAGCATTACGTGACTCAGCTATGAAGGAAGAAAAAAATTCCTAAGGCAGGAGAACTGAGAGCTCTACCTGTGGTCTTAGACTACCAGCAATCCCAGCATACTGAGACGGTTTTATCTGATGCCATGAAAGTTAGAACCAATGAATTTATAACTGCTGGATAGCAGAGCATTCAGGGTGATGCCAAAGCTCAACAAGACACTGCTGGCAACTTATATTTCAAAAGCTTATTGCGTTTTTCTGTTGATTACTAGTTGTTATGCATTAGCTTGGGAAAAAAAAAAATTGTTAAAGATTTTTGTAGAGATAATATGTAATTGAGTATAAATTTCTTCTTGACTCCTGCTGGGAAGGGCTGAACTACTAATATTACATGTAGAATTCAAACAGGATTTTTGCCTGACTGTGTGGTGACAGTGAGTGATCCAATACTGAGTGAATGTGAAGGATGAGGCTTGTATTGGATGATGCAAGAAGATCTCTCATGTCCCATGACTTTAGAAAGCCTATGCCCAGATTTCTTAATCACTTTTTTCCAAGACTGGTCCTGCTGGACTTCTGAATCAACGTTAAATCAAGACCTGAAGTTAGCCCCAAGCTGTGTGCCAATCCAAACACATACTTCATTTCCTCAAGCTATAAAGGAGAATCAAAAAAGGAAGTCTTGTGAAAGGGGAGAAATTATCCATGTACACCTTAGAAATAGAAAAAATGTTGTAGGAGTTTGACTGCCCTTGACTGCCCTTCCACCCTTTAAATCAAAAAATAGAGTGAATGTTCTGAATTCAGAATGTTCCACTTGTTAGAATTTGTTTACTGTGAAAAAGTGATTTGTCTGTTATTTTATTTCAGCAGGGCTTCACACTCTAAAATTTGGTAGCCCCTGGTTACCAAAAGTGTACAGTAGTGTAGTGTTTTCGTTGGTTTGTGTTTCAGTCAATTTTTAAACAGCAGTAACATATTCTTGTACCGAAGAACAAGCTCTGGCCAGTATTAGCAGTAACTTTCTATTGGGTCCGCCAAACTGATTCAGCTGTAGCCCAGGCCAGGTGCAATACAAGCAGCAGCACTGACCGGTGAAAGGCAAAGTCATAACAGAGCACTGCAAAACAAAGGAACCTAATAAAGATAAGAGTACAATGAAACATGAATCAGAAGCATCAAAGGATGCAAAGCAGAAGGAAACACAGATTATATCTCATCTCTGTGCACATGTCTTATTAATGCAAAGAAGAAACTTATGACAAGTCACCCCTCATTTATTTCCCTTGTATACAATGGATGTCTAATATATTTGGTCACTGATCCCCTGCAATAATGAAGCAGTAGAAGAATATATACTCTCAACAGTGTATGTTCCTCCACAGACAGGAATACTTTTAGTCTTTTTCTCCAAACTTAAGGAATCTGTGTTATGTAAAAAGAAAGAGAAAAGTCTATATTTGTGTTTCACAAAGCTTAAACCTAAAACAGGAAGTAACACATATATTTTAACACTTTTTTCCTTGCTCTGTTTCTGACTTACAGTGACATTTTGGTCATAACTTCCAAGTTGTTTATATATATATATATATATGAAATGAGTTTGCATAAAATACACCAAACTTTGTTGAGTACTAGAATTTTGAACTTTCTGATCACTGGTTCAGTTCTGTTATTCCTTATCCTTTGCCTGATACTATATGTATGCAGCAGCAACCAAGGAAGAGGATAGAGCCTCATCCCCACTCCTTATCTATTCTCTCTTCAGAAAGCAGCAAAGAAAAAAGTGCTTCCTCCAAGGAGATGAGAGAACCATGGGGCAGGATTTTACAGGAATAGCTATGTTAGGTCTAAGCTGTACGTGCAATTCTAAAATCTGTTGTTTTACACCCTTAACACCAGGAAAGAAGAAAAGGGAACAAACACAAGAAACAGTAACTTTATTGTTCCACAGACACTGGTAAGAATCACGTGTTCTTACTTCATATGATCCAGTTCATGGGAGCCAAAATAATGTTCAGAATGTTCCTCATGAAAAGAAGTATGATTAGTATTGGAGACTGGTAAGTTAAAACTATGTGCTAATACAAAAAGTGCCTTGTCATTAATAGAGTAATAGCTTCTGTATGTCCCTCTCCAAGGTACACACCTCTTCGGACATGATTTATTTTAGGCTTGGTGGAGGTTACTATTAACCACGTATATGGGTCCCAATGGCACCATTTGCTTTCAGATTTTGCATTTACAAAGCGTGCTGGTATCCTCCAATTGGATAATCTCTCTCATAGCTACATGCAAAATATCTGAGATATTATTTAATCTCACATGTGGTCAAATGTGGAAAAACCATGACTGTGGGATGTTCTCTTTCTTCCTCAGATGCTTCACTGTTTGCCTGTTTTTAGCTATAGTAAAAGCTTTGCTGCTGCTAAAGTAAGCACATTGTCCTGTGAGGTAAAAGGGCAGGGAAAGACTTGCACAGCGTCCAGTTCTGGTGCAAGCATGTATCTCCCAATGTACTTTGGAGACGCAGTGTTTCCATTTTTAGTATGTAAACGCCAATCACAAGCTCATTAATCAGAAGCAAATGAGCAACCCGTACCAAAGATGTGAGGCAGGGGATACACTTTCCAGGAGTAGAATTGCCTGGAACACCAAATCAGAAAGAAGAAATTAGAGCAGCTTCTCATCACCGTTGCTTGCATTAAGACAAGCTGTAAAAGAGAGGAAGAGAATGAGAGAGAAGGAGAGGGACAGAGAGAGAGGAAAGAGGAGAAGAGAACGTGCTCTTAACATTATCACAACATTTGTTTTGGATGCATCTCCAGCACCTGCATTAAAAGCCAAGACTTGCAATTGACAGAGGCATAGAAATAGAGAACGAGGGATATCCCAACTCTATAGAGCACCAGCTCTACTGTGATGTTACTTGATTCATACTGTTTGTGTTACTGTATCTGCAGGACGTCCTAAAGCAGATCAGAGTCCCACTGAAAGCAGTGGGGTGCACAAATAAAGTCCTGCAGAGGCAACTTACCCAGGGCTTGCCAGACACAAAAAAATTCCTTTTGGATTCATGTAGTTGTCCACCAGGTAGGGTGTACCCCAAAGCCCTGGCAGCAGCTGCAGAGACAGAGGACAGAGATTAATGTGCAACTGCATGCACACTGCAGAAAGGCTGCTTGGCTCTATTTACTGCAACTGTTCAAGGGAGCCAGGCTCCTTCCATCACTACTTTGATTTGTTGTCACTTTCTCACTCTGGGACAAGACAGTAAAAAGCTAGCAGTGCTCCACTTAAAGAGACACAAGACAGGAAGAGTTAAAATAAGAAAGCCTGAATGTTTAATCTGCCAGAAACATATGAGAAGAGCAATCAAATCTGGGATAAGTAGCTCTGAATGAGGTACGCCTGATTGCTTTAGGCCATGCTGTTTGTCAGTCTTTTAAAATTCAAGTCATTACCAGATGCTGATCTGCTCTAATATTGTGATATTTTATCTGATTACACTTATGTGATTGTGCTATATCTGCTATTTGCCTTCCCATTTTTCCATGTATATTAAATGCAGGTGGTTTTATTATTCAGAGAGCTAGAAAGTGTTGACTGCTCTGAATATAAATGGGGATATTATATCATTACCTAGCTCTGAAAGCAGAGTCATTCAGTGTGTAAATCATATGCAAGGTACCTAGTGGAGACACAATAAACTGTAATGTCCTGAGAGAGAAAGCAATGAGAAAAGGATATGGAGATAAAAATTTAAGGCATTGTTAAAGAAGGATAATCTTCATAATCTTATTTAGTTCTTTCAAACCACCATTTGATAATATAACCTTTATATTCAAAACCTTTTTTAAGTTCATTGAGTACCTCTTGGTGAAGTTATTGCCACATGGAACATTATCAATAATGGGACTGAATAAAAAACAAGATCACCAACTAATCAGGCATTTTAGCTGCTTTCAAAAGAATTCAGAAAAGGTCCACACATTACTGCAAAAGCTCTGTGGACCCTTCTTCTCCAAAAAACATAGCTTACTGTGGGTACAGAATTTCAAGATTACCCTGGAAAAATGTGCAAGAATCACTTACAGCATAGCTGAAGTGCAGATCAGGGTAAGAGGGCAAACCAGTTACCCCCATTTGCTTGCAAGCAAAGTCCCTTGATTATTTCACTGTGATAAATTGAAAGCATGACAAATCCCCCTGTGAGAATGCTTAGATATGTTACAGAATCACAGAAAGACTGGGAATAGAGGCACCTCTGAAGAACAGCTAGCCTAGCTCCCTTGATTTTCTAGAGCAGGTTACTCAAGACAGTGTGCAGCTGCATGTCGGGGAACCGATCGGCGACTATGACGAGTGGATAAAGACACAAAATCAAAAGGAGAACCTAAACAGTTGTGATTTCCCCATGAACAAATTGTAATCCCCATTTAGATAAGGAGTTGTTGTTGGGAGAAAGAATTTTTGGTTTTCTGATGGTTATTCTATACAGTTGTAATATGTTTTATTACAGTCAGCATTATTCCATTTTCCTATTGGTCCAAGTTTCCCGCTCCTAAGACCCTCATTGGTTGCTGTTCACCCAGTTACTCATCCCTCATTGGTCCCTGTTTCCTTATCCCCTATTGGTCAGTCTGTGGTGCAGTGCAGCTGCACCATATAAGGCTGACCACTCCCCGTTTAGTCCTTTTATGTATTGTTACCACCTCCCGTTTTCCTTTTATGTTGTGTTCCGCCCCTAACTCCACCCCACTTCCAGAACCCTCCATCCCGACCTTATAAAAGTCTGTTGCTCCCTTAATAAACGGTTCATCTTGTTCTCACCTTTACCCTGCGTGGACCACTCATTCCTTACCCCGGCAGAACGCGACAGCTGCATTTTGGCTATCTTCAAAGAGGGAGAGTCCACAATTGCCCCAAGAAACCTCTTTTGTGCTCAAAACCCCACACAATAAAGAAGTGTTTTCTTATGTTTAAATGTATGTTCCTATCTTTCAGTTTGTGGTCATTACCTCTTGTCCTGTCACCAGACACATCTGAGGAGAGTGACCACATCTTCTTTACCTCCTCCATAAAGTATTTATACACCTTGAAAAGGTCATCCCCGAGCCTTCTCTTCTTCAGGCTAAACAATCCCAGTTTGCTTAGCCTGTCCCTTAGGAGGGATGCTACAACCCTTTTTGTGGCCGTCTATGTGGCCCTCCTCTGGACGTGCTCTGGTATGTCCATGTCTCTTCTACTGGGGAGTCCAGGACTGGGCCCAGCACTCTAGCTGTAGTCATCTCTAGATGTTGTTCCTCTCCTTTGGCAGTTTTATTGTATCTCTTGTAATCCTGCTCAACCTCCAACACCTGTGACAGACAGATTAGGGTAAATGCTCAACAAAGAAGCAAAGGTATGAAATAGCTAATATCTCCCCATTTTTGCCTCCATCAGTTCTGCTTTCAACAGTCGGAAGGACACCAGGGATATGAAGTCCCCCAAACAGGTTACAGCACAAAGCAGCCCCATCACCCCTCTGTTTCCAGGGTGACTGGGAGTTCAGAGAGAAATGGAGTCGGTCAAGTGAGCAATAACACTAAGTAAAGCAGGATAACCTTATGTAGATGCTGTTGAAGGTGATCAGATTGTGCAGAAGGCACCTAGGGGAAACCTCTACAATTAACACATGGCAGAAACCAACTTTTCTGAAAAAGAAGAACGCAAAAACAATAGTAAAAAAACAAGGAGAGGAAGGAGCAGTCTATGTGAGAACCATGGATGAACTGTTTAAAACCACGGAAGAAGCAAAATGAGCAAATAGAAAAAACAAACATGGGAGAAAGAGTCATAACTGGTAAAGGCTGGTTTGAGTTTGCAGGATAAAATATAAAGGCAACAAAAGAAAAGCAAGTCCTAGTGTAAGGTAACGGAATTCAGAGTGAAGGTGGCTTGAAGTCTGAGCTGAGGAAGGGGTACGTTACTGTCCTGAGACAACAGAGTACAGTGTCAAGCTGTCAAAATGTGTGTTTGATACAAGTGCATAGGCAGTCCAACTAATCCTGAGGAAAAACTAGTAGAAATGCTTTCTTCTCTGTAAAGAGCACTTACAGCAAGCAGAAACCAAGAAAACTGTGAAAAGGGAAAAAAAAATTAAAAAATAGACAGGGACCTCAAAGTAGTGGCAGGAGTCAGATCAGTGAAACACTGCCCTAAATACCTCTCTTTGAATCTTCACTGACTTTATCTGCCCAGATGAGTTTCAGTAACAGCCTGAAGACATTGATATGCAAGCTTGGGCACTAAAGGAATTAGCCATCAAGCTTGCTGAAATATGTGTGATTTTATCAAAAATATCACAAAATATGTTGTTGATAAAGCCTCTACTCCTGAAGCCATGCAACACAGAGAAATTTTTGTTTAAGTTCATATTTCAAAAGTAAGATTTTAGTTTTCTTATCTGTGGAGAAGAGATTAAAGACATCAGCCCAAGATTAAAAGTGCAGAAAAAAAACCAAAATAAAAACTCCTTCATGTTTAAACTCCCATATTTTTAAACATTTTACAAAATGTCATTTTCAAGATTTTGGAAACTTTGATTCATGATACTTGACTTCAATTTCACTCCTTTTTCAAATTTCCTGCACAGAATAGCTAACAAATGCCATACTTACTTTCCACTATAAAAAGCTGTCTTTCCAATCACCATCTCATACATATAAATCTGAACAATGGGAAAAAATATGCAGAAGGTTCAAAAACTTCAAGAACTAATGGTTAAATTGCAGTGTCAGTTTACCATATATAGGTTTCTGTATGCAAAATAGTTATTGGTTTCACTGAAGTAGGGGATTTCTGAAACTTTTTATTTCCTTCTATTAGCAGTTCTTCAGAGAAGGGACACCAGTTTTGCTCTGCTTTCAGAAAGCAACTCCTTGCACCGTGTAATACTCTAGCCCCAGAGCTGTGGCTCATAGGCTCTGCTAAGGATATTACTTTAATTTTTATATATGTAAGATTCTTTAATACCTTGTGAAAACATCCAGAAAAGAAGCCACAGACTTGTTTCCAAGGATTTAGAGGAGAAAATCAGAGAACCTGGAAATGGTTCAAAAAGGGCACTACACAAGCTACACAAAATGTTCCATCACGATGCCAACTCAGCACATATTAATCAACACCCAAGGCCATATTCAAGCAATTCACCACATTTAAGTCAAATCCAATCCCTCCAGTTCCAAGCCACCCAAAGCACCAAGAAAAGGAGTAAAGAAAAACAGAGAGAGCAAGAAAAGAGAGAAGCAGAAAGAGGGAGAGATAACTACCGCTGAGACTTTGTGGCAGACCAGCTCTCACACATCTAGGTGGCCGGGCTGTGACAGATGACACCCCAAAACCTCTGGTTTTATCTGCTCTGGTCAACGTGGCCAAACCCCCCAGGAGGGGCCTCTGAACCCCCAGCCACTCTGGGGTGCCAGGCCAGGGTGAGGGACAGTGTTCTCACTGTCCCTGCCAATCTGAGCTGGGTCAGGGGCTCCAGGAGCTGTGGGTGTTACAGTTTTCCCGTCCTGTTTGTGTCTGGGAGCTGCTCTGGGGCTTCCCTGTGTGGGATCCGGGGCCCTGCCATGAGAGATACGATGTCACCCCACCTCTGTGAAGTTTGACCCATCCCTTCTCCCTACACATACACGCACACACCCCACCACAAAGTGGTTCTGACACAGAAGTTATTGACCTGGAGTGTACCACACTGGCACAGAGGTTCATTTCTATGTCTGCTTGATTGCAGCACCAGACTAAAGATTTAAAAATGAAGTATGACCAAATTAAACAGTTTTTTCCTGTTATTAAACTTCCAAGATTAGGGAATAAAGGGAGCATGGGACTAGATTAAATGCATTTGGATGCTGGTACTGCATTTTAGTGTTTTCAGCATTTTTAAGAAAATTACCTTAGAATTCCCTCAAATTTGTCTGGGTAAAAAACAAACTTTGACAGTCTGAATGGCAGAGTTAAGTGAAAGAGGGTGGTGTAAATTTTCAAAGGCACCCAGATATTTATGGGCAAGAAACTCTGTCAGGTTTAGTTCAATTTAAAGCCGTTATTGTATAGCTTTTTAGAGGGAATAAATATTACATTTGCAAAAGCTGCAAATTATACTAAATGTAGAGGAATGATAAACACCAGCCAAGCCAGAGCAAAGTCAAATCTCTTTTAGGAGATTAGAAAGACAGATAAATAAAAATAACAAAACAAAGAGTCTCATATAGTACAAAGCTCCTTATATACTGTATTTCCACTGGGCAGTGCACTCAAGATTACAGCTTTCCTGGGGTGCGAATGTAACACCCCAAGACTGTAGCAGAGAATGAGCAGTATCAGAAATGGGAAAAATCATGTCAGAGATGGGTTTCTGAAGAGAAAGAAGAAACTAGCCAAAATGCCTTAAAAACTGAAGCTTTTACTGTGCTGTAAAATGGATTCTTTGTTCTTTTTCACTTAGTCATCCTCCTTCTTCCCAAAGCCCCTTGAAGCACCCCTTATCTCTGTAGCTAGGCACCAAGGAATTCATCCTTGAAGGTGTCTGTTTAAATTTCTCTATTGGCTCACAGTTAACCCTTTCCCATTGGTCATTTATCCTTTGATTTCTATTGGTAGTAATTTGGATTCCCCTAAAACCTATATATACACCTCAGTTATGTTAATAAACTCTCTCTCTGCTTCCCTTCCTGTGGTCTCTGTGTGTGTCTCTCTGGGACATCTCGGGGGCCCTGAGCAGGGGGGCAAAAGGGGGAGCGTCTCCTCTCAGCTTTTGTACAAGACCTAAGAAATCACATCAGTTAATCTAGTTCTGGGTGAACTGATATTGGACTTATTGGTGGGAAGAAGACTTTTGAAATCTCTGGGTCTCATATCCCTCTCTTAACAATTTTTCCTCTTGGTATAAAAGAGATGTGAAGAGGAAGCTGGACATTTCTCAAATGACAGTGGCAGGCAGAGAACAGTTTGTCAACTCTTATTCATGTTAATACAAAATAATCTGCTTTTCTCTAGAGAAAATATGCTTAAACATGGGCATGAAAAAGTGGCATGTGATCACACATTCTAAAAAGAAGTCAGTGAAGAAGGAAACTAAAGCAAAAGTCAAAAAATCACATTTACCAGGGCATTGCTGGGACTGTGGCTGCTGAGGACTAGAAGCATCGGGAGGTTCCCTGGTGCAGCAGGGCAGGACATGGCAGCCAGGATGGACCCATTGCCACACCAGGGAGCAGGGCAGCTGGCTGGCAGCCAAGGCAGCCAGTCCCTCCCTGAGGACAGGGTTGGGAGAGGGTGGGCCAGGACATCTGCCTTTGGGTAGGGGTCAGGTTCAGGTCCCGTGTGGGGTTACAGAGTCAGACACCACTCCAGGACTGAAATCTGAAGTCAATTCATTTGAGAAAATTATATCAGAAGCAAAACAGCTTGTACATTTTCTTGGTTTTTTTCTTGAATTTGTTTATACGATAATTCCTGTAATAGCTCTTCTAAAAATACAACTTTGTTTTCATTGTTAATGTACACAGAACATCACTACAAATAGAGCCCGCAAAATTGTTCAGTGCAACCTGCCATGGTGCAGCAAAGCCCCTCAGTGTAGTGTTGCAAGGCCTGGATGGGCTCTCTGTCAAAGTACACACAAGTTTTCCATGCTGTGAATTCTCTAAGTCCTGCTTTCCACTGCCCTGGCCAGGAATGACTCTGGGCTGTGTAATATGCAGCATCCGTTTTTGGTTGATGAGGAAGCTTAGACAGCTCATTTGAAAGACCCTTTCAGATTCCTATACAAATTTTTCAAAGGTTTGACATGGTTAATACACAGCCAGGAGCATCATTTTCCCAAGACCACAAGGACCTGAGAGTAGTCACAAGAGTGACTTTGTGGCTTAGCAAGAAATTGCTTCCAGAATTTATCCATGATTTAGTAACTTGATACATTACAGAAAGAGTACCTGGAGGAAATGGACTACCAATTCCTCCATTAAAAGCTGTCATTATGAAAGATAGATGCATGTACATTTCCATGAAGTATACATGTATTGGAATCATAGAATATACTGAGTTGGAAGGGACCCATCAGGATCAATTCCTAGCCCTCCACAGGACACTGCAAGAGTCACACCTTGTACCTGAGAGCATTGTCCAAACACTTGCTGAACTCTGCCAGGCTTGGTGCTGTGACCACTTCCCTGGGGAGCCTGTTCCAGTGCCCAACCAGCCTCTGGGTGAAAAACATTTCTTTGATATTGTGGTGGTTTAGTTTTCTTGATTTTGGTTTAGGCCTTCCTTGGTGATAACTAAGGAAGTATTCCACACCATTCCTTCACATAATCTGGGGTATATAAGATGGGGAGTTTCCTCCTTCTCTCTCTTCCTTTTGTGTCCTTGGAGTACATCAGGTCTCTGTGTCAGTCCAGCTCTTCTCTCTTGAGCCAAGCCCTGTCGGAGAAACTGCTGTCCCAGCCATATGGAGGGGAAGGACCTGCTTCCCTTAAGGGGAGTGTTGGTGAGAATTGATTGTATTAGTTACTTATTGAGTTTTTCCCTCAGTTTACAAGTGTGTGTTTTGTTTGGTTTTACCCATTTTTGTCCCACTTTCCCTTTCTCCCTTTTCCATTTTGGAGTTACTTTGGGATTTGTTCTGTAGATTCATAGTGTTTGATTGTATATAATTGTAAT
>JAWWLT010000092.1:23977649-24008262 GCA_035040995.1 Premnoplex brunnescens
ATGCCCCCCAGGACAGGGTTGGCCCTCCTGGCTGCCAGGGCACTGCTGACTCAGATTCAACTTGCCATCGACCAGGAACCCCAGGTCCCTTCCCGTGGCCCTGCTTTCCAGTACCTCATTCCCGTCTGTACGGACATCCAGGAGTGCCCCATCCCAGGTGCAGAATCCAGCTTTGCACTTGTTCAATTTCATACTAACAGAGCTTGACAGATCTTAGGACACGTTAGTGTCACAGACTTTCATCCCAGAGGAAATGTCAGTTTAAGGAGTTCCTGCCCCAGATGTTGGGTCTTATTCCCTGTGCTGCCCTGCAGTTACAGTGACACAACTGTTCATTAAGATTGTACCGTAGAACCTCTCACTAGATCAGGTTTCTCAAAGTCCTGTCTAACCTGGCCTTCACCACTTCCAGGGATGGAGCACCACAACTTCTCTTGGCAACCTGTTCCAGTGCCTCATTGCCCTCACAGTAAAGAATATCTAATCTAATCTAAACCTACTCTCAGTTTGAAGCCATCCTCCCTTGTCCTATCTCTACAGTTCCTGACACAGAGTCCCTCTCTGACTGTCTTGTAGGCTCCCTTCAGACACTGGAATGTTGCTACGAGGTCTCCAAGGAACCTTCTCTGTGCTGAACAGACTCAATTTTATCAACCTGTGTTCAACAAGACAGATGTTTAAATCATGTTTTAATATTTTCTTTGCTCTGGAAAATTTAGGCACAAATTTGTGTGGCATAAAATAATTTTATTACTAAAGAAAAACATCCTGCTTTGCCCACATCCTGCCACCAAAATACATAAACAAGCCTCATTCTGGACCTTACTTAGAATTTTTCCACTTACAAATGGAGAAATTAAAATGTCCATCAAATTTCTTCTAATGCCTTGTCTATTCTTCCCTCCAACCCCACTAATACAGTATAGACATTTATTAAGCAGTAGCAACAAGCAAACAAGCAAACAAAACAACCAAAAAAATATGCTGTGGAATCTACAATGCTCCCTAATTCTCTGAGCAAAAGACAGGGATTCAGAAGAGAATCATGGGTCCACTCAGCTTTCATGTAAGATGGTAGTCAGTTTCCATAGAAGGAAAACATTTAGTTGAGGAAAACATTGACAGTCACTGAATTCATCAATACATGCCGTGAATTGTCTCTGACTTTTCTTCCAAGAACTTCTCTGCAGTGAGCTCATCCATCCAATCTTCTATATTTTTTTCTGTGTTTGTGGTTATTTCTTTCCAAGGGACAGCCTTTGTTTCCTCAATAAGTTCGTAAAAAGAGAGACTTCTTGTTTATGAACATACCTACTTGCTGAGAAACATGGCAAATTGGCAAAAACACAGTTCAACACACGGCAAATTGTAGCAGCATGCTTTTACTTCTTTAGTCACAGGAAAACAGTCTATTACATGTGCTAAAACCTTCACAAGGCAACTGTTTTGTTGCACTTCTGAGTCAGAAAAGGCTTGCAGACCTGCTATAACAGCAGGTCTAAAATTTGACGACATCACCCCTCAGTTGAATTTTGCAGTATGACTAGCATACAAATTTAGGCAGTCTAAGAAACTACTTCGAAATCTGTTCCTGATTCTTTGTAGATGGCCCCTGAAAATTGTATCTGGATATGACAGCAGTGCATTCATTAGGAGTGCTATCAAAATAAATATTTTCAATAACAAAAATATGTCAAATGAAAAGGAAATATTGACTTGGGGCAGCATACTGTATAAACAACCACAATACTGTTCAAGTAATTCTATTTTTAGTTCATAACCTATAAATACATCTTATATACACAATATGGAGAACAGCATGATAGTCATTTGGAAATATTTGGTCTTATGTGGAAGAGAACATGCTACAGTGGATGCATTTGATACAATTGATGCAACTGATGAAAAAAAAGGGTGCCAAGCTGCTGTAAACACTCTCCCACAGCTTTTTATTCCTAACTAGTAGTAATGTAGACCCTTTAATAGTGAAGATATTTTTAATGTTATGCATTACTTAATGCTCTTCATGATCAGCTTTTAACTTAGTTTGAAACTTTGCCCCATCTGTGTACTGAAACATGTTTTGAACACTGGTAGGTCAGATACCTAGTGCAGAAAAACTTTCTATATTCAAATGTGATAAAAACACTATTGCCCTAGGAATTTATGAAAGTATATTTTTCCAAGGGTAAACGCATATTGGATTTTGTCAGTTTTGTATTAAGGACAATATTATATCAATACACCAAGAAATCATATAACCAACTTCTTTGGAATTTATGATTTAAGTCACAAACCAAACCAATTCTCTGAAAAAAACCGATATATTCTCCCTCCTTCCTTCTGTAATCTATATAAAGCATCTGTTAAATATCTTTTTCCCCACAGACCAAATAGTAAGTTAACAACCTCTGGTTGCTGCCAGTGTTGGCTATGAACAACAAAAATCCTTCCTGTTCTCATTAGCTGAGGGAGATTTGGCTAATTAAAACTAGACTGTGCTTCTCAAGCAGAGAATGAAGAGAAAAAAATATGAAAGGGACAGGGTCAGGAAGTGTCTGGCAGATAGGGATGTTATTTGTAGTTTTTTTCCTCCATATAAGCCTCAGGATTACCTTGAGAACTGACTCCACTTTAAAGATATAAGAAAAATTTCTAGTTATTTGGGAAGGCATATAGGGTGGTCCAAGAGAGAGAAACACTGCTGGTAGAAACCTTCACAGGGAGATACAGACTAAAACCAGAGAGAAAGGAGTGAGGAGGCAGGTGCAGGAAAAGTGAAAAAAGAATAACTGGTTTGAACACAGTGCAGAGACAATCGCACTTGTAAGGGTGCATGAGTTCTGTTGCTATGAAAATGTCATTAGTGTTTACTGAAACTGCACAACTCCTGTCTCAGAAGTAAGTGCGCAGGACGAAAATTAATGTGCCAAACCATCAGATTTTACAGATCATCAGAGTTTGCCCATAACAGAGCATCTGTTTTCTCCACAGGCATGAAATAGTTACTTCTACCACCACCAAACCCTAAACTGAGTGCAGAGCAAGGCATCACACAAAACACAGTGAAGATGATGCCTGATGCTAATTTTTTGTGAAAATAAAGGGTAAGATGTGAACCTTAAGCATCATGTAAAACAGCAGCTGAAAAAGGACAGTCACTCCAACAGTCAGTACGACAATGCTCACGTAGCTTTGTGAACTGAACTTCAAATTTCTATGCCTTTAGTTGACCACCTCAGTAAAGGAGATCATAGGATTGCCCTGCCCTACAGTGCAGTTTCTTCAGATTTTCATTCATTCTAAATGTAAACCTTGAAATCAGGTAGAGTGAGTTTTTTCACCATAGGCAACCAAAAGTAAGGCCAAAGAATTGACAAAAAATTACAGGACAGCTGTAATTCAGAAGGTGGGAGACTTCTGAAGGAGGAGGTGCCTGAGTAAACCCAAGAAATTATCAAGGAGTGGAGAGCAGAGATGTACTCTGTAGTTGACATGCTAATGATAATAACATAATCTTTCTAGTTATCAGGTCCATCACAGAGACCAGGATAAGCAGAACAAAGGGTGCACCAGGACACCCATGCAGTTGGGGCAGAAGCACTGTGCATCCATGCTCCAGGCAGAGACCCAGCAGAAAGCTGGTGAGGCTGGGGGAAGCCTGGGGATAAGGTACTGTGTCCTGCTGAGCACCAAGCTGAGGAAGGACAGAGAACCTAGAGATAAGGGAAAGATTTTTCTCAATAAGGACAGCTGGGCTTTGTGGCTTGGCCCAGGGAAGTGGTGCTGTCTCCCTCCCTAGAGAGTTTCCAGCCCCCATGTGATAGATGATGCCCTGAGATCTGATTTGACTCCACAGCTGAGCCAGGGGGCAGGAGATTGTAGCGGAGACTTCACGACATCCCTGCTGGGCTTAAGTATCTTATAATGATCCAGAGTTCTCAATTCAAAGAGAACATCAGAATGCTGGAGAGGATTCCTGGAAGACCTAGTTAAGGATGAATTAAATAAATGGAAAAGGTGCAGTGCAGAGGAAGATTTTAAGGATCTCAATCTTTTCACCTCATTAGAAGAAGGTTAGTGGATGCATTGATCACCGTCAAAGCATGACTTAGGAGGCACAAACCTGATAACAGAGGGCTCTTCAGTTTTCCGGAAGTTGTAACAAGATCCAATGACTGAGACCAAAGAAAACCTCAGAAAGAAAAAAACATAGACATTTATAAAAATGAACATAATTAAGTATTTAATTTGTGGAAATCCTCTGCTCTCAACAGAAAGTAAATAGGCTCAGTCAGAGTTGGCATTTGGGCCTTTTATTCTGAGAATCTTGAGCACTGAATGTTTTATTTTTTTTTCCTGAAAGAATCAACCCAGTTTTTTCCTGACTATATATATATATACATATATATATATATATATATGTACATGCATCATTTGTTGAGAAAATGCAAAAATAAAGTCTAAAAAGAGAGCTTATGGATGGAAAGAAACCTAAGTCCAAAGGAAGAAAACGTATGGAATTCCATAGGTGACAACTGTAGGCTGACATTATATGGAAGATTGAAAAAAGTTGCACTAACTCAGTTCATTCTGGCTTTCTTGTGACAGCTCTGCAGAATTACCAAAAACACAGATAATCAGCAAATCATGCCTTATGTCCATAACTTTGCAGCATACGTCAAGAAGGGAATTATATGGAACCATCTTCCTGAGCTGAGAAGGTGTTGTGCCACTTGTACTGCTACTGGCCAGCACCACTGGAAGAGTACAATTTAAAGTTGTCAAGGCATAACAGCAGCATGACCAATGCTGATGCACATGAAGAGCAGATGTTTAGTGTGTCCTGGACTTGAACCAATGCTGTGCAGGGCAGAACTGTGCCAATCAGAAGGTTAGACAAATATCAGAGAAAAAATAACAGCCTGTATATGGTTAATATTTATTTCTAAGTACTATAAACACAACAGAAAAGAGCAAAAATTATCTGCAGATGCACTAAGAAGACTTGTAGGCATAAAGCACAGATGTTTGGGAG
Organism: Premnoplex brunnescens; assembly: GCA_035040995.1. Lineage (NCBI taxonomy): Eukaryota > Metazoa > Chordata > Aves > Passeriformes > Furnariidae > Premnoplex > Premnoplex brunnescens. Next base: position 23,982,688 of record JAWWLT010000092.1, read on the forward strand.
AAATGTCATAAATAATGACTAATTTCAATATTGTTTGCAGGTCTGGTGCTGAGCTAAAAGCAGAAGCTACAGGCAGCACCTGTCCTAATATTGCAGTGACATTAAGAATATATTACAAAAATTAAGTTTTTAATGTGATCAGGAGTGCACTTCCTGATCTAATCAGACTCACTCTTTTTTAAAAGACATGGAAAATTACTAGCAAATGTTCCTCTTTGTATTAGTATGGTGAGTGGAGAAAAGAGCTCTGATAAAAGAAACTGTAGAGCTGATCTAAAAAACCCAATAATTTAGAGTAAGTGTGGTTTCTGGTGTGAAAACGGTTGAGGATGCCTTCCGGGAATTGAAATTGCCTTCCATAACACTTAAGCAGCTACGTGGCAAGATTATGTCCAAAAAGCCTAGTACACTTAAATTCCCTCCTTTTCATTAATATTTTCAGTTTTCTAAGTGCTGCACAGCATGCAGTACCATGTCAGTCATGCAACATGCTTTGCAGATGGTCAGGTTAATGTCCTAACAAAGAGCGAGTCAACAAGGAGCCTGCTAAACCAGCAACTCTTGAGCTGCCACCTTCTCCTCTATAAGAATATTCTCCCAGCCACCACAATTATCCTTGATGGAAAACGGTTTGGGGACCAGCTAGGCTTTTCAGAATCAAAAACTTAGTGAAATCAAGTTAAAAAATTGAGCAGAATATAAGTACAATGAATGCAGTGACCAATAGACAAATGCAGTCTGAATTATAGGTGCAAGTTATAACAGCCCATAAACTTCACTCTGGCAATATCCCTCCAAGGCTACTCTATCACCCTGCAGTTGGAATATGTGATGGGAAGGTTAGAAAAAGTGATTTTTAATTCTTCTGTTTAGCTTTTTGTTTTCTAGTCACCATAGCTGGTTTGTAAAGGCACAAGATACATTAATCCAGTAGGAAATACATCAGATGCTGCACGCTTACAGAGCTTACCAATCAGTTCCATAAATGGGTACAGGTCTGACAGAAAAAATATTTTGCAAGAAGGTCTGTATTTACCCTGTGCTTGAAAGATGAGTGCTTAGCAGAAGACTACTAAGATATGAGATTCTATTCACAATTCACAGAATCACAGCATCACAGAATCCTTTTGGCTGGAAAAGACACCTGAGATCATGTAGCTGACCTTTAACTGATCACCACTTTGTCAACTAGAGCATGGAACTAAGTGTCACATCCAGTCACTTCTTCAACACCTCCAGGGACAATGACTCCACCTTGGGCAGTCCATTACAATATTTAACAACCCTTTCCACATGGAAATTCCTCCTGATGTCCAGAATTCCTTCTGATGTCCACATTCACTAGCAATAATCCTTTTTCTGTGAAAGTACAAGAACCTTGCCTATAGTCAGCAGTGTTTCTTCCAGGAAAGTGCACTGAATCACTGCAAGATGCTTTCTTGATAGCTGATTCTGCAGGGATTTTACTTGTAAGTCAATGAGGAGCCCAAGTTTTGTTTAATTGCTGGATTTTTATTTATATTAATTCAATGCATTTAAAGGACTGCTATGGTTGGAATTAAAATGAGGTTGTTACACTATTGAACATTTCTCCTTTAGGCTGACAAAAAGAATCTGCCACTTAAACCTGATGGCAATGAAAGACAGTGAATGAACTGCTGCTTGAGGAAACCAATTTATTTAGTCACTCTGTCACTGTTATTTATTACTTATCAGCACATGCTGTTAGTTCAATTAAATACAAAAACATGAATTTCTGTTCCAGCCCTCTACCCACCTCAATTTTTAAAAACACACAACAAACAAGAAAAAAATTACATGAATCTGCAGTGCTAAAGTTGAACCCTCTGGCTTTATTGTGTTTCTCTTGTTTTAATTAAGCTTTGTTTATTAAACTTCTGCAGGTAAAGTATGAGGATTATTAATCTTATTCAATAGCTAAAGATAAAAGTTAGTAAAGGGAGGACAAAAAAAAAAAAGAAATTAAGTAGTAAGAGAAAGTGTTGATTGCAACATTTTACCAATGAAAATGCAGAGACCTGCAAAGAGCAAGTATTTTCTCTCTTTTGCATACAAAGGAATAAGAAATGAAAATTCCTAATTTTTATATATGGGCATGTATGTAATTTAGAATGTTAGTACTAAATGTATCTACCATTCCATAATATAATCACAGATGTACAAAAACAATCCCATGCCTTTCCTCCTGTACACCAGTCCTTTGTTTAACACAGACAAGTTAGACAACAAGACAAGGGCAGATAATAGAATTTTTGTTTCTCATGAGAGGTTTCTCTCATGCTTAATGAGAGGGTTCTCTGCTTAATGATATAATTAACATGGAAAGACTTTCTTATAAATATTATAAATATAAAATAAAACATATAAATATGAAATCTACTGGTCTATAGAAAATTTGGCATTTGGAGACATGCTTAATAGGTATCATTGCTGAAGGTACAGTAAATTAAAGTTACTCTCCCCAAGACTGCTTCACAAGATTAAAGGGATAGTCTGAATTGCAATACTAACTAGGGCTACATGTCAGCTGTGCCAAAAACTGCTGATTCTTGACTCCAGTTTTCAATGCTACCCAAACAGGTTTAGGAGCTGCCATTTTTCACTGCCCACAGCTGTCACTTTGGGTAAGTTAATTCCCTTTGGGAAGTTGATATTTGATGAAAAACGCTACCTCTTTCTGCAGCAAGTGGGGTGGCCCAGAGATTCCCTGTTCTCCCCTCTCTGTTGTTTACAGTTTGGCTTCCCAAAACAAATTTCAGTGTTAATTTAGGCCTATAGCAGTGAAGTAACGCAATTTTTAGAAAAAAAATGGTCCACTAAAAAGTGTTTCAGGCATTCACATCTTTAACATGGCATACTTTCATGAGACAATAAAAATCTTAGTGACCTTCATTTCTCAGTTCTCAGATAACCAATGTTTTCATTACAACATCCCAACTTAGCAGAAGTGCAAGGAACAGGATTCACCAGACTGGAGCAACCCTAACCTACAAACAGGCACAGATGCCTACAGAGCCTCATTATTCATGCTACAGGATCAAGGTTCACCAACTGGAGATTCAGGAAAAACATGAACTACCAATTCCTGTACTTTATTTTTCCAAATGAGAATAATTTATTTAAGATAAATATCATTATGTCATGACATGTAGGGAGGTGTACTCTACAAACAATGAAAACAGAAATTTTTGCAATGGGCTCTCCTATAAAGCAATTACTTTTGTGTTTTTGAAAAGAATATGCAGATTAGTGAAACAACTGATGAAACACTAGCATTATGTGACCTAACACAAATACTTGACAAGAATGGTCTTAATTCTACTTAAACCCTGATACCTACCGCTTTCTAGTTCTTCAGAGGTGTCCAAATGATACAAAAGAGTAGGCTTGATAATTTAAAGGGAAGTTATATTTCCTAAATAAGGTCCTACTATGGTAGATGCTGCCTATTTTAATTTTCTTGGAACAATATAATTAGCTCTATAGATTTCAGTACAAAGATAAATTCCATAAGAAACCTGTTTCCTTAAAATATCACTTTTTACAACTTTAAATAAGGCAATACATAAATAAAATTGTTCAGATCCATGAAAAGGGTTAGTAGAAATTGAGGATACCAAAGACATTACCGGCCTTTACAACAGCAGGAGTTCAATTCAGTTAATTTTCCAATATTGCATCTACTCCAGTTCCAATATACCTCTATCTTAATATCCTGATGAGGTCTGAAAAGCAAGTTGGAGAAGATATCAAGTAATTAATCTCAGTTTTGCTTAGGATATAGAGCAGATAGCTTCCTAAAAAGATAGTTTAAGGAATGCCTACATTTGTAACAAAGCAATCTTACAACCTGTAGTGATACTAGAACTGATGCAGTCAAAGAAACAGAAGTTTAAAGCAGAAGCACTGGGATGTGCAGTGTATAGAAAATCCCTCTTATGAAGAAAATGCTACAGTTGGTAAATCTTGATGATGTAACAAACTACTTGTCCCCAGTTCCAGCAAACTGGCTTATTCATCCTATGTATGAAGCACCACATTAGGACTGAACTAATGAGGGTTCTGATCTCAGCCTTTGCACTCGTCTCATCACAATGACAGCATTGCTTCTTCCTTAAACTTCAACGTTTCAGCTTTCATCTAAGGACACACATAATAAAATTTCCTTGCTCCTATCTTATATTTACCTAAAGTGGAAGTAATTTTCCTTTACTTTCTGCTCTCATCCACAATTTTTTAAGTAGGAACAAGCACTGCTTACAAGTTGTTTATCCTGTTTAGGCTCTACTGTTAATGGATCACTCTTTGAAACAGACATTGTTAGGGCAACACAGCCCCCTAGTGTTAATGCAATCTAAAAGTTTAATTCACATACAATTATGAGGCACTGACTTTAACGAGACTATACATGGTTACAATTACACTGACTTCACTTTTAAAAAACCAAATCAGTCAACAACAACTTCACCACAGAAAAACCCCCAAACAAACAAACAGGGAAAAAAAACCAAAAAAACCCCAACAAAACAAAACAAAAAAACCCCACCACACCGCAATAATGAAGTATCTAGACTGGAAAATTTAATAGTTAAAATAGTTTGCATATGGAGCACTTCAGCTATCATTTATAAATGAAGGTCTACATTATTTCAAAAAGAGGGAATTGAATCATGGATCTTAATTCTGATGCCTCCTATCTTAAGGACTGGAAGAATGTAGGGGATCACCTATGTAAAATAATCCAGCATCATTTTCAGGAGTTGGATTTTCACTACTCGATCTCTTGTATCACACCAACAAATACAATCATGATGCTGCTCCAGGTTAGGAAAAGCAAATGGGCAGGATTCCCAACTCAAATAGTGTCGTTCTTTGTGTATCCTGTTGTTGGTTCTCTGTATGTACAAATAAGCACTGCACAACAGTGGCACAGGAGCCAGGAGACAAAGAGGCAGCCTGGGAACAAAAATGTATGCATAGTTCCTCACCAGCATTCATATGCAGCTTAAATGTCTTTTCCAGTATTTTATTTCTGCCTGCATGGTTAGACTAAACAAGATTTTCTAGTCTTGCCTCATGTCCTATGTTCCTCTGGTGATCTTAGAAGAATTAGTCTGCATCTGTTCCATTCCCAACAGGTATGTCTTCAATACAATCATGCTGAACTGCACACAGTGCTACAGTGAAGTAAAGCTGAGAATTTTTAAGTAAAGTAAGATTGACTGAAGTCTGAAAACGGAAGATGGGACACAAGACCACAGATTACTTAATTCATGGTTTAACATATTCAACTAGAACAACTTTGCAAAATCATTAGATACAAAAGACAAAAATTCAATATCAAGACTGACAAGAATCAACAGATCCCATGGAAAAAACTTTACATTTTCCCAAGTGCTTAAAAAAGCAAGGGTGCACTGAATGAATAAATTTGATTTTTAGGGTTTTTGTTGTTTAGTTCTTCTTTCTTCCCCCTCCCCCCCCCGTGGGTTTTGCTTTTTTTGGTGGTTTTGGGTTTGGTTTGGGTTTTTTTTTTGGAGGTGTGTTTTTTTTAGATTATTACATGTGCTGTATAATGCAATAAACATACAATATTTAGATTTAAACTTTTTGAGTCTTTCCCTGACTAGAGTCAGATTGATTAATTAGTATGTAGTTAAACTTTCTTAAAAGGATCAGATTTTCTTCATCTTTTATGCATTCTGTTTACATATTTTAATATTAATGATAAGAAAGGCCCATGACACATGACACTTGACCCCTCCCCATCCCCCAAAAATCTAGTATTTTAACATTTATATTTGGCAATACATAAGATGAACAAACATTTTTTTATCTGTGTATGTTGCAGATTGACTTAGCAATAAACATGAAGGTTTATGTTACTGGAAATGAACTGCAGAACTTCATAATCAGTTTTTAATCTGGTGCCTATGTTCCTAAAGTTATGCTGTTGTTCTGTATGTTTCTGCATCAATTAACTACCTCATCTCCCTTCCTGACTAAAGGGCTTATTTCACAATTAATCTTCAATTATATTTTGTGAAAAGGGCAGATTTACCAGCATCAGTGATCTTGTAAAGGCAAATCAGTGCTTACAATTTTAAGATGGGCATGTATAATACCATACAACAACTTATTATGCACCAATGTGCACAAAATCTTTTTCAATTGCTGTTTATAGAAAACCATTGGCAAGCTTTATCCACAAATGAAAAAAAAAACCAAAAACCAAAAAAACAAAAAACAAAATACTTAACTGCTTTTGTAAACTAATATTTAAAAAATAATAGCATTAACCAAGCAACCATTTACAAGCTAAAACTCTGACGTTGTACAGAATCAGCTGGTGAAAAGATGTTTTGTCCAATTAAAAGGCTGCCCCAAAGTGCCTGCTGTTTTTGAAACCATGCTCCCTCACATACAAATAGGGCTGCAAGAAGGGGGTACCCAGCTAGTGTTTGGTGATTCACAATTCAGTGCCAAACTACTTGCGTTTAATGTGGCATTTCAACAATGTCCAGATACAACATCAGCGTCCTACATCACCTACACAGACTACTTGATTCCTTAGGTGCTATCTTTTACTTACCCTTAGAAGCAAGCTGAGGTTGATCAGTGATCAAAACATTCATTTACTGCAATTAATAATTACAACAATTTTAAACAGCAAAGAACATATTTTATAACATAGCTTAAAAAAAGTTATAGCACCAACTCTCTTGGGAAAAATATTTTTGAGATCAAATACTATATTGAAAAGAGTGCTAAAAATGGAACAAATTATTTTCTGAGGTAACACTTGTCATTTGTCTCTCAAAACTGGCATCTTGAAATCTTATTATTTTCTATGAAACAACCATAACAGCAAAGCCTCTAAACAGAAATAAATACTTTTAGCTCTCTGTGGAATCATGTCTTTTTATTTACCTTAGGCAAACATAATCAGCCCTTCTCCTCAAAAAAGTACTGTACTTCATCTATGAGGAGAGCCAAAATTCATGAGACAATATTGTTGTTGCAGTACAGAATCTAATCAAGATCTTTCTCACGCTGACCAATACCCAATGTATAACATTTTTTCCCAACAAAATGGTTATTCAAAATCCAGTAACATTATTTTAAGGTTTCATAAATAATTTGTTACTTCATTTTACATATAAATTGGCTCTTCTACAAAGTGAAATAATAAATTTATTTTTCAGGGGAAAAAATCGCAGACATTTTTAAAAGTGAAAAACAAAAGAGCTGTATAATAAATATTTTAAATACACTGGATTTTTTTGTTGTTCAGTAATACTGATCAATGCAAGAACCCATGCAATTCAGCTGATCTGTTTTTAACCTAAGCAGCAAAAGTACAATATCCTAAAAATGAATTAGCACTTGTGTAATCAATCCCATTAAGTATCTAGTATGATACTTTTTAAATTTTTTTTTGTAAACAGTTTAATTTTCTTGGAATCCTTCTCATCTTTTAATTTCAAATTTAATTAGCCTGTAATCACAAAACTTCTCTGTCATATGCATAGTAAACCCATTTCCTCTCTCTCACACTAAATATTAAAGTTAGAATATACAATTTCTCAATATAGACTTTGAAATAATAACATTTAACAGTTCAACACAATACAAAATGAACTTTTAAAGGTGACCTGGGAAACCAATAGGAAACTTAACCTCAGTTCAGAACTAAATGTCATATACCTCCAGAAAGTAGGCAATAGAAGGCAACTGCACTCTAATTTATCATTACTTCTAGCAGTATTTCTCTGTTGCCAAACAACTGCAAATGTGTCCGATGGCATCAGTGAAGGGACTGCATACACATGCCTGTATCAGTTCTTCTGGTGACAAAGGAAATGCCCTTGCAGGCATTTTTCATTTTTCATTTTTTCATTTCCAGAGCAGGCAAAGTGAGATTGTCAGTGCCTTAAGAATCTAAGTATCGCACAATAAAACATATTTTTGAAGTCTAACATAGCTCCATCAGCCTTTGATTCTACAAATACACAGACAGCACATCTAGGTTTTGCCAGCTGTTGTTCTCTGATTACTTTTTGTCTCTCTGGACTCAAATAAAATGCAAGCTCACCAAATAGCTAGATGAAATTAACCAAAGACAACACACACTGATTCTGAGGCAGTAGTTACCTTTTGAATTGTATGTATATATTTTAACTTACACTCTCCTTTTGCTAAAAAAATAAGAGGAAAATGTTGTTGCCATAGATAACTTAACAGTCAGGTATTCCTTACGTGACTGCCATCACTTAGTGAATGCACACTGAAATTTTCTCAGGTGTATTAATGAAGGTTTTAAGTTATAATAAAACGTTCACTGTACTAACTTTTTACAATACCATTGATTCCAAAGGAAATCAATCATACTTTAGGAAATATACAAGAAGGTTGCTACTGAAGACAATGCACTTGACTACCAATAGAGAAAAGGAAAATGGTAGAAAAGGGTTTAAAAGGAAACAGGAGAAAAGAAAGGGAAAATAGAAAATAAAGGGAGTAAAGGGATAAAAAGGAGGAAGAAAAAACTGCAAACCTTGAAAGAGAATTCAAGACACAATATTTGAATAGAACAAGACCTACAGTAATACTACAAAATAGCATGTGGAAACTACCTATGCTACTATTGCAAAGTATGCAACTTGTTTTCTAAGAATCAATCAAGGTAAAATAAGGAGCAAAAATATATATAATTTTACTTTAAAAAGATTACATTAAAAATAATGATATGTGCATGTGTAAACCATGACACAAACATTTTAATATGCATTTGATTAGCAGCCAGGTACAAAATCAGCAGTAATTCCAAAAAAAATTAGAATAATTTTACTTGTTGTAAGATATTACAGCATGAAAATTAATCCTAAAATTCAATTTACTTATACAGCAATAGCTTTGAAATTGATAAAAATAGAACTTTTATTTTAAAACCACAAATAAATTAAATGTCTTTTCTAAAAAACCCATTTATACTGAAATTAAGTGTATTCTCCTACTTACAGGGTACATGAAATGACTATATCAGCTGAATGATAAAAGCTCAAGGTCTTCTCAATAGTTTGATCTGTTAAATATTATGCCAAATATTCAAAAGAAAAGCTTTACAGTCAGGAAGAAAACTCTGTTTTCTTTATTTCAGTTATAACACAGAAGAAACAGTAGACAAGAGTGACAAAACCACATGACAGTGTAAAAAACTCATCTCTGTCTCTTTCAGGCACTTTCATAACTCTGAAAATAACATATTCAACTATTTATTTGAAAGGTAAAAGTCCTTCCATTTAGGAATTCAAATTTCAAAAAAAAAAAAAAGTATTCTTTCAAATTAATTACCACTCATTTTAACAGGAATACTTGCATTATGATGAGATGGGCCCCAAGCAGAAACAGTCTCAAATCCCTTCCAAACCTAACCATTCTATGATTCCAAGTTGCTACAACCTTTCTGGAAGGCACCAGGTTCCTGGCATGTGGGGATATCACCCAGCGAGTACCAGAAATGGAGACAACAAAAGAAAAAAGAGAATAAGGACAAGGATAAGAAATAGAGCTCACCGAGGCAAAATACACCAGAGAACCAATGGAGTTTCACCATGTTATGACGAGTTATCTCTAGTTGAATAGTTCAGTTAGAGTTTTTATGTACTAGAGTAGGAATAATTATGTTTTAATTGTTTGACTGTCCCTATTGGACAGTTTCCCCACATTTACTGTCTTCCCAGTGGTTGCCGTTTTCCTTTTATCCCATTGGCTGGCCTGTGGTGCAGTGTAGCTGCATATATGGCTAGCCACTCCCATGCCTCCCCTGATTAGGTGTAGCCCTGCCCCTCTTTTCCTTTCTTGTCATGGACCGCCCTAACTCTTCCCCCTACCACGCCCTCCTTTTCGTCCCTTCCAGCTAGCCCCTATAAAAACCCTCATCCATGTTGAATAAACGGCCATTTTACTTCCAATCCTTGCATGTGTGGTCCATCCTTCGTCCCAGGCAGGTCTGTGGCACTGACATAGCTCTATACATTGTGTGACTCCTTGAGGGGATGACCCAGTACAAGGACACCTGATCTCAGGGAAGCACCAGCCTCTGCTTGTGCATGTCACAGAAGCAGCACACTAAAGGCAACAAAACCAATGAATCACAGGTCAAAATACACAACACAGTCTGAATGAGGAATGTCATATCCAACCAAATACACTTTAGCAGTGAAGAGAACAGACGTCATCTTCTTCAAAACAAATACCGAAAATTAAATCTAAGCAATCTTAGGACTGTTTTTTTACATCACCAGCTTTCATCAGAGCTTTGATAGCTCTGGCCCTCATCTCGAGCTCCAGAAGCTCCAGTTGTTGTGCTGATGGCTGAACATCTTCTGACGGAGGAACAGATAAAGTCGCTGCTTTGGGCTCCTTTGGGCTGGACTCTGCCAACCCTAGTATCTCATTCACACTTTTCTCAATGTCTTTCTGAAGGTCATCTATCTGACCAGCTCCACTTCTGGCAGTGTTTTCTTGTGCATCTGAGCCATCTTCATTGCATGGGCCTTCTATGTCGCTATCATATGCATCTGCATTTATGCTGAGAACATCACTATCTTCTCCCTTCCCTGTAACACAAACACAGCAATCATATAGTTGCCTAACAGAACTGTTTTAATTTGAATTTACAGAATCATTTCTGCTCAAAGTATTACTCTACAGACTAAGACAGTGGAAAAAAATATATGATTATAAGACAACCAACTCCTCTTCTTTTTGTCCTCCAACTTTTAAGGTTGATATAATTTATGTAATTGTTAATGCATTTTTCTACCAATTTAAAAGAACATGCCATATAGCACAACAGCAGTACCAGAAAAATTTACTCCATCCTATGAAGTTACACAACCTATTTTCCTAATAAAAATGCCATAAGATTTTATACCAGAAGAACGCTTCTGCAGTGTAAAATTGATTATTGTTTATTATCTCTTAAGTAAACTCAGTTTTCAAAATGCAACTTCAAAAATTACTCTCAACACGTTTACTTATTTTAAGAGGAGTAGGACAATGTAGTCAAGCACAGCACGAAAAATTAATAGAAATTTCACTTAAGTGCAACTATTCAGAATTCATTACAAGTACTCCAGATGTATTTAACTCAGTAAAAATATGGAGGAATTTATGGCTTTGGCTTTTAATGGTGGATAAAACTTGGAGCCTATTTTTAAAAATGTACTTAGAAGAGAGAGAGCAGTAAAATACAAGCAAAGCACTAAAAGAAGCTGAGTAAATGTTCTCACAATTTGGCTACAGAGAGACTATTGCTTTTGATATATTTGCCTTAAAAGCTATTACTCCTTTACCAACCTTTGTGGAAACTTACAGTAGGATTGGTTCCTTCTTAAAATGAATAATATATACTCAAATGAAGCTAAAGTTATTGATTCTGAAGACTTTATAACTTCTCTTCGTAATACCATTTTACCACTTGCACAGGAAAAACAAATAAGGCTTTAGAAAAATGGTCTCTCTTTGAACATTTTAATATGCCCTTTGGTACCCACATGCATTTGGTTTTAATTCATGAAAAGTGCCCAAAAACCTTAGGAAATATCTATTTTTCTTGGGGTTTACAACATTCCTGCCATCCTGAGGGTATGAAAAAAAATCAATACTGTTTACTTAGAAAACTATAAATGCAATTTCTCTGCTTAAAAATAAAAGGAAGGAGGAATAGAGGAACAAAATATTTCAAAACAGTTTTATAAACAATACTAATACTTTAAAACATTAGTCTAAGGGTTTTACTGATTCAGCAGTAAAGATCTTTTGTACTACAGACACTTAAAAAGAGATATTCAGATACTCACTCCTGATCACTCCATATCAGTCTATGATTTCCCACAGCATTTAAGTTCAGATTTAAGAATACTGCGCACTTAACCTGAGAACGCATTCCTGACTTAGGATCTTAAATAGTCATTAATCCAATACCTCATAAGACTGGTTTACTGGATTGCAAAAACTGCCCATAAGATTGGTGAATACAGCAGATTTGGTAAAACACACAGCTAACGTAGGAGACACTTTCTACATTCCAATCAAAGCTAAGAGGAGAGCAAATTCAGCTCATGAAAATGTCATAAGCTATACAGCAGTAGTTTACAGATAACTTTTAGTCCTTGTTTTTTGCAAGATAAATTACAATTTTGAAGGAACAAAATCTGAAAGCCTAAAATATAAAAAAAGCTACCAAAAAATCCTTCTCACAGTAGTGTACATAAAAAGTACTCATGAGATGAACATAGCAGGGTCTTCTTAGATCCTAAGTAGTCTTGCCCTGTTCCTACTGTGACAGTAACCTCGAGATCAATATTTCAGTTTCAGATGCAGGTTTAGCTATTTCTCACACTATCAAGTGAACTTTGAACACTATCTTTTCAACTTTACCTTGCAAGACACCAATTACGTCAAAGATCAGAAGCAATGGGAAACAATAGGATTAGGAAACAGAAATTCTTCTGTCTTGCTCCATGGTATCAGTCAGCATTTACCTAATATGCTTACCAATGAAGCAGCACTTCCAGGGGTCAAAAAAAATAGGTGCAACTTCTGAACGTGCTCATCCTAATTCACTGCCAAAGTTAAACTGACTTCATACTGAGTCTGGCTGGGATGGAGTTAATTTTCTTTACAGCTGACTGCGCCATGCTGCTTTTGGATTTGTTTCTGAAACAGTGTTGATAATATAACAGTTTGGCTAGTGGTGAACATTGTTTGCACTGCCTCAGAGCTTTCTCTTTTTCTAACTCTGACCCCATCGAGTAGACTGGGGATGTGCAAGAGGCTTGGAGGGATACATAGCCCGAACAGCTGAGCCAAACTGACCAAAGGGATATGGTCTACCATACAATATTGTGTTCTTGAGGAAAGAAGAAGGAAAGAGAAATGTTAGTGGTTATGGCATTTGTCTTTCCAAGTAACTGTTATGTACTTTAAGGCTCTGCCTTCCAGGAAATGGTTAAAAATCTGACTCCCAGCGGGAGGTTGTGAATAAATACTTAATTTTGCTTTGTTTCAGCGCACAGCTCTTGCTTCACTTGTTAACCTGCCTTCTTAAGTTCTTCTAATTTTGCTTTCCTGATCATCTTCTCTAGCCCAGTGGCAGACAAGTAACTGAGGGACTGGCATGTGCCTACTGCTGGCTGGGGTCAGCCTGACACAGGGTTCCTTTTAGAACTAAATGGCCTTCTTAAGAAGAAACAAAATATTAAGTCGTTCATGTTTGTCCCCGACTTTGTAAGGATAAGGAAGCTGGACAGAAAAGCCCTGGGTCCTATTCAGAGTTCAGAAACTCCAATATTGTATAGTACAGTGTTCCTACTGTATAGTACAGTGTTCCTACAAGCTTATTCGCCTACAGATGTTGAATGAGCTAACAACCTTTATTTCCCTCTTTTGCAGTTGTATTTTTACACAGGAGTAAAGACCATGGCTGGAATTTCTCATTACCTTTTTCATTTTGATAACTTTCACTTTATCCTTCATCTAGAGTTGCAAAATGCACTTTAGAACACTTAATTCCATTTTTAAATTTTATTTTATCCACTTTTGCTTATCCTCTCATTCTCTCCTTTTCTTCTCATAGTATCTCAGGCTGCAGTGCAGCAGAATGACAGGAGTTACACTTTTTAACTTCTATTGTTATTCTCAAAAGCTCAATTCTCAATTCCCTTTAAAGCTAACATCTTGAGTGGAGCCACTGTTATAGTCCCAAGTCACCATGATACTCTGGTTGATTAAGTAATAAAAAACAACAAGGCAATCACATGCAACAGTCATCAATTCCCTTTGATAACACAAAAGTGAAAGAAATCTGCAGAAAATCTGCCAGTTCTAAGATCCCTCCATTTAGTATAGCAGGCAACATTTGAAGGATTCCTCAAAAAGCCATAGCAATTTGCTCCTAAAAGTTTTGATGCTTTTATTATGACTCTTTCCTTCTCCATTTAACTCCTCTCACTTACTTCAGAAAAGAAAATGTTTCACAAAGTTATTACAAAAGACATCTTTTAGAAAAGCATTCTGAATTGTGAAATAGAAGTTGCAAGATGCAAATAATGTTAGATCTTTGCAAAAGAGAAATGAAACTTAGAAGAATTTGCAGCATTCTTTGATTGGAAAAGCTATTTCTGATGCTTTTACATACAGCTATGAACAAAAATAAACAGACTGAGACACAAACACCTACAGTTCTAGTGCTTCACGCACCAACTAATACTGGCAGTTGTTAGACAGTGCTGACTTAATGAGTGGAAGAAAACAAATATTGCTACAGGTTAAAAATACTATTTCCTTGTGAATGAAGTACTTGAATGTGCTCCAATAACTTACTTGCCTTTGCATCTTTTATTCTGCCCATCACTGTAGTACCTGAATGTCTCACCCATTATAGTTTTGCATTTAAAAAGAGAAAGTACACACGACATAATGTTCATCCTCAAGTGATTCAAAGATCTGAGTGTACTTCCACCAGCACCAACTTCAAGCAAAATATGCCAGTTAACGGGAGTGGTGGATGTCAAACACCACATTGTTGGACCTTGGCTCTGCACAATAAACAAGGCAAGGTTTATATATATATATATATATACATATCAAAGCTGAAAGAAGTAACTAAATTACAAGCAGTCTTTAGCAAACAATTATTATAATGGATTTCAATGAATACAGACTACTTGTAGACTCATATGATCATCTCAATGTAAAGTAAAACTGACACTCAAAGAATTCAGCAAATAGTAATAGCAGTATTAGCAATCACATATGTATCAAGAAACTTAAATGATTTAAGTTCCTCTTCAGCTGAAAAACTACATATGAAGAGCCAAATGAACCTTACAAGAACTTCAGTGATGTTTCGGAAGCTAAACTAGCAAAGTTTGAAGAGCCGCAGTTTGCTTCTAGCCACAAAAAATTCTCAATTCCTACAGAATTAAGAAGCCAAAGTTCCTACAATGTCTTCTTCAATATTCCAATCACCTTTCCTGGAATTGCCCAGGGGAGAAGTTGTAATGCTACACCAGCTGATTTCTAAGAGGATACTTCTCTGTGATTGCAGCTACTGTTCACAGTACAGCATGCATAATCTGGAATCAGTCACTGACCAACATTGAGAAAACAAAATTTCAGCTTTCTCTACTACGTACCTTGTTTTGACTCCTGACCTTCCAGCTTGCTGTCTTCTCTCAGAGAAGAAGTTGAGTCTATACTGTTGTCCTGTCTGGAAAAAATTACGAACACATTTTAATCAGTATAATTTACAATTAAAATAACTTTTTTTAAAAAATTAAAGAAATTATGAGGTGATAGGCCAATAAGACCACTATAGTAGGACTAAAGGCAGAAGGAATATACAGAGCGCTTATCTGAGGACTTGGAAAAAAAACACGCTGTTTTCTTTGCGTAGTAATACACAAGTCTAAAGCAATGATTTCCATTATACCCTAACCTTGCAGAGTAAATAACCTCAGTGGTTATAGCTGAGGAACCACATTTGCATAGTTATATAGGAAAAACTCCTCATATTAGGGGCTTTTCTCTAAAATTCAAAATAAATTGTCACAGTCAAATGATCTAGAAAAACTATAGTTTCTGCTGCATTCAGATACTATTTACTGTTTTATTTTAAAAGTAAAAAGGTATTTTCATGAAGTCACCATCAGTCCACCACCACCTATTTCTCCCATATCACAGTTTCATAGTTTCACAAAGGGATACTGCTAAAAATTAAACTGCAACTCAGCTGTTACACTGCATCCAGTACCTCCATTTCTCTGTTCCTCCTGTTTAAAGATTTCTACCCTTGACTTGTGATGTTCCAACTGCTTTATGCAAGGAATAAGGAAGAGACACTAACATGAAATGTTCATGTCCTTCACACACTTCACAAGCATTAGTTACATAAACTGTGAAAATACAGCGAAACATGGCAGTGTTGCTGGTGAACCTTCACGACTTCCATTCACAGACATGCATTTTGCACCATCTGCTGGCCCACCAGATGCACTTCAGTTTACAGTTCAGTTTCACTTTAAATTTGTTTCAGTTTTTTTATTTGTTTGCTAGTGAAAAACATTTTTTACCTAATTATCTATACTGTGGTTTAGATTTAAAAAGAGGTAGCACAATATCATATCTTCAAACAATGGGAGCAGAAGATATATTAATCTAAAATCAAGGGACAGTATAAAGTTTAATGCCCTCTTCTTTCATGCTATGCAAGTAAGTGACAACAGTAATTTGGAATTCCCTCTTTTTATCAGTTTTTAAAGACACTTCTCCCTCAAAAAGAAAGTTTAAAGTCCTTCTGCCAAGAAATAAACTCAGATGTTTTATTTTTTTAAACAGAACAAGGATTTTACAGCATGATCTTTTCAGCAGAAAGTGGCCAACTACAGTTACAGTTTGTTGATGGCAAATGTTGTAAATTTAGATTTACCTTATTCTATGTAGAGCATGCATTTCATATTGGCATGCTTCACACTAGTGCAATGATTACCTGGGTTCATGCATGTGGATTCTGTACACAATTCGTTACAGGAATTTGCATAGCTGATAAAGACACTTGGGTTTGAGGGTGGATTAGTACCACAACTCCAGTAGATTATGCAAAGTGATGTAAAACAGCAGCACAGATTAGGAGAGGGAGTACTGGCCACAGGAATGGACGGCTAAGGATTAAGACAGTAGCACTGCAATACTGGTGGCTGGGATACCGAGTTTCAGTGGTAAATGGGGTTGGAGAGCAGGAGAAAAAGTTTTGTGAGGGAAAAATTATCTCAATGAAGTAGACTAGAAAAAAGTCTGAAAACATGAGACAGCCATGCCGATCTTCTCCTTACAGGAGAAGATCCTTAGGGATCCTTAGGTATTTTAACTGTCACTAAGGAACAGTCACCTACATATCCTGAGTGAGGCTTCAGATCAGTACCTCTGCTGTTCTTGACATAGAGATGATACACATTCCTGAATTAAAATTTGCCTTTGCACTTAGTTCCAAGTCTAAGCAACACCTCTACAAGTCCAAAGTCCTTGTTAGATTCTTGCCAATTTTGTTCCAAGGATGGTTTTCAATGACAAATGAGAGCTAAAATAATTAACAGCAAGCAATTAAAATAAGTAAGGAGGAAAAAGTCCTTATTAAGTAGAGTTTCTTGAGAAAGGCATCTCAAATGACAGGTGTTAATCAAATAGTTTAATGAGCTAGGAAAACTCCATCAGTCCTGTTACAGGTGATATTTGAGGACATCACAAGAACAGAAGACCGCAGAACAAAGTAGCCAAATGCAAACGTATCCGTTCAGTGACTCTTGTAGCCTGTTGTTTCAGTGAGACCAAATGGTGAAGACAACCAAATTGACCCACAGGGGTAGTTATCAGATGGCAATTGCATGCTTGAGTACAACAACGCGGTACCCAGGAGCACAATATGTTTAAAAAAGGCAAAACTTTAAAGTGCCAACCTTTCTAAAAGAAAACAAGCAAAAACTGCAGTTATGACTGCAAAGCAGTAAAAAGCCTATAAATTCTCTAAAGAGCAAACATTAAACTGCACATTTTCACTCAGTGAAAAAAATAAGACCGGTAAAACTTTGAAAGCAAAAGGCCATCTACTCACAGGCAGATGAGCATATAATCACTATAATATTAGCATGTCTGTTCTTTTAATAACGTTTTATGATGACAGCATATAACTTACTTTCATTCTTTCTGCCAGAGCATATTTAAAGAGCCAATTCAGGTAACAAGAAAGGAATAGCTTAAGATCCTACCTCTTGAAAGAGATAGGAAGAATGCCTATTTGATTTTGCAAGGCATTATCTGGCTCCTTTCAATTAAACATCTGAAATTTAATTGGAAGCTTGGTATACAGTAATTCTCTTGGTATTCCATTGCAGATAACAACACAGAAACAGTAAGAAAAATATGTGAATTGCATTGACAAAGTAATGAAGTATATCTATTACAACAGTAATTTCCAGTTATTGGCAAACATAGGCTCTGCTTCTTCAGTTCTTCTGCATGGCTATTGCATGATTTTTAGTTATCAATACAGAAGGAGATGATGACAAGAGCAAATGTCTTACATGTTAATGGAAATATGTGAAGCTTTTACAAAGCTGAAATTTAGGAAAAGCCCCACAACATCCACTTTTGATGGCAGAATGAGGACATGTGCCAACAAAATATTTAAAAAAAAAAAAAAAAGGAAGATTCAATTTACAATTAGATGTGATACCATATAAAGCTTAAGACAAAGCTCTGAATTTTGTAATTTCCCCCTACACCGGGAGAAACGTCTCTAAATCCCTGCTACTTTTAGCTGATAGAGACAAGAGGCAGGTCTTTAAAGACTGAGTTTCATTTGCCTATTTCAGGGGGGGAAAAAAGACATAGTTCAAAATATACCCTTCTAAGAAAGCTTGTAAATTTTGATAATTTGCAACTTCTTGAGACGTAGTGATTTAAACTTTCTGGATTTCTATTGATATATGCATATTGCCAAAAGTATGTCAACTGAATTTTTCTTTTTAGGGAAAAATGAAAGAAATAAACTCATGTTTCCAATCAGTTAAAACATTTTTGATTAGAGTAAGACCTGCTATTCACTTTTTCCTTTTTCACATTTACATTTCAGTTAAAACAACTAATATAAGTCAGATTTTAAGCAAAAAGCACTAATGCTTTAATTTTGCAACATTAATAAAGTGCAGGAAAAAGAAGTCATTTACAGAAAAATCACAAGTAATGAAGACAATTCAGGAAGAACCAAGTGAGACTATAAACAGAAAAACTGCCTTTTTTGTTATGAAAAGTCTTTCCTCTTTCAAGAGCAAACAAATTCACCCACTTAAACTCAGACTATAACTATAAACATATTAATGGTTACAAACAATAGAAGTTGTTGGCAGTGTAATTTTCACTATTTTTTCATGGTTGCATGTTTAGCCTGTCTGCTATCTGTCTTGTTGCTGAACACACATTTTCTGAAGTTTTGCAAACTTGCACTTATAATTATTTACACACAGGTTGCAAAGAAGCTGCCCTAATGCCCAAAGATTAGAGCCCATTAGTAAAAAAGGCTTGTGAACATTTACAGTTGTAAAAGCATAATACTGGTCTACTTACTGAGCACTGTACTTTAAGATTAACATAAAATCTTATTTTTTCTTGTTTCCTCCTATCCCTTCATTTTTCTATCATCCAAACAGCTTTCCCATTTTGGCTTTTTGTTAATGCTGGCACACAGCTGAACCCATGACCATGGGTTCTCAGATAGCACCCATGTGTGTAGCATGCTACCTTTAAAGGGAGAAGAGAAGCCACAGTTCCTAAATCAACATATCTTGGCTGACCAGTATGGAGGGGTTTGAAATCTTAAGCTATCAGGATAGAGATACAAGAACTGGGGGCACCTCAACCATTGTCTGTCAAAGGAAGCAGACTGCTCCATAACAATGATCAACATCTCTCAGTAACTTTTACTCTTTCTAAAGCACAACTTCTTCTTGATTTTGCTGTCAGTTCCTGAAACCTTCCTACTTGACATGGGCAAATAGGTTAAGTGTCTTCAGATATTCACTAGTTAAAAAATTATAAATCCAGCTTGTTTACCTTATTTTGTTGCTTTATCTATTAAGTTTGTCTTTTTAGATATTTACCAGTTCATTTTCATATAAGCAAGAATTTACCGAATCTACTGCAACTAAGGGTCATAAATACATGTCTCAACAGTAGAAAACATCTTGCAGACACAGAACTATCTCACTGAAATCTAGCAGCATGAATACTGCCATAACTCTTGAAGATAAAGAACTTTTCATGTATTTTGCAGTAAAGAGCTTGTTAATTAGATCTTAAAAACAAACAAAAACCAAAAAAAAAACCCAAACGTAATTTCTCCAGGAATCTAAATCCTGGGGCATTTTTCATGATTTATTTAGCCAACAAGTTTGTCTTCTCATTTTATTTGGACATTCACTTACAAAACATAAATCACTTAACAGAGACTCCTTTACATACAGAGTCCATATATTTAGCGTATTTTGTAGTTTTTGAATTTTTCTGTTTGCCTTTTTAAACAGCCAGCAGAGGCAAATGCTCAAAATAAGAAAATTAATCCTTATGTGGCCTAATACTGAGCCCATTCACAATCAGGTAGGTAACAACTAGCAAAGAGGGATACAGTAACAAAGAGGCTCCAAGTGGAACCTTAGAAGAAATAGTGTCAGAGGGTATTAAAACTGTATCACAAGAAAAAAAAAAAATTAATTTAGTATCACTCTGTTTTCTAGTATATTTTTATAATGAGATGCAATCAAAGAAATTTAGTTCATTCAATAACTTCACAGATGGTTCTGAATCAAAGACGGGATCAGAAACCAGATCTCTGTTAAATAAAAATACTGACCAGACTGTGAAATTTGGATTACTATTACCACCTTTCCCATCCATTCGTTCCATTCATTAGGTTTAGATAAACCAACAAAACCAGCAGCTGAGAGGTACTTTAACCTGGCCAACACTGGTGCATTGTCTTGTACTGTCTCAGAGGTTATTAAGTGTGCATTAAATCTGTGGACAAGCTGTAACCAGTTCAGTACTCAAAACATAGAAGCTTATTAGTCTTCTAGAAACAAGTTAGCCTTATAAAATTTGATGTGTTGTGGGTGACAACTAATAACTTTCTTTTCCCCTCATTATAGTTTCAGTACTCAGTTGGAATTCCTTCCACAAAGCTTGGAGCCAATGCCTTAGTGCCGGTAAAGATGGTTAACAAAGGGCACAATGAATATGCATAGCTTGATGTTAACTGCTTTAGCCAGAGCCTTTGTTCTGATCTCTCCCCAGGCTGGGAGGGGGAGGGAAGAGGGGCTCAGGTGGGGAAAGGGGTCAGGGTTTCTGTGCTTTCTGTGCAGGTCAGGAGCTCAGCTCTTGGCAGAGTGAGAGAGGACAGGGGACACCCACACCGATCCCGGCATCACTGGATAGCTGGACTGTTTTTCCCCTCCCTAACTCGACTGTTTTCATCCGTGAGCTATCGTGTGCATTGCAGAAGCTGCTGTGAGGAAAAGAGGAGAGAGAGATCGCCTGTTTCCTGCCCGTGCGGAGACGGGATTGCTGCTGCTTTCCTTCCGATTTCTCACGGGAGCTGACCTGGGGACTGTGCCTGCCATCTCATCTGAGAGCGAGCCCGGCCGGCCGGGCGCGACATCGCCACCCGCTGTCCGTAACTATAACTGCAACCCCTGAGAGAGAGAGGGCAGCGGCTGAGCTGCAACAGCGCCGCCTGCTGTCCGTGGATATAATTGCATTCCCCCCTTTTTGGGGGTAGCCAAAAGACCTTTTAACTGTTTGCCTTGTCGTATGGGGGTGGAGGGGTTTATTACAAACTGTTGTTGTTTGGTTCTTTCTGGATATACACACATATATATATATATATATATGTGTGTATTGTGGTTAAGAGCTGTTATCCTTTCATATATATATATTTTTTTCCTAATGAAAGTTTTTTTTTTTTCTAAATTTAAAGGAGAGGGATTATTTCTTGGCCAACATAGATATCTTAGTTCTCCCCTTGAACTAAAAACACCCCTTCACTATTTCCATAGAAACTATCAAACAGGTGAACTCTTTCTGACAAATAAATGGTCTTTAAAAAACAGACAAAGATTTTAAGACAAGGTTAAAAAGTGTTGGCCTTACAAAACTGACAGATGTTAAGGTAAGAATAAGAAAATGGAAGCCTGTACTTTTGTAAAGCCTCTGTTCTTGAAATGCTGCATTCTATACCATCCCTAACAGAGCACACTGAACAGACAGTCAGTGAGTCAGTGCTGCTTCAACGAGGGCAGGAATGAAGGACCAGAAAGGAAATGGAAGAGAAGGGATAAATCTCATCTGAAATGAAAACACACACAATTCACTGACCTAAGTGGGAACAGGTTACTCAACCTGCTTTAGCTCACACAAAGAGAGTTAACCTAAATCACAGCCTTCTATTTCAGGCTACAAATGTGACTGGTCAATTACGACAACTCAGCTAATGGGTGGTATATGCTCTATGTGCTTAAGACATATTTAATGTTATAAAAGTGACAAAATCATGTTTGTAAGTTTAATGCTTGCTAGTAGTCACAGCTCACTGTCATTCAGCTGAAGTGGTTACTTCATTAAGGATATAGTACTTAGGTTTTTCAATTATATATTTCATCATTTCTCATGAAAAATCTCTGTACTGTTCAGTCTTCTTAAATTAAGTTTAAGTGTTTTGTCTTTTACTCACTGACTGACTGAATCATCTCCAGTCTTGTCTCCTCCATCTGCCTCCTCGTCAGTATCAGAATCAGCTCCAATCCTGCCTAGATATACACAGTTTCAAACATGAAAATTTAGGAAGGTGATATAATTAATACTACATAATTAGGCTTACTTTTAATTATTAACTCTATCACAATCAGCAGAAGAGGATCTTTTCCCCAGTTAAAGCAGAAGGTTTAAAATCAGGCTTAGTCAAAACCAAAATCCTTATTGTCAGCTTTCTGCTAGCCACATGGTTGACATTTTTCATTTACACTGTATTACAAAAAAAATATTAGCTATTCCTAGTACAGTACTATAGGTGCTAAGCATAAGAGACAGAATTGACAGCATGATACTCCACCAGCATTCGAGACTCCAAGAGTTCCACTTCATTGAGAAGATAGCAATACATTTACAAATAAGTTCTACAGCCCCTAAATGTCAAGTGGAAGTTCAATAAGATAGTGAAAAGCTGGAATGTCATATCCTTAATCAAAGAACACGAACCGTGTGTCTTGGAGCAATAGAGGGATTAAGTACACATTAATATTTACTCAATGGTGTGTGTGGATATACACACGTATATAAAGTAGCTAGATAGAGTGCAAATCCACTTGAGGCAGACTATTCTCTGCTGTACAGTGGAGCCTAAAAGTTTCATTCATACCTTCAAGTATCTTCAACAGTTTTTTTTCAGATAACAGCTCCAATTGCTCCATGCAAAGCCTTTTGATTTCATCCATGGAACAGTTCTGAGAAGACAGACAAGACAGACCACAAAGTATTAAAAATTTCTGAGAAAAGAGTAATTATAAACATAATTACTGTAATGAAGGAAGAGTTAACTTGGATTGCAATCCCCACTCATATTCTGATCTGCATTGATGCTGCAGAAAACTGGGTGTTCCAGTTTTGACAACTACCAGAAATAGCATATGTGTAGCTTTTCTCTGAAAAATTAAGCAATACACAGTATCAGTTAGTAGATCTATGGCTTGGAGTTTCCACTGTAGCTGCAACTCTGAACATTATAAATACCTGACCATATGTGTGAAGCATGGAATAGCAAAAAACTGCAGACCTTGTTATTCCTAATTCTCCACCACTCAGAAGGAGGTGGATGACATAATTAAACTTTCAAAGACCAAAGCCAACTGTTGAGTCCAAGTTCACAAACTGAAGAAAATACTGCTATTGACAATACATCAACGGTTGCATATCACAACACAGAAAATAAGAGATATGTAAACTATGATCTGTTTCTCATGTTCAACACACTGCCACAGATTTCACGGGTATTCCAAGTACCTTCACAACTGTCATACCTCTTGGTGACATAAAGTGGTAATTTGACACTTTCAAATTAGCTATGATACCATACACAAGTACCAAAACTAGGGAATGCTGAGCATGTTGTAACACAATCCTACAGTAGGTCTGGTCCTACACTATCAGGCAATTTCTTTACAAATTCAGTAATGTCTTTGCTTTCAGCTGCTTGATCTCTTTTCTTCTCACAGAGATGACAAATGGATGAGCCTGTAAGCAATTCACTATGTTTTTAAAATTAAGAAATCCTGCCTCGCTTATATTAACAATAAAGTTAAAAACTAGAGATAAAAATTTTAAAACTATTAACATTACACAAATGGCATTTCACCTGCAGTCCCTTTTTCTGTACAGACTACTAGCCTAATTTATTTTTTCTATGTCCTATTGTTCATGACACTCAAAAGGCACATGTTTTAAGACAGTAAAACTCCAGCTTTACTCCACAGAATTTACAGCTTCAGAAGCTGTTTATCAGGAAGAGCTTTTATATTCTTATCTCAGACATTGCTTTAATATCCTAAAAAGCAAATCAGCTGACACAAAAAGAAATCAATATTTTATTAACAACATTACTGAACATTACTGAATTTACTCCTTGCAATTATGAAACTCCTTTTGCATTTAACTAACCAGTACAAAGAGACAGTATAAAATTAAGCCTGCAGTTCAGCAATGACTGAGCAGTAGAAAAGGGAGTAATCTGGAGTAATTACAGCAAATCTTTAAAAAGTCTCACTTCCAGACACATGGTAGGGAAACTTATTTACTTAAGAAAAGTACATGACTTGACAGAGACTTAGGAAATATACAGGAAGCTTTTAAACTGTAAATTCACTAGACTGGAGAGATAAAAGTGCTTTGCTACGCAAGCATTCAAGACCATAACAAGTGTATCAATGTTTATTTCGGTACCTTTAAAGTGTCAGGCAGCATCTGCTGTAGTTTCTTTTCCCCTATGATGCAGAAACACTGTTGAAGCATTTCCTTTTTGTCTGCAATGTAGAAACTGACAGGTTTGAGCGACACAGTGAGATCTAATCCTCCTTCTTCTACATCACTGGGTGGTTCGGTTTCTTCCACTTTTTCTCCAGATGGTGCATTGCATTTTGCTTCCTAAAATCAAGAAGGGCAAGTATACCTTTCACATGTTTTAGTTAATTAGAGAAGAAACTTCCAGCTTCACTTGTGCTTGTAATAGTTTTCCCTTCCCTTGCAAGGTACATCCTAACACGGACTTCTCAGGTTCCAAACAGTGTCTCATATTGCAAGGCAAGTGTATTACAGAAGCTACATTTTTGATTACTGAAACCATTCTTATGCTAGAGAAATTTTTTAAAGCTTCAAGAGCCAAAAAGTACTTGCAAATATTAACTGGGAAATATTATCTGCAAATATTTAGCTGCTGCTTACACATGAAAGCATAGTTTAAAGCAGAAGAAATCCACCCCTCTGATTTGCTGTGCAATTAAATCACAAGAATTCATCATTTAAAACTACTCTGCTAAGACAGAAATTGGCACTGTGTGACACAGCCTTTGGAGAATAAAAGTGGACTTAATATTAGAAAATATATCTTCCATGAATCAATGGATTACTTCTACAATAACAGTTATAAAAAAATAACAACAAGTAGCTAGAAACATATTTTGACAGCCTCAGAATTCAGTGAGAGGTACTTTTCTGTACTAGAACCAACACCTCCCGGAGTAGACTCGCAATGCCACAAGCGTGAGAGCCACTCCTGAGCCTGTGTCCCGCATCCCTAACACGTGGGAAATGCCAGGTTTGCGGTGGCGGTGCCACAGCTCAGGAGCAGGGAGAGCAGCCGGGCCTGGCCGCAGGCAGGGCAGGGACAGGCAC
>JAWWLT010000092.1:24008610-24030680 GCA_035040995.1 Premnoplex brunnescens
CCCCTGTGCCGGCGCTCACGGGGATCCCCCACGGCATCCCCTGTGCCGGGGCTCACGGGGATCCCCCCACGGCATCCCCTGTGCCGGCGCTCACGGGGATCCCCCCACGGCATCCCCTGTGCCGGCGCTCACGGGGATCCCCCCGGCCCCGGCTCCGCTCCCGGGCAGGGCTGCCCGGGCCCCTCTCGCCGGTGCTGCCGCCCCGCCGGCCCTCGGAGCTTGCTTGGTTGCGTGATTCCTTGGGGTTAATGGGGTGAGAATAACACTGTTTCCAAACGGGGCAATTCATCCATTCATACAAATGCCTTTTATCTAGGGTCTAGAAAACACGTCTCATCAGAGGCGGCCGAGGGAGCTGGGGTTGTTTATTCTCGAGCGGGCTCGGGGGAACCCATCGCTCCCTACCACCAGCGCAAAGGAGGCTTAGCAAGGTGGGGCACGGTCTTGCCTGCCGTGGCTGCAGGGAGAGAACTAGAGGAAATGGCCTCTGAGAAGCTGAGACAGGAGATATTCAGGTTAGATATTAGGAAAAAAAAAGTCACTGTCAGGGTGGTCAGGCATGGGAACAGGTTGCCCAGGCAGGGGGTGGAGTCACCATTCCTGAAGGTGTTCCAGAGGTGTCTGGGTGCGGCACTGGGTGGTGTGGTTCAGGGGTTACAGCGGCAGTGCTGGGTGGACAGCGGGACTGGATGATCTTGAAGGTCTCTCCTGACTTTGATTCCGTGATTCTATGATCTGCAACTACTGTTTCATCCTGACCTTCAATGGTACAAGGACCTGCACAGTCTTCCCTTGCCAGCTCTTTGGCACTGTCAGTGACTTTGGAACAATGGATTTTAGTCTTACTGTGACACTTCATGAGTATTGGAGAAGTGTGACATTAGTTTTTCACTGGATGTGAACAATTAGGAATCACAGCAGAGAAGCCTGTTAAAGACAGGCAACCACTCTGTGCAATTCTGTAACACACTGATCAGCTTTCTGCCACCAACAAGAATTCAGTTTGTTTTCCTAAAGAGGGTAGTCACAAGACCAGGGTAGAAAAATGTCCATCGTTACACAGAGATAATTGTATTAAGAACCTCCTTTTCAGTGAAGACATGCATTCTTTATTTAATGCACTGGAGCATCCATTCTTTCTTCTGTGCCTGTTTCCCAGATTCAAACACGCTGCGTTTCAGTTTGTTACTATCCATATTGTGTTGGATCTTCAAATGGGTGGTACCGGCCCATTTCAGTAGAGGTCTGCTGAATGCAAGTTGTAAAAAGCGGTGACCAAAAGTGCTGCTGTCAGATGATATATAACACATGGGCTGACACTGTTTTCAAAAGGGTAACAAGAATTTATTAAGCACCACCTGTTCTGTTTCAGCAAGTGTAAGTCCCTGAAGAGGTGGATAGTGTCAGAGTTGACATTGATTAGTCTGTGTTGTTAGATTACCTGGACGGGTGGGAATAGATCATCATGCTTATCAGCAGAAAATTACTGCCTTAGTGTCATGGCAGAGCTAGTGTAATTAGGAGACATATAGGAGAGGTCCGTGAGTTTGAGATGAAAATTGGATCACTTGAGCAACTGTAAGGAAAATAAAAGGTTAAGTAGTGTATGCTTAGGTGTGCAAAATGTGTTTTCAATAAATGCAGCATCTACTCACACAGAATACACAAGCTAACTGGCCAAGTTGATAAAAAGATTTCTAACAATACTGGAATTTATGTGACCACAGGCTCCAAGTTCTCCTGTCAAAAAGGGGTAGTCCATACTTATTTTTTTCCCCATGTGTTTGATACAGATCAACAGAGGTGTGGTCCACAATTGCAAATTTATCTTTGCAACTGGAAAGTCTAGAAACAAAATTTCCCACCAAAATTAAAAGCTCAATCTCTACAGCGAAAGAACATCAAAAATCTATTGCAAGAATAGGATATCTGAAGACACCCAGATACTCTTCAGGCTGTCAACAGCTGCATCTTGTTGCTGAATGTTTTATTTCACAGTCTGCTCAGTACACATTTTGAAAAGTTGGGAAATATCTACTGTTCCTAGACTTCGGATATGTCGATAGTTTAAAGAAAAAAGAGATAAAAAGAGGAAAGTGATCACAGAATATAGTAATGGATCACATTCAGCAAAGACAGCTTAACTAAGTATTTTTAAACAAAAAAAAAACAACTTCACACAACTGGAACCAAGAGGTTGTAAGATTTCCTAAAGCATTTAGAGTTACCTCTATAGTACTGATCTATGGTGCTACTCTTCTATAGATTTGAACATATTACATTATAAAGAAATGACTGCATCCAATAATTCATGAGTGTATAATTCAATGTACAGCGCTTTTTATGAAATAGGTTTGCAGTCTGAAGTTAGTCTGTAGCCTGAACTGACTAGCTAAAAGTCTGCTTAGTTAGGTCCTGATGAGAGCAAGGTACATAATATGATTTAGACATTACAGAAACCTTGTGATACAAATATCCCAATTTATGTGACTGTAGTCTCCATTTGTCTTGGCAAGTACAGCAGCTGGTGCTGACCCATGTTAGTTTTGATTCCACAATCCATTCCCTAGGAAGTCCAGAGTTCTGGTCTAAGTAGATCCCACATACTTCCACTTTATAAAACCCAAAGCACACCTAACAACAAAGCTTTAACGAGGTGCTGCTATGTGCTGTTTGCTGTTCTAAGAGCCTCCACTCTAGCTTAGAAAAAGATGCCAAAAGAATTGTGTCATCTAGTGAGAGGTTCTGAATTCTTAGCAGAAGACACAACTTCTGTTCAATGGGCTCTTGAAATTTCTCAGACATACTTTCTCTATCTCCCAGATGAATCAAACCAGGAACACAAAGATCACACAGATCAACTCATCCGAAGTTTACTGCTGTGGATAGCAAGCCAGGTCTGAGTTGTGTGATAGGCATAACTCAGTTATTGTTTTCAGCGTCATTTGGTCTCAAAGATTGTACAGCACGGACCTTGTGCCAAGCATGTTTCCTCAGTATAGATTTAACATTCTTCCACTGAAACAGAAACTTCATCCTGGTGAAATCCTTAAGGTGTTCTAGTTTGTGACCTCACCAGCAGACTGTGTAGTACATTTACATGTATTTGTGTGTTTATGTACATGCATGCTGACAAGATCCCCAATGGAGTTTTAAACAGCCTCATTTAAAACAAAAGCAATAGCAAACAATTCCTCATTCCCTCTGTTCCCTCAGACAATGCTAGATTATGGAATGGTTGGGTATCACAGTACCCTGTAGCAGCAGGTGTCTTTCTCTCCAAATACTCCTGACCTACTTTGTTTATCTTACCTAACATACAGTGCTGCAGTCCCTAGAAGGATTTTTTTGCTGTGCCGCATCATTTCTCTGCAAATTTAAGTATATTTTGTAGTATCTCTTAATATACCACTTTTCGGAGTTGCCAGGGTATTTTTATTAACATAAACATTAATTTTTGGTCTGGGAAATTCCATGACAATTTTCACGTAAGGAGATAACCTGTAACAGAGCAAGCCCACAATAGTAAAATCAAAATGTTAAGACAAGTATAGATTTCTTAAAATAGCACATGTACAAACACAGTTAAAGAGCACAACATTAAAAATCTTAAGTTTCAAGAGCAATTGTATAGTAGGCAATCAAAATTCAACAGACAGGCACATTATTTCACAGACAAATTTCCTAATGGTAACTTCTTAGATGCTTCCCAGAAGCGGTTCCTCTCTTGACCACTGTAAATCCTGTGGGATCTCTTGGACTGCGTAATACATGGACTTGCAAGGGATCAAATGAGAAAACCTGTGACTAAGACCATGATCAAGATTGTTTGTGAGGGTATGTATCTGGCAGTCCAAAATCAAAAGTGTAACAGTACAAGTGTGCAACTAAGAATCTGAAATGAAGGATTTGCTGGAAGTAGTGTAGTAGTGCAGACAATTCAGGTAGATACAGAAAAAAAAAAAAAGAGCTCTTGGTGACAAAAAGCCTTCACATCTGACACAGACCAGGCAGGCAGGTAGGTGCCAGAAAAATTTGCCCTTTTTTTTTTCTTGTGTTCTCCATTCTATTAGTTTAATGAAAAACGTAACTTGAATATTGACCATCTTCAGTTTTTCTTAATTCTAAATCCAAATGTAACATTTGCAGTACTAAAAGATAACATTGCCCTTTGGAACTGAACATCTTAGATTTGCTGAAATAAGCAGTAAAATATTATTTTCCCTTTTCAGTCACCAGGGTTACGAAGTTAAAGCTATTTTGTGAAACTTGACTTTATATTCATACAGTTTGGAATAGAATATTTCAGTTTTAAAGGCCTTCTAATGATCTAGACCAACTGCCTGACCACTTCTGGGCTGACCAAAATACAGTGTCTTGTTAAGGATGTCCAAATGCCTCTTAAACACTGACAGGCAGGGGGCACTGACCACCTCTAGGAAGCCTCTTCAGTATTTTTTATGCTGTTTGTTCTCTGCACCTAAATTTCTCTCCCACTCTTCAAAATTACTTTTTTTCTTTTTAATCATCTAGTATTTTACAACATACTATAAAGTAACTCATTTGCTATGAACTGGTGGGGTACCCCTGTCCTTAAAAGTCAAAAAGTCAGATAAAAGCTTCTGTAGAAGTTCATGCCATTTTACAAGCTGAATGATACAAACTTGTGAGTGAAGCACAACATCCACATGGCAGTCAGATATTCTACCCCTCAAAAAGTCACCTAGTTCTGGGTTAAAAAACAGTAAGAGCCACAAACAGCTAGCTTTCAAAGGGAAGTGGAGAAAAGTTCATGAAAAACTTCCTTACCAGGCTATTTGACAAGGGTTAATATTAACCAGCATTAACTAATAAGCTTGTGAAATGGACTATTGAACTTAATAGCTCTCAGGGACCCTTCTTTGCTGACAAAAAGCAAGTCAAGAAACAGACTCATCATGCTGAAACAAAGAAATGTGGTTGGAGTGGGTGTCAGAGTAGACAGTCACTAAACAGCCATTGCCTGCCTTTCCATCTAGATGACCTCTAAGTACTGAGATGGTTGAATCTCGGTGATCTATTTTGATCTGAACAATGTCAGGACTCATTGAAAAGTTCTTGTGCATTACACTCTTCAGAAAAGCAGTCAAATGACAAACAATGAAAAAAAATTTATTTGCTCTGTATCTTGCAACAAATCAAGTGTAATTAATCCCCAGTATTTTCTCAAGTATAATCTGTCAAAAATATGAACAAAAGCATCTTTTTTTCTGCATACACTGTGCCTCTCAAGTGCTAAGAAAAATTATTATAGCAAATTAAGAACAAATCTACAGCATTCTTTCACTTTAGCTGGTTCCGACACAGAGGCATACTTTTTTATTTGAGAGTCAACTCCAAGAGACTTAGCCAATTGCACAGCGTTTATATCATCACTGATAAGCGTCCCAAGAGCCACAAGCAGTCTAAAAATGGCTTCGAGATCTTGAACAACTTCCATAACTGTGCTGATTACTGATAAACATTGAGCTTTGCCCTCAACGTTGTTGACTTTATGTAAACATACAGCATAGTTCAATGTCAGTGTAGCCAATGCAATGTGGATGTTCTTATTGTTGGCCGATTTTGTTTCTATTGCCTGTGTCATTATTTCATCTCTCTGTTCCATCATGAGCTTCTGGCCTGCATGGCTGACAAAACAATTGCAGAGAGCTCTAAGTGCCAACAGCTGGTTTGCTTGCTTTCCTTTAGGGTTCAGAAATTTAAGGAGAAGGATGATAAATTGTACATGTTCCTTTTCACTGCAGAAGTTCTCATTCACAGTGGGATGCCTGACAGACAATCTAAGAATGTCTAGGGCTGGAAAGACAATATCTAAGAAACAAAACAAAAAAGAATTTTAGTATTAATATTGCATTATGTGCAAATGTGCCAGTGAGTTGCTTTTCAATACAGACCTTCTTAGCACTGTAGCTCTGGAAGAGACAGTAACAGTTTCAGGAAGAAAATGACTCAGGTAAAGCACAAGTTATTTGAAATTCATGAAGTCAAATATTGACAAATTAATTCTAGTAACATTTCAATTACCACAAAAACCTCCATAATCCTTAATTTAGGATAAATACAGTGCTTTGCAGAAAATCTTATAAACTTTCCTAAAAACTCTAGTTGATAACATTGAAAGTAAACATCTCTGAAAGCTTCTTGGTGATTGAACACCCCTACACAGATAGCATCGCTACAAAACTGCTTTCAGGAAAAAAAAAAGTGAAAAAATATTCTAAATTACCTTCAATTCTGAGACAGAATTTGCAAAGAAAATAAAAAATGCGTCCTCAACTGATCAGCTGGAAATCATAGTAAGGAATCTGAACTGAAAGTTTGTTCAGTAGTGTCCTCCCTTTCCCAAATTTCAAATACATCTGTCTCCTTGGTCTACTATTGCTGTCCCATGCTTATAACCAAATCAAAGCTGAACCTGCCTACCTACCTATTGAGGTTTATCCTGCAAATACACAGAATCTTCAGAATTAAGGCTTTGTACAATACAAAGGGTCTGGAAGGTTTGACAACAATGGCCATCACCAGCTCCCAGCTATGCAAAACATAGTTTGATTAAGCGATGTTATATAAGAACCACAAATTTTAAAACTAAAATGTCCTTCCAGTTAATAAATCTTTAACTTCATCTTCAAGAAATCAGTTAATTTTAACCACGTTTAGATATTTGTACATGCAATATATGCATTCGTTCCAGATTGTGCTTTAATAACCAAAATAGCCTTTCCAATCCATCAGTGCTGATACATTATTAAATGGAATTCTATCATCTTCACTTACATGCATTCAGAACATCAATTCACCAATGCAGTTTTGACCACACAGCCTAGAGCTTCTGCAACTTTGTCTTTTCTACCACATGAAGCAGGAGCTACTTTTAATTTTATTTTTCTTTTACAATTTGTCTCCATAATTTCATCTCTCATTTGGTAACAACTTACGATTCCAAGCTGACACTTCCTTGCTTTCCTAACAAGTCTCACACATTTTTGAGGATGCCCCTGCCAATGGAATAACCGTGACTAATGTTCATATGAAGGTTCTCTTTTATATTTACTACCATGCCAACAACTAAGCCTGACAACCAATTACCAGTTTTGCCCCTGCCGCTCATCAGTACTGCTGTTAGTACCTGTTTATCATCTTCTGTTTTCTACTCAGGTTATCAAGTCTTTAGGAGAGACTCTGTGTAACAAACAGCACAACAACACATAAAGAGACACAACAACATAACAAGACAACACTTCATGGAAAAGTATTGATGAGATAATGCTACAAAATATAATTCCAAGTGTCTACCTTCTGGCCAGTTAACTGCTCTCCATAAAGTCTGAAGTTGCTGTGCTGTAGGTGTTTCTGCAGAGGTGTTGCATGTTACAGACAATAACTTTTCTAGGATTATCAACTCATCTTCTGTAAGCTTATGTTCTTCAGATGCAGTGCCATTAAGTTCCTTTAATTTGCCTGTAAGACCAATGGAAGAGGCATGACTTTCTGAAAACAGAACCTCACAAATCGAGATCTTTAATGAAACACTACAAAAGCACTTTACAAACAAGTAACAACTATTGGAATTGGGGTTTTTCAGGAGGAGACAGATTTTTTAACACTCTTCCCAATTTAATAATTTTCTAACTTTAAGTTTTCAATTACCACAATAATCGCTACTATTAAATCCACTCTAATAGTACAACACAAAGATTCAGAATTTGTAGAAAATTTCAGAAAACATCTACATAAAGAGAAAAATGCAGAAAAGAACCACAAGACCATTAGAGCTTCCATAACTGAAATACGATTTCTTTTTTGCTTTCCTATTATTAGGCAGTAGAAAAAATACTTAGTGTGATCACAGTTTTTTGTATTTTTTCTTATTTACATTTTGTGATCATATTTTGCTTATGGCATGTCCTATATATTCAAACTTTAATGTGATTTAAAAATCCAAATACTGGAAAAATTATTTGAGTGTAATGGATCTAGTATTAAGGACCTGCCAATCATGGTTTGTTCAGAATTAATGAAGGCCATGCAAATAACTGCAAGCAGACAACATTACATTAGTACACCCTTAGCAGTTTTATAGCATGCACAAGAAAATCAACCATGGGCCTCATGAAAAAAAAAAATACAATACAAACATTCATCTCCTAAATCTATTTCAGTCCAGCCATAATATTTACAAGCGTATTTAAGCAAGCACTGTTACAAAACTAGAGGAAACTTAGTAAACCTAATTTGCAGATTCTAAACTTCAAAAATCAAATGGCCTACTAAGCCTGTAGCTAATAGTTATTCTTCAACAATATTGGATAAAAATAAACTGATGCACTATGTTTTAGAGACTAAGTGAAAGTCTCTGCTTTGCTATAACACACATGTCAACAAGTCTCACTGTTCTCCCTCTTACAAAGTTCTGGACAAAATTCTACTGTAAATTTGTGGAAAACTAAGAGGAGGCTAAATCTATTTACTGGCCAAAACCCCCAAGAAAAAATCTAGTTTGTGAACCCCTTATCTTCTGAAGATTCTGGCATTTTTTTAAACAGAAAATAAAACCCGAACAATATGTAGAATAGCAATACCACAGACTGAAGGCTACAGAGAGATCTGAACAGGCTTCAGCAGTGGACTCATGTGAGCCTCATGAAGTTCAGGAAGGCCAAATGCAAGGTTCTGCACCTGTTTCAGGGTAATCCCAGACATGAATATGGACTGGGCTAAAAAGGGATTGAGTGGAGCCCTGAAGAGAAAGACCAGTAGTTTGACTAAAAATTGGACACAACCCGGCAGTATACACTCACAGCCCAAAAAGTTAACTGCATTCTGGGCTGCATAAAGCAGTGTGTCCAGCATGGCAAGGGAGGTGATTCTGCCCCTCTGCTCTGCCGTCTGTGAGACCCTCCCCGTAATACTGCATTCACTTCTGGGGTCCTCAGCATAAGAAAGAGGTGGACCTTTTGGAGTGGGTCCAGAGGAGGGACACCAAAAAGGATCATAGGGATGGAAGAGCTCTACTGTGAGGAAAGGCTGAGAGTTGGGATCCTACAGCCAGCACAGAGGAAAGAAGATTCCAGAGAGACCCAAGAGCAGCCTTTCAATTCTTAAAGGGGGCTTATAAGAAAGACAGAGGGAGACTTTTTATCATGACCTATAGTGACAGGCCATGGGTTAATGCTTTTGAACTGAGAGAGACATTGGAACAAGTTGCCCAGAGGAGATGTGAATGCCCTATCCCTGGAAGTGCTTGAGATGAGGCTGGGTGGGGCTTCAGTCTAGTCAAAGGTATCCCTGACCATAGCAGGGAGGTTGGACTAGATGATCTTTAAAGCTCCCTTCCAAACCAAACCATTCTATGATTCCATGACTGTAAAGCCAGGAGCTTACCCTCTTCAAGATGCTGGATAAAGGTTAACGTACACTTTTCTAAAATGTTGCTCTTTTTTCTAAGTTTCCTTATCAGACTAGCTAGACAGCTACAACATTTTCAAGGTCTGTGTATAAAAGGGAGGGAAAGAATTGAGAGTTGTAATATCTTCAAGGCAGATACATTGTGAATACAAACTAATTTTTAAAACCTTTAAATGTACTAAGGCACTCTATGAAAATATACTGAAATAAACTGGTGACAAAAAAGGTAGCAATTATGTGGAAACGGCAGATACAAGCCAATGGAAAGGGAAAAAAGGACAATCCATATTAGATAAAGAGTTCCTGTGAAGTACGCATACTTCAGTCTTCAAATACTTACATCAATAAAGTGATCAATGCAATTTTAAAAGGTCAAAACCAAGAAATACTAGGAAAGCTATGGGAAATTGCTCAGTTTTTTTAAAAAGCTCAAAAGTCAAGTTACTTCAAACAAATGAAAAAAAACCATCTCTGACATTAAAACACTGACCCAGTATCTGTGTAGGATTGGCCTGGTCAAAGGTGACAGCATCCTTCTTCGGAAAATAAATATTTTCAGCTTTAGCTGCAGCTGATTGATAGGCACCCATTCCTATAGAAAGGCAATACAGAGTGATTAACACCATACCAAAGTGTCTGACAGAGAACAACATCCTAGCAGTGAGTCTCTACTGCCGGACATTACTCAGAGAAATATCTTATGGAAAAATTGAATATTTACGCAAATAGCTGCCTTTCCTTACATTATTTTTAAATTCAAGGATTAAAACTGAAAGCAATACCTCTACAAACTGTCCTCCCCTCATTTAAAAATTTACAAGTTTAAATTATCAACAGTGATTTAATTAGGTGAAATAAATACACATTCATTCATAGGAATGAATACTGAAGTTAAGACATGAAAAATGGCAAAGGTAATTTTAGAATTAAAATCCCTCCTGCTCCTGAAATATTTTTATTATTTTCATAATCAATAGGCAAAGATTTGCAGATATGACCAAAATATGTTACATTCAATAGTAGCCTGAAATCTCTTTTTCTAAAAAGTACCAAAAAACTTTAATCATGACCAATAATAATCTCCCAGACTCACAGGTCATTTAGTGGCTGATACTCTGTAATGTTCATTAACTACATATATCAGTTTCTCTGATCAACAACGTAACTACTAGCAGAACAAAAATCCTTTCAAAATCAGATTATTATCATACACTTTAAAGCTTGCGTGCATGATTCCTGCATGTAAAGGAAGGCTCTGTTATCCGTTTTCTGAATATTATCCAGAGTATAAGCAGCTTCAATCTGGTCATTATTTTTAATAAAGTATAAATCTGCATCAATGCAGAATTCCTGTCAGAGGAGAAACAAAAACAAAAGATCAGGAATGATTTTCATTGGCAGACATCATCTCTTACCTGTATATGGATCTACCCCACCCACTGGAGCTGCTGCAATGGATGCTGAACCAGGAACATAGCGACCAGCACCTAAAGAAAGATGGTAAATTTTGTAAACACCACTACTGGTAAAGAGGTAATGTATACCTGTAATTAGTTACTAGCTTTCAAACATCACTATTAAGGGGGTCATTTTGCACTAAAGGAATTACAAAGAAGTCTTCAACACTTCTTTAAGGATTGAATCTATGCCTGTGTGTGAGGGTGTTGATGGTGAGGCATTTGCAAGCTAAGTGAGACACATCTGGGAGACACCCTGGCACGACCTCTGGCACCCACAGGTGCAAAGGCCCTCAGTCCAGTAGGTACTTATCCATGACAAGCTCCATCAGGAAGGCACTGCTGAGACATGCTCTCTGTGTGCATAGGGCCTGCAATGGTCTCTCCTTGGGGAGGTGGACTCTCCTTTCTGACATTGAGGCCTCAGATGAGGCCTCCATCTGCAGACATCACAGACAGAGCCACGCCAAGCAAGGGAGGAGAGACAGGTGAACAACATAGTAGAATAGGAACATAAAAAGACTGCCAAGATGGGGAAGGCTGAAAGCTGTGAGTTTTGGCAATAGCACAAAGGCTTCTGCTCTATCTGTAGATCTGCAATTGCAGAACAGGCAGTGCCCTGGCACTGGCCAGGAAAAACACCCAGCAGTGGATGCATAACAGCCAGCTCAGACTGGACCTCATGTCTGCAAAAAGGGGAAAAGCAAGCAGCAGTGACAGGTGGCAGAGTATTCTCCTGCAGGGTATGGAGGCACCTGCCTACTGACACCGCAGTACATCTCCTGGTATCTTGGGAGGCTAGGATCCAGAATGCCACAAAGACACTGCCAAGACTTGTGTGGCCTTAAGACCGTTACCCTGCTACTCTTCCACATGGCCAGCAATGGTTTTGCCAAGGAAGTTCTGGAGAGTATCAAGGGTAATTAGAGAGCTCTTGGAGCAAGGCCTAGGTGGCATTTCTTTGATGCTCTCAACAAAGCAAAAATGCTTGAATAGAAATACTTATGAAGTAGGTCAGGTCAGCAACTCATTGCATGGCTGGCTTTGCTGGCAGAACTTTGGCATTTCTTTGAGGAGAAAGAGCTACTTATCAGGGATGGGGTAAATCTGAAAAAGCAGGGCTGGAACTGCAAATGTTTTTACAAACAAGCTTGTTAAACTAGTAAGGAGGACCTTACAATAGGTATCCCAGTGAGGATCTAGAGTGTCTGGTACCAAAAAACATCATGAAATATGAAAAAATGAATGACAATGAAAAATGAAAATTACCTTTATGGGTATACCTATTCCTGTGTTGTCCATGCACATGAACTTTTGCAAAACAAAAGGTTGGAGTCCTTACCCTTTGGCTGTAGAAGGTACAGTGACATGAGACAGACCAGACAGCAGAGGGCTCCCCTCTACTGAACATATCTCCGTAGCCTTTGATAGCGGCAGAGCCCACCTTATCAGACTGTCCCACATTACTGCCCCAAACAGAGAACTGCAAAAAAACAGCTGTCTGGAGCCGAACACGGAATGCAACTGATCACGATTAAAATATACATCTTACATGCTAGCCAGACAAATTTTGACTTTTACATTACCTGTAAATGGATCTGCTGCAGGTATTGTACTCGGTCCAGATGAAGAGCCTGGAACATAACGTCCAGCACCTAGAGAAACAGCAAGAAAAACAGTGACTATTAAACACAGCTTGATGCTATTAAAATGTTAATATTTTTCAGACAAAAGCAGCTCAAAAATAAAGCCAAACATCAAATATGACTTACTGTCTACTGTGGCATTATAGGAAATCTGATCCTAAACCCTGCTGCAAACAACTTCTTCGTTATTGTTTAAGGGTCAGAAATTTGTTTTCAGAGGCATACCTATTACACCACACACTCAGACATAGACAAATCAAAAGCCAGACTGGAGAAAGTCCAAAGAAGGGCAATGAAACCGGTAAAGGTTCTGGAGCACATGTCCTATGAGGAACAGCTTAGAGAGCTGAGGTTGTTTAGCCTGGAGAAAAGGAGGCTCAGGGTGGACCTTATTGCTCTCTACAACCACCTGAAATGAGATGGATGTCCCAAGTACAAAGTGACAGAATGAGGGGAAATGGCTTCAAGTTGCACCAGGGGAAGTTTTGACTACATACGAGGAAAAAATTTTTTTATTGGAGGGGTGGTCAGCCATGGGAATAGGCTGCCCAGGAAAGTGGTGGAATCATCATCCTGGAAGTGTCCAAAAAACATGTCGATATGGCACTTGGGGATATGGTGTATTGATGAACACAGACATGCTAAGTTAATGGTTGGACTCAATATTCTTAAGAGATCATTTCCAACCTTAAAAATTCTCTGATTCTGTGACAGTGAGGTGTTTGAAAACTGACTCAACAGTCAGGCCCAGAGGGTGGTGATCTGTGGTGCAACGTATAGTTGGAAGACAGCCACAACCCCAGGGTCAGTACTGAATCCAGTCGTTCCACATCTTCATTAGTGATCTGGAAGATCAGAGTGCACTCTCAAGCGAGTTTGTTGAAGACAAAAAACTGGGAGAAGTGACTGCTGTCATCATTTAAATTTAAAATTTTTACCTGTAAATGGATCTGAAAACTGAGCACTTGTACTCAACAGTGTTTGCCCCTTAGTGTTGTCCATAATAAACTTGGCCACCTGATCCAGAAACATAGGATTCAGATCATTCTTTTGCAGGAAGTTGTATGCAGTCAGCCAAGGATCATCAGTAATGTTATATGGCAGTTTGTAGGAAGGCCCATTTTCATTTACATCAATAGTGAAAACATAGTCATACTCCTTCAAGCAGAATAAAAATAAAAGCAAATTAGAAGTTTGCCAGCAATTTTTACAAAGAGATGTATCAAATGCAGACTATATAAAGACCCTGGGATAAGCCCAAAAACATTAACACTGCTATATATCAATTGCAGTGATACTGCAGAATGTATCAATACTCTCCTACAGAGACTGCAAGTAAACATTTGCTAACTTAGGGGAAACACTACTTAGTAAGAGGCAAAACTAGTGTGTTATCGAGACTTGTTAGACTAAATCCAAAACACACAGCACTGTACCAGCTGCTAAGACTAGGAACGCTATCTCAGCCAAAACCACTACAGACTTAAACCTGTAGTTTCCAGAATTCTTTGTCTCAAGAAGAGCAGTCAAACGACAGATCATGATAATTAATATGTGTGCTGGTATGTTACAAAATAACAGAAACATCCTAACTCTCATGTAAAACAAGCATTTTTCAGCTTACCTGTCTTTAGGTTCAATAGTTACTGTAGAGAAGGGGTACAGAAGGCCTGATACCCCATATTTTAGGTAGGCCTTACACTGTAAGTTGTATGGTTCACTTCCTTTGGAAAGGAAATAAACTTCTCAAGGTATTAACAATAAATGCAGTAGAACATAATCACTTCTCTACTAATAATTTCTCCAAAATAATTAGTCTCCATTGGCTTGCTACCTTTATAAAATGTGTTTCAAAAATAACGAAGCAAGTAGTACTTATACTTCTACCTCTGATCAAAGATCAAAGCACAAATAAATACCTATTTTTCTAAATTATATTTTATTTGAACAAAGACAAATACATTTTAATGGGAAATTAAGTATTCTACTTAGGAAGGAATAAAACTGAAGTTTCCATATACCTTTCCTTCAAATAAAACTTTTCCAGAGGTTTGTTGTGTGGCACCAGAAGAACCAACAACATCACCAATCTTTATCCATCTTCCTTCACTAATACTCCACTGATATGCTTCTACTTTCCCATCATCTTTAATGAGCCGTGTCTGTCCATCTCTTGTTCCTGTAGACAGAATTATAGAAGTTTGAACAATTTCAAGAATATGATTTATTTTAGGAGAGAAAAGTCTCTGAACAGTGTTCAGTGTTAAAAATGAAAAGAATAGTTCAACAACATTTAAAGTCACAGCTCAGGAAGTAGATACATGTCTACATAACTATGAAGAAACTAAGCACCACTCGACCCTTCGCTCACTCGCCCCTGGCTGGGATGCTGCATAGAATCAGAGGAGTAGAAGTGGAAAAAGTTTGCAGGTTCAGATACAGTTTAATAGGTAAAGTGAAAGCCACATGCACAAGCAATGTAAAACAAGAATTTGTTCACCACTTCACACGGGCAGGCAGGAGTCCAGCTGTCTCCAGGGAAGCAAGGCTCCATCACACTTAACAGTTACTTGGAAAAACAAATGCCAACACCAGAATATCCCCCTTCCCTCTTCCTCTTAGTCTATATCATGAGCATGATGCCATATGGTATGGGATATCTCTTGGATCATGCGGGGTCAGACGTCCCGGCTGTGACCCCTCCCAGCTCCTTGTGCACCCTCAGCTTACTCACTGGTGCGGTGGGGTGAGGAACAGCAAAGGCCTTGGCTCTGTGTAAGCCCTGCTCAGCAGGAATGAAAATATCCCTGTGTTATCTACAACACTTCAAGCAGGAATGAAAACACTCCTATGTTATCTACACCGTTTCAAGTACAAATCCAAAATACAGTCAGTCCCATACTAGATACTATTAGAGACAATTAAATCTATCCCAGTCAAAACCAGCACAATACATCTCACAACACAAAAAGCAGGTATCTTGACAATAGCGTTTTACGATTACAATAACGGTATCTGCTCCCAGACTAAGTGGCAAAACCAATCCTTAGGTCAAGTATTTCAAAAGTTTGTAATTTCCTCAGTGAGATGACAACCAAGAGAGGCGATACACTCCCCACAGTCTTAACAAGATGCAAAGTTCCATAGGGTTGTAAGATTTCTACGTGCTGATCAGGGTCAAGGGTTGAAATCACTCATTACTTCACCTTTGGAAAAAGTATTTGTCTATTTTAGAGTAATGTTTACTACTGCTTCCACTGCATTCTCAGGAATCTCCGGAGTACCTGGAAAGTGTGAACTAAGTCAATCAGAACTATCTTTTAAGCAAAAAGCTAAAGCAGAAAATTTGCATCCACTACGCATTTTAGTCCTTTTGCAAATAACCTGTCTCACACACTGTTGGTGCAACTGGCGGAACAGACCCAAAACATCCTGAACACACTGTAGCATCCTGAATTCCACTTCTTTCTAAATCATCCCGTATTTTTTACCATTTTAGTCTACAAAAAAAAAACCCAACCAACCAAAAGTGTCCTGCCTTCAAAAGAATCAGTAGGGTAGTAGAGTAAAATTAAGCTGTTTTCTTTAGCAACTCTACTGAAAGTGATCAAAGCCTTAATTTTGGAAACTATTAAAAGTTTCAATACCTCAGAACCAAAATCCGGAGCCATCTCTAACATGACGGAAGTACAAAAACTTACCAGGATCCTTAAGATGTTCTCTTCCAGGAAGGTCATCAGCATTAATATCTCCTAAATCACCAGTTTTAGGGTCAATGGATGCTTGAGAAAGCTCATTTTCAAAAGCTTGAATCTCTTCAGCACTTGCTGTACGTTCCAAAGACTCTGTAAACACTCTTATAATTCCATCACTGAACAAGGAGAAAGCATTCAAACAGAAATATGATTTAAAACATCATGATGATTATGAAAATTCTAATGGTGACTTCTACATCATAAAAAACCATCACTATTTCTAACTACCCCTCCCAATTATTTTTATGAATGGAATTCACTCTAATGCTAAAACCACCCAGAGAAGGAAACAAGCAGATAACCCTCTCTTCAGTATAATTTTGAAATCAAGATAGGGTATGCCTGTCAAAAGGATTCTTTATTTAGTACATATAAATGTATTCTCGGTTTATTCATGGTTTACCACATTCCCAAAGAATTCACCTACCTCTGTGAATCACATTAAAAAATTACCTTTTAGCTGAAGCATGGCACATCTTTAAATTTAACACAGATACATGCTTGTGGCTGTATTTTTAAAGAGATGAAACTGATATCTAAAGTGATGCTTGTAATTTCATTAAGGATTTGCACATTTGGATTTAAAAATATAGTGAGAGTAAAACCTGGATACCTTGCACCAACTACGATGTCACCATTGTCCAATACACAGCAGCACCATACAGACTGAGCTGGCAGTCTGATTGTTTGAGCACATTCCCCTTGTTTCCAGATTCTAAGAGATCTATCCTCTCCAGTAGTTACAAAATCTGAAAATAAAAAAATATGAAAACTTTTAAATTATATTTTTACCACACTGTGATACTACATGCCGTTTAGCCTCCCACATAAATTTCTTAAATTATTTATAATGCATATTGTGGAAGTATCTAAATTTACATTATTGCAAACTGATAACCCACACCTTACTATTTTACCACTCTGCAACAATGCTGAAACACAGATGGCACCTCAGACAATAGTGTTACCTATTGCTTCACCAAAGTTTCACTTAAGACTTCAATTAGCCCTAACCCAGGACCTTTTATCCCATATACTGCCAGAGTGACTCTGACAGAGCTGTGGAGTCAATCACAGTATTTTTTTATCTAGTTACACTAGATGTAATAAGTAAATTAAATGCTGAGTTCTCCAGTTGTGGCAGTGCCACAGAATACACACCCTGTCATTTCATTTCATGTTGAGCAATAGCCTCAAAAGCAATCTACCCTACCTTTACATCGAGGGA
Source organism: Premnoplex brunnescens (assembly GCA_035040995.1). Taxonomy (NCBI): domain Eukaryota; kingdom Metazoa; phylum Chordata; class Aves; order Passeriformes; family Furnariidae; genus Premnoplex; species Premnoplex brunnescens. The sequence continues at coordinate 24,026,147 of JAWWLT010000092.1, forward strand.
AGACACAGATGCTGTATATATAGTTTGTATGTCCATAATACACCTGCAGACACTCGCCAGAGATCTGCCATCTTCGAACACTAGCATCATTAGCACAGGAAAGGAATTCCATTTCACTGAGAATAGCTAAACCTCTCACACAATCTTCATGTCCTTTATAAAAGAAAGGTAAAATTATAATGCAGCTTTTTTCTCCATTAGTAGCAGTATACTACTTCCACTTAGCTTAGATGTAAATCCAGGCAACAAACCTTCATTATGGGAGCAGTTAAAAAAAAAAAAAAATCAACTGTTTGCAATTCTCTGAAAAAATCTTATTCTTTTAAAAATCATGTGACTTATGGGTTTACAACTTCAGAGACTTTAAAAACGCTGCCTAAATATTGTTCATCCATGGTTTTGCAAAGTTTTCATGTTTCTTTTCCACTTTTTAAAAAAACACATTAGCCTAATGAAATTATCAACTGCAACAACATTTACCAGTGAATGTTCTTTCACATCTGCCTGCCTTCCACAGTTTTATAGTTTTGTCAGCTGAACCAGTCAACATCAATCCCTGTTCAGGAAGTATTTTCACTGCCCATATTGCAGCTGTGTGACCCTGTAAAAAACCCAACACTGTTAGACTTGACAGAATCAAATTCAGATTACTTATTTTATATTCATGTAGAGGAACTTCATACCTGTAATGTCATCATACATCTGTCATTCAACCACACCTTGGCTGTTGTATCCCATGATCCACTTAATAATGTGCCAAATTTCCCAGATGAAAGGCTGCAAACTGGAATGAACATTCAAGTCAGAACTGACAAGTGTCCTGCATTGCCACAAATCTTATGCCAGCAATTTAAAGAGATTTACTTGGTATCAGTAGCTTATTTAGACTTCAGAAGTCTGGGGACCTATAGTTGCACTGCGACCTAGAAAGAAGCTTCTTCAAAATCACTTAGTTTTAGGTTTAAAAATTTGAAGTATTTTTACCACTCATATTTTTAAATTTCTCTTACTGCCAGATATCTTCTCTTTAGACCAGAATATGATGACAAACAGGTTAGACAACGAGTCAAGACACAGAATTAATGCAAAGGTTTAATTTTTAAGATGTCATAGAAAGGTAAGTTTTTTACCAACAGTTATTAATGTTTGTCCTCAAGAAGCAGGATTTCGTAAAAAAAATACTTAGCTCATCTTCTTGAAAGGCAAACTACGACCACCAAGAAACCAAGAGTCAGTAAAAAGATAATCCGCAAATGCTACTGTAACACAGTATAAAACTATGTATTTAAAGCACCAATCAATATTAGATCCCATCTAAGTAACAAAATGGCCAGAAAAAAATTTATTTAGGTAGCTGACTTTCTCTGCTTCTATCAGTTTTGACATAAAAATTAAGCTTAATGCATGAAGAACCAACTGCCTCCTAAAATCACAGCTCTTGGCAAAAGGGTAATCATTCTGTAAATTGCCAGGAATTCATGTATACAGTAAAAGTCCAAGCATTCACCAGGGTAAACTTGGAAGTCCTTTCAATGAATGGTCACTGCAAGAATTAAGATTATAAAGTATTATTTGCAGAGGCCATAATTAAGTAGTTTACTACATTATGTACCAAATAAATAAAAATTTTTACAAATTCAACTTAATTTCCTCTCTAATAAATCACATTCACTTTTATGCAAAAAACTGTGAAATAAAATTATTACATACCTGTGTTTTTATGACCCTTAAGGACATAGAGAGGAGCTGTGCTGTCAACTGTAAAAATGCAAATATTATGATCATTGCCACCAGTTGCAATCAGTCCACGAGGGTAGAGGTCACTTGGAGGTATGATGCACACACAGGATACAAAATTTGAGTGGCCACTCATACAGTGCATTTCAGTAAAACCCCTGTTAAGACTAAACATATGAAACAATCAGTTTGGTTCAGGCTTGGAAGGAGTTGAGTTTTTGTTTCCCTTGCTCACTGGCAAACACTAGGCCAAATGTTATCAGAAACAATTACAGTTTGCCTTTGTGAAATCTTTTGCTGTCTTAAGATTCCAATGTGTATGCCAGTACGTACTAAAATAACAGACCACATAAATGAACACAACTTACTGCCTGCCAAATCTATTCACTGGCTCTTCATCAGAAGCACTGTAAAGGTTTAATAGCTTAATAGATCATAACTTATTCAAGCAGGACCCTCATTATTCATCCTGAGTGAACCTCAATAGTTACAGCACTAACTGGACAAAGCTACTTATTCCCACAGAATAAACATAGAGGTTGCGGTGCTGTGTTCTTAGTTTGTTTTGGGTTTACTTTTTTTCTTTTCTGTGATTGTTTCCGCACCCTAAAAAAATATTTATCATATCATACTGTTGTCCTTCATACTCTAATGCTTGGAAAGCTTGAAATATGTAATAAAATCAAGACATTCTTCTAAATTCTAAAGTACCTTCTCTGCAGAAGGTACAGAGAACAAATGAAGGCAACGTATCTTTCTGGCAAATATAAATAACAAAAGCAGCATACAGCAGTGTGCTTACCCACTGAGCCCTGGCTACTGCAGTCCCTTAGTCTTCAGGGCAGATACCGATAATCATTGCCAACACTATGACTCCCCAGAAGTTACTCGTGTCTTCCTCACAGAGTACCCAAAAATTATGAGTAGGATTAAACTTCCTTTCCTACTGCAAATTTCTGTGCAATTTAACAATTTCTTTCCTTTGTGATGAGACATTTAATAAGACACACTTAGCGAGACTGGTCTTCCTTCACTTAAATTGCAGAGCTACAGAGATCAGTATTAAGACACATGTAAGCTTTCTGCAAATTTGGCAATCATCTGTTTTACTGGAAGGCAGTGGAAAGACTACTCATGCCTAGCAACTTCAAAATGCAGTTCACAATTCGAAACTATAGACAAAGGAGAAGGTATATCCTCTTGTTTCCAGCAATACTCTGCACCTCCACCCTCTACTATTCACACTGCTTAGCAGTACTGCTTCTGGTCACAGTGATATGCTTAAAAATTCATTCTGTGAATTCAACAAGACAGATTCAGTGGGATACAACTTGTGCAACATGAATATCCGAAAATGTAATGATGGGACTTTTTTTGTTTTCTTCATTTTTCAATGAAGCCTTTGCATATTTAAATTTTCTGTGTATGTTTTTGTTCAGATTCCATTTCACGTTCAAAGACGCTTGCCCAGCAAGGATGAGAAAATATAGGGCTTTTAAACACTGAGTGCATACTGCCTTAGTGGCAAAATTTAGCAGGACTACTGTGGCCCTGTATACCATCAGGCAGAAATAACGCTATTAACAGCATTTGGAAAAAAAGACACTTATATTTACTGATATTGCTAGCATCTGCAAAGCACGTTCGAATATCCACATGTAGCCAACTCCTTAAACACACAGAACCTCCCCAAAAGTAAGGTATGCAAAAGTTAGGGCTGTTGAGCCTGGAGAAGGTGGTGTGGAGACCTCATTGCAATCCGCCAGTATCTTAAGGGAGCCTACAGGGGAGCCAGAGACAGACTCTTCATCAGGAATTGTAGCGATAGGACAAGGAGGAAGAGGTACAAATTGAAAGAGTGTAAATTTAAGTTAGTGACACAGAACGAATTCTTTACTGTGAGGGTGGTGAGGCACCGGAACAAGTTGCTCATAGAAGCTATGGGTGCCTCACCCCTGAAAGTGTTCAAGGCCAGGCTGGATGGGGGCTCTGAGCAACCTGGTCTAGCAGAAGGTGTCCCTGAGCATGTCAGGGGAGCTGGGACCAGACGACCCCTTCCCACCCCTTCTCATTCTATGATCCCGCGCAAGCGACAATGCCACTCACGGCCGGCTCCAGAACAGGCTCCCACCGCCCGCCACCTCCCCGGCCCCGCCGGCTCAGCCGCCAGCCCCTGGGGAGGACACGGAGCGCTGCGGAGACCGGTCCGGCGCGGCCCGGCGGCGCCACCTCCGCACCCTCCTGCCCGCAGGGCGCCGGCCGGAGCGGCCGCCCGGGCCCGCCCGGCGCTGCGGCCCAGCACTCACCCGTCCGGGGCCCAGAGCCGCGCGGTGCGGTCCCGCGAGACGGACACGAAGCCGCCGTTCGGGAAGAGGCCGCGGGTGAGGCCCCGCACGTCCTGGCCGTGCCCCAGTAGGGAGCAGCGCAGCCGGAACACGCCGCCCTCGCCCGCCATGGCGGCAGCGCCCGCCTGACACAGCAGGGCCGCGCCGCCGGAAGCCGCACCGGAAGCGCTGTCACCGGGCGCGCCGCCAGATGCCCTGGGACTCCATGTCCCGGCAGGCATCGCGCCCCGAGGCGGGGGCACTGCCCCGCAGTTCCCTCGCGATGCTCTCTGGGAGTTGTAGTCCGCGCGGCCGCCGCGGGCCCGAGCGGGATTTGCGCGCCTCGCGATAGCAGTGCGAGTGGTTGCCGCGATACGGCGGCGCGGTGAGGGCAGGGGCGCGGTGAGGGCAGGGGCGCGGTGAGGGCAGGGGCGCGGTGAGGGCAGGGGCGCGGTGAGGGCAGGGGCGCGGTG
>JAWWLT010000092.1:24030780-24069831 GCA_035040995.1 Premnoplex brunnescens
CGGTGAGGGCAGGGCAGGAGCGGTGAGGGCAGGGACGGTGAGGGCAGGGCAGGTGAGGGCAGGGCAGGAGCGGTGAGGGCAGGGGCGGTGAGGGCAGGGACGGTGAGGGCAGGGGCGGTGAGGGCAGGGACGGTGAGGGCAGGGCAGGAGCGGTGAGGGCAGGGACGGTGAGGGCAGGGGCGCGGTGAGGGCCGGGCAGGGGCGGTGAGGGGAGCGGCGGTGAGGAGAGCGGGGCGGTGGAAATCAGGGTCCGACAGCAGAGGCAGTAGGTGCAGTCCTTGGGGGTGACTGGCGGCCGCTTACGGACCGTCTCCAGGTAGCACAAGTGGGTATTTGCAACAGCGGCTCGTTTCCAGTGTGTTTCATGAAAGACTTGCGTTTTGTGGCGGATACTAAAACCGTAAATGTCACACGAGTAAGCTGAGGGCTCACTGAGCCCTGAATAGGGGCTGCTGCCTCACCTTACTCTGGTGGTCCTGCCTGAGCCCTGTCGCTGCCTTGCGCCACCCAGTACAAAACTGCTGTGCAGAGCCCTAAAAACAAACCCCCCCAAAAAACCACCAAACTCCTAAACTTACGTAAAGGAATGAGTTAAGCTTCGAAGAGTTGGTTTCTGATAGTGTTAAGGACCCTGTGGAAATCAAAAGACGATTTCTCTTCTTTCCAGAGAGGTTACAAGTGGAACAAGCATGGCCAGCAGTCACAGACCTCCAATATCTCGTCCTTCCTCCAGAGCGGGAATAGGGCTGACCTCACGGCCTGCCTCTTCATCACGCACTCCATCAGCAGCCAGAATAGGAACAGCGGTACGTTAATAACATCATTAATTTTTATCCTTTTTTCTTTTGCTATCTTAAGTCCTTTTACTGGAGTCATGTAGACTCCAGAAAACAAAGAAGCAGACATGGAGTTGGGGTGGTTTTTTTGTAAAGAACTTTTAGATTTCAATTTTGTAGAAAGTTTTGGTTTCCAATTTTGGCTGCAAGGGAGGGGATCAAGGAGGTCCAGCATGAAAAGTTGAAAAGGAGAGACCGTATAGCATGAATGTTGCAGACAGACAAAACAATGAACAGTGAATCCCTTACCCTTCTACAGCAGACATTTGACCAAAGCTTTGTTTCCGTGAAGAGTTGTAAACACTGGAAGATTCTTATAGGAAGAGTATAGAGACTAATTTAAGCTTTTAATTGCTTTGGCAATTGCATAAGGATAATAAATTCATAATTCAGACTTGGGAGGGGGTTTTTTTGGCTTTTTTTTGTAGATGCTTCCTAGTACGGCAAGACCTAATTCTCGTGGTGGTTCTTTGAATACTGGAGGAGTTTTATCATCTCAGATTAAAGTTGCAGACCGTCCAGTCACTCAACAGGGATTAAGCGGAATAAAAACTGCAATGAAAGGTATTTTATACTGAAAATAGCTGTCAAGATGTCTGCAAATATTTAAAGGAATATTTAGGTGTTTAAAGGGAAACTTTTAATTGCTGTATAAATTGCAAAGTGAATAGCTGTGCTTAAAAGAGCAGGAGAAAGAAAAGGAAGATGACAGCATCCCTTTTGTTGTCATTGCTCTTTAATAGTCAGAGAAGATAAAGGTTTTTCCGTACCTGAGCTGTCTTTAAGAATCATTCCAAAGAATAGAACAAGATTGTCTTCTTTATCACTGCAGAATAATTAAGATACTCTTGTAAGGTAATACTAACGTTTATCTTCACAACAGTCTAAAAATGCCTTCCTTTTTTTAATGAGATACCTATTTAAGAGCACTAAAAATACCAGTTTTCTGCCTGTGAATTTTGCAAATTGGTTTCATAATTTACAGTTCAGCAAAATTAGGGTTTTTCCTAACAAAATATCGTATTGCTCTGCTTTATCAGGTCCTCAGAGGCAGATAATGGACAAAACATATTACCTTGGGGTGCTGAGGTATGTCTTCATAATTCGTTCAAACTGCAGCAGGTTTAATGCTCTGTCCCTTTAGACAGAGTTTAAGTTTAACAATAGCATGGGATAAGTGGTGGTCACTTACAGTGAACTGTTACAAGAGTCGTGCTATAAGAGTTAAGGTTATTTTGCATATGGTTTGTAGGAGGAAAGGAACTTCATGCTTATGTTTTAGTACAAGTAAGATTCCTTTAAAGTTTTGTTGTTAGGCTTGCTAAGGTAAGTGCCCTCCCACAGGATTAGAAAGAGGAGAGTCAGCGATTTTGAGCTTCCACCTGTAACACTTGATAGTTCTGATAGCTCCATTTGTAAGAAGTAGCATCACAAACTAAACACTTTTTAGTTAACATTTCAGGTGGGATATTTGGATTATACATTGAGCTAAAAATGGCAATGGCAAGACCTTGTGTAAGCTGTTGCATGTGGCACTTTTTCAGTTGATCTTGTTGGATGTTTGAATAATCAGTCCTAAAAGATGTCATTTTAAATATTCACATTCTGTGAACTTATATTGTGGGTTTTTTCTCTCTAATTGAGAATAATTCACATCTGTTTTCACCAACAGAGATAAAAAGCTGATTAAAACGTTCTATTTGACATCAAGGTTTTCTAGCAACTATGACTCTATCTGACACAACCACTTTGCTTTTTTTCCTCACTTATTCAGCTCTTCTTTGAAATGCTGATTAGAAACACAGTACAGTGCAGTGAGTTACTAATTGCTAGTGTCTTACAGTAAGATATATTTTCTGTTCTAGCTGTGTTTTAATTGTACACCTAAACGTTAATGATTTTTTTTTGTCTATTTTTTTCAGAAGCAAAACAAATGAACTCACAACAGAAATTAACAAGCTGCAGGAAGAAGTAGAAATGTACAAGCAAGAGAAAACTGTTTATTTGTCATATGAAAAACGGTAAGATGTATTGCAGCTATGCAGTGCCAACTTTCTTAGTCACAAGACTATACTCGAGTGTTGGGCAGGCTTCAGGGAATCATTAAATAATTTTTTTTTACGTTATTTTCGTTTTACACATACAAATCTTTCCACCTCAAGTTTGACTTTTTGTTTTTTATTTAGGGCAGAGGCTTTAGCTGGTGAAATCAAGGAATTTCAAGGGCAACTAGCAGACTTCAATATGGTATGCTGCTGTCAAAATTTCGATAATGAATTTTTTCTCTCATTTTTTCTTTAATTTTCTTTGTACTGTTTTTGCTTTACTTCTGCATCTTTTTTATTGACGTTTCGCCTTAAAACTGTACTGGTCAATACTTTATTTATTCAGTCATCAGAAATTAACAAGTTAGAAACTAAAGAAAGCACACACACACAGGAAGAAAAAAAGGAAAGCATACTATACATTAGGAGAAATGGCTGCATGTGGATCTAAAAAATAAGTGTGCGTAATATTTCAGGGTTTACAACAGCTACATATAATGATGATTACTTTTGAAAATGGCATATAATCGATTCAGATTCCCAAGTCATGTTTTCTCCATTTGCAAAAACTGTAAGTTGGTGTGTTTTCATAAAGACTTTGTCTGATTTTTTTTTTTTTTTTTTTTAATTAAAAAAAAAGAGGGCAATAATAGGCTGGAATTCCATCTCATTTCAGGTTGTGGATATACTTAACACCAGTACAGATATGACAGAAGTGATTCGTGATTACAATATGGTAAGAATTATGACATTTGCTATGTTTTAACAGTGAAAGGTTGTGTTACATTTGTGGTACTTTGAATATATGACATCTAAAAAAGCATAGTACTAATTTAGAACTTAACCATTTTTTCTGGCTAAGTTATTCATAATGTTGGCAATGTGTTTGTAGTTAGATAGTTGTTTGAAGTATTGCATTAACAGCCCCATAATAGTTTCCTGTGGTTTAGATTTGAGAAAGGTGTCATTGCAACTCAAATTATGAATGTTAAAATATCTCCTTTATTTTCTTGGGAGCACGGAAAACTAGACTTAGGAAAGGCAGATTCAAGTAGACTGCACTGCCTCATAAAGCTGCCTGGTTTTCTGAACATTTAGTTCTCTTTTGTCTTCAGCCTTTTAAATGTCTCCAGTGTATTAAATATTAAATAGGTCTCTGACATAGCCAACCACAAAGTCAACGAGTTTTGTTCTTCCTTTATTTTCATTCTTTATTTTCTAACACAGATGTAGTATTCCTCTAAGTGTTAAGAAATGATGGCATTAAGTGTGTTTCATTTGTTATGATCACTTTGTCCATAAACAAAAAAAGCTCGTTTCAGAAAAGCTTGTTTCAGTAACTTGAGAAAGTATCTGACTGTTTCTCGGTCAAAACAACTTCTTTTTTCCCTGCATCTGACTGAAAAATAAAGACACATCAAGCAAAGAATACTTTTGCAGGTGTTAGGTTTTCATTATGTCTGGAGGCTTAAACAGTATTTTGCTAAGTGTTCAAGCAATAGATCCCAGAGTAATAGTAAGTGAATTGATTTCCCTGGTGGTATTTAAAAGACGCATCGATGTGGTACTTAGGGACCATGGTTTAATGGTGAACTTGCCAGTGTTTAAGGTTTGGACTTGATGATCTTAGAGGTCTTTTCCGACTTAATTTACAAATTTGGTCATATTTTAATATTGTATGTTTTTCTTTTAAGTTAAAGGTTCAGAATGACCAAGACGCTCAGAGTATGGATAAAATTTTCACAGAAAGACAAGCGTAAGTACATTTAAGTATATGCTTCTCCAAAGCTGTTAAATTCATAACTGAACTCTGGAAAATGGAGTGGGAGACATATCACAAGTGATACCTGAACAATTTCAAGGTCATACGTTAGTACCAGGTTGTCACTGGAATTCCTAGCTTTAAGCTCTAGTGACTGCCCTGGATATACTTACCATGTTTTCTGGAAAGAGTTAGGTGGCAGTGGAGACTCCTGTCTTTTGGCAACCTGCTCTCAAAGCCTTCAGTTTTGTGAGTTTTTTGTGGAGCAGCAGAAGTGGAAACTAGATCATTACCTGTGTGGTAAGGTAGGGTTGTGTGGAGGGAAAGATGAGAACAGTGAGATTTTTCCAGTAAGAATTTGTAAGCCAGGAGAATGGCTTGTGTAGCAGTAGACTGAGTTGGTGAGTTTCTGAAATGTTTGTTTTGTGGAGAGGAGATGTGAGGAAGAAAAATACATGATTCTGCTTGCTACCACTGAAAGCGATCTCAAGAATGAGATTTTATATATCAATAAGTACTTCGAGTAAACAATTTACCAGCTAATAATAAGTCACATTTCAATAATGCTGCAGTTTTCAACAGTTCACAAATGTGTCTATTCTAACCATACAAGCATTTTTAGGTATTAAGGAAATATGAAGAGAAAATACTTGGTTCAGTATCAAACTAAGGCATAAAGGCATTAGATAAGCTGTAATGATAATTTATCATTTTCCTGTATATACACATTTAAGGGAATAGAGCAGTTGGTCTTTCTTACTCTGCTAATTTGAGTAAAAAAGTACCCAAGTGCAATGTTCTGTGATTGTGTTGGTTTTACCTAATAGACTGCTGAGCTGTGACAGCATTGATTTGACTTCGGTCCCTAGTCTGGCTGCAGTCTGCTTCAGCATTTCAGAGAAATTAATTTTCTTTTCTAGATCTCTTCACAGTTAAAGCATTAGTGATTATGCCAACTTCACATGCTACTTTTTAAAGACTTGCTCATGTTAAGCAGTATACAGTAAGCTTTCCCCATCCTCCAACCTAAGTAGCCAAATAGATTTTCATAGAAAGTGGATTATAAGTATTTTTGTGTGTTTTGAAATACTTGTTGTGCCAGTAATGCAATCAGATTTTTTAACTTCATGATTGATGCAACAAAACCTTGTTATGGATTTGTTGAGATGAAAGGAGATAGACTGCATAACTTCATTTTGTATTGTATTTGAGTAGGGTAAAATGGAAGTACATATGTTCTACTTTTTGAAAATTCAGTTCATCATCCGTTGTTTAAGCCATTAACTCTCCTCATTTACATAAGAACCTATGTATTTATCCTCAATAAATCCATCTTCTCTATCCCCAAATGTATGAATTTTCTCAAAGATTACAATGGGTTCTTCACTGTTTGTACGCAGTACTGAAGGAGAACTCATGTCAGCTGAGAACTCCTGTTCAAACAGCTCTGGGTCATTTTCTTCCAGACGACGGTGACGGTAGCTGGTCACATAATGATACCATGTTGGGCATTTTACAGCAGTAAAAATCAGGAGTGTAGTGCCTAGGACAAACCCTAGGACACCCGCTAGGAAGGTCCAACTTTTTCCAAGAAGTGGTAACTCTTTAAAACAAACAGGAAAAGAGACAAGTAATCTTCATGAGGAAAACTAGCAAAGGCTCTAGTATGATTTCTTTTAATAATTACAGTGAGAACTCACAAAATAAACAATGATACAGAATTACTGAGTGTCTCCAGAGCTTTAGTATTATGTTATCACTATGTTATTAAGGAGCCAGTAGCATCACACAGACTGAAAATGTATGTACTCTCATATTTCCTACTAATATAAATCTATCGTTTGTATTTATAAAAAACAATAGTTTCAAAATTAGATAAAGTTTTGGGGACATATAAAAGATTTATTTTATAAAAGATTTTTTTTAATAAAAATTTAAATTCAAAAATTGGGCTTTGAAAAAAATAATCAGTAATAGATTTCAAGTTCTATTTCCCAAGCTTAATTTTCTGTATGGTGGTGATGTCTGCACCCTAAAATATTACATCGTTAGTTTGGCATATCCTTTTGCTTGTGTTCCTTTATAGTGAAAATTTCAATAAACTGTACTTGCCATTAGTCTTTATTTAGAAACTGGTTTTGTGTGCTGGCCACTCTCCTAAAATGGATTATAGGCTGGTACAGCTAAACAAATGTGTGACAGTAGTGGCTTATAATTTGTGTATATATCTGTAAATTGATACTTCTGCTTTAGCCAGAAACACAAAGTAAAACATTTCAATGTGAAAGAGTGGAGTAGAATATTAACTTGCATGTAAAAAAATAAAAATTGATTTTGTCAAAAGCCAAACTTCAGTATTATAGAATAATAATGAAATTAACATAGAAAGGTGAAGAGATTATCACTGAAATTTCCCAAGAATATGCGATGGACATGTCCCTGTTCTTTATGCCAAACACAGCTGAGGACGGGCATAAAATATGTAGGTTCACACTTTCACATTTTAGGAAAACAACTTCATCTACAAAGCAGTTATTTTGGAAAAAGTTAGGGGTTTTTTTATTGAATTGTAATTTTTTTTTTCTGTTCCTGCTTCTGTTCGGCAGAGAGCTAGACAATTATTTGAATTTCAGGGCTTTGAAATTTCATCATAATTTTTGAAATTGTGTGGTTTATCCATTTTGAACACTTACTCAGTAGAGCTTAACATTTACCATTATTTGTGTGACTGTCTACCAGAACCTGGAAGTACTTTTGATTTGTAGCCTGGCTTTTTATGGAAAAATTAGAGTGTACTAGGAATACAAAATTGTATACAGTCATGGAACAGCAAGCTCACAAGCAGTAAAGTGACACATCTGTGTATTACCTGTGTGTGTTCCATTGTTTCCGGTGATATTTGGAGTCAGAGCTGTTACTAAAGCACTACTTCTAAGGTTGGTGGTGGAAGTGGAAGTTACAGTGTTTTCTAAAGAAGTTTTTTCAGTTCTGCAGTCAGCTGGTTGGATAGCCGTCTTGATGGAGATTTTTTCCTTGGTTGGGGATGTACATGTAGTGTTGCTTTCATTTTCTGTGAATGTGAGCAGTGGAAAGGCTATGAGATATTGTTAATATTTTGGCACTCTAATCTAAAAATAATCTCATGATTAGCTATTACATCACTGCAAAATACAGTTAAGTTTATGGTGGATAATATCCACATCAGAAAAAAAAAGAAAGGTAAAGAAAGCTGTTTGTTGTAAACAAATGTGAAGTGCTGGTCTTACCAAAACTTACCCAATGTAACATTGGAGACAGTTAGCCATATATGTAAGTCAAGAAGGTCACAGGAGCAGATCCACGGGTTTCCAGCTAAAACAATTTTAATCAATTTAAGAGGTGATTTTATATGAAAATATTTCAGTAAGTTATACTGTAGATTTAAAACTGTCAGGCTTTCTAGGGAAGTAAACGGATCTGAATCTAGTTTACCAATCATGTTATAGGATAGATTCAACACTGAGAGTTGACTTAATCCTGCAAATGCTGCTTTATGAACTGTGCTAATGTGATTGTTGCTAATATCCAGATTTATGAGTTTTTTCAGATTGCAGAAGCTGTTCTTATACAGTTCAGTAATCCTATTTTCATTTAGATGAAGTTCAGTGAGGTTAATAAAATGTCCAAGAATCTCTTTGTCGCTATCTTTTAAAGTGATTTTATTATTTTTGAGGCTTAATTTAGTAACGTTTTGAAAAAGGTTGTTGGGGATATTAGACAGGTTCTTTCCAGACTCTTCACAAATGACCTGTTGAAAAAAAGAGAATGATGAAAATTAAATACTGTAGAAAAGTCTGGTAATGAAGGTGTCTCAGTGATGACTATCAAAGTCAAGAGAAAAGTATCTTGTATTTTTTAATGCTGATACTTCAAAAGAAAAGTTCTACTGCTTTTCATGCAGTTTCATTTATGTCTTTCTTAATCAACTCATTGTCTGGTGATACAGGAGAATGAATCCTCCTGGTTTATAGATTCCTGAAGTTCCTGAGTGCATAGTGCTTTAACTCTGAGATGAAAGGTTCTTTATATGTTGATCATTCAAAATATAATGAGTTTGGCATGCTATTTTGGAATTAATAGGAGTGTCCCTTTTAATGGTCAATGTGAAGATTGATTGGGTAGAAAAAGTATTTCTTTCCCATATAATTTGGAAAGAAGGTGTCATAGAGGAAGTTTATTCAAGACTGAAAATTAATTCAGATACGCCTTTTAAAATGTATTGTTTTAAAAACACTTACATCTAGTCTTTAAAACATCTTTAGAGCAGACTCTCAACAAAACATCATGTTTTTGTTATATCACTTAAATTCATTTTGGTTTTCTGTGTTGAAGTTTAGCATAGCTGCAGTCTTTTCAGATTGGAGTGTGTACTCTCAATACCTTGAAACATTTTTGTTATCTGAGAAGGATAGGTTTATTCACATATGTACAGGATGCATTCCTGTTGTCTGTGGAGGAATTTGACTGAGGTAGAAGATCATCTCAAATATGTTTCAGTGCTAATTCAACCACTTAAAATGACTGCCATCAGCTAATTGTCCATTTCTCAGAAAACCACTTATTTGTCTTTTTGTACTTCTTCAGGAATTTTATGTTTATGAAATTATTTTTAAAATGTGTTCTGTTTCAAGTCTCCCTTTCAAAAATAAGAGTAGTTCACATCCATATAAAACTTACAGTTTGGAAAGTAATGTTGCAGTCAGCAGTGACTAGATTCAAAAACAGTGTTCCAGTCCAGATCACAAGCCAAGAGAGTTTCATGCTTAGAGCCTAGTGAAAAACAACACTTTTTGTATACCAACACCAGAATGCCAATGTCTTCCAAAGTATTAGTTTAAAAGATTTGTAGGTATAGTTTTTTCAATGATAATTTAATATTTTTTTCTGACATAAATATTTTGAAATGCAAAATTAAGTGGAAAAGCAGAGATTATCAGAATTAATTAGTTCCTTTCACTTAATTGAACCAAACCTAAAAGCCAGTGACCAGACTGTATCAGCAAATAGAAAAGGGATTGTTTAGAAAAGTTAATAGAAAAAAGTTTCATAAATGTGTAAAACAAATAGCCAGGACTGTGGTCATTAATATTGCTGATAATGCAGTTGCAGGTACTGGAAGACTATGATAGGAATAAACTGCAGAAAGTATTCAGGCTTTCATGCTCTCCCTAAACATATTTCTCTTGTTTGTACTGACAGAGGCAGAATACTCCAGTAGATGGATTGTTGGTTGTCCAGTCAGATTTCTTTGGTGTTCTTATGCAAGTTGTTAAGTATTTTTTGTGAATTAATTCATGGATTGATCTTTTAATCTCTTTATTGTCCATAATGTAACATATCATATTACATATACCTGGACCTCTGTATTACGAAGGCATAGTTGTTGCTCTGATCTTTTGAACTAAGTAAACATTGTTCAATCTCTTGTCATGGAGTTTTTGTACAAGTTTGAGATTTATTTTTTGAAAGTCAGCAAAGTTTCTACAAATTTCCTGGACAGTTTACTGTGACATTAACATCTCTCAAAGAAAGCGCCACTCATTCTTTTTGAATCAGGAATTATTTGCAGGAGCTATTAATTTTGAAAAGGAGTATTAAACCATGTCTGTCAGATGTTAAATTTGTCCTTCTTTAAGCCACAAGTGAAGGAAAATGTTATGTAAAATGTACATCAACCTTTAATTTTTACACCTTTTCTAAAGCTTCTAGAAGCATAGTAGGTTAAGTGAGTTTCCACATCTTCTTCCAAGATTTCTATCTTACAGAGTGAAAAAGGCCCAAAAGCTAGAGGGTAAAGTACTTGCTTGAAGTGTCTATTGTATCTTAAGTTGGTCAGAGTATTCAGTGAATTTAACAGTGAAGAAGAGGGGAAATTACATAAGGAAGCTTATTTGCACAAACAATGCTAAATATAGGCAGGCAGGCAGATTTTTAAAAAACTCCCAATCCTTAAGGAAAGTGCCAGGAGGCCTTTGCTGATCAGAGTGGAATAGATGAGGTCACAGAACAATTGGTCAAGTCTACTTAATAGCTTCTGTATACTTGCACGTCTGAGGATTGACCTCATTCACATAACTGAATCAGCCTGGAAACTTAATAACTTCGAGGAAAGAAAAGGAAGATAAATGCCACTTACTTTGCTCTGATCCATTTTGTATTTCTACTTCTGTTGGAAACTTACATTAAATACAAAAAGTTCATAAGCCTTTTTGCCTTTTAGCCATTATCAGGAACAGGGGGTGCTAGCAGCAGCAGCCACTGTGGAATTATGTTCTGCAATAGGTATTGCTCTTGTCAGTGGTGGTTCTGGTGGCCTGCATACTTTTGGAGCCAGTTTGTATATTGCTAGTGGAAAACATGATGCGCTTTGAGAACTCCTGAACTGAGTATTTTAACAGTTGGATCTTGGGCCATATTTGGACCTTAAAGGTACTGCTCCGAACAGAAACAGAGCAGGTCTTAACCTGGTAATGTAGAAATACAGCTTAATAGTTACATTGTAGTTTGCAGATTTCAAGAAAAGAACTGTCTTTAGTAGAGTGGGGAAAATATTTATTATTTTTAAAGTTAATCCATAAGTTAATAACAATCAAGTTGGAAATTTAAGTTGTACATTTGTCTTAGTCAAGAACAGTTCCTAGCTTTTACTTTAGTTTCTATTGAAAAGTTAGGGGTTTTTTTGCAAATGTGATTTCCTGAATTTTTTGTGTGTGAACCTGTATAATCAGTAGAAGAACAGGAAAGCACCTGTAAATCCAGTTGCAGTTTAGCTTTTTACTAGAACCAGACTTTAAGAACTGCTGTTTAAACTAATTGCTTTCGAAAGAAACTCAGCCTGGAAATATATTGGTAAAACTTTGACATTTCCTTGTAATTAGAAGTGCTTTTGTAGAAATTTTTCTTTGAGAACTTTGAGGATTTTTTCTTCTAGTAGTTATATAATTATTTTTGTTTTTCTGGGGAGGAAATGGAGTTTATATAATCAGGTAGTCTGTTCAGAGACTGTTCCCCAGCTTTCTAATGAAGTACAATTTACTTAACAACTTGACATGTCCAAGGTTCACAGTAACTCCTGAAGTTTTACTATATTTTGAATTGCATTTGTTTACAGACTAACAACAAAGTTATACTAATAAATCTTTGCCTGTGTTTTGAATTAGATGTGCCAAGTGTCTTACCTTTCTGTTGCTTCTTAAAGGCAGCATGTGTGCACATGTGTGGGTTTTTCAGTGCACTGACAAGGAATAACATGGTGAAACAGCACTTTGTTTTTCTTCAACCTTTGTACTTGATGAATAACCAGGCAGTGTAAAAAAATAATAAACTTAGAAAATCCTTAGCAAAAGATTGACTAAGTTGAGCAACTTCTTATAATCATCTTGGATTTAATTGGATCTGCAGCCAATAAGAAATTCTAAGAGTAGTGTGCTCAAGTGTCAGGTTCCAGATCATAGAGGAAGCACTGAGTTAAAATGCCACAGGTAATATACAAGCAAGTTGAGTTATAATCAAGTAAAGAAATGCTGGAGACAGAAGGAGACTTCCATTTTTTTTATGTGATCATTCATCAATTGAGAAAAATGTCAAGATATTTGCATACTGAAGTAAAGCTCTCTAGTAGTTAGTTAAATCTGCTTTAATTCTTGTGTTTTGGAAGCATCATCAGAAGAACTGCAGGGTGTGATACGTAAAGCTTATTATTTACAAAGAATTGCAAGCACCATAAGGATGTGTGTTGTAAGGGCTATATTTCAGGAAGAGGTTCTAAAATCAAATGATACTTGCTCAGATTTGAGAGCATATCTGTATACAGGTTAAAAAAGGGATTATATTGATACACAAACCCTGTGTCAAATTTTTACTTGCATTAGTGCTCATTCTATCCAATGCACACTATCAAGCTGTGAAACAGTACAGTCTCATTTCCTTCTCCAGTCCTCTCAAACATCTTGCTGTAGAAATCATTTTACCCTCTTGGATGTTATTGCCACTTTGGTTTTTTGCTTAATATCTCAGAACATTCTACGATTTTTCCAAGCTTCATCCTGATTCAACTTCATCCATAGTCTTGAAATTAGTTGTGTCTCTGTGACACCCATTGCTGACATTTTTATTGTGTCTTGGAAAATCACAGGGTTTAAACCTTCTCTCCGATGTTTTCTACCAGAGAACGTGCATCACAGCTATGTCAGACATTTCTAGTCTTGAGAACATGCTGGATCATCTTGAAGTATTTAGCCAGGAGTTCACATTACATAAGAAAAGGAGAGTTGCCTTAGGTAAACAGGCCACTCTGTGAAGTGTCCACACACAGTTTAAATGGATGGGGCTGGAAAACTAGGTTTCTTATCTTACTGTGACATACATACTTGCAGTCCCAGGCATAGAGGAGAAAAATCAGGTAGGGCTTGGCGACACCACTGCTTTCAGGGGTGGTATTGCTGTGCCACTGCTTCCACAATGTATTTCGGAGCACAGAAGAAATGTAGCAAGTTGTATTCTTCTCTCTCACCCTAAATGTTCTAATGATCTCCAGGAAAAGACACCATTTTTGTACTTAAATACTCACTCTGATCAGTACTCCAGTCGCTCCAGAAGAACTACATCTAGTGTGGAGATTTCTTCTGGAAATCAGCAGCCTTAATGTTTTCTTGCCTTCTTCCCTGCAATTTCTCTGTGTTTATTCTTCCATGTCTTCAGTTGGGCTTGATCTGAGAGAAACTCTCATTCTGGAGACCTTACAACAGCTTTCATACGCCCAGACTGAGGCATGGGGAGCATCCAATAAGGAAGTTACATGACATCTCCCTGCCAGCTCCCAGTTCCATGCTTTCCAGAGGGTCTCGAATCAAACTACTCCTGTAGCTTAAAAATGACTCCTTGCCTATACCACATGTAACATATTTATACATTCCTAAACAGGTTTATTTGCAGTGAGGGCCTCATTCTTTGAACTGGGTCTGAACAAACCACTCTCAAGAGAGTGTTAATTTAACAGTACAGCCATCCAATATTTCTTGGACAGTCTCAATGCACTTCAAATTTACGGCAGAAAGTGGGAGATCATCACTTTTGTTTCATCACTATGAGGGTACAAAGAATCTTTGCAACACAGGCTGCTCAGGTGACAGAATTTCTACTTAACATCCTCAGATTACTGGAGATTATAGATTGAAGCCAGTTGAAAGTAGTTATACTTTTGAAACTCTTTTAAGAATTTCTCTGAACTGATGAAAATTGTGAGGAAAGGCTGAGGGAACTGGCATTGTTTACTCTTTGGAAAAGAAGGCTTACTTGGGTATTTTATCAAAATGAATACCTGATGGGCATGGGTAAAGAAAATGGATCTGCTCTGTGATGCCTAAGAGTAGGCCACAAATTGGAGAACAGGAAACTCCATTTAAACATATGGAAAAACTCTTCTTACTCTAAGAATGGACAAACATGAAATCACTGCCTAAACAGGTTATGGGGTCCTAGTTCTTCAAGATACTGAAAACTTACCTCAGTGAGACACTGAAAACCTGCTCTAGGTGACTGTACTTTGACTAGTGCACAAGCTGGACCAGACAACCTTTAGAAGTCTATTCCAACATCGTCTACTCTGCTTCTATGATATTTTCATTATTCCGTTATCCTGAGATTATCATTTTGCAGTTTGACTATTTTGCATCATCTCTTAAGCCTGAGGGCGTTCTTGTCTTCATTCTTTGATCCAATAGTGTCAGTTATACAATTTGCAACTTTGTTACCTTGCAACTCATGGAATGTTAATGAAAAAGAAGAAAACTAATCCTGAAGGAAGGTATTCGGCCGATTTGCTCATTCTTAGCAGCAGAATTCGTTCTAGAAACAATCCTTCATGAACAGTGAAGGGAAGGAAGGAATACTCTTCAGGGTCTCAGGAGTTTTTGTTAATTTTCTTTAGCTGTGTTCTCAACTTGACTCTAGCATTCAGGAATTTCGTAGAAACTACTAGACTTAATATGTAACAGTGAGAACAGTTCTTTATGTCTTCCTTGAATCTGCTAAGACAGTTGCTTATAGCTCACTATAGCTGCAATGGTAAAGTTTTTATGTTTGCAACATTGATTTCCTAGTAAGATTAAATTCATGAGTCAAGAATGTCAGAAATGCCTAATTTTTTAGTTTTTGCATGGTTAAAAAACTACACTGCTTAAGACACTGAAGTCGCTCTCCATTCTTAAGAATTCCGACAATTCATTGCAAAAAGAAAGTAATCTTTTCATCATCATTTGGTACTATCAAGTTCTGATGTCTATATAATGTTTTCTTTATGCGCATTCACAAATCACATACCAAGTTCTTTGTTTCAGACTGCCTGTTGTTACTCCTGAAATTCACTGATTAAGAGCAGCTGAGAGAGAGTGATCTGCTTTTACCAGTGTTGAGGCCTATAAAATTAGACAGAGTGGGAGCATTGGAAAACACTGTGTGGGCATTGTAAAGGGAGAGAATTCTTCTTCTTCTGTATTTCATGGTGTGAATGTTTGTATAGCTAATCCAGCTTCAAGAAGATTAGATATAAGTGGGTAACTAATTTCTTTAGATTCTGGAGTTTTTGTGCTAAAGGACCATTTCAGTGAGGCTGAAGAAATACTGGAGTTTGAAGTGAGTGCTTACAAGAAACATCAACTAGTAAACGTTAAAAAACATTATATTTTTACAGCACAGAAAAGTTAATTCAAGCTGTAGAAGAAGATATTGAACATGAAAAGGTTGTAGCAGACGACATAATGAAAGACATGTCACAGGAAAATCAAGCTAAATATATGGAGATGAAGGCTGCTAATGAAAAACTCTCCCAGGTTGGCTTGTTTCATTGTACTTACCTAAAATATTTCTTAAACAGTCCTCATGAGTTCTACATATAATTTGGCTACTAAAAAGCTTGCAAACAGTTTTAAACAACTTTACAATAAAAAAAAATAAATCAAACCTTGTTGGTATCTTAATAACTTTTAGAAGTACCTGAAAATAAATAGAGCAATTGACTAAGACCAAATACTTTTTTTGTTTCTGTATTTTAAGAACAAATGATGTTCCTAATTTTCCTTTTAAATTTGAGGACCAGCATGCAGGTTTTTAGAGTGGTTTTAAAAATACTTAGATGCTTCATCATGTGTAAAAGGCAAGCAAAAGGGAAAAATAACCCCAACAATTTTTGTAGTTCACTTAAGTAGAAAGTTTTCTTCTTGTGTACAAACATCAATCTGACTAGGTTTTTGCTATTATTATTGTATGTCTGACCATATCCGAAAAAGTTGGAGCAGAATTTATAAAATTTTTGTGACTTCATTAATCCTAATGTTAATAATAGGAGTAAGATTTCTAGCCTCTCTGAGATGATGTAGCTTAAGCCGTGCAGTCTTAAAAGTTTCTTTGTATAATCTGTGCAGAGATGACATCAGTGTTTCTCAGCTGTTGTCGCATGACCTGAATGAGTAGTTGGCTTACCTGTGTCTTTCTGGACTATGAAGAAACTGTGGTGGCTAGTTCAGATTTTAAAATCTGAGTCTAAACTTCTAAAGTAGAAATACTAAGTAGTGATTTTAATGAAAAAATAGTAGAAAAAGGGCAAACAGTTTTTTGGTTATAGTCCAACTACAAATAACAATGAGATGAGTAGTGGAAAAGTTGGATGCTGAAAGTAAGTGGTTATTATATCTGAGTTACATGAAGGAGCTGAACACAGTCTTGTCTTTTAAATTTTTAAGAATAGCAATAGGATGATTTAGAGCATTTTCTAAATACTAGTGTTTAGAGTAATCTAACCAAGTAGTATTTTTTATCTGAATTTTGCATTTTGTTTCCTCTTTAGGAATTGGTTGTTCAACAGCAGGAATTGGATGTATTAAATGTAAAAGAAGAGAGTCTTAGAGCTGTATGTATGATAAGCGATCTCTGTACCAATCTTCCCTGAACTCTAGTGTAAAAAATAATACAGTAGAAAAATACCTATAATTTTTTTCCTTAAATTTTCAGTTATTTTAGGATCATACCCTAGAATGGGAAGGCAGACCTGCCCCTCTGTTTTTCACCAATAATTTTCAATTGGTTTTAGGTAAAAATTCTTTTTGCAAGATACATAGTGCAAAGTTTTGATAGCAATAATGAGCTTTCCTAGCTTTAATTACTCATGCAGATTCAGATTTTTTCTGTGGCAAGTGATTGATTTAGAATAACTTAATTATCATTCACATCCTTCTTAAGGATTCGTGTGACTTAATTGTTTTCTATGTTTTCAATTTTTGGAATGTCTGAGAATGATTTTCTTGTTCCACATTTCAATTCAAAAGCAATTGGCATTTGAAGCACAAAATAGTACCACCTAAGATATTTTTTATCCCACATACATATATAGAGGCTCACTTCTAATATACTGTCATATTGCTAGATTGAGGAGAATGTTCTCATATTGCATCTTTTGTGGATAAAAGGGTCTATGTGCTTAAACATACAGTCAGCAAGTATAATTTTCCAATACTGCTAGATATTTTTTGGTCCTTTTGAATATTGTATACGGTTTAAAATCCCCTAGAAATGGTGAGGTAGTAAATCTACTCAGAAAATTGGCCTGACAGTGCATGCATAAAGAAAGAAATAGCTGATTGGAATATTCTATTCCAGAAAATACAATACTGACAATATGAATTTTAAATTTTATGTTTATACCATTTCTGTGCTCTTTGTAAGAAGTAAGCTTCAGTTGCAATGTATAGATAAGTGTTCCTTAACTAAAGCATAATTTCTACAATGGTCTCTTGTCATCTGAAAATAGCTAGTAGGTGTTTGCTTTTCCCAACAGGAAATAGCCCAGTCTGGGGTGAAACAGGAAGCTGTGCAGCTGTATGAAAAGCTGCATGAGCTAAAGGAGCGTCGAGATCAAATGATTGCAGAGGATAAGAACGTGGAATCTCCACAAGAGGAAAGAGAGAGATTACTAAAGCAGGCAAGAATGTAAAATGTTGCTATGTAGAAGATTCTCTGAGTCAGTATTTTTAGGGGTGATGATACTTGAAAGTCTCTGGGTTTGAATCTTGCATTTATTTGTGTTCTAAGCAGCACAGATAATCTGATATTAAGATCAGTAAATGAATTGAAAGGTTGGGATATTTCAGGTTCATCCAGAAAAAAAAAGATGGAGTTACTTTTTACATGGGCACATAGTGATAAGACTAGGAGGAACCTGTTTTAAATTAAAAGACATTTAGATTAAATGTTAGGAATAAATTCTTTGTTGTGAGGGTGGTGAGGCACTGGAACATGGATCCCCATGCCTGGAAGTGTTCAAGGCCAAGTTGGATGGGGCCCTGAGCAAGCTGTGTGTTGCTGGGGCTGAGGGTTAGAGGTGAGTGGCTTGTAAATAGATCATCTTTGGGGTCTCTTCCAATCCAAATGATTCAATGATTTTATGAAAACAAAATTGGCACAGTCAGCTTTTCACCTAGTTGACTTGTTCCAATTCTTGAGTCACATTGGTTGGGAAAACTGATCCAGTTGAGCATCTCTGTAAAATAACTCCAGACAGTATCCATGTGGGGTACTGAACAGGTATACTAATCCAGAAGCAATTTAATCAGTTTATAATGGTCTGTGCTGTATTATATAATTATCTATCTATACTATATGGTTTACTAGTCTGAATGACCAATGGTAAATGTATCTGATTTTTAAGTGCATGACTTTTAAGCATTTGGAAGACATAACACCTAAATCATGTCACTTCTTGTTGGACAATGTGACAGCAAGTTTGTGATTTCATATGCTGAATTTCTATTCCTTGTATTTTGAATTCAGAAATTTTTTTTTCTTTTCCTTTTTTCATTTGTAGATTTTATTTAATATGTTAAAGTTGTTATACTTTTTTATAGGTTAAAGACGATAGTCAAAAAATAGCAAGCATGGAAAGACAGTGAGTAACCCTATTATACTGTTGCTATAAATTACATGTACACCCTAAAGACAGATAGTTGGGTTCCACTACATATTTCTTAAGAAACATCACCTCATTTTCAAACCTGTACCAGTGTTAGCCTTCCACAGAGAATAGAATATATTCTTCTGCTTCAGGTAAACAACTTTTATAGTGATAGGACATTCAGATCTACATAAATAAGATACTTCTATCCCTTATGAAAATTGAGAATATGCCTTGAGAATATAAACTGGTAGTTGCAGAGACAAAAACTTGTGTAAAGCTGAAGAAAACGTTCATCTGTAAAAGTTACTCCTCTGGGACGTCTATGAAGTTGAGCCTATATTATGCTGAAGTCACGTTCTGAAGTTTGTTATGTGCTCTTAAAATCTAAGATTTACGAAGTTGCTCACAGAAAGTTCCTTTCTAAAGAGTAAAAGGGCATTGTTTCTTGATTCTTGGGTACTGGGCCATTCTAAAGATTTGCCAGAAAGTCAAATAAATTTTATGATTAATAGTAATGTTTTGAGGGTAGATAAAACGGTACAATTTTGTCATTTTGAATCTTTTGATTTCCCTATTTATAGAAAAATTTAAATGATTCATGAAATGTCCTACAAACAATTCTAAGTTCTTTTATGCAGTATTCCTAACTGTAATTATTGGTTAATTTTTAATGCATTGATACTTTGATTAGATAAATAAGTTGCTTAATAGCGTTGCTTGAAAGATACAATGATAAAATTTGTATTTGAGACTTTAGATAGAAATGCGTTTAAGATAATTTCTTTCACACTTTAATTTACTATGTAGCAGAGACTTTTAATTTTACATGGCAATTTCTTAATGGATTTTAGTGAACACATAAGTAATTTTTAAGAAGTACAGTTACTTATTGCAGTTTACGAGTTATATTGTACCTCTGCAAAGCTGAATGGCAACCAGCAGAGGGACTAGTTGAGTAAGTTAGAAAATTACTGATGACTCAGCAAAAATTGTGTTTTAATAAGAAGGAGCAGCATTACTTTAATTGGGACTAAAATGGCAGATTATTTACATATACCTTTTATGATAGCAATAATCCTCTTGATATTGTTTTGGTTTTTTATAAATTTAGGTTTGCTATTTTTCTTCTTAGTTTCTCTCTGCACTTTTGTCTAAAGTAATGTAAGTATTTTACAACATATTTTTAATCTTGACTTTCATTATGTATTTTCCAGGCTGACAGAAGTAAAAGAAAAAACAAACCATTTTAAAAAGGTCATTCAACAACTTGATATGGATCTGGAGAATCATCAAGGTAACATGACTAGAGTTGTAGCAGACTCTGCAGAGCTGCATCTTTTTGTATGGTATATGGTCCTGTTATACCTGTTAGTTGCTTGAAACTTTCAGATTTATGCAAATGCCAATTACTCATCAACATCAGATGTTTTGTGTATAGAGATACAGGCTTTTCTTTTCAGGCATGAAAATGGGTAGTACCTAACTTTAGTGGCACATTCATCAAGTTCATATTGAAAACTACCATATAAAATAATAGTACAACTGTCTGGTTTTCTGTCCCAATTTTATTTTTAGGACTGGTAGAGAAATAGAAATTTATCTTACTGGCAGCACTACAGAACTAGCTCTAATTTAAAAATGCTTTCATTAATTTTACTATTTACATTGTCAATTGAGAATATTTAATAATAACGTGTACGGAAACAGTATTCTTTTAATACTAATTCAGTATTATTTTTATCTGTCTTTAAAACTTCTTGGGTTGAGCTTTGCAAGAAGAGTTTGAGAGCTGCATAAAAATGGCCTTAGCTTATACTTACCTCCAACAAACATGTACTGTAGTACTTTGTTGCGTTCCCCGACAGTACTTAGACTAGGTTAGGTCGGGATTTGTCCTAGAAGCACTGGAAGTTACGGTTCTGGAGGAAGTAACTGTAGTTTGAGCATAGGCCCTTAATAACTGTGAAAGGTTCTCCATAACATGTCGTTTCTAACAATGGAAAACCTTCTTTTGGTTATAAGAAATCTTGTTCAGATAGGACTTACACAAATAGTGCCAACATTCTGGAAGACTTTGTAACAACTTCTTTCAGTTCTAGAGGACTAGTGAGTTGATGTGAGTCCTTTTTACTTTGTGCCTTTTCTTAGGTGATCAGCATAAAATCTAGCTGTAAATTTCTTCAAGCTTAAATATTTCTAAATTTTCCTCCAAACAAATGATTGATACATCTGTTTCTCATATTTTGCATGACAAAATATTTCATATTTCTACAGATATTTCATTATTGTTGTGCAAATTGCTTATTATAAGACTGTTTAGTTAGCTTTTGTGTTTTCAAATAATATTGACAACTTTATTGTTCTTTAATTTTTCCTTTTTCTTTGCCTTGCAACCCTTTTTTATTTTAACTTTGGAGAAATGCAGAAGGTAAGAAGTAAGTTTGTTCTCATGTGTTACAGTTCAGTTTACACACACAATCACTCATTGCTGGACTGTATGTCTTTCACTGTTTTAGAAGAAGAAGTGTGTTGAAGAAGAGAGTTGAAAACATGCAGGAGAAAGCACATGCTCTTTGTCAGCATATCAGGAGCAGTCGGTATTTTGAGAATCAAGTTACCTTGTGTTACAGTATAGAGGGAATTACACCCGTTGGTATAACACAGAGTGAATAAAGAAGATATTCATAAAAAATAACTTTAAGACACAGAAATGTAAACTCTCAATGCCATCTTCTCTAGTGAATGAAGAGAGCATCACAGAGGACCATTCATACTTCTGCTCTAAATCAGCATGTTAGCATGTCCTTGAAATTCCTGTCCTCCCTCCCTTGCTAGTCACTTTACTTCTGGACTGGTATTTAAACTTTATTACAAAATATTCCCAAAACTTCAGCTCCCAAAGTTTTTTAGGTAGACATTAGGTGAAATAAACAGTAAAAAAAATATATACATAACTAAGGGTAAATATTTCAGGGTAAATATTTCAGTATTAGTAACATTTTTGAGTTGGAAAAAATTGAACAGACAATATAGAAATAACTATTTTTAGTTTTTGCCTGAGAAAACCTATGTAAAAACTTCATCCACTTACTACATGTTCCATGTACTAGCAGCTAACTTTAAATGATTAGTCACAGTCAATATTAACTCATAATGGAACAGACTTAACCCTTTATAAATTGCAGGCTAAGGTATTGGTTTAATAATGGCATATTGTAAAGAAAACTTATCTGTAAGACATTTCAAAGTTGCAGACTTTACCTCTAATGTTTGGGGTTTTTTTTTCTTTAAATACTTGAGAAATCATGTAACTATTTCATGGCTCACTATTGCTAGATTTTTTCAGAGTAGAACAGGCTGAGTAAGTATTGAAGACTTGCCTTGCAAAGTGAAAGAGTCTGGCAAGGAACAAAGCCACCACTGCAAGTAAACTGAAGCAGTCCCTTAGGGTCCCACAGGGGTTCTTATTGTTTGATATACCAAATAAAGAGGAAAGCATGGGGGTGTACAAGTAAAAAGACCTGGAGAAATTTGCTTGCTGAGTTATATCTGTATCTATTTGTCTCTTTTGCTTTGTATTCTTTAAAATTAAAAAGTTATGTTAAAAATATGAAAGAACTCAAAAAATTGAAAATTTTTATGTTTGAAACATAAAATTATTCGTAGGAGCTGAATTGTGTCCTCGTGACAAATATATTTGGTCTTTCACTGTACTAGTACATTTAAATTAAGAGCTATTTATAGTCATAGTAGAGTTTAAGGATACAGTGAATGAAGTATGATGTTACTCTTCTAATACCACTATAAAGAAGGTGTATGGAAATGGGGTTTTTAACCAATTGTAGAAAGCTATCTGTGCATTTTATTTCCCTACACCATTGCTTTTACAATTTTCCTGTTTATTTCCCTGAGATTGTTAAACTGTTGCATGTAAGTCCACTCTAATGTAAAAATGCTGTTGAAATGGCTCGTATATTAAAGAGAGTTGCAGAAAGTTTTAGCTAACCATGATGCCCAAATATGCAGAAACATTTGTTCTGTATTATTGAAATAGAGACTTCAGAAAAACTCTGTGAACTTCCTTGGTTCAAACCAAGTATTTATCTCACTCCTTTTTATCAGAAATTGTAACCTTAGAAAGGTTCTAAAAATTGCATTGAGCCTGATTTATTTAGCTAAATATCTTTTTTTTAAGGTAAAAGTGCATATGACATAATCAGTTGAAGTGACTACATTCAATGATATAGAATGAGTCCTGTAGTTTCTAGGCATATAGAAATTTTATTTTTAAAACTGACATTTTGCTTATACAAAGGAATTTAGGACTGAGACAAAGTTAAATCAATGCTGCATCTCTTGCAGGAGAAGAAAATTGGAAATACAGGGAGCTGAAGAAGAGGGAAGAAAGCATAGACAGTAAGTTGTATAATGTAATTTAATTAGGCCTAATTCCACTAAAATACAGGTTTTCTTGTACTGTCAACACACACACATTAATTTAGAGCTTCAAAGGACAGATGTCCTGATCTTTGTGTGAATTCTCTGTGGTCTGCTTCAGGACAAGGTAATTGTTGTTTATAGGATAGTCACAAATTTTTGGAGCATCTTTCAAAGCTTTTCACCAGTCATTAAAGGTCTTAGGAATGCAGCTTTATTTTATGAAAGCAAGACTCAAATTAATTGATTAAATGAACTTCTAAATGGACAAGTGTAGACGTCATGTAATTCTTTAAGGCATATTTATTCAAGATGAATGCTTCTAAAGTTTTGTTACATATTCAAAGATTCTGATGTTGTTGAGACTTTAGTAGCAACTAACACAGGATGAAAACAACTGGTTTTAAATATACCTTACTGCTATTGTACTGTAGTAGGCAGCTTACAAAAAAAGTTGATCTGTTAATCAGCAAAAGGGGAAAATGATCAATAAATATGCCATGAAGGCCAAAAGGTATAATACCTTTTTTTAAGTATTCTCTAAAAATGTTCTGTATAACTTGTGGTTAGCATGATACTGAAAGAAAGGTCTTGGCTGACAATAAGGGAAGATGGGTAAGACCATACTTAATAGAGTTTCTATGTTTTTAAATTACCAGATTTCCTGAGAGCCAAAAAGGCAAAAGCTCACATGACCTGAATTTTCAGTATGAATGCACACTGTGAAAGTGGGGCCTCACAATACTCCTGACCTTTTGGGTTTTGGTTTTGTTTCTACCCTTCATTAGAGGATATTGATGCAGTTTGAGGCCTGTTTGAGATTTGAGGGAACATGCAGGAGTCTTAAAGATGGGAAAAGAGCAAATACGGTACCTTGTGTAGAGTAAGAAGAGACAGGGAAATGTAGGCCAGTCTGCTTAGTATCAATTTCCAGAAAGAATGTGGAGAAACTAACCAAGTAAGTGTTACAGAAACAGGAATATGAATAACACTAATATAGATTTGTCAGGTACAAAGATCTGTTTTCCTTTTTTCACAGAAAAATATTGCAGAATAAGGAAGGTATAGCAGATGATGTGTATTTTAACTTCAGTACATCTGCTGTCTCATGGTGTTCTTAGAAGCACGCTACGACAATATTGTTGTTAACCCATACTGTGCCTTCGATTAAAAATTATTAATATGAAGGACTCAATGAGTTTTGCAGTCTATCAGAAGTTCAGGTTAGTCAGTACTTACATCAATCAGTTGGATGACAGGAGAGAGTTTCACAGAATATTTCACAGAAAATACTCCATCAGAAAAGTTGAAATAATGTTGAAGGACAGGATTATAATTTTGTATACTTTTGGCATACTAGAAATTAATTTAAAAATGTTCAAAACGGATTAAGTGTAAGTTTCGACACTTGGGCAGAGTAATCAACAGCAAAAGTGGAGAACAGGGAGCAGTTCATTAGGCACAGCTCTGTGGTATAGCTCAGAGTTAGAATGAAGACAAAGTGAATATGGCTCAGCAGTATCATACTGACATGGAAGAGAAAGTACCACAACAGTAGGTATGCGTAGGAGTGTAATTTGTCAGACATATGAAGTAGTCTTTTTCCCCGTGCATTGAATAATTCAGATGGAGTATTATCTCCAGTGCTGCATGTATAGAAAGGGGTGGTAGTCCTGAAGAGAAACTGATGGAGAATGCAGAAAACATGACTGGCAAGAAAATATGAAAGAACAAGTCTTCTATTTTAGAAGATTTATGAAAGTTGTCAAATGTCTAAAAAGGTCTCAAATAACAAGTGAATAATTTATCTCTGTATGTACATGGAAGGGAGAAAAAGTGTAATACATCAATAGTTGCAGAAAGATTTCAGGTTGGGTATTAGGGAAAACTTCCTAACATTAACATTTACCAAGCACTGAAATAGGTTGTCCGGGAGAATTGTATAGTATCTATCTGGAGTTGTGTGTGAGAAGAGTATAGACAAACATCTAAATTACTGACATACAGTTGGTTTTGTCCTGGAGCAACTGAATTAATCAGAAGAGCTCTTGCAGTCTCTTGCATTCAGTTTTATATGAATCTGTGAAACACACAGTGCTCAAATGAAACAAAGTCAATCAGACAAGTGTGATGAAAAGGAGAGTTGCTTGTAGAAAAAACAATTAGATGAGATGTAAATATGGACCTTGCTTAATGATTCTAAATAAATTCAAAGGTTTGAAAGAAAGCACCTAAAAAGTCCAGAATGGCAAAGGAGAAAAGCAGTAGTCAAATCATACAGGTACAATTCTAAGGTTGCAGTCTCAGTCTTATAGAATTACATATATAACTGTGGATGTTATGTATGTTAGTTTTATTGTTTCTTATTTATAAAGGTGTGAAAATGTGTTTCTGTCACTGTCTAGTCTTTCTTCCTCAAACAGGGACTTCTCTTTTTCATCCACATAGAAACTCCTAGGTTTGCTGAGTGCTCCTGCGTGTATAAGCTATGTTTCAGTAGGAGCTGCTGGGACGAGCATTTCGAAAGGTGTCAGAAACAATGAGAATGAAATTCCTTTTTTGTTGGGTAACCCTCACCTGAACACTGCAGGAGAAGGTGGTGACCTCATGCCCAATATTTGTCTTTTTCATTCCAGCGCATAAGCTGACCAGTTTCAAGGTCTCTACCATCTGGCATTAAATAAACAATTAAACTTTAATTGTACAGTTTATCAATATAGTACAGAATTTTGACTGGAAACAACAAAGGCATGTGCTATACCCCGCAAGTAAGAGCCTTCTTTTTTGTGTTCATTGATTTCTAGATTTTTTTGAGACTTTTGAGGAGGTGAAGAATCAGGAATTTGAAAGAAAGGCCCAAATAGAAGCCAACATTGTTGCACTCCTGGAGCACTCAAGCAGGGTAAGCATTTCCCTCCCCCTGTGGCAAGATAGGAATTTAAAAGCACAGAATGGGAGAGTGGCTGGATAAAGAGGGATGGTGCATTTTATATATTTAAATGTATCTATATGGTAATCTCTTAAGAGGATTAAACATTAAACCATGTACAGAGTACAGATAGAGTTAAAAAAAAGAACGATTGGTTTAATTTCTCTTTATTTCTAGGGATAAAGTTGTTGCCACTGCTATAATGAACGTTATTACATTAATGATAAACATTTCCAAATATTGCAAGTCAAACTACTGCCATATGTTGTTTACCCAGAGTTTGCAAATCATAATTTATGGGTATCTTGTCATACTGTTATGTAAATATATTTCAGTTGCCCCTCTGATCTACTAAAGTTATGTCTGGAATACCTCACCATGTAATATTTAATGTAAATAATATAAATAATATAAATGGTGTAACACTTTAGAAATTGTTCAAATTTGCAGTCTGCAGTTTTTGGGTTTTTTTCACTTTGAAGTCTCCATTTCTTCTAATATTTTTGGTTTCCATGGATTTTTCGTTACGGAAAATCAGCTGAGTAGTATTTTGATTCTGTGATTACTTTGTCTTCTCAAGCAGTATGATATACCATATATTATAGGCACTGTCATTTTAGAACAGATCTGTATAGCACCACAGTGTATATTGCTGCATTTTGTTTCAGCTGTGCTGACCTGTCAGTACATTTTTTATCAAGAGTTAGCAGAATGAAAGTCATTCCCATTTAAATCACTTGGGAGTATTTCCAATATTCTAAGTCTTCGTAGTAGAAGAGCTAAAAAATAGACAATGTCCTAGGACATGTTTTTTAGTTGTCCAGTTACCATTTGTTTTTTTCAAAAATACAGCATGTTCTCATTATTGTTATTGGTGACACACAGAATCTGAATCATATGAAACAAATTTCATCTGTAACCAATCAAGAGCTGAAGATTATGCAGGAAGACCTCACTTTTAAATCAAATGAAATGCAGAAATCACAGAGCACTGCTAAGAATCTGGTTACAGGTGAGATCAATAAATTTGTAAATTCATTTCTTAAAAGTATTAAAATTACACACATTGTAACAAGTAAATAATAACAAGTAAAAGATCTCAAAATATTGGATAGCAAGTGATATCTAAATATTAAAATACAATCGCAATTGACAAATTGAAACTCTTGTAAGTAACAAGTTACTTATATTACTCAGGAGCATTTCATTTACTATTACCACTAAATGATAATCTTCCTTGCACAGATATAAGATAAACAAATGTATTTTAATAGAGGGGTACAAAGGTTTTGGAGCTAGAAGTTTGATTTTTACTCATACCTCACAGTAAATATTTTCCATGATTTTAAAATAGTGTTTAATAATTTCGAGTAGTCTTCCACAGTTATCTAACCATGTATTATTTGTAAATGTAGTTCTGAGTATCGTTTACTTATGTCTTGTGCTTTTACAAAGGCATATGTAGAATGGGAGAATAACTGGCAACAGTGAATAGCTCTCAAATTCTGAAGTTTTGATTCTGCAAAGTGAATATTCATTTTGACTTCATTTTCTAAATACTTAAATACTGAAAATTAGATGTAAGCATCTGCAGGATCCTGTCAGTAATTTCAAAAAGCAAACAGTATTTTTTCTTTCATTCCCGTGACAAGTATCTATTTAGTTCTTTATTTGCACTGTTTATAGTAGGATTGTTCTCACAATTCTAAGTCTTTGCCAATTTCATTATTGGTTCAGCAAACCTTTCCTTGTTTGTTTGGCTGAAAGGAAGGGGCAGGAATTAAGAACTATAAATCATTTTCTTGGAAGGCTATTATGTGCTGTACTTTGTAGTAATTTTCAAAATAGGAGCCTGTATTGTCACTTCAGAGTAGTTCCGAGCAAATGTGAAGTTGTTATGTGCAAAATGTTACAGAATTTGATTGTTCTGTTGTGTGTTTGAGCATTTAGTGTTTACTTGTGTGCAAATACTCATTTTGCAGTTCTAGTGTAGTTTAAAATGCTGGGCCACACATTACAATTTCAAATGTAGCTTTTTGTTCTTTCCTGTAAGCATCAACTGTGACTGCTTTACAATATAAAGATGTTTAGGAAGCACCTAGTGCTACAGAGGCATTATTTAAAGACATATTTCTTTCTCTGCAATGGGAGAGAAGAAAGTTACAGTGCATAATTTTCAGCAGATTTAAATTATTCATAAGTAAATGTCTGACAGTAAGGAGTCACAGATACTGTAATAAACAACTTAAGATTCTTTCAGAAATACAGTGAATTTTCAGTCTGCACAGCTGAAGTTCTTCCTAACCCCTGAATTATAGCACAGTAATCTTCAGAATTATTTTGTTGTGATTAAAATCTGGATTTCCATATTTTCTTGCCATAGCAAAAATATAAAAAGTCCACCAGTAAAACACTAAAAAAAAAATAAAAAAAGAGAAGGAAATAATGAAAAGTAAACAAATGTGCTGATGGCATAGTTTCCCAAAAACATTTCCCTGGGTCACTGTAGTTTGTTCTGAGAATTTGCTGCTGTGTCCACACTGCATGCTAGACGCTGCAACTTCATGGCATATCAGAAGGAACTGGCCTGCATCCTCTTCCTGTCTCTTCCCCTAGAGGAGTTCTGAGGTTTTTTCAGTTTTGAGGTTTTTTCATTGAGACTGCTGCTGGATAAGGATAAAATTCACCCCTTTCAGTTTCTTCCTTTTTCTCCAGAAAGTGTGAATGGATAGGCATACCATTGCTGTCTCATCGTAATCTCCACCAGTATATAGATAGAAAGGTCTAAGAATTCTTTCTGCCATTTTGGCATTTATGTTGTTACTGCTTCTTACATGTAAAATAAATTCCAACTGGTCAACTATATATTATTTTAAAATAAAATATAGATATTAAACTACTATACAAAAAAATGAAAATGCTGTGACTAGGCCTAATTAGATCCTTAAGAACATCTATAGTTATTTTCTGCTATTTCTCTCCAGTCTGAATTTATAATTCTATTTTTTTACTGTTTTTGATCTTGAAGCCCTCATTTACTGAGGATCTTAAGCATTTGTTTGTCTTTAAACGACAGTGCTGTAGGAACAAGAGAAGTAAAGCAGTGGTCTTCAGCTGTGGTTTACAATCTGTCATTGACCAATACTGGGATCTTTGAAGTGAAACTATGGGCAGTTACAAAATATTGTAGATACAGAGAAACTGTTTTCTTAAGTGCTTTACAGTAGAAGGCAGACACTGAATTGTAGACATTCAATGTAGTCCAAACATTTTACTTATAAACCCTTCTTTTTACTGGCACAGAAATTTTTCATATTCATATAAATGCAGTATGAACATTTAGGACTCTTTAAAAATCTTACCTCAGCATTCCTCAGGATAATTACAAGTGGTACTCAAAAATCTTGGCTTGTCTTTTTTTTTATTTTGAGATTTCTAAAGAAATCATCAAAACACTCTGTAATAAGCCAAAAATGTTGATGAAAGCAAATATTTCACTCTAAAAATAAGCATAGGGCATAAATACACAAGCAGAGGGATAAGTACGAAAATTTTACTATGACACTTTTGATCAGGTGAGATTTTCCCAAATAATTCCACTGAGGAGACCATACCCATAGTTTTTGGAAAGGTGAACTCTCCCTCTTTCACAGAGGCACATCTGTTCCCTTCTGACATAAAGATTTATGCTGCCTTGGTTAAGTTGGGGAGGAGAAATTTTCTACCCTTTTTCCAGCTGATCAGCACAAATGTGACTCTGTGAGCAAAATGCACAGTCTATGCTGAGAAAAGTTTGTTTGTGCAGTCTCATCCCTTCCAATAGTCCACGTGGTCTGACATTGTAGAATGTAGGAAAAAAACCTGCATTATTTGTATAATTCTTCTGAGTTAGACACAGATCTGAAACATAAGAACATGTAACTGTGTGTTTAATGTTCAAGAACATGAATAAAATACAGTGACAAGGCAGGTCACAAAACCATCCAAGACATGTCTAGCCACATCTAGACCTTCCCCACTCAGGGAGAACTTACGTTAAAAACTATGTCAAAGTATATATATTATTTTCTGTATCTTTATGTTTCTTCCTTACACATCTCATGTCTGAACTGTTTCAGTTTTTACACCTCTCTTCATATAGGAATCCATCCTTATTTTTTACTTCTTTCATTACCAATATATCTGCTATTTCGAGTGTCAGAAGTAAATGCAGTATGTTGTAGCACATGCTGATGTTGTAAGCTACAACACTTATTAATCTGTGTATATATGGAAGTGTTTTCCTGTACAGAATGAATGTTTAAAGTAAATCTGGCTATCTGTTCTCGTAAAACTAAGTTTTATCCATATGTAAACAGCATAAATGAAAACATCACATTGCTAAAAAAAAATAATAAATTCTTTTTTTAAATTGTCTGCGTTATTGCAGTCAACTTTTTGTAAGTTCTCACCACTGCTTTAAGACTTGAAATTATCTAATGCTATAAACTTTGATAAAAACACCATGATAGAAAATTCATTACATTTTCATTATTCTTGACTTATGGAGTATAATATAGTAATTGTAATATACAAGTCTGACTTGTGGAATGGCTGTGAAGATCAAATTTTTTTCTTTCCTTCACATATACAGTCCCATGAATATCAGAACCAGAAAGATACAAAGGAACTGCTTATGTTGCTTAAATATATCATAAACTTTTATGTACTGGGCCATGTATTATGAAACAAAAAGTACTGATAATTAGGGATTGTGTATCTGGTGATCTAGAGAGTCAAAAACTGCAGATGGACCTACAGAAGATGGAACTCTTGGAGGACAAGATGGTCGGTGAACTGGCTTCTCTTAAAGACAAAATTGAACAGACAAAAGCAGAATTGGAGGTCTACAGTAATTTACCAGCTCTGAAAGCATCAGGAGAAGAGAAGGAAAAGGTAATGAAAGAAATGAAA
The DNA here is from genome assembly GCA_035040995.1 of Premnoplex brunnescens. Taxonomy (NCBI): domain Eukaryota; kingdom Metazoa; phylum Chordata; class Aves; order Passeriformes; family Furnariidae; genus Premnoplex; species Premnoplex brunnescens. The sequence goes on from JAWWLT010000092.1 coordinate 24,061,727, forward strand.
CATAATTTGTGTGCTTTTGAGCAGAACTGGGGGGTAATCCTGTTCTGTGATTGAGAGGCCTTCCTGATAGCTGAAAGTTGGGCTTGCACACCAGTGCAAGTGAATCTAAATGCTTCTTCTCTGCATTTATGTGTGACTTACTAAATGGGTATATGTAGCAGGCTATCAGCTGGATACCTTTTAAAACTTCCTTTCACAAAATCTCTCCATTTTATTTTAGTGATCTAGCTAAAACCTTCTGATGTAATTTATGACAACCCATAACTTTGAATTTAGCATTCTAACACAGAACACAAAAGAGAATTTCCTACAAATTCTTAACATCAGTGCTCCCACTTGTGCTCATACAGTATGGTCCAAGCCTATAACTTGGTGATAATCATTGAGTACAATTTTTAGTATAGAGCATGCATTGCTAGAGAAAGGCCTATGAGTTGTCTGTGCATATGGTTCTGTTGTGAAAGGAAAAAAAATAGCACTTTGAAAGATGAATTGAAATAGTTCGCCTAAAGCCCAAAGCAAATCAACTCATCTATTAATCAGTTTGTGTTGGGGGTTTTTTCTAAACAGAGACTCCAGGATGACAAAGAAAAATTAACAAAGCGCAGCCATTCTTTCAAGAAAGTAATGGAACACTTGAATACAGAGTATGAGGCACTAAAGAGGGAGCTGCAAGAAAACGAAACACATTCTCAGGTATAGCTGAGATTACATATTATCCCTTTAGTTGCTTCTTTCTCAGTTTTGGTTTTGTATGGATGCAATCTGTTTATTCCTTCTCCGGGCATTTTCGAAGTCATGTGTTTTAAGTGTGTAGTCATGTTTTTGGTTTTCAAACTAAACTTAATATTGTGCCAATAAATTGCTTGTAAGGTTTGGATTACTAGGCTGAGGTCTTTCTGAGCTTAAAAAAAGTGTCACTCCTTTGTTTAAGTGTTTGTATTAATCTTGCTCAGAACTCTCCACCTTCTGCCCTTCCTTTACTTGGGTAGTTTTGAGGACTAACTTAAAAGCAAGTACAGGGGAAAAAAAAAAAGTCCCTACTAATTACTAATTAGCTAAAATCACTTTTGAAGTTGTGGTTTTCTCTTGGATCCCGTGCTATTAAATCCATTCCCTTTTCCCAATTTTTGTGCTCCTTGCAGACCACTGAAGTTTTAGGGTTTGTTTAGACTTCTTTAAACCTATGGAACTTTAGTATATGTGTACATTCACATTTAAAAAGTGAATCAGGAAAGATGATGTTTATAACCTCTTGAGCAGCTTTGATTCTTCCATTATAGACACCGATATATTGCTGTTGTTTTGGCAACAGAACTTTACTTGGCATATAGGTTTGAATGCACAGATGGAAAATGGATAACTGTAAAAAAAGGTGGAAATGGAAATTAATTATTTTCTGTGGATTTCATTGGGTTTTATTGCTTGAGGTTGTTGAGATATTTTTCCTTTAGAACTGTTATTTCTAATTCAGTTAAAAGCTGAAGGTCATGTTTGTACATGTTTAAGTTGACTTTCTTCTGGCATGAACTTCATGGAGCAGATGAGAAGGTGTAGCTCTGACTGAGGTATGTCTATACATTTGTAGCGTAGAATTATTTTAATCACTCTAAGGTGGTGATATAAAGTCACAAAACTACATGTCAAATTTTGCAAGACTTCAAATACGGTGTATATTTGATGCCGAGATCAGAGTCTTATTCTTAGAGTTTAGGTAAATCAGAAATGGATGCCCATTTAAGATACTTGCATAATGAGGCTTAAAATTCTATATAAAATAATAGGTGTACAGTATTTCTTTAGTTCATTAAACTGTGGCAGTTCTATTTCAATGTCTGCAAAAAGGATTTGTTTCTTTTTTTGTTAGGAGTGTAAATATCACCAGGGTGAATTAAGGTATATCCTGTAACAGCTGATTGGTTGACATGCGTCAATCATTTTGAAGTACAAATAGTGTTCATATGTCCTGAGGGCTTGAGCAATTTTGCAAGCAGTCAACTGGCCTCCAAGGAGTTATTATAAAAATACATTCAATATTTTCTTTTGTATGTATGAGACAGTAAGTATTTCAAATCTAGGCTCCTTTACTGGCTATATTGTGTGTGTAGCAACATCTGCAAAGGGAGCAATAAAAATTTTAATTGGTCAGAAATATCTGATCTTGGAAATAGATGATGGCTGTGTTTGCTGTGAACCAGTACACTAGACAACTGGTTCTTCACTGTTAAGATTTGAGTAATATAGCAACTATTTTCATACCTTCTAGCTTAAGAATAAGCTTTTAAGTAAAATATTGCTGTTTTCCTAATTTATTACTTTAATTTCCACTGAAAGTTTAGTCTCAGAATGATTTTCAGTTTTTGCATTTAAAAATAACATCTTCCTATCTTGAAATGCAAAACCTTGAACAGTAGCATCAGAAAAACAAATATAAAATTGTATTGTAAGGAAGCAGCCATCGATATAATGTCCACATTAGTTTCCTGTTGATGTTGAAAGTATTGAAGAAGTGCCAACACTTAACCCACACTCCTACAATCTTCTTGCTGCAGCTCTGTTCTTATCACAGCTTCTGGCATCAGACAGGAAACTTAACTATGGAAGTAAGGAAGTTTCTTCTGTGTAGCTCGAAGTCCAAGACAGTGTCAGGAAATATTGTATCTTTGGTGATTTTAGATCTTACTGATTCTAAGAAGAGATCATTTAAATGACAAGAAGCATAATGAAAATTAGTATGTCCCTGCAGTGTTCACTTTTTTACTTTTGACTTGCCTACCTACTTCCTTATATGACAAGTCTTGAATTCTCATCTGATTTTTTCATCTATCACTGCAGTTGCATGCAGTGCTTTTGTACAGATGGATTATGAAGTGCTAAATTATATGCAGGTTAATTGTTGGCAGCTTTGAAAACATTTTGCCATTGTTTCTCATTTCTGTGGGTTTTATGTGAAATAACTTTGATCTTATCCGCTGATAGAGTACGAGGTACTAATGCAACATTTTTTGGAGATTATTTGTATAAAGTATGTGTATAGTAATTATCATTTTCATTTTTGGCTCTTTGTGCTTTCAGCTTACAAATTTGGAGAGGAAGTGGCAGCACCATGAGCAAAATAACTTTATGATGAAGGAATGTATCCTTTTCTGTAAGAAATAGAGTAAAATTCATGCACTGTATTAATTGAGGAAGAAGTCTGTTTCCTCCAGCAGAATAAGACAGGACAGAATGGGGAGCAGGAGAGAGGGGAGGAGGGGAAAGGCAATCCTTTGCAAATGTCTGCTTAGCTGATAGATGTACATAGCAAAACTTGCATGTGTTGTCTGAAATAATTTTGCAGGATATTAAAACACAAGCTTTGCCTTGCAGTTTGGAGTTATTCCTTCTGGCTCAGTTTTGCCATTAGGTTTCATACAAAGTTCATCTTCGTATCTGTCCAGTCTTATCTGAAATTAATCCACAAGTGCATCATTGTTTCAAAATCTGTAGAGCATTATGACTTAGCGTGACTTAGCATGGTGTTTTGCAGTTTAAACCCCTGAAAACACCAATAATTAAAAAGTAAATAATAAATTGTATACACAATGCTTTTCTTATCAAATAAAAGGAATTGTATACTAGAGCCAAAAACCAGATAAATGTGTTAAGATATGACAAGAAGATGCATGAGCTACAAAATGGTCTGGATTGGGTGAACTGCATTGTAGCTTTCTCATAATGTGATTCACATTAATGAGTTATATTTCACTAATCATATAAGACCTTACAAAACATCAGCAAAATCATTTGCTTATTTGCAAATGACTTTTGTAAGATAGTTTTTGAAATTAGCAAAAGCACTAAAGTTTATATTAATTAGAATCAATGGTTCTTCTCATCTTGTGTTATTTTGTTCTCCGTAGTTATGGTAGAGACCTGAGTAGGACCAAGCTGCACTTTTATATTCTAGGGACAGTGAATTCACTGCAATACATTTACTTCTTTAAAATTACTTAGGAAACAAAAAATCCGGAATCTCTTAAGGCAAAATCACTGTTATATGAGTACAGTACAAATGTAATTGGTAAAGATAACATCAAAACTAGACTGCACCATCCAGTGTAGAGTGTTGGAAAATGAACATTGCTATATGTCTCAGAAAATGGCACAGGAATATATAATTCAGGCAATTACATGATAGCCTAGCCATCAGAGAAGCGATGATGATGATGATAATAATAAAATAATAACATATGAAAATAGTGCTGTGTTTTTCATATACCAAATAACCCATTTCTTATATCTCTTAAGTGCTCTAATTCTTAGGAAAAAAATCTGAATAAAAGAGTTGGACAATGTAATCTCATTGGAGCTACCTCCTCTATGAAGGAGGTTCTACATGAATGTTTTATTAAGGCAGTACTCTTAAATACACTTTTTCCTACAGAAAAAGCTCTAAAACAAACCAAGAGAAAAAGTTTATCAGGCTATTAAAGTATCTCCTAACTTGCTGTGCAGTATTGCCTATCCAAGTGCAGACCCCTATAAGAGTAATGTGTCTGTTTGCGCTACTGGAAAGAAAGGGGCTGCTTTCCTGGACTGGGACTTTTTTAGCCAGAGTTCTAAAGTTCCAGACTGTATGGCTGTAAATAGCCGAGTGCTTTGAAATGGTTTTACTTGCAATGTAACATTGGGCAGAGTCTTTCAGGGGGAGTCTATTGCTTATATATATGAAAACAAAACTGACTCAGGCATGTAATCTTTTTTTTCCTACTGTGCTTGGCATGAGATGGCAGCTAGCTCTAGTAAATTAGTGTAAATCTTTTAGACACAATTTGAGTTTTTCCATTATTTGCAACACTTGACAGTTTTCACAGGAGGAAATGTGGTTCCCTTGTGATCTCTAATTATGCTCATATTTATACTGGCAGTTTGTTTCCTTAATTCTTTTAATCAGTCATAGCAACAAAAAGTCAAGAGAGTGACTACCAGCCAATAATGAAGAACGTGAGAAAGCTGGTCAGAGAATACAACAAAGCTCTCATAGAAGTTTTACAGAACACCAAGAACTGAACCCAGGCATTTCCTTCCTGTCCCAATGGATCAACAATGAGAGATGTGCACAGCCGGCATGGAAAGCTGGACTATTGAGCTCATTCACTCACCACTGTGGTGAAAGATATTCTTAAAAGTATTTTTCCATGTTTTTAGAAATTGTAGGTTTTAATAGTATCTCTCCTTTTGCACTGTTTCAAATTTTTAGAAATAAAGTTCTGAGTTTTAGAAACTTGTATAAACAAAAACGAAATACTGCCCAATAAGTTACTGAAGCTCATTGCTAAATTGCATCTCAAATGTGAAATTTCAGTCTGCTTTACATGTTAAATTTCTAATTGTCTTTTAGTTCTACCCCTGCCAATCAGAATAGGAGTTTTACTTAATAACACTGATGGACAGGCTCTCATGTGCATTCTAATTATTTCTCAACTCCAGTTTTATGAAGTGAAGTGCATTATCTCAAATTAAGTGTATAATAAGGTAAATGGTGATAGCAGGATATCATCCACCAAGTAGGGAAAACATCTAGAGATGACAAACATCTTTTAAAGTCAGAATTGCTTCATAGTGTAAAATCTTATAATAAAAGAAAATGGCAGCAAAATTTCATTTCCTACTGGAGAACTTTTTTTAAAAAATGTAATTATAAAGAGAGAACTATGACAAGAAGTAGAGAAACGTAGCTAATGCTGATATTGTAGATAATTTTACTACTGTAGTATTCACCAGTAAAGGAAATAAACGGGAAAATTACTTGTATTTTTGCAATTTTTTTTCCTCCTGTTTCAATTTGCAGTGTCGTATGCAACCTGTGGCAAAAATACACAGAAAGAGTTTCAATGTAGAACAAAACCAGGACTGATAGAGAAAATAACAAAGTGCTCTATGATACAGAAATTTCAGAAAACACTTACGTAGAACAAAATTTCCATTTATATATTTCACTCATATTCTGCATGTAATGTATTTATAAACTGCCTGTTGATAATTTCCTTCACCTGGGATGTTGTAAGCTAGTCCTGGTCAAAGAGAAAAAAGCACAGTTGGCTACAGATAGGAATCTTAGCTGGACAGTAATCTAGCCTTTTACAAAAAAAGAAAAAAGAACTGCAAAGCAGTGGGATCTGGATTTATAGTTGTTCTGCTCTCTTAGAAAAGTTTTCTGGAAAAGAGGTAGACCATGCACTTCACATCACAAAACTGGAGTTGAGAAATAATTAGAAAATGTGTTGCATCCATTAAAATAGTTCTGTATTTTTGTCACTAAATTTCTCTAAATCTATGATTGTTATTTTGAGTATAAAGAAATATGTAAAATACAGATATTGAAGATTCTTGCAGAGAGTACTGTGTTTGCAAATTCAGCACAGTAAATGCTGTTGCTCTATATATTTATGTCTGTATAACATCTAGAGATAATGGAACAGGATTTCTATAAACCAAGGACTGTTATCTAGGGGAAATTCCCACTAATGTCTCTTCCTTCCTGTCAGAGTTTCTGCTATTCCAGAGAGAGCCCATTATTTGCTGAGATAAAGTTGAAGTCTAATATTCTCACCAACCCAACCATCAGCCAGAAAGATCGTCTCCTGAATTCCACTTGTGCTATAATAACATATTGTAATGAGCAATGGAAAAAGCTGCAGACTGAATAAACAGACTGCTTTGAATTTGCTTTCACTCAGTGTAGGAGAAGGTTTTATTCCTTAGTAGTGATTCTGTATGACAGCATAGTAAAGTTTGCAGGGTTTTGTTGTGTTCCCCAGGAGATGCCTGTCATAAAAACCCATTCTCCAGCATGCTGTTCTTTTCCTTACTCTATTGAAGGATCTTTGGATTACCTGTTTGTGTTGGAGAATCTCATAATTAATTTCTTCTTTTAACAGTTCATCCTTATGGTATTCCATTGGGGTAATAGTACACATGGCTGAAAAGAACTATATGGATTCTAAGTGGTGAACTACGCAGAAAGCATTTATCTCTCCGTGGGTGATTAATAACTCATTCCCAATAGTGAGCTGAGTAAATGACATCCATGTCACCCGGACTAAAGTCTCTTTTTTAATTTTAAATACAATATAAGTACCAGTCACACAATGTTTTTTCACCAAAGCTCCTGTGTGTACATCAAGACACTAATTCAGTTACAAAAGTCTCCCTGCCCAGGCCATCTTTTATCCATTTTATAGTCTGACTTCAGACTGAGAGGACATTGATTATATGGCAGCATCTGTGGGGTGGATATATTTAATACCTTTTCTGCTCACGTTTCTCACCAAGGCTAAGGAGAGGTAAGGATCATCTCCCTCAGCCTGCTTGGCAATGCTCTGGCTAACCCACCCCAGCATACTGCATTTTTTTGCTGTGCATTGTTGGCTCTTGGTGTACACCAAGAAGGGCACCACGGTTCTTCTCAGCAAAGCCTTTTCTAACTACTACCACAGTGTGTATGGATAACTGGATTGTTCCTCCACAGGGGCAGGACTATGTGTGTATTTTGTGGAACTTCATGACATTACTGGCTGCCCATTTCTTCCCCTGTTTAGGTTGTTCTGAACAGCAGGGTACCCATATGGTGTATCACCCTCTCCTCTCAGCTTTGTGTCATCTGCAAACTTCCTGAGCATGCACTCTGACCCACCATCCAGGTCATTAGTAAAAAGGTTAAACAGTATTGGCCCCACTATCCATGCCTAGGGCATTCCACTACTGACTGGTCTCCAGCAGGACTTCAGGCCACTGATCACACAGTGAGCCCCAAGACCTAACCTGAACTTTGTTAGCTTATCTGTAAGGATTTAATGGAAAACTGTCAAGTGCCTCACTAATGTTGAGGTAAGCAACACCTACACCTCTCTCCTTGCTCATTGAGTTAGTTACCTCAGTGTGGAAGTCTGAGTTATGCTTGGTTAAGCATAATTTCTGCTTCATAAATCCATGTCTCTACTCAAAATCACCTTCCCATCATCTATGTGTCCCAAACTGGTATACAGTTGTGATAGTTTCAACTCAGAATTCCTTCCAGGCTTAGAGCTAACGCCTCGATGATGGTAAGACAGGTGTAACAA
>JAWWLT010000092.1:24077397-24097331 GCA_035040995.1 Premnoplex brunnescens
TGTGCTGCAATGAAAACAAGAAAGTAGCAAGAAAAGGCAGAAGTCCTCATTGCTGTGTAACTTGCTTTTCATTTGCTTTACACTTCCCAGAGTGTCTTGATTAGCAGCATGTCAACAGCTGTTAACACTAAAATTATGAGTCTGAGATGTTACTTTTGGCATCTATAAAAGGCTACGGATTAATGCACGCAAAAAATAAAAAATGTCTTTGTAATCTGTTGAAATCATGTTTGGAAATATTCTTATCTGGCAATTGCTGTAAGAGACTACATATTGTTTACCAATTCCTCTTTTTTGGCTTCGGTTTCTTGATTGTTTAGCTGCACATCGATTCAACTTATTCAGCCCTCGTATCACTTCCACCTTTATACCTTTAGGCTATATCTGGTGCTGTAGGCATTATGGATAGAGAGGAAAATAAAGTCAGTTCCTCCAACTCTTTTTGTTTGTCTTCCATGTTTCTCTGCATGTTGACACATACCTAATTGACACGGAAAGCAAGCAAGTCACAATTACAGTAGAAACAAAAGCCATCTGCAGAGGTTAGGTACAAAAACGTGAGAGCACAGACAACTCAGCACCGAAGAGCTGCCGGTCTCTGCATTTTCCACAGGGGCTGACCAGCGAGGTGTGTGCTGCAGTCACACCCATCTCGACAGATCTGTCAGCTTTCCCGCTTTTGTTTGAGAATGATATCATGTTTCCTGGGGCGAGCAATGGAAGACAATGCCAGCCAGTTTTCCTCTAGATACTGCAGGCGGAGTTCAGGAAAGCAGGAGTGACATTGCCTGAGCAGGGGAGGCTTTACACTGGGCACAGACAGTGAACTGGCTTAATATTGTCTCTGATGATTTTGGGCTTCTCTGGGTGTGTTGCTAGGTAGGCACAAAATGTACTCCACCCTGTTCCAAGGTGTAAAGCACTGACTTGGCTCTCAATTAAGTGGACTTTAATTCCTTTTTATTTTAAATAGCAGTACTCCATTTGTAGCTAGAGCTAATGATCCAAATTGAAATGTGGCATGCAAAATATACAAAAATGCTCATTTTTGCACTGTACATATGCTATAGCCAATTTTCAATTAAACTGACAAGGGGTTAAGTTTAATCTTGTTGGGATTCTTCAGTCTAGACTGAGTATCACCACATGTTTTTTCCTTTTGTTTGATTATGCTCCAGTCAACGTTTTGGAGTAGTGAAATGATCCTGACATCTCTCCTGAAGTATGGGTTCAAATGCCAAGGCTGTGGCTAGGTTAAGTTCTAACCAAAGAGCTGAGACTCACTTGTTCCCCTGAAAGAAAGGAAGGAGTGTAACAACTTGCCTTTTGCCTCAGACATCCTCACATGGTCTGGAAATCTGTTTGCAGCTTCTCACAGTGAGCTAACTCTCAAAAATGTTTATGTGTGAGCCTTATTTTAGCAAGATGCCTGCCATCAATAAAGGATTTGTAAAAACCAGCAATAGTTACAATCAGATTCAAGAACATGTCTTTGACTATTTCTGGCAGGAAACAAATATATTTTCAAATGTCTCCATTCTACAAGACAGACAGAATCTTCTGTGCTATAACTTTGCTGTACCAATAATCTTAGATCCAGTGGGCTTATAAAAACACTGGATTTTGTGAATTTCTTTTTCTGATTTAGCTTTGGAACCATATATGGTAAAAGACTCAAAAGATTGTATTAGCCTTTTAAGAAAAGGTAACAGTGGAGTAAGCCAGTGCAATGGCATTCAGTGGTAGCTCTCTATCCCCTTGTTAATGGCTAGATTTTCTTTGGGATCAGTAAGTATTGTGAAAAAAATCCTAAATTGTTACCAATATTATATGACTCATTTTCACATTTAGAAATTATACAGCTTTTAATATACATTACCAGGCATACAAGCACCTTTATAATGTAGACTTTTCAAAATGTCAAGTCAAAATTTTCAGTTGGACTGGAAAGTTATAATAATTCTGTTTCAAGATTAGTTTTTCTCTTTTGAAGCTTGATCAAAAGAAAACTTGTATTAACCTCTAGCATGGCTGTGACAGTGAACATGTCTGTCATTCTTCCTTTGATAAAGGGATTAGGCCTGTGTGAGCTTCTTCAAATCAGCTGTTGTCAGATCAAAATGATATCTGAACTTCAGTTTGTTCTACAGCTGCAGGACTGGGGTTTTGAGCTTCCCACAGACAAAGGAGGCAAACTGCTTTTGACCTTTTAATCTCAGTTATTTCATAAGTATAACTATGAGTTTCTAATATCAGGTGTTCATAACATGACTAGACTTTATACTGATGCACAATCTTTCTGACACATAAATTATCAAACTACTAATGTGTTACAAGAGAAATTTAAACCCAATCTCATTCTTTGTTCCTAAAGTGTATTGGATTTGTAAGACTCAGCAATTGCGTCTGCCTGCCATACTGTGCCTGGTTCAGATCTAGTGAGATGTAGAGTAGGTATCTAAAAGCTGTTGTTCCCAAAGATCATTTCAACAGCTGGGAATAGTCAGGAGTTAAAAGGCGTTACATCAGACCCAGAGGAATCAAATCTGAATGGGTAAAATGAAATCACATTACTTTTGTAAGTGTTAACATATGCTATTGTTTTAGATAAAATTTTCATATCTAAATATACACATATATTGTATTAGTTTGGTATTTAGTCATAATTAAGATGGTTGGATGGATTACTTTTTTTGCTGAAAATTCATTTCAGGGGGAAAAGAAGTTGTAGTATTTAACAAAGATTGTCTGATACCCACAAGATTTTTATCTGGACAGCTTGAGTGTACAAGAGGGAACAGAGAAGTCACAGAGACTGATTGCAACCTAGCAGTTGGCTTTAGGGTAGAGAAAATGCAGTTGATCCTTTGTGTGCTCACAATTACCTGGGCTGGAAACCTGATCTATGTCAGTCACACAGACTTGAGCTTGCTTGGCCTAGACACATCTCTTAAACACACAAAAAACCTGTTCAGCCTTCCATGGAAACCCCAGAAATCACAGTGTTATGGAGGGTGTTGTGTAGGCATAGGACAAATGAACCAGAAATGGATGCATCTACTACTTGTATGAGACAGATGTAGTTCCATGGTCAGGTCCCCCTGTGATGCAAGACCTATCTGGAACAGGAGGGATGAAAATCTTATAGAAACTGCAATGAATGACTGCCATTCAAAGACAGTCTCTACTCTGTGCTAGTAGATCATATTTAGGATGCTGTTCCAGTGTAGCTTCAGTAGAGTCATACAATAAAGAATCACCATGTTGAAACTAGAGACTTTCCTAGGAAGAGTTAAAATGCTGATTGATTTTTAAGGTCCAGATTTGATAACTGTTCTCCAACTGTTAAACAAGAGTCATGCCATGAAGTAAAAAAAACTAAATTCACCTTGTAATTCATCACTAGGAAATGCTAAACCCTTTAAGGTATAAAGATATTTGGCATTTACTAAGTTCTTGAAAGGATTTTTAAAAGACACATTCAGAAATAACATTTCTGTAGTTAGAAATGTAAATTTTTTACTTCAAGACTGGCATTTTGCTCGCCTGGTATTTATTTACTTTTTGCACCGTCAGGCTGTTTAATCAAGTGGGCCTGGTTAATTTCTCCTTTGGAGTGCAACAAGTCTCCCCTGACAATGCAGTTCCAACTGCACTTTTGATTGTGCTGATGATTTTCCTTTGTGTTCTTTCTTGGCTGTGCACCAAATACCTGCCACTGGGCGGGGACCTTAGGCTCCTTAGTCACAAAGCATGCTTAGCACCAGAAACATCTGCCACTACTTTACTCGGAAAAATCAAGTGGCAAAGTGAGGGCACACCATGGTACAGGCAAGAGTGCATCAGAGTATGTCCTTCCAGCAGTCAACACTCACAGACACTTCCAGACAGCTAGCCTTCTGCTGCTGTATGCACTGATATACACCATGAAGACTAATTGTTTACCTATGTTATTTAGCATGCTCCAGCTTGGCACATGCCTACGTACAACAAACAGCACACATCTGCACTATAAATAGTAGCTTCGTAACGCAGCTTACAAGGACCACTGTGCAAATTCTTTCCTGATGATAGTATCCATGTGTAGCTGGCTGTAAATCCAACCAGATGCACCTGAACTACAAATCTGTCCTACACAAGCTTTTCCACACTCCACTTTTTTTCAGCATTACCTAGCATATTGCCAGGTGGTTATTCAACAAGCAATTTCTGGTGATCTTTTTTTCCCACTTTACTTGCTTGTGGTCTACCACACCTAAGGAGAAATCAGGAGAAAGCATCTTTCTATGTTTTGGTTATTTACACCCAAATATTTAGGCACACTCCCTAGGAAACTCCCAGCCTAGCTGAAGCAGTGTTTCTTTTCTAGCTTTTTCACCTTAAAAGATGCTTTGATGGATTGTGAAACAACTGACATGTAGAGAGAATAAGAAGACAGCTGCGTTTTCTTTAGCTGCTTCAGATCTATGAAAAGGCAGATAAGCAGATACCCAAACAGCTAGCCCTAGTAGATTTGACAAACTATTTTATTTTTCATACTTGTGTTCTAATCTTCCCACTGCTACTAAGTAGAAAAGTGATGTTCTGTCACTTATTTTTCCTCTCTTATTAGTTCCAAAATACCCTCCACAAACAGTGTCCTATTTCTAAAGGCAAGAGGTCTTTGTATCTGAACTTTGTATGTGAACCATCCCACAGCTGCCCAGTAGCATCACATAAGATACAAACAGTAAGATTCTTTACATGGACAAAAAATGTTTTATTGGAAAACCTATCAGTTTGCTCATTTATTAGATGTTTTCCAGGAGCATTTCTGTCTTTTTTTTTTTTTTTTTTTTTCTCTTGCTGCTCCTGTGGTGTGGCAAAGAATCTTAATCTGTTTGGGCAATCATAACTTCACAGCCTTGTTTTCATGTGAAGGAAGGAGCTGTCAGAGGAAAATCTGACTCACTAAGAGAAATTACCTGAGCTGACTTTATCTTTGTATTCCTGATTAAATTTCCAGGACACTAAAAGACCACCGAGCCCATAAAATGAATATGTGGTTTCAAAACCTCTCAACTTATTTACTTCTTTAGAGTGTGTACCAAAAATAATAAAGATTGATAAGAGACATGTTGAGTGCACTGAAAAAGAAGAAACAAGAATTGTAAAACCCTAGTGTGGTATATGTTCCACTCTCCTTACAAAAAATATGCATAAAGAGCTAATATTTTGGGTTAGTTTCTGACTAGCTTTAATATTAGGTAAGGAGGACTCTATTTTTTTTTATTATTATTATTAGGGAGAGAAGACATGTAGATTTGGTCTCTATTTTGTTAATTTCTTCATATTTCATTTGCAATATTTCCATCCTGATTTTCACATTGGCTAGTTAATATTTTTTTATATAATGTAATTTATTCAGTACTTCATTGATAATTAATCAAACACTATACTTTCTCAGAAAAATTGTTTGCATGATTTCCATTTGTATTCCTAAATAGATTTTAAACTGATTTTTTTTTTTTTAATTAAAAAAAATGCAATTGGGCAGGGTACAGCTGAACTTTTACCTACAGAACAAGACACAATGAGAAATACTGAGGAGTAGACTATTTATCAGGTTAGGTTTGTTCTAAATCAAAACCTTATTCTTTCAAACAGAGAGAGTGCTTGGTGTCATTTAAGAAACTTGAAGGAAAAGGGGTCAATGTCTTGACTATTTGGGACATATGTTCCCACCTGTCTCTAAATAAGTTTTAAATCTGGCAGTGAGTGTTGTATGCAACTGTTTCCCTTTGAACCTAACACCAAAACTAAGCACAGATTCTATTTTTTCTCTGCTAGTATAGCAGCGATATATCTTACATTCATATTCCCAGATACTTAATAGCAGAAATAATTTGTGTTCCAAGCAATAATATTAAAAAAACCCAACCAACCAACCAAACAAAAAACCCCAAACCACAAACAAACCAACTACCTAAACATTACCTATTACATCACCTTTTATTCTCTTTGCTTCATCTGAGGGAAAACGGAGTGGAATTTACTAGAATTTTCTGCCCTCTCTTCTTAAGTAACTAGTATGTTAAAAGTATTAATCTTTCTGCTTGCCTCATAATCAGGTCTTTTTTCTCTGTTTTGCTCCAAATGCCAAGTGAAGGACTTCCATCTTATAATCACTTCAAGCAATTAATAATAAGCTCTACAAATATAAGGAAAATAAATACATAATTAGATGTATAATGTCTAAACAATTCCTTTGTTTCTACTACTATTCAGTATTAATACCTAAAATTTTTACTCAGAACTTTGCATTCTCAAGACACCTTTCAAATATGACCTATGTCCATATTATATGCATTTTGAAGGACAGGGGAGTATGCTTATGATGGAGCTAACCACCTTGCTTGCTTGGTAGAGGAGTGTTAGCCATTCCAGTGCTGAGCATTTTTCCAAGTAACAGGTAACTTTGCAGAGGCATCACGTTAGGAAGAAAACACCTAGAATATTCCCATGTATTCATGGGGACAAGACAAGGGTTAACAGAGTAAATCTGGAAGTATATAGGCAGGGACTCTCTGAGATGAAGGAATAAATCATAACACTTTTCTTGTAAGAGTTGCTGTGTGTACTCATCTCTGACACTAAATTATCTCAGCTCAAAATTGCCGTATTTTCTCACGAACTCTAGTGCCTAGCACCAATTCTGATACAGCAGAGCAATATTTTAATCTTTATGAGAGACTTTCTTCCTCTTTGAGTAGAACTGTGTCTTGGGATGTGTCCCAGGGAATTTTTGAGAACTGTTTCTTGCAGCAGGTCCTGGCTGAGTTTTGCCGGTGCAAGGCAGCACAGAAAACATGATGACATGCCTGTGTGAATGGCATTTTGTGAGGGATTGAGAACACACAGGGACTGCACACACAGCAGGACACACTTATTCTCTGTTTCAGCACAGTTTCCACAGGTGAATATCATAGCATTTGAGTTGAAGGAGACATTTTAAAGGGCATCTAGTTTCAATCCCACTGCCGTGCGATATGCCAAGACACATCCACTAGATGAGACTGCTCAAAGCCCAATCCAGCCTGGCCTTGAGCACTCCCAGGGTTGAGGTATCCACATCTTAGCAGGATAACTTGTTCCAGTGTTTTATGTTCCTCAGTGTAAAAGATTTCTTCCTTACATCTAATGTAAATTGACCCTCCTATTGTTTCAAGCCACTGCCCTTGTTCTACCACTACATGCCCTTGACAAAAGGCCCTCTCCAGCTATCTTGTAGCCCCCTTTAGGAACTGGAAGGCTGCTATAAGATCTCCCTGGAGTCTTCTCTTCTCCAGGGTGAACAACACCAACCCTCTCAGTTTTCCTCACAGAAGTCCTTCGGCCCTCCATCATCTTGGTTGCCCTCCTCTGTACACGCTTCTACAGGTTCATGTCCATCTAATGCTGGGGACCCCACAGCTGGATGCAGCACTCCAGGTGGAGTCTCACGAAGGTAGAGAGGCAGAATCACCACCCTTGACATGCTGGCTATGCTTCTTTTGATGCATCCCAGAATACGACTTTCTGGGCTGTGAGTGCAGAAATCTGTACTGGAGAAGTTGTGAAAGATTCAGCAGAGTATTACACAGCAAAAGAGAGAAGACAATCTTGTAATTAGAAATAGGCCAAGAGGAACTTGTCTCTCTTCACTGATTTTGCTGTCTGGACTATAGTGAGTGTGCTGTTATTTAAATTTACTTAGATGAGGATGCTATTTTCTCCATGCTGGAAAGGCTCAAAGCATTGCACTGCCATGAGCATGTGTCATAAATACTGAGCAATGAGTCTTCCTTGCATGGTGTTTCCCATTTACAGCATTAGCCTTCTGCAAGTGCTTTCTCTCCTCACAATCTATTTGCACACACAGCAAATTGCCTTCCTGAGAAGGTCAGTTCTTCAAGGATTAGGGCAGGAGTCAAAGGACTTTTTCAAGGCAGCACAGAGGATTGTCCCTGCTACAGAGACAGGCTGTTTCCTGTTTGTATTTTTTGTGCTTTTCTCAGAGAGCTGAATCGTGTTGTCCTTATTTGGTCTTTACATACTCAAAGTCTTCATTAACATCAAGGACACGATTTGCCTAACTTTTGCCAGACTAGGTAAATATCTTTTTAGCAAGGACTGTTGGGTAAGTCTAAGTTGCATTACTAGAAAGCATTCCTATTAACTGCAAGGCCTTAGTCTGATGGGGTGCTGTTTTTTTGTTTTGGTTTTATTGGTTTTGTGTTTGTTTTTGTTTTTGTTTTTTTGTTTTCCCAAGCATAGCTTTTCTTCGTGCAAAGCCTTCTCTTGCATATTTTTTAGTTTTTATTTTATTTTATTCCATCTGTGAAGGCTTAGCTGCAAAATCATGCATGGCATATGATTCCATACTTAGACATAGTTACAAATCCGTTTTAGAGGCAGAAAAGCCTTCCCAGAAAGTGCTTGTCTGGGATACATGAAACTCCGTCTGTGCTCCACCTACCTCACTGAGGTGTCTGAGTTACCCTACAGTGTTTAATATGACAGAAAACGATCTATATTTATGCAGAGAATAAAAATACTATCCATTTACCAGTGGCCAGAATATTCACAAGTATAGATAAGCAATGAGTCTAACTTCTGATTATTCTACACCTTTATTACGATTGGTATTACTACAAGGAAAGAAGTATGCCTGAATCTGATGGGATATTGCTTTGCTATGTCTTGCATATGGATCAAAGGCAACATGAAAGCTCGTCCTCAGAATTCATACTTCTCCTGCTGCTTTTTCCAAGATTGAGATGCAGGGAGGAAAAAGGTGTTATTTCTACCGTTCAGTCTTTGTTGGAAGCCAGAGAAACTGAGACAAGCCAGAGAAAACAGAACTGAAGCTCTGGATGAGTAGCCGTGCTCTGAAGAACCCCAATCCCTTGGTTCCATACCTCTGTATGGGAAAGACAAATCAGGAAGGTACTCTGTGCCCTGTGGATGCCAGGCAGAAACTTCAAATATTCCAGCTGATATCTAACACTATACCTTAGCTCAACACAGATAATTAAGTTGTCATGGAATTTGGATCTAGATTTGATTCTGAGTTTCACTAAAGGTTGCAGAAATTAGGATCTTGCAATTTATGACTTTGAGAATATCTCTAGCTGGCACGTGATCCTGGCTGATATAAATTGAAGCTAATCGTCAGTGCTGATGATTGATGAACTGTATCTGCCTTCAGTGATGAATCAGACCCACAGAAGAGTGCAAATGTTCCTCATAGAAAACTGGGAGCCTTGAAATAAATGCCCTATAAAATGATTTTATGAATCTGGCCTCATTTCTATCCTATATCTCTAGCTTGGTTCTGAGGATTTATGTTTGCAGTGTGCAGCAGGACGAACTAACTTTTCTGACCCGCACCTTTGTGTAATATTTACTTTAGTGGCCATTGCATCCTTTCCAGAAGTTTTCATTCTCCATTATGTAACTGCAAGCTATCTGGGTTGGCACATGAAAGGGCGGTGACTGTGGAAGACTGGTTGGGTGTGGTGAGTATCAATGTGCTGTCAAGATACTTCGGTCCCCAGAGTGGTTGCTTGCATTGAAAGCAATGGAGGACCTCCTCCCTTGGCCCAGAGCACTGCAGAGACACACACAAAGACTGCAGGCAGCACTAAGACCTTTTGACCTTCCTTATCTAAGACTATACCCCTTCCTTCCCATCAGAGAAACATTTGGAAGCTGGGTGGCATTAATTATTAGGTCTCTCTGTGTAAATACAAAATATACTTGTATCCAAAGCAGGAAAATAGATGTGATGAATAAAAGAAATCAATTATTCTTCCTGTTTCGGCTGGAAAAAATGTTAGTGTTTCCCTTCTCCTTACCCTGAATTTCAAAAATAAAGGGAAACGCCTATTATTTGCCAATTGTTCATTATAGAAGAGCTGTATTTCCCTCCAGCTATTTGCATTTGAACAACTCTCTCTGCTAGAGACTGTTTTGATTAGCTTTGTGTCTATAATTTTCAAAGATCTTCCATCTCCATGAATTTCTGGCAGTTATATCGTTCAAATGGAGCAATTTAGAGTGATTTAAACCTCACTTAACTGGAGTTACTGATTTGCTCCTTGTTTTTGAGTAAGTTGCTTTGTACTATGGTTCTTACCAGTGTCTGTTAGGGCTTCAAATGGTTACTATGTGTTTGCCTATGAAATAATTAGTTCAAATTCATAAAACAGCTGAAAAAAACCCAACTACAAATGGTCAAAGTATTACCAGCTCCTGTAATTGAAAGACATAACTGCTTGACATCAATTCATACCCATTAATTGCAGGTAAAAGACATAAAATAAACACAATTAAACTGACAATCTTATCATCCACTGACCCTGTTACCTGCAAAGCACCATACTTGAGGCATTTATGTGTGTGTCTAACTATACACAGATTTATCTTCTTCTGCAGACCATGGTTTTCTTTGGGTTTCTGCAGTAGCTCTTGAAAAAGATTCTACATGTTTGTGAGACTTACTACCTTTTTTGAGAAGAACGAATCCATCTGTTTGTGTTCTAAAAAGTAAATGCTAAAGTCAGAATAGCAGAATACTTAATCTGTGTTCTTCTTATTTTGCTCACGAGCTGTACAAGACACCAACCAGAGAAATCCAGAGTACCGGGTGAAACAGTTTACCTGCTGGTTTGATCGACCACATATTTTTTTTTTTTCTTTTTGTATTTCATGCTTTTTTCTTCAGGTAAAGTGGAGGCAGCACTGGACCTCATACTGATCAATTCATTCCCTCTGGTGGGCAACTCTGAGACATCACTGATCTGTATCACTTCCAAATGGCGTTCCCGTGAGTCAATCACAATAGACCGAGACCAGGAGGATGTGACAAACCAGCACCGGGAACCACTGGAAGTTAATGAAGATTCAAAGAGAGCAGCAGCCAAAATAGTGGTGTGGAAGAGGGAGCAGGCCAGGGAAACTATCGGAGCATATTACTGTGAAGGGAAACTCAAAGATGAGGTGACAAGGATACATACCATGAAGATGCCACTGCAAGGTACTGTATGGTGGTCAGATCTGTTTACCATGGCACTGTTTGCAGACTGGCAGTTGTTCCTGGTTGACATGGGTGGGCACAAACATGGCTCCAGAGCAGGCAAGGAAGTCCTGAGTCAATAAAAATTGACTTGGCTCAAGCTTGTTTTTTTTCCTAAACTGAGGAGGTAACTGGTTGATACTAGCTGTTAGTATTTTCCTTGTGGGAAAGACATGTGTAAGTCATGGCAGGTGTTCTGCCTGTATTTGACTACTCCTAGGAACAAAAAGTCAGGCAGTACTGGCCTCATTGACCCCATGGAAAACCTTATGGCAGCTCCTGCTGTGGGTTTTTCACATCCCAGACCCTTAATTTCTAAACATGCTTCCATTTTAAAATCTTAACAGTTCTAAGATGTAAATAGCTATTTTTTCCTAAATAAATAGGCAACCTGAACCTAGAAAATAACTGCTTTGCCTAAGGTTCAGTAAATCTACAGCTCAGCAACACTGGATCTGCACAGTCTGTGTCACTGTGAAACAAAAAAAAGATCCATCTCAACACTGGAAACACACTCCAGAGAAGTTTTACAAAATCTAAGAGGATTATTCACAAAATTCCACTACAGAATTCACTATTTACTTGATTTCAGTTTTAAGGCTATGCACGGTAGTAAAAGCAAATATAGCAAGGGAGGCAGTGGGACAAGAAGGGAGGATTTCCAAGGTCCAGCACCCTACCCATTAAACTATATTTTTATATGCAAAATTTTCCTTGTTTCTAGACCTCATAAGACTTCTAGGACAAGTTCCAAAGCAGAGATCACCATAAACTACAGAAAAGCACAAGAAATTTTGGGTAATTTTTTGCAGCAAATCATGTTCTCAAAACTGTGTTTTAGTAGATTTTAATAGATTTTACTGCTAATGTTTTGTGCCATGGCAGCTGGTTCGCCAGGTTACTTGACACTTCTAATCTTTCTTTGTAAGGATTTAGTAAGACTACTTTTTGTGGTTGATATCTGCTGAAATTAGGTAGCAAATTTATAAAAGGAGATCTTTTCATTTGTTAGAGCTGCAGCTAGTTTCTATTTGTTTATTTCAACACGGGTATGTTGGAAGCAAGATGCATTTTATTTTTGTTTATGTTTTCTCTTACCAAATGTGGTCTTTGAAGGGGTGGACTGGTCACCAGGGAAGCTCGGCAGATGCAGACTGACAACTCCATTGTTTCAAAGGAGTCTGCAATGA
Organism: Premnoplex brunnescens; assembly: GCA_035040995.1. Classification (NCBI taxonomy): domain Eukaryota; kingdom Metazoa; phylum Chordata; class Aves; order Passeriformes; family Furnariidae; genus Premnoplex; species Premnoplex brunnescens. The sequence goes on from JAWWLT010000092.1 coordinate 24,089,686, forward strand.
GGAGATGATAACAGTGCATGGAAAGTCAATGTGACCCTGCCTGTGGCAGACTGCCAGTGAGCTGAGCACATTTCTGGCTGTTCTGTTGTAGAACAACATGCATGGGTGGAAAAATGTCTTCTGAATCCGTCAGTTCTTTGCACTTAGTACCTGTTTTAAGTAATGAAACTTTGAGAGCTTCTTATGTGACAGAAGTTGTTCTAACCAGAAGTAACATTCACACCAGCAGTTGGTAGGTTTCTTTGATTAATTTCTGGATTTGAATCTATTTCTCAGATCTTCTCTGCAAAAGCTTTCACTATCAAATTTTGAACTAGCAAATCCTCAGTGAAGATGTATAATCTAATCAGAATAAATGAGTGAGAAAGAGGTGTATCAGAAATCCTCGAAGCTATTAAAGTGCACAGAAGGAGGATGTCATGGAAGGACTGTGAAGTTTGACAAAGCATAGGTAACTCGAAAACAGTCCTTTTTCCAGTACTGATGTCTGTACAATTCTGAAAGTCAGAATGTGTTTTTCAACAGCAAAAACTGAGCAAGAGTTGAAAAGTGCAGTTTTCCATTAGGGACACAAAGTCATGGGATGAAGCAGCACTTCTGAAAATCCAGCTGGTGTTTTGTGTCCTCAGGGCAAGAAGTTGGTGAAACCCTCACTAAGCACTAATCATTTGGGTAGCCCCACTGAATTAGTGGGAACTGCCATTTGCCTGATTATATACCTATTACAAAGTATGGAGACGGAGAGATTTTTGCTGTATAATATGTAAAGGTAACAGGTTCATTTTCCTGATTTATTCTACACATCTGCTCTTCTGAAAGTAATAAGTCATGAATTCTTTATACTGAATCATTATGGTTACCCATGTAATATTCACACATGCAATAAGAGGAAATAGTTTATACTTTATCTTTTTATGAGGAGTAGTGCTTATACTGTACACAGTACATGTAGCTATAATAGAACACTATAGACAATAGCCTATTTTCCATCTAGTCAAATATAATTTATACAATTTCTCTATACAATAAATGTGTATTTTCATGTGTATGATTGAATTTTCCCCACAGACACCATAGAGTGGGGAAAGAGACAATAATGGAAGTGCTAGCAACAGAGCATTATGGCACTTGTCCTGCAGCTCAGTTTGTTATGTCTCTATAAGGCATTGGCACACTCAAGATGTGAAATCATGTAACACAAGTCACAACCTAAAAATATGTTGGAATTCGGCCCACCAGGCACTGTGTGTTCCTTTTCATTGCAACAATACCCTGAAGAAAAAGTCTTGTTAAGCCTAACAAAATGCAAAAAAAGAAAATAGGAATACCAAAGTGTAATGTCTTGTTAAAACAATTAGTATTACCTCACTAAATTTGGTCCAAAACCCATGCAACTAAACCCCTTAGGATCATTTGCAACTAACAATTAATTTTTGTGAAAGCTGTTGAATTTTTTTTCTTAAGTAACTAATTATTTTCACTATGCATTTGTTATTAATAAATAACTTCTTACTTAGGAGCTGTCAGTAAGTTGGGATTGCTTGCAGTTTTTGTTTGCCTGTTTCTAATGAGATCTTATTTCATAATTCTCTATTAGAATTGTCTATTTCTCTAAGATATAAGTGCAGATACCAGTGTCTAGGCAAATTAACAAATGTTCAATAGATTCCCATACATGCACTTAATACCAATCAGGAAGAGTCCTACTGAAATAAACTGTATATAATTTACAAAGGAATCAAAACACGTGGCAGAGGCTCAGAGCATAAACAGTAGAACTGCAGAGGGGATGGAAATTCCATTCTGCAAAAAATTGTGAGTTTTCAATAATTATCTTATTTCTAATCATAAATAAAACATTAAAATGTCAAAAATGTCAAGGAAATAATATTGTAAGAGAAAAGCTGGCTTACACTGAAAAAAACCTGTTTTCATTCTTGCTCAGATTTTCTTTCCTTAATTTTACATCACATAATGTGAACATTTTGGGTTTTAATTAAAATTCCATTCCGGAATGAAAACAATAAATTGTTCTTTCCTTAAATATTTCAAGAATATTATCCTATTTTTTACCCTCAGATTTTACAAAATAATATTGTAGAGGTATTAACACAATTTCAGCCCCATACAAACTTTGATGTAGCATCTACCTGCTCATTTTTTACAGCTCTCTTGCATATAATTTATGACAGAAAGTTAGTTCATAATTTTTTTCTCTGCTTTCAGATGCTGCCTCTATGTATTTCTTTGCCCCCAAAATTTTGGCCACAGGTTCTAAACTTGTTTTCTGCAACCATTGCTGTGAACCAAAAAATACTTTATCAACAGCTTGGTAAAAATGAACCAAGAAAAGAAGGCATGGTTATAGCTAAAAGGCATATTTTTTTGATGAGTAAGTTGTCTAACAGTTCATACTAAGTTGTATGTGTTCCTTAAACAATTTGTTGTGAAATAAATGCAACTTTAATAGACATGGAACCTGTGTTAGCATGGACCTGACTAGGAGCATGAATGGCTCTTCTTCTAGCTGAAGCTCAGATGCGTCTTCCTGTTCGAAAGATCCCAATCACTTTGTTGGGGAGGCAGGTGGCAGCAGAAGGAAAAACCAGAATGGACTGACTTATCTGAGAGGAATTGCCACAGGAGTAACTCTTAAGGCTAAACAGCCTCAAAAGCAGAAAAGAGCAAAGGGACTGGTGAAAATCAGTGCCTCACTACTGTGAGCGCTCTAAAAGGGGAAGGACAAAGGTGTAACATTTTCACTCAGGTAAAGAGCTAAACAGTTAGGAAGGCAACTTCACCTAAGGGAATTTTTTGCCCATGACATATCCACAGGAGTATAGCATGAAGACTCAGAGCTAAAAATAGCCTGAAAACCTGAATTTGTCCTCAAAACACTTTACAACTTTCCTTTGTCATTTTCCAAGTAAATGAAAGGAAACATCCTTAACTTCTAACTTGTTTCAAAGTAATGTGGTAATTAAAATTGTCATTTCACTGCTTTCAAAATGACTGTTTATTGAGATTTTTCTATCAATTCCTCAATTATTTTCTGATAATATTATTCCACAAGTAATGATAAGGAAAAGGCAGAAGTGTTGTGAAAATCTTTCTGTCTGTTGCTTTTTTCGTTTGTTTGTTTAAATCAAGAACTATAAACAAATGTATAGAAGTACCTGTCTGTTTAAGCAGAAAAATTAATTTCAATTTTCCAATTGGAAAATCGAAAAATATCACTAGTATAGACAGTCCTTCACATAGAATTTTATTTAAATTAAGCCATATTTTCAGGTGAAACTAGTTTGGTAAAAGTTCCACTGCCTGTCTATATGATTTCTTTTCCTTTGTTTCTTAGTGCAGTTCAACAGTCTCTGTATTTCCAGAGAGCATGTTGAACAAGCACAGATCTACTCTTATCTTAATATTCCTCCTCCAGAGCCTGCATGATTGTGGTCTGCTGAACTATTTTGACAGTTCTGCATCACAAAGCTTAAAAAGAAAAGAACTGAGTCACTCTAGGTATTTTTTTTTTTTTTTTTTTTTTTTTGCCAGTGACAGCTTGTTCCCTACAATACAATGTCCAGTACTTTACCCAGTCTGCCTTAAAAATGTCTCAAGGGATAAAGAAACTCGGGAAAGTGTTTTACAGCTATTTGGAGCTCCTAGTTATGAAGTGTTTCCAGTCACTCGGCCAAAAGCCAATTATTCTTTTCATGCCCCAGGTTCTAGTGGTAGTCTGTTGGTTCAGGGTATAGGCAGTTCCACTGTCTTTGCCAAACATAAGATTGAGGTTGCTGGTGGTAAAGAATCAGTTTATGCTCTAAAGAAATTTAGATGTCAAAATCTGAATCAGGGTCATACTGTAAACTGTTCTCAGCTTTCAGGCCAGAGACCAGATAGAGACAATAGCTGCTATTTATCACATACTTCTGTTTTCAGCCTCATTCTACCCGGTGGCATTAACTGTTACAGCAAATAAAGGAGAGCATGTGAATATTTCCTTCATCAGAATGGCATCAAAAGAGGAAGATGCAGTGATCTACAAGAATGGTAATCAGTCTTTCTCATCTTTTCTCTTACTGCTGTCACTGTTTTAGCTGAGTGCCAAGTAATTGTTTTAAAGTTCTTGCTGATGATGCCCACACTGTGGAACTGGATCAGACATAATTCCCCATTCATTTAATGTTCACTAAGGGAGCCATTTGCCATATCCAGTATATTGATCTGACTTGTTTCTCTTCCACCAAAATACCAAATCCTCTATTAATACCTTTGCTATGTTCCTTGTTCTCCTCTTTTTTTTTCATACTCCTCATAAAACCATTGCCTGGTTTTAGCTTCTGGGTTTTTTTGTTTGTTTGTTTGTTTGTGTTTTTTTTTTTCTGTGCCACTGTGAAGACCCAGTTGGTGTGTTTTTGGTTTTTTTTGCATTTTTACTGCTTCTCAGGTCATACCTTTTGTTCTTTAAATGGTTTTTTGAGGCCGTCTTTGAGGCCATAAACCCCTTCAGGCTAAGAAATTAATCACTAGTCTTTTGCTATTAGAAAGAGAAAACTATAAACAATTTTTTTCATTATTTCATTCAACTGTAAGAATTAGTCAGGTTGTAAATTTTGGAACACAAACTTTTCTAACATGGGACCTAAATGACATGTAACTCACTGTTCAGCTGAGTGTTGCTCCTGCTTGACACTTGGAAATGTGTGCAGTTTGCTATCTATCCCCTGTAGAAAGGTAAGAAAGTATAGGTCACTAAAACTCAGAATGCCTTCATATTTAATCAGTGTTAGACCCTCAACAAATTATAGTTGTGGAAAGCACACATTCCTCTTTGTCTGATAGTCAGTGAGCCACTAGAAAACAGGGAGTAAATAGAGTAGAGTGAGGCAAGGAAGTGTCAACACATTGCAAAAGAATGTTGCAATGGGTCAGCCTCGAGAGCAGTTACAGATTATCTGGAGTAATTTTCTACAGGCTGGAGGAGAAAAATAAGTAAAAGGCGTCTTTTAAACAGACACATGCAAAGTAGAGTTTCCTAAATACCTGTTTCTTCACTCTTCAGAGATTCAATTACATCAGGACATAGTTGAAGAAATTTGCCATCACTTGTCTTTTCAGGGTCTCTAGGAAAGTTTTGTGATTTACTGTCAGCATTTTCTGAAAGAAACAGATGAGATGTTGGAGCAGGAGAATTTACATTATGGTGCTCCCTTAGCTGAGTTTCCATCTGGAAATTTGGCAAAAAGTCTCAAATTGACTCTGGAGAGTAGGTCAAGTTTTTCACCTGAGGTTGCTGTTGAAAAAACGTCCCTGAGAATTCCTGATACAGAAGCTGGCAAAGAAAATACTTGTCTTGCTATATTTAGCTGTTGCAGTCTTTCACTGCATTAAGTGATTTAAAGTACCACTTCCCTCTTACAGAGCCTCACAATGGCTGTCTAGAGAATGAAATGGTTCTGCTAAACAGGGTTGCTTTAAGGCATCTGCCTAACATATGCCACCTTGGAAAACAAGCCATAAAAAAAATTGAACCTTGCTAACAGACTGTGAGCACAGGGCTTTCTTAAAGCTATGCTGTCAAGTTTGTTGCGTAGCTTGTAACTCAAAAGATATATAGAAAAAGCCTCACAGTTTCAGAAAAATCACTTTCACTATTTATTCTTTTAATTTGGCCCCATTTTCTTGAAGAACTGTTATCATGTATTTTTATGGACTGAAATGACCCTCAGTCTTTCTGCTGCTTTGGATAAGAGCCTCGGCAAAATTTTAGGGTTTTGGCTGCTTGAAATTTGACTATAGTCAGACTGATAGTATAATAGTATGATCACAGACAGTAAAGATCCTGCCTGATGCTGTTTACCTTCTAAATTATTTCAGAAAGGTGAAAAAAGTGAAGAAAAACTTCTTGCATTATCAGTGTAACTGTAAGGGGATGTAAAAGGTAAGGGCATTTTATTTGTGAGACCAACATCTGTTTAATGGTCAGTCAGCCATTCTATCTGGCAAGTCAGAACAGGATCAGACTGTCTGGGTTGTTATTGTAAGAAAGCTGGCGTTGTGCAGCCTGGAGAAGTCTCCAGGCAGACCTTATTGTGCCCTTCCAGTACCTGAAAGGGGCTCCATGAAATCTGGAGAGAGACTTTTGACAAGAGCATGTAGTGACAGGACAAGGGGCTTTAATCTGAAAGAAGGTGGGGTTTGGTCAGATATTAGAAAGAAATTCTCGTATGTGAGTGTAATAAGTCACTGGAACAGGTTGCTCATAAAAGTGCTGTTTGCCTCATCCTTGGAAGTGTTCAAGGCAAAATTGGATTAGGCTTTGAGTAATGTGATCTTGTGAAAAGTGTCCCTGCCCATGGCAGGGGGTTAGGAACTATATGGTCTTTAAGATTCCTTCCAACCCAAGGCATTTTAGTGAGTCCTGTGTGGACATGCAGTAGCCATAACGTCACAGTTCTGCTGTGTAGGTTTGCTGGTGGTTGGCTTTGTTTGTACAGTGTGTATGAGCATGCGCGTGTATATTTTAGGGATAGCTGGCTGGACCTGGCATTAGCTGTCAGCAGCAGCCTTGCTCTAGGAGACTGGAGTGGAAGGACTCCCAGGGTCCTGAAGTTCAATGGCTGCAGCTTCTCTTTGACAGCAACCAATGTTGTTACTTGGTGATCCAGAGAGATGGGAGAAAAACAAATGCTGTTGCCTTACTTAGCAAACATTTATGACCAACTACAGCAAATCTAGAGTAATACAAATAAGCTTGTTGGTGGCAAAGAAACCCAAACCCCAAAACATAGAAGAGACAGAAACATGTTAAGTCTGAGAAGAAAAAATAAAGCAGTGCTCAGTTCTTCTTGCTTTGGTCTCCTAAGTAAGTCTTTGTGCTGCTCAGATTAAATTGGACCTGGCTGGCATTTGCTATTCAACTCCAGCCACCCCAAACTGCTTATGGATTGTTACCCCTCACTTCAGAAAAGACCAAGAAACAAAGTGAACACTTTTAACCACCAGTCAAGTGACAGTCCTCTTAACTTTCCAGCTCCCTCTTGCTGGAAACTATGGAAAATGAAGATAGGTAAAGAGCTGTCAGAAAATTCATAAATAATAAATTGATTCTGCTGCTTAGCTCATCCCATCTGTCCTTCTTCAGCAACCAATGCAAACTCATGTCTGTATGTAGAGGGTAAGTGACTTCTGTCTGTGGTATCCGTGTCCTCCTTTCCCAGGTTCCTTCATCCACTCTGTGCCCAGACATGAAGTGCCAGGGGAGCTGGAAGTCTCCTATCCTCAAGTTCAACCACAGGATGCGGGGGTTTACTCTGCCAGATATATAGGAGGAAACCTCTTTACTTCTGCTTACACAAGGCTTATTGTAAGACGTAAGTTCCATTAATGTGTGTTGATAATTAATTGTTTAAAGTACTACTGAATCTGAAATGAAATATACTGTGCCCAAATAAGGACTAAAATCTTTCTTGGCATACACTGCAATCAGATTATGTCAGAAGAAAATTCCTTTCCAAGTATCTTTGGTACAAGCTGATATTTATTTAAACAGCTGAGAGAGAGAAAAAAAAAAAAATAAGATTTAAGTTAAATTCATTTTAGATATTTAAAGGATAGCTAACTATTTTCTAAGCAAATAAGCTTTT
>JAWWLT010000092.1:24097431-24124574 GCA_035040995.1 Premnoplex brunnescens
TGATATTGATTTAAACAGCTGAGAGAGATTAAAAAAATCAGATTTAAGTTCAATTCATCTTATCTATTTTCAGGAGAGCTAACTCTTTTCTCAGCACATCAGCTTTTCAAACACCAAGTAAGTATGAATTAAAGATGTCATTCTTCACTGTCTTCCTGTTCTCTATAGTAGGCTGTAACTAAACGTGATTTATTTTAAGATTTACCATCTTCTTCACAGAATACCCTAGCCTTAGTTCCCTCTTAAAGTTCACTTCCTAGTGGGTGAAAGGATAAGATTGGATATTTTCCATTAAGTATTCTATGTGTCTCATAGTTGATGCTGCTGTGTCTATTTTCATGAGATATAAAGAAAACTATATTCTTTTAACTTGGATAGAAATACAAGATTGACATGAAAAAAATAAATAGCTGTTCAAATATCTCACAGTATAGAGAAAGTATTTATGATGGTAACATATATTTCACTTGTGAACATCCACAGGATACTTCCAGGAGTTACAAATTAATTAATGTAATATTCCAAATTTGAATTTTGAAGCTACTGCCACTAATTAGAGTGGTCTAGTTGGCTGGGGGATGCAGGTTCCATATGGATCATACTTTTATGTATTTTACTGTTTTTCTTAAAAATAATTTTACAACTTGATGGGTTACTGAATAAGAAGACAGCAAAAATGTCATGTTTTTTCAAAAAAAGGATGCGAAGCTCAGAAATGGGGCCCTTCCTGTAGCTCCCATTGCCCTTCCTGCACAAACAATGGTATTTGCCATGAAGATACTGGGGAATGCATCTGTCCTCCAGGTTTTATGGGAAAAACATGTGAGAAAGGTAAGTAAATAATATTTTCAGAGATTGCTTAGTCTGAGTAACAGAAGTTAGCATATTATTGAAGGATATATCATATGGAAGAGCCTTTTTTTACTTTTTAAAACTATAGTGTTCACAGATTGTCCTGAAGACAGGAGTGTTGGGTGAGATGAACCCTGAATTAGTAAGGCTGTTCCTGTAGTTGTGATTTAAATTCTCCCTTTCTTCTTCTAGTTTTGATTATTTTACTACGAAAGATTAACGTTTCCTACACTTCCTGATCAATATGACAATATACTAGACAATATCTTCTGGCCTCCTTTTCTCACAATAGGCTGGAGCAGATGATCTTTCAAGGTCACTTCCAACCTGGGCTGTTCTATGATTCTCTTGAAATGAGTCAGTGCTACTGACTGACTGCTAAATGTGGCAGAATAGCAGATCTTAAGGATACACTGGCACTAGGAGATATGTTAGAGATTCCCCATCTGCTTCTGAAGAAGCTGCTAATGTGCTCACAGGGTACTTTGTAGGGAAATATAGACAGTATACATATGTCTGTTTGTGCAAATCTGTGACTGTGAGAATTTGTTTGGATTCTGGAAGAATTAGAGCAAACATCACCTTGCTTTGACCTCTCCAAGCAATTTTTGTATTCATTGCTAAATATGTATCCTTATACTTGACTGAATTGCAGTGCTGAATATACTAGAGCTAAGCTATTGGAATAGCTGACACCCAAACCACTCTAGTGTAGCACTGCTCTTACCATAAAAGCAAAATCTTGAGATCAGTAGCTTCATATGTACTGAACTCTAAGAAGAATATTTGGTTTTCATGGACCTCTTTGTCCATTTTGTATTAAAAGGTCTCATAAAGAGGATTTATTGCTGAAGGTCTGTCCCCACATACCCAAAGCAAGGAGTGCTTGTCTGACAGATCCTCAGAGTGAGAAAGTTATGTTTGTTTCTGCCGCCTGTATTAAGCATTAGAACAGTTGTGGTTGAAATTGCTATGTTTGTTAATATATCTGGTATCTGAATGGTCAAAGTGATATTTTTAATTTAAATTCAAGTTTTCTCTTGTCTAAGGCTGTATCATTAGAGGCACATGTCCTTTTTTGACAGTGCTGTTTGGTTATCCTTTCCCTCTCTCCCTTTAAAGCTTGTGGAGCCAATACATTTGGGAAAACATGTGAAGAGAGCTGTAAAGAAAATTACGGCTGCAGAAACTATATGTTCTGTCTACCAGATCCATATGGTTGTTCTTGTGCCACAGGATGGATGGGACTGGAGTGTGATAAAGGTATAGTAAAAAAAAAAAAAAAAGTGATGGATCCTTGGTGTTCTGCACATGGATAATGCAGAAGGGAACTAACAGAGAAGAGTTATAAGCATGATTTTTTACAGTCATGTAAAAAGTTTTTTTCGTTCACAAGATTGAAAACTAATGGAAGACATTTTCTAGTACCTTTACACTAACTGAACATTTGTACTTGCAGAATGCAAGCCTGGTTTTTATGGGTCGGATTGCAAACTCAAATGTAATTGCCACAATCGGGGGACATGCGACAGATTTAAGGGCTGCATCTGCTCCTTGGGATGGCATGGTCTGCAATGTGAAAAAGAAGGTAAAGCAAGGTAACACGGTAGTAAATAGCTTTTCCCAGTGTAACTGAAACAGATCCAAATGCTGGTACAGCATTACCACTCCAGGCTGTTATCCTTGCTCTGCCCATTGCATTCCAGGGGCCCAGACACTTCTGTTCAATCTCATTGCAAGAGAGTGTTTTTAAGCCTCTGACCTGTAGATTGCATTTATCAAGATGATATGGTATCATTTAATCTGATTTTCCTCTCATTAGAAGTAAAGTTCCAAACTTTACTCCATAGGATTTGACACTGGCTTTAACGTCAATCACTGACAAAACTTGCACATTCAGCTTTTGAATAGTCTCATGGTATTTTACCATTGCCTATCTCATATCTGTCTTCATACATTCCTATACTATGTGCTTCATGATCTGAATTTGATGACTGAGACACCAATACAACCACAGAGTTTATAACAGTTTTGTTTCTGTGAGAGAAAGTTGAGCTTACAAAGCTCAGAGTATCTCACCTCTTTGCACTCGGGCGAGGTTTGTACACAGTATTCTGTAAGACATGCTCAGCATCTATTATTTATGCTGGATAAAGTAACAAATTCACTGCTAATTTGTAAAACCTTTCAAGAAAAAAAAACAAACAGGGAAATAAGACTGTGATACCGCCAGCCAAACTATACTATTGTGATCTGTTTGCTCTTATAAACAGACAAAATGGAGAGCAAGGAGATACTGTACATTGAGAACAAAATGTGTGAGTGATTGCCATGGTTAGACTGTCTGCTTTGAATGTCAGTGGGAAAAAGAGAGTGGTTGGGAAAGGAAAGAAAAGTAAACACAAGGCTTGTTTCTGCTCACATGATATTTACACTGATGTGAAAATGCTGACTTTGGTAAATGTGATTCTTGCATATGCCCACATGAGGGAAGGGAGAACCAGACACCCACAACTGCCTTTGCTCATGGTACGCTTAAACCTGTTTTGGTCCTGTCTTTTTAAAGTTCTGTTTGAAGGATGACATAATACCATGTAACTTCTGTAGGTTCAGCAGATCTTTCACCTCAGATAGAAAACTTACTAGATCCCATAGAACTCAATTCTGGCGTGGAGTTCAAGCCATTTTGTATAGCAACTGGGATGCCACTTCCTAAATCTGAAGAATTCAAACTTTTGAAGCAAGATGGAACTATCCTAAGGGTAGGCTCCTGATTAATTACTTTCTGTTATTTCTGCTCTTTTTATTGACTTTGTCTGTAGTTAATGCACACTAATGTTTTCAAATATAATGTGAAATTTTGATGTTCTGAGGTTAGCCCATGAGCTCCTGAGCACATGCGAAACTATGGAATTGACCATTATAGATGCTTTTTATTGGATATCACTAAACTTAAACTGACTTTCTAAACTGTGAGAAAGTATCATTGGAATATTCCCAAATGCCAACTTTTTGAGGTCCTGTACATGTTTTGCCATTTCAGCCTGCCCGAATTTTTATCAGTAATCGCTCCGAAGCCATGTTTACAATTAGTAGAATCCAGCCTGGTGATACAGGAACCTGGGTTTGCAGTGTGCAGACAATAGCAGGAATGGCAGAGAAACCATTTCAAGTTACAGTCAAAGGTAAAAACACGAATCTCTTCAAGTCTCTTTGTCTCTCTAAGCACAGCTTTATAGTCTAAAATGGCAGAACCTTCTTTTCTCTGCACTGTGGGATAATGTCTGAATAAATATCTACAGTCAGAATATGAACAGAAACCCTTTTTAAGATGCTTACTAATTATGTATATTGAAAAAAATAAATGTGATGGTAAGGCTTAGAAGAACACCCGCGTTTTTCTTTTCATATATCTAAACTGTCAGTTTTAGGGTGTATAGCCCCATCTATTTTGTGAGGGTTTTGAGGAGCATGTCCCATTTTCCTGCAGATCTAGAAAATACCAGAGTCTTACTGGTATAGGGAGCTGAAAGGCTGGTTTAATACTTGCATTCTTGTTCAGCTCCTCCTGTGCCACAGCATCCCCCAAGATTGACAGACAGTGGACATAATTTTCTCATCATTGATACCAATGCTGAGTTACATTTTGGAGATGGACCTGTTGTGTCAACAAAACTTCTGTACAAGCCAGCAAAACGTTATCAGTCCTGGATGTCTGTGGAAGGTAAGAGGACATTCTTTAATTCCCTTAAAAAGAAATTTCAGCTTCAATCTGGAACATCATGTGCTGTTTGTTCTTAATTAGTCTCAAAAGACTCTGCAGTGCTTAGGAGTTTAATCTTTTATGACTGGATGTGTGACTCTGTTTATCTTTACATACAATGTTCATGTGGATGTGGCACACCAACAGTAGTCAAAAGTGTATATTCAGTTTACAGGATACAAAGGTTTTTCTCCTCCTTTCTTAAGATTAAATGTACTCACTGCTGGGCCCAGCTGTTGAAAACCACTGCGTAAACAGCAGATTTTCAAAAGTAGTGAGCAGTATGGAGGTGTCTTGCAGCATCCACCATCCTGCTTCATGTCAGTTTTGCCCCGTGAGATAAATAACTTACTAAAATACTAATCAGGAATTGTACGGGCAAAATGAAGTCTGCTTATGAGTTAGATGACCTTTTCCAGCTATGCTTAAACATTTTATGCATGGCCTAAAATACTATAGGAAACATTACAGGAACTTTATCAAGTAAACGACGACTGTTACTAATTCAGTATGACACAAGATCTGCATACACAATGCACACTGTCTAAACAACCAGCCTGAAAAAAAGCAGATGAAGAAACTATTGGTCTGGGTGATAACTCAAAAATAATTATTTTATACCTCCAAATAGTTTATCCTAGTGAATCAGAAAAAAGACAACAAAAAGAGTAGGCTGAATACCTTACCTTATATTTTCCAAACTTTTTCCTCTTTAACATATCTCTGCACGGGCTATAGCTTTACTTTATTTTGACTTTTGTTATCAGTAAAAGGCACAACTAAAAGACTGGACAATTTGGAACCCAAAACAGAATATCAGTTCTGTGTTCAGCTGAGTCGACAAGGAGAAGGTGGGGAAGGCCATCCTGGACCACAGGCTAGCTTCACAACAGCGGCACTTGGTAAGTCACATCCTGGCTTTTCACAAATGGGGTTTTCCAGCTTTTTTTCTATATGGTTCATTCATTGATCTCTGCCAGAGCAATTTCATTTGAGCAAAGAAGGCTGGACTTGAAGTATTTGGACTTGAAATTTTTTTGAAATAGAGTCCTTCAAAAAAATCTCAGGCGAAGGGATAAAACAAACAAAACCCTAAAACCCTCACAAAAACCCCAATGTCATCCCCCCATCACCCCAAAAAAAAAATGGAAGATAGGATAAAAAACAAATCCAAAAAACTGAGGTGAAGAAAACCACAAAAAGGCAACTATTATTTTCCCTGATTTAGACATGAGGGATCTGGGAAAGGAGAATTTATATATTTTGTCTGGCTAGACAGCAGAGTTAGAGGTACAAATCACTTCTTTTGCAGTCTTTCCTCTTAGTATTAGATCAATTTGCTGTGAAAAGGGAGGTGTTTGAACAAGCAGGGAGGTTTTTAGTCCACTGAGGATAGATCCCAATTTGAACACAGACATACAAAATAAATGAGGGTTGTACCAGGAGCTATCTAACGAGACAACAACACAGTTGGCTTCTCACATCTAAAAAGTGCATCTACGACACCAGCTCATTGAAGATACCCTTTTGTTGACACAGCAGCTGTTGATAAGACATTGTGGGACTATCAACCCCTCTTAGATGTAACTTCTACTAAGTTGTCTAGGATGGCTAAATTACCCTATGTCACCTCAAGCTAGGGCAGTGGTTGGGAATAACTGGTACCCCTATTTTAGCTTACATACCAGACATGAAATGTTGTTCCCTGTTTCACTGTGGCTTTTCCAAGGTCTTCCTCCACCAGAAGGTCTCACTCTCTTTCCAAAAAGTATGACATCACTGAATTTGTCATGGCATCCTTTAACACTGAGGACAGAGGATGACATTCGTGTTGAAGTGGAAAGGAAGAGCGTGAATGACAACGGTGACGAGAGCAGTGTTATTACTCAAGTGCCAGGAAATATGTCCACCTTGATCATTAAAGATCTTGAGCCTAGACAGCAATACATGTGCAGGGTACGGGTGAACACCAGGTCCCAAGGAGAATGGAGCAACTATCTATATGCATGGACTTTCAGTGACAGTAAGTGCTGATTCACATCCTTCTGTTTAATTCTTCATATTTTCTCCAGTGATCAGACTAAATGTCACTTGATGACTATGTTAAATATAATCCTTTGTATTCGTAACACTTAGTTCCTGATGATCACTTATGCTTATTAATGCTATTATTTTGAAAGTTCAATGTCCGAAGAAATTCTGTTGGAAATTATCAGGAACTAATAAAAATTTCTTTTAAAAGGAAAAAAAAAAAAAAAAAAGACTTGAGAGTCCACATCTTCATTTCAGTGCAATTCATGTGTCTGACACACACGGCATTTTTTCCTCCTCAGAACGAGCCATCAGAGTTCACTATTCCAAGCTCTTTTGTTACTCAATTCAGCTATGACAATACAGAAATAGTCAGCACTTAAAGAAGAGAAGATGCAATTCAAGGTAAAACCACTGTGAGCAAAGAGTAGTTAAGTGTGCTACACTGAAGATTGCCCTTGAATTCTCTGAGTGTGAGCAGCTTGCTTCCATAACACCACAACAAATACCCTATCTGTATGAAGTACCATTTGAACAGCTGTCCCTCTGAATGGCTGATGGGTGCCACTGCCCATACCACACACTGAAAAGGTGTGCTTCTTCCTCCTTACAGGTCATGTGAGGATGCCCTCACTGAGATCCTACATGTATTAACAAAAGTACCAATGACTGTCATGGGACACTCCAGTTTCCTGAGCTCTGACACCAAACTGCACTAAGAAAAGCATAAGGGTACTGGTTTTCCAGGAGAAGGTACATAGCTTAGGAGTTATGGCTGTGTCCACAAGTGTAGCACTCACCTCTGCTGGTGGTTTTCTGATTAAATATTTGGAAATGTTGGTATTGATTTCCCTTCTCTCTAACAGGCTGCATCCTAACAGGTAATTGCTCCTTAAAACAGTGAGAATATGGGACCTGGGAATTACAAGGGTATGATGATTCAATATAGAAGGAAATTAACCCTTTCTGCATTAGTCTGAAAGCAATTTTGGTGTGCTTACATACAGCTCAGAGAATGCATAACTTCTCCAAAGACAGTATACTGAATGCCACTCCAAACTGTGCTGGAAGTATGGAGTACTGAGACAAGGGTGGCAGCACATCAAGATCATAAAACCACTGCATTCAGTTACCATAACTCATCAACAAAATTCTGCTTCTGTTTAGCACTGCAGAAGCACCAAGGAAAGTGTTTTGCTCTTTGTGGGAAGGAGGAAGAGATAGATGTATACTCCAATGCCCTGTGTGTTTGTGTTTGTTCTCAGGAATCCCTCCTGCACCATACAACATCAGATTTTCTAACACCACAGACACATCCTCAGTTATCTCTTGGACAGCTGCTGAGGGTCACTCCATCTCCTCCATCATCATCAGCTACAAAATTTATGGCAAGGCTGAGTACAACCACATCGATATTATCATAAAGAACACCAGCATTACTCAGTATCACCTCAAGGGTCTTGAGCCAAACACTGTGTACCAGGTTCAAATTAATGCCCAAAACAACATTGGCTTGAGCAACCCAAACACATCATTTGAACTGAAGACTCTTCCAGAAACTAAAGGTTGGTTAATCCGCCACGATGGACTTGCACAAACCAGGTCTGGTGTTATAAACTAGTTAGCTAGGACAGGGTCATAATTGATTTTTTTGTCTTAGTTTTCTTTTGCTCTTAACTTTGACTTACAATATGGCACCACTGGAATTCAGTTCTTAGTTCACTCCATGGCATTGTGAAAAGACAACATGCACCATTTTTGTGTATCCACAAGAAAGGGCCCAATAACTCATAAATTAAAGGATCTGCACACAATAAGACTATTAGATCAGTGAATGTGACCTCAACTCTACTCTGACTGAATGAAATAGAATCTGCAGGTGTTTATACACCTGAAATTCAATGAGAGCCAATGTATGTGACATTTTTGGAAAACAAAGGGATGCATCTTATGTCTTTAAACAGTTTACAAGACAGGAGTATTTAGTTATACATTGCTAATATATAGCTAAATTCAGAATAAGTTGTAGATAATGATGAACTCTTTATGTGCTTCCTCAACAGCTCCATATGAATCAAAAGGAGGCAAAATGCTCCTTATTGCTATCCTTGGCTCTGCAGGAATGACCTGTGTAACAATTCTCCTGGCCTTTCTCATCATGCTGCAGTTAAAGAGAGCCAACTTCCAGCGTCGAATGGCTCAGGCTTTCCAAAATGTGGTGGTGAGTTCCCAGTTTTTCTCTGCCAGTTTGGTTGTTAACTTTAGCTCATCTTTTCCTGGTTTTTTTCCAATTTCTTATCTCTGACCTTCCCAAATACTGTGTTCTCTTCATTTGTGCAATTAGTACTGTTGTTGTGAAGCTTTTCTGTTAGTGACACCCAAGTTAAGCAATCACAGTTACAAGCTATGAGGTCGAAGAGTTGTCTTGCTTCCTTTTCTGCCTTGTCTCACCTGTGTGTGACAAGTACCAAGCCAGACAGAATGCAGGAACCTGTTCTCCCTCTGTGAAGTCATGTCTGATTTCAAAAAAGACCATATATTTAAAGTTGCTTTTGTACATCAACGACTGCTGGTGAATGTTCATCCATTTTCAACCTGGAAACAGCACATCAGGTTTCAGTCAAAGGTGACATCACTGATCTGGCTGTGAGGAAATTGTTAAAGGTTGTAACATCACACGGATATGTCTCCCTCTTTATACCCATGCATATATTTGTATCCTGCTGTCATCTCTTTATCATTCTGCTTTCTGGTGTTTTTCTCTTGCTTCAAAGAGGAACATGTGAAGCAAAATGAAAGTGGGACAAAGAGCTCCTTCATATGTATCTGGATAGGTTGTTTCATAAGCAGGGAGCTGGGGAGCTCATCCAAGCATATGTTCAATGCCCAGGCCACACAGAATAACTCTGACTTCTTGTCCTGAAACTTTTCCCACAGAAGTGTTTAATGAGCATGTGTAACTGAAGAGGAGATGTCTCCTTAAGTATGGAGGAAGATAATTTCCTCTTTCTTTCCGTTTCCGTTCTTTTTGCCTCATCCTTCATACTGAACCTGACCAACACAGGATTTAATTAAGGCTAATATGAGATAAATCTCAAAGTTGAGACTTAAAACTCATTTTGAGATCAGTTTTATCACTTTATTTTTGCCCATGTCCTTCATCTCCAAGACGATTATAAAATTGTTCAGGTGGCCAAGGTCTACAAAGGTACTTAACACATAAATTAGGAATCTGATTAATTTTGTGGATGCAAGCAGAAATGCTTGTTGCAGTTAGAGGCTAAAGTAGGTGCAAATGCCTAAGGTACTCGGTCCTGTTAGTAAGATATGGACTGGGCTCCGTACCTCTGTGTGTGTGTACACGAGGGAGCACACAGTTATTTGGGAAATGTAATCAGAGCGTTGCTCAATGAAGTTGAAATCACAGTTAATGTCATTTGCTTAACTCTGTTGCAGAGGGAAGAACCAGCTGTACAGTTTAACTCAGGTACTCTCACTCTGAGCAGGAAAGCCAAAAACAGTCCAGATCCCACTATTTATCCAGTTCTTGAGTGGAATGACATAAAATTTCAAGATGTGATTGGAGAAGGTAACTTTGGGCAAGTTCTGAAAGCTCGCATTAAGAAAGATGGCTTACGCATGGATGCTGCAATAAAAAGGATGAAAGGTAGTAAAGATGAGATTTGGCGACTTAAGAATTTTCTTGTCTGTTTATTCCAAGTGATTCTCTGTCATAAGAAATGCTTAGTAGCCTTCTTCTAAAGCTAAAATAAATATTCAGAGTTGCTAGTTAAGTTGTATCAACTGTTACTAGGCCAAAAGTTGTCAGACTGTATTTCTGCATGGTCAAGTTGTTTTCTACCTTAATGGTTAATATCATTAACTATCATGTATTTTTCAATTCATAGGTTAGTATGAACTTCATGTGAGTTCATTTGCAAAGTGGGATGCATTTAATAGAGTGAAACACAGAGCTAGTCTTAGGACAGAGCATTTGCTCATCTTGCTTTACCGTAGCCATTCAGAGACAACCATATCTATGCGTCTTTATGTACACACACCAGGAGGATCATTCATTTTGTTCTTATTCATTGAGCATGACAGCTATGTTCCAGAGAGGACTACAACACATACAATATTGCAAGAATACATATTTTTTTGCAGTTCACTACATCATTATCTAGGCAAATTGAGAGACACTTACATATGATGATTAATTTAAAAAGAGCCAAGGTCTGCATGCAGGCACAAATAATTAACAGCACACATGTGGAAAGATTTTTAAGCAGCTAGTTTTCATATGATCTGCTACAACATTTTACATTCTCAAATAAGAAGAAAAGATGCTTCCTTTGTCTGCGGACAGCTGCTACAGACATCAGGTTCTGAAAATTTTCCTTTGAAAAATCCTACTTTTTTAGCAAATACTAATGTACCTTGGAGTTTTTCTCTTAACTTCTCTTAGAGTTTTTATTGGGGCTGAAGCAGTAGTGGCTCAGGCTGCTCAGAGTTCTCGTAATTAAAACCAATATGGTTATGAATTCAGTTCAAAGGAAAACATAAATGCATGCTTCTTTGATTTTCAGAGTATGCCTCAAAAGATGATCACAGAGATTTTGCTGGAGAACTTGAAGTTCTTTGTAAACTTGGTCATCATCCCAACATCATAAATCTTTTGGGAGCATGTGAACATAGGGGTAAGATGTTCTTGATAATATGAACTTTTAAAAATTCCATAGAATAGTCCACACAGGTCATAGAAACACAAGCTTTCAAGCAGGTCTGTCTGAAACATTTGTTCAAAAGCAAATAAACTTGTGTTTGGATCTACAAGATATTCTTCAGAAATTTTGTTCATCTACAGCTCTAAATTCTTCTCTGCTTCTAGAAATGAGTCTGTTTGGTATTTCCCCTCCAGTCTGTTTTATTTTTATTTCTTTTTTTCACTCAAGGCAATGTAAATTTCCAGACTGTTACTGCTCATGTTTTAGTCTGCAATATGCTCACTATCTGATGTTTCATTAGGATATCTTTACCTTGCTATTGAATATGCCCCCCATGGAAATTTACTGGACTTCCTTCGGAAAAGCAGAGTACTAGAAACAGACCCAGCATTTGCTATTGCCAACAGTACTGCATCTACACTTTCCTCTCAGCAACTTCTGCATTTTGCAGCAGATGTTGCCAGAGGGATGGACTACTTGAGCCAGAAACAGGTCAGTCTTCAACTCTCTACTCACTGAAAGAAAAATAAATAATTGTTTGAGACTATGCCTTTTAATGAAATTAAAATAAGGTTTAAATTTTAGCTTCTATAGCACCCACTGGATGAGATTTACTTTGTTGCCTTCACTTAACCCTATCAGATGCTATGCCATGGGGCATGAGAGGCCTTAAGACTTACAAACAACATGGTAGTGAACTGCTTTCATATTCAGATAAAGTTTAAAATGTTCGTGGTAGTGACATACCATTCCAATTCTTTGTTTTGTATTCTTACTCTGAATGTTTGCCATTTTCAATATTGCAGTAAAGTAATACAAGTTATCTCACTGATACTGAGGTGATTTTTTTATGTTTGTTTGTTTGTTTTTATTTTTATTTTAGTTTATTCATCGAGATTTGGCAGCAAGAAACATCTTGGTTGGAGAAAATTATGTTGCAAAAATAGCTGACTTTGGCTTATCAAGAGGTCAAGAAGTTTATGTTAAGAAGACCATGGTAAGGATCAAAACAAACCGATACAGGCTGTTTTCTTCATTTTTGTTTTCTTGTTTCTTACTTTGTGTTTTCCTCTGAACAAAAATGCAAACTTACAGGTTTACATGATTATTTACATGATATTTATTCACATGTAAAAGAATATATATCATGTTTACTAATATACCTGTGTCAATAAATTCTCTACCATGTTTATAATATAAAATGTAATTTAAAATTATTTATACGAATATGGATGACAGTAAAATAGCTGAGGCAAGCTGGCCTAATTCTACTGAACAAGGCCAAAGTTAGCAAGACAGCAACCAGAGGTATATCAGGATCTGTGAGCTGGAAAAATAGCTGCCCAGAGCTGATGCTTTGTAACATCAGAAAGAGGGAGATATGTAATGAGTACCATGTAGCTATAAACCAGAAATAGCGCTGTGTTGTCAAGGCAACAGGATTGGTCAGAGGCATCAAAAGACATCACTTAGATATTAGTTACATTTCATCTTGGTGCTGGCTGGGTAAATTTTTTGTTAGCTTTAGTGTGAACTGTCCCTTTGGGAAGCAAATCATAGAATCATGGAATGGCTTGTGTTTGGAAGAGACCTTAAAAATCATCTAGTTCCAACTCCCCTGCCACGGGCAGGGACATCTACCACTAGACCAGGTTACTCAGAGGACCATCCAACTTGGCTTTCAACACTCCCAGGGATGGGGTATCCACAGCTTCTCCAGGCAACCTGTGCCAGTGCCTCACCACCTTCACAGTAAAGAATTTCTTCCATAAGCATGCACCACTTGAATAAGTTTATTTACTTGCTAAAATTTATTTGCATAAAGTCAGTTTTCATTTCACAGAACAGTTGTTGGCATGCAAATTGCAATATTGCTGTTCCTGATACCAATAAATAAATTTTCATGAAATAATTTCCAGGGACGGCTTCCAGTGCGATGGATGGCAATTGAATCTTTGAATTACAGTGTTTACACCACAAATAGTGATGTGTAAGTATATGTTCAAGTGGCATTTTTAAAATAAAGAAATATTTTTTAATATCAAGGAAAGATTGACAGCCACTGTTAACGCAAAACACTCAGTAGTCATGTCAGCCTGAGTGAGGAAAAGGAAGCAAAAAAACTAAAATTCAAACCAAAAGTGTTCCTTTTTTTTCTTCATCAGTGTCTGATCAAGTTGTGTGTTCACAAGCTGCTTGGATTTGGACCACTACTTAAGCTATATTTCTCATTTGAAATCAGAAACCTGATGAATCTTTGGGAGACCCAGAGGAACTTGGTATTTTAGTTGGGAAATTGGAAATTATATTTGGCAAATCACTTCTGTAATTACAGTATTTGTTGAGAGCTCACAATCTTACAAAGTTGATTGAGAGGGGATTAATTTTACTAATTTTCCTCCCTTCTGATTCTATGTACCCTATCATTATACAAAAACTTTATAAAAAAATGTAGAAGAATATATCACACTTCTCTGTGTTCCCTGAATACTAGAAAAACTATCTACCATTTAAAAATATTAAATATTGTTGCGTTCTTGTTGCCCTTCATAATGTGCCTCTGTTGCAGATGGTCATATGGTGTCCTGTTATGGGAAATTGTTAGTTTAGGTAAGTATATGAGTTTTGTACTGCACAAGTAAACAATCTGAGCCATGGCACGTCCACTCATTCAGTCTTTTAAAAAAATATTGCTTCAGAAGATGTTTTTTTTTTCTGTTTCATTCTACTAAATTTTATTTAGTCTCACTACACTTGGAAATGGAATTTTCCATTGTAAATGAGAAAGAGCCATAATGACCAGATTTTCATTGCACTATAAAACCCAGGCCATACCTAAGTATAAACTCCAGTATATCACATGATGCATAGACTTAATGTTTTGAGTTTGATGGGTGGCTTTTTCTGAGCCTTACTGAGTTTTTATTCAAGACTTATATTTGAATGACCTTGTAGGGCATGGAAGTAATCATCTACTCCAAGTAATATCTAAGAAAATTTTTGAACATTAATCTTCAAATAAAATTTGGAGTTCATTTCTGCGCACACCTCTATTCATCATGATTGTGATACAGCCTCAAATCACTCAAAATAATTGTGTTACACCTCCTTTGTAATTTGCCCTGGATATGTGCCCCACACTCTGCTGGCCAAGAGCTGCTCATCGATGGTGCACATTGCATACTGAACTAATCATGAACTCTGGCTTTCTAATTTTTTCTCAGCTTTCCTTACTAAATGGGTTTGCACTAGAAATGGATGGGAATTTACACACTTCACTGTGAAAAATCAAGAGTCTAAATGACCAAACACCTGCAGAAAGGGGCAAAACCAGCTTAACAGTAATAGATCCTTGAGTCCATATAATGATAATGCAGGAATGATTTGCCTACTGACATGAAGGCTATTGGAAAAATAATTCAAATAAAATCAGATGCAGGCTCTCAGACTTGCAGAGAAATTTAAGCCAGCCTGACAGATGATAAAAGCTCATACTTAGTTTTATTTTTCTCTTCAATATTGTGCATGAAGCAGTGCAGAAGCACTAATAACAAAAAATGTAGCTGCAAAATATTCCTTAACATTGGATTAATATACCTGTTGCTATGTCAGTCATACTTTTTCATTTTTATTACGAAATTAAGCCTCCTTTTATTAAAAACCCTTTTTGCTCATGACAATGGTTAAACTTTGCCTTAGGTGGAACACCATATTGTGGAATGACATGTGCAGAACTATATGAAAAACTGCCTCAAGGGTACAGACTGGAAAAGCCTCTCAACTGTGATGATGAAGTGTAAGTAACTTCCTCAGCTCCTACCAGATACCCTTTTCTTTGCACAACATGGCTGGGCTTCAGCTCAAAAAGATCTTTTTTATTATTTCTGAACAAAAGAAAATTCTCTTCAGACAGCAACCAGCCATGGAAAATGGAACTTCAGCTATTTAAAAATCCATTTTCTTCTGACAAATGGAACGTGCACAATCTTTCAATAAGCATGAATTTGCAGCTTTAGCTCTGTATCAAAACTATCAAATGTTGGTATTTGATTTTTAAAGGTATGACCTAATGAGACAGTGCTGGAGAGAGAAACCATATGAAAGACCATCATTTGCTCAGATACTGGTGTCACTGAACAGGATGTTAGAAGAAAGGAAGGTAAGAGTGAATCCATAGAAAATAAATAGGCCATGAATAATTTCAATGTTTTTTAGGACTCCTGAGGTAACACATTTTGCATCACACTTTTTCTGTTTATTTCCTTCCCAGACATATGTGAATACTACCCTATATGAGAAGTTTACTTATGCAGGCATTGATTGCTCCGCTGAAGAAGCTGCTTAAGAGGGGAGAAATCTTCATCCATCAATGTTGTATTGAAGAAAACAAAAATTCAATCTACTGGAGCCCAAAATGTGATGTGCTGTGTAGAACTGTGTATAGCTCTAACTGTATATAATACATCAATACTGTTTTACTACAGTTATGTATGTGTATATCACACAGTAACCTCTGCCTTCACAGGCTGTAGAAGTGTATATACTGTTCAGAGCAGGAAAAGACTGAAGTCATGAAATCTGTTGTTTTGTATGCAGGGTTTTCTTTTTTCCTACTTAAGTAGATGTAGCGTCTACATACATATTGCAATGCACTAGGTATTGCCATCTTAGATATTTCCCAAGAGCTACTGATAGCAAAGTGGTAACTTATTGCAGTATTCCACACACGTTTCATTGCATTTCAAACAAAAATGCTAAGCTCAGTGCAACAGTGGAAGTTGCAATCCAGTGTACTCACCAAGGATAATTAAAACAGGCTCCTATTTGAAAGCGAGTAGAAATAGTCTACTTCAAAAATTCTATTCATACCTCTAAGATATGAGGCATGCTGTTGCTCTTTCATTGCCCAGCTTGATGGTCAGTTTTTGCCTGTATGGAAAATATACATGTATTTTGAAGTGTTTAATGCTATCAGAGGCAGCCATACAGCAGCTATCATGAAGCATAGGATTGAGGATCATACTACATATTGTCAAGTACATTGTTACAACTAGCCTGGATATGTGTGAGACATTCAATTTGTATTTCATGTAATAATTTCACTCCATAATTATAAATTGCTACCTACTATATACAAGCAGGGCTTACTTTTGTTCATTTTACCCCCTTATGCAGTTTGTAGTGAGGTATGGCCTCTTAAAAATATCATACTGAAATGCTTCAAAACAGTGATATTTGACCTGCCAGAAAGATCTCTAGTCCTCAGGTAAAACAAATAGAGAGAGGATTGTCCTGAGCTTCTGGTGTCTAGTCAACCAAGAGGGATTTGATGGACTTGCCCTATCCAAATTTCACGTATCAGCTAACCTCATGTTTTGCACATATATTCCTCTCATCCCCTTGTGACTCACCAGTTCATAACTAACCATCAGACACAGTGACTTCCCAGCTGTGTGGATCAGGTCATCCACTAAGGCTTGGAGAAAGATGCTTGAGAGAGTAAAAGATTTCTCCTTCTGATACTTTGTGAATGGGTATTTAACTGGTTAGAAGGTAGGGTTATCTAAAAGATTTCTCCTTCTGATACTTTGTGAATGGGTATTTAACTGGTTAGAAGGTAGGGTTATCACAGCTGAGTATAGAGTAACATTACCAACATGCACCAGGCTGACTCAGAAGCACCAAGGGCCTTATTAAAAGTGAATAAGCCAACAAACAAGGGTTCTTAGATGACTTGTGTGGTCTTGAGATAGGCAGAACTTGCACTGTAAGCCAGGTGCTAGGTGTAAACTAGGAGTATATTGTTGGGGATTAAAATAAGTTTACTTATAGAATATTAGATATTAATTGCATAAGTTTAAGTTTACTTATAACTTGCTTACAGCCTAGCATGAGTGGGCCCTGCTCAAAACTTAGTGTAGGTGAACTTTAAATGAATTCTGTTTGTTAGCATGAATTGCTAAGCAGGGGAGGAAACAAAGACTGGTTATCTTCAGATAAGGATTGAGACCTTGGAGGGGCCCAGCGCTGCCCCAAGCTAGAAGATAGGAGCAGCTGATGGCACATGGACATGGATGAAGAATTCAGTGAGGTGTAAGAAGACCCCAGACCTTAAATTGCCATTGGACCAAGAGGCGTGTGCAGGGCACGTGAAGAGTGTGTGAAGATCGTGCACACAGACTGTAAGGGTATAAAGGCCCAGGGGTTTCTTTGTTCAGGTTTCCTCTCCAGTGGCACCCAGCCCAAGCTGAAATAAACCAACTCTGCCTTAGAATCTAGGGTCTGAGCATTTCTTTCACATTTACAGAGTGCACAGATTCACTGGACCAAGGAACAACTCCAAAACAAAATAGAGAAACAAATTCAAATGTATATTTTTCATTAAAGACTATTTGACCAGGATTATTTTAAAACATGGGCATTGCATTTTGCAATGGATCCTACCAATCAGTGAGATAAATAAGAATGGAATTCCACTGGGTGTTTTCTAGATTTCCAGGCAAATTTTCTGCTGGAACTGCTCCACTTTCTGTACGGAATTTTTCACAGGTTCAGACAGCTTGTTGTCTCACACATTTCTAACAAGCAGACACACTGACTATTCTGCTACTTGATGTGAACTTCTTCTTAAATTTTTATATGGACCAATATATCACATAAGTAAAGAATCAGAGAGTCATTCATCAACTCAATAGTTTTCAATACTGTCTTCATTTTCAGTGCTTAAGTCTCACTGTCAATTTACCAGAAGAACACTGAAGTGTACTTACAAACATTCTTCATATCTTCATTTAACATTGTGGCATACGTTAACTTTCTACTCTGCTCTAATATCTTTTTAATTATTATTTTTAAAAATACACAACAAAAAAAAAAAATCCACAGTAATTCATATACACATCTTGAGATGTCTCTATTCAGTCTATACATCACAGAAGTACATTAGAAGTAATAGATGCTATTAGAAACATCTCTTAGTTTTATCAGAATCTCAGATAAACAAATTGCTTCTACATTTCCAGCATGCACTGGGTGCCCTAGGTTAAAGAGACAGATCTTACAGTCAGTCATTCAGTGCTGGAAAGCCTGACTTATGAGGGTAGGTGGTATATAAAGGTTTTCAGCTTAACCATTAGCAGGTTGTAAGTCCTGCTTTCCACAGCATAATGCATCAGAACCCTCATTACTCTGGGTGAAATGTAAGGTGTAACTACTCTTGGGAATGACTGAATTTAGGTATTCCACTCAATTGCTGCACTTCTCCCAGTCCTTGCTTACCCAAAAGGAAGCACACATCTGGACTTAAATGGTAGGGATATTTATTTCTTACTTCTCTGTGGGCAATCACTACCTGACACAATTCTGCCCCTGTCTGCTAACCAAAATATAATGGTCAGGCATTCGCTGAAAGTAAACACAAAATGTTGACTATTACATACATTTCACCAAAATGTATAAATACCTGATGGAAGGAAGTAAGACAGATGGAAAGACTGTCTTCTCAGCAGGATTCAGTCGCAGGATGAGAAGCAGTGGGCATAAACGGAAATCTAGGAAAACGCATTAGTGTAGTCAAGGTATTGAAGCGATTTCCCAGAAATTTTAGAGTTTCCAGCCTTAGGGATATTCAAAACCTGACTGGACACCATAGAGGACTTGAAGTTCATAACCTGATTGGAGCTACATGAGCTGGTTCACCTTTGTTTAGTCAAGGTTTGTGGAGTACATTTCACTCCTTCTAGTTGTTGGTGGTGGTTTTTTGTTGTTGGTTTTTTTTTTCCCTTCCCTCCTGGAAAATAACTTCTCTTATAACTGAAAAGAAATGTGACAGTGGAAATTACTTTCACTTCCCTATTCTAGATCCTCAGGAAATTCACCTGTTGCCAGAGAGGGCTGAACTCTGCCTGACCAGGAGTACTTACCAACTCTAGGCCTCGGAAACAAAGATATCGGAGAAGTCATGGAAAGGTCTTTAACTCAAAAACTACTAATCTTTCCAGGTATACACCCTTGCTTAACAGCTGGGATAGCTCAGGAGTGATCTCCATGACCCTTGACAAATGAACAGGGGAGGGGGTGTTTCTCAGGACTTACTTCTTTGTGCCAGCAGCACTAACTGTCCACAAAACTCCATACTCTTCACTCCTCCAGTTTACACATCATCCTGATAGATACCCTATGGAAAATGGATATGAATAAACACAGTCTGTGATTTTGTGATTTCACTTCCTTTAAGTCATACCATGGAAGAAGAAAGAGAAGCACTTTGGGAAAAAGATGCTAATGATGCATTTTATAAGAAGCACTAAATAAAGGTATCAAGTTCCCTTTTTGGTGTGTGATGTGTATGGCAACAGAAGCCTTTGTGTGTGTGAAGGATGTGCACTTTTTTGGGGGTACTCCATGCTGCACGTGCTAATCCTGTGCCTAAAAATGCTCCATGAATAACACTAGGAACAGAGTTCAAAAAAGTATAGATACTTTTAAAAAGGAGTCCTAGTGATTTAACACTGTACCCAGTTTATTGAAAATCTAGTTACATGCAGTTTTCTCCAATCTTTATGGCCAGTCATATATCTCTCCTTCACATAGCCACCAACAGTTACTTACTACATTTAATACCCATAGTAGACTGCACATACCACCAGGATCTTCATCAGGAGTGAATAATTTGTACTTGAAGAATTTCTGATAATTTAGATCCTGATCCCTATGGAGTAAAGCATCTGAAATAACCTTTACGTCTGTTACAACCATATAGCTAATTCCCTCCTTTCTGCAATGAAAAAGGTGGGAAAAGACAAGCAACAAACCTACTGCACACACAACACCCTGCTGTTGCAGTGCCATGACATCTCACACAAGCATTCCTGGCCTGTGATGAATCTCTGGGAGCTTCTCTGGGCACATCTTTGAGCTGTAGAGAACAGGCTGTAATGGATGTAAAGAAAGGAAGAAGAAATAGTTTAAATGAAATGTGGGATAATTTAGTAGGTCATGGTGGGAGGAAACCATTGGGCCAAAATGGGCAAGTCCCATCAAAAATGGGAGCTATCGGTTACTGAAAAATCCTTGTCATTTAGACACAGAGCTCAAAGATAGTTCAAAAAGCACATGAGAAATTCGATCTTTGTTGAAGGCCAAAACAGCACACTTCTGAACCACCTGCCTCTTCTGAGGTACTCCCATTGATGGAACTAAAGCTACAGCAAATGCTGATGTGCTCCAGGGATATTTTTAGAAGTGGACCTTGGTGGAACTAGGTCAAGCTGACAATGATTTGGATTTTGCCTCAATGGACACAGAACATGGGGCACATTAGAAATACAGTGGTGTCTGACAGTATTTGCACCTTACTGTGACAAGACATTACTTACAGTAAGGAGGTTCTCCTTACACCATTTCAGTTCCCATGATGCCAAATGACCAGATGTTCACTTTGAGGCTGTATGCTTTTTCCACATATTCTGGTGCCATCCAGTGAGCATTCCCACCCACTGAGCTCTGTTTACTCTGCTCAGGTGTGAGGTGAGCACACATGCCAAGATCATCTGAAGAGAAAAATGTAGTGAAAGCCAGCTTGAATTAGGAAACCAAGCAAAAGAATTCACCACTCAGTCTCGGAGCATGGTCTTGAATCTACCTGGAAAAGCAGCTGTGCTCTCTTTCCTCAGGAATATAGCCAAGGAAATATGGAACTGGACAGTTTTATTCATATGAAGCTTTAGATTGTAACTCCATAGCTCTGGAAATGGACACACACACACCAAAGCCACCCTTGACACCTTGTTCCTCATGATACCTCTCTGCATGCTACAGTTCTGCTCTCAGCTTTCAGCAGAGGTCCCCGCACTCCCACAAGCACTATTTTTGGGTAACTGGCAGTCAGTCCTACACAGCCCCACATTGCATCCTCTGAATTTTGTGCCAGACCAATAATAACCACCCAGTTTGACAGATCTGTCCATTTCAAGAAGAATGTTAGTGTTTTTGATGTCTCTCTAGATCATCTGGTTTGAATGAAGTTAGTTCTGGGCTTGTAGGCACTGATGGATAAAATAGAAACATGAGGACGATAATTAATGACCAATTTCATCAAACAAGAAAGGAAATGGCTCTAAAAATTTACTTTGTGAGTGACAGAAGAATATGGTGTTGTCAAGATGAAGAGCCTGATTCTTCAACACTGTCAGAACAGTATCTTTCTCAATGAAGGTACATTGGCTTTCAAAAGAGAAATGTCAGTTGTCATAGACTATCCCCTGAAAGGACAAAGAGAATGTCTGCTGCTGCAGTGGATGTGCTCTCTCCTCACAGACGAAATATCTCCTGCTTTTTTTTTTTTTTTTTTTAATATATCTAGCAGAATGTAAGCTCTATAATAATTTGTGACTGAATGAAGTTTTGATTAGAACACAACATCAGGCAAAATATATTTCTTAGTTATGAGTGATAAAAAGACAAGTAAAATTGCTTTCATAGTGGAAACAGTACTGCTTTTCTGGAGATTATCCTGGTCTTTATGGTTGCTCTACTTAATTGTGATGGTGACACCACCCCACTGAGAGCTGGAGTCAGATAGCCAGAGGCAATCAGAATTCAGCCTGTGTGAGACGACCTCACAAATTACACTGGAGGAAAGAGGACATTGACTTAAAATAATAAAATTTTTCTTTAGTCTTAAAAAAGAAGATGCAGAAGGATGAAACAGCTCTTCTACCACATAACTTCTCACCATTTGACTCTGCTGTATGTAGCCTGGGGGAGGGGGTGCATTTGACACTAATTTGTAACATATTCTATTAAAAAAAATAAAAATGAAAGAAGCCTCCTCCTGAAGAGTGTTATTGCAACACAGATCCTGAGGGTCAATCTACAATCATGACTCAACACAGCTTTCAGTCCTCACCTATTATTTTTCCTTGACTGTAAGTTACAACTCTTTCAAACACATTTTTGCTTACAGGTTTTTTTCAAAACCCTAAAGACATCATTGTGTCAAAATGCAATATTTTTTGTCAAGAGAATGCAGAGTGTAAACTTTTAATATTTGGCATGGTTAACTTTAAATGAAAAACCTGGGAAAGGTATCCTGTTCCTGGTCTGTAATAGTTTTTCAAACTTTCAGTCTTTCTAGCTTACATGAAATGAAAAACGAGCAAATAGAGAAGAGCCAAAGTGCCCAAGCCTTACATAGGTAAATGACACTGCTCCCTCTGCTGTCCACAGAAAGATCTCCGATCTTTAAAAGGTAAATTAAAAAAAAATGCAAACTGAGAGAAAAGAGTTTTGCAGAACAAAAATGTGAATAAAACCCAGAGACTGAGAACAACATAATTATATTAGAAGTCCATAGATTATAAGTATTTATTTAATCAGCACTTTCATTAGCTGATTTACTGTTGATTCACATCACATGCATGAGAAAGAATTTTGAAATTGACAGAATAATGCAAAGCCAAGAAGGGAGAGCATTTCTGGCATGGCACATACGGATCCAGTGTGTAGCCCTTGGTAGTTCTGTAAAACGACTTTTGATTCAGTGAAATGATCTGATCTTACAGTTGTTACCCTTACCAGAGACATTTACTTTTGGTTGTAACAGTCATTACTTTTCCAAATTTAAGCTGGGACCGGAGTACTTGAATCTTTTTTGGTGTCTTTTTTTACCATCAGAGATGATTGCATGTCTCTCTAGAGACAAAAAAAGTTTCAACCTCTGACTGAGGCAGACTGTGTTCAAGTCATAAATCCCTCAGTCCAGGGGAGCAGGATAATACAGAGGCAACTGGCTTGGAGTCATTCCCTACACATTCCAGGCAGTGCACAGACGTGTGCACAAAGAATTCAAAGTAAGATTAAGCACTGTGGTGGATTAAAGACTTGGGTTCACATCCAGAACAATCTAGAAATGCCTGATTGACTAATTACTGAACAGGGATATAAAGCAACAATAAGAGTTAGCAGGAAGTTTGTATTACAAGACATGAGCAAATGTGATTTTGAGCTGAGAGGTTGAATTAGCAGAAGAGAACACAGGGTAAATGAGAGGCTGTGGGAAAAAAATAAACATACCATATCATGACACTGAAATTATCTAGATTGGTTATGTATGTATTTGGCTTCCATACAGAGAAAATTAAGAGATATGTGTACATCTATATTATACACAGAGTCTGCAAAAGATTTAATTTCAGGGTACTAGTTCTTAGCTGTCTTGCAATTAATCTACAAGAAGTTAATTGTCTTATTACTTGCTTTTCTCCTTTTACCATAGATCACAGATTCTCTTCCATTTTAATTTTTCAAGAAAAAATTATACTGTCGGGCATCTTAATGAATAAGCATTGGTATAGGAACAAAGTTAATGAGATCTATCTTGTTAATTTCCTGTCATGGTCTTTGAAAATGCATTGTGTTACATGCACACAAACAGACACACACAGATATGATTTTTCCCAAAACAAGTACTAGAGGAGACACTAACAAAAAAATCTCCAACCAAAACCCCTTAAACACAAAGAAGGAATCAAAACCCAGAACAGAATAAAATGTGAGACTGATTACCAATCTGTGAAATAAATTCTCCTCAGAAATTTCATTCTGCCCATAAATTACAGAATTAGATTTTTAGTTAAAGCCTGCAAAGAGAGTATGTTGCGTTTCACTTTGAAAGAAAATACAGCCGTCTCTATCCTGTAACTAAAAAGATACATAGTGATTAGACAGCAACATTAAGCACTAGCAGTTCCAGTGCCATTTCCAGCATGATGATTCCTAGCCATAGTTTTACTGTGAGCAGAATTTTAATAATTCACTTGTATGGACTTGGGTTTGACATCCAAGAAAAAAGCTTAATGCCTTTAGACTACAGAAAGAACCAGACAAAAGGATTTGGGCATTTCCTCATGTTTTTCATATCACCTTAGGCTCAGAAGAGAAGGCTAAAGGCAGTGCAGTACAGACACTTGAAAAAACAAAAGAAAACCAAACCAAGCTAGAAACCCAATCAACAAAAACACAAAATCAAAAATCAAAACCCTCTCAATCTGAAGTGCTTCAAGTCTGAACCATAAAAACAACTACAGAAGAGACATTCTGATTTAATATTATATTTTATTTAAATATAAATGTACATGAGCAACAGCTGATATTTTTTCTTTCATATAGGAATTAGAAGAGTTTAAAAAAACAAACAAACAAAACTATTTCAGAGTTTGTACTTGAAGAAAAATGTAATAGCTAATTGTTTCCAGCTGTTTCACTAGGGAAAGACTAGGGAAAGTTAAATACCATACCTACCTTTATGGCCTTTTATTCTTTTATTGGTTCAAACACAGAGCTTTAGCTTTCTCCTTCACTCACTTGTGGTGTGGGTTTCTCTGCTCTGCACACCTCTCCTCCCTTTTCAGGAAAGGAGAAGCTTTTTTCATCTTTCTGAATATGAACCATAACAAATCCTAGCTGGATCTAATAGGGGGACTTTGGCCAGGCCACAGAACCAAGGAATAGCCAACCCGTTAGAGCAATTGTTTTGAATGAATACATTAGGTCTTACTTTGAATTGTGCAAAAATACCCTCAAACCAAGAACAAGCAATGGCAATAGAGTTCAGTCCCATTTGTTATTCTAGTTTGTGAATGAGTGAGCTGCTCCAGTAAGGCTTTTATACCACTTGTTTTAGAGAGGTCAAATTTTCAGACATTAGTTTCATCTTAGGTGTGAGTTTTGGTATGCTCCTGTTCCAGTAGTCTGATCACTTTTCAGAGACCAGTTTGGGTCATGACAGCTTGTGGAAATGCACACAAATCAGAAGTAACAAACTGAAGACCTTGTGTTTCTCAGTACCTGAAATGCCAGTGTCACAAACAGCAGTACAGGCTGACCTTCAGCATCATACTCCAGGGCTGAGGAGTAAATCCCTCATGTTGTTTAATCGTTTTGCTCTTTTTAATCTGCTCTACTTTACATTCTGGAATTTGTTTTTTTCTAGTGAGCTGGCATAAAGAATGATTAATATAGGCCTATTGAATGAAATACGCTTGTGGAATGCTGGCTAATAGCAACAAAATGCTGTGTCAAATTAAGGTAGAATTTTTATCACTGTTCCTCCTAACCTGCAGGAGCATTCAGGTTTTTTTTTTCAGAAATGAACCCTGACAGGTTTTATCCCTTGTCCTGTCACTACATGTCCTTGTCAAAAATCCCTCCTTATCTTTCATGTAGGT
The DNA here is from genome assembly GCA_035040995.1 of Premnoplex brunnescens. Classification (NCBI taxonomy): domain Eukaryota; kingdom Metazoa; phylum Chordata; class Aves; order Passeriformes; family Furnariidae; genus Premnoplex; species Premnoplex brunnescens. The sequence continues at coordinate 24,123,030 of JAWWLT010000092.1, forward strand.
CCCATTTAGGTACTACATACCACCCAATTTGAGTAGTATAAATGCAGGGTATTAGATTATTAGAATTTTAAGGTTTATCTTTGAAGATTTTTTCAACTAGTAGATAACATTTATCTCCTCACACTTGATCATGGCTCCTTAAAAATCAATCGAGGAAGTAGGCAGATTAATTTGCCATAGTATTGGTATGGCTGTTCTGGAGGCAACTGGGAGGTCAGGTGACTTAATGCTTGGGCTTAACTGTGCAGGTCTTACCTCTGTGTGTCACTGAAACTACCAGTAATTGTGAGAATTTCCAGACTGCACTGTTAGTTTAATTCTATGACTGTTTTCCAAGATAAAGCCTCAGAAAATCAAAACAGGTGGTGGAACAGTTTTCTTTATTCTGTTAACATAGCATAAAGTCCACATGCATTTAGTTTAGTAAGCACTTACTGGTGGGGTGGAAACATCTGATGATTTTGACACCTTGAGCCCAGGAGAGCCTGAAAGACTCAGAAACTGAGTGAAATGCACTCCAGTGAAGTATGGTGGCACAAAGCTTGGATAATTACTCACGGCTAACTTTAGACCTACCAGGAGGCTGAGGACATCTTCCAAACCTGGGCCAGAATTCTGTTAGTATCACTTCATCTGCTGGCAGTCTTTTCCCTCATGAACACTGATGCCACTGTGTAGAAAACAAATTGCTTGATGATTTGTCTAAAGTGACAGCGCTACTGAGCCAGAGGCTATCAGTTTAGTTCAGTGCATTCCCAGCCACTTTGCTGTTTTGCTGCTCCATCCACATAAAAGTAGGTGTGTTCAGGAAACTCCTTCCTTCACTTGTCGTTTTTTAGAAGTCAGCCCGTTGCTGAACAGCAAAGACACTTACATGTACTGCCAGCTGGTGGCACTTGCCCGGTCAGAAAGTGACATGACAAGTGCTTAACACTGAACTAAAAAAAAGTGTCCTGCTTAGCAGAGCTGACTAGCCTACAAGATTTTGTAGTGCTCTGTGAGTACTCTGTGACACAATTCCTGCTGATGCATTATAAATGTCAAATTTCAGAATGCTCTGTTTTTGGTTTTGTGTTGTGGGTTTTTTCAACTGATTGACTGATTGAATGTGATAAAATCTGGCTTGCACAAGAGAGCATTACTCTTTATGCACATTATCTCCTAACTACTGCTACCATTTGTGCCATGTTTATTAGTGAGTGGTTAGTAATTACCTACAGTATGGCTATCAGGGGTGTGAATAATATCTGACTTTTACTCTGCAAGAATGGATTCACTTATCAAAATGTATGCACGAGGTGGGTGACACCTTCAGATGACCTGTCAAGTCACCTGAAATGCTCTAATTGCTGTGACACATTAAGTACAATCCAATGTCTCAAAACATGAGGGCCATCTGTTCTATGTCAGATCTACTATTTTTAACCAGTAAGACCTGTTTGGTTTTTGCCCCATCGCCTGCTGGGTTTGCCTCACTTTTACTTTGTGCCATCTTTGAGGACTGTGACGAGCAGTTTGGAATAGAAGAGAGGCTGAACCCTGCTT
>JAWWLT010000092.1:24124674-24153538 GCA_035040995.1 Premnoplex brunnescens
TGCTTTACCATCATATTGTGCAGCAGCAAGAAAAAGGTCATCCCAGTTACAGTGACAACGACACAGCTGAGACAACTTCTCCAGTGCAGCAGGGTGTGCAGGATGCAATAACCAGTCTCACTTCTGTGAGCACTGTTCCTTTGCTTCTCAGCTGACATCAAGAAGTGCCTTCCACTTGCTTTTCAGCTTTCACTGCTATATGGAATCAGGCTAGAGAAAAAGAGGGAGGCATGCAACAAAGCTGGATAGGAAAGGATTTCCTGCAGCTCTTTCCCCCTGACAGAATAGGTCTCTCCTGTCCTTGACAGGGAAATTGACAACGGCAAACTAAAGAGCCTTATCACTGCTGAAGAGCCGATACATGCTGCAGTGATCACAGCCTCACCACACCACTGGAGTGGAGGCACTGCTGGAAGTTGCTAATCCAATGCCACACTGAGAGCAGGGTCACTTTGAACAGGTTTTTCTTATGTTTATTAGGAGTTTCCTGTACTTCAGTTTGTGTCCATTGCTTCTGTTGTTGTTTACCACTAAGGAGAGTCTGACTGTCTTCTTCAGTCATTTTATCAAATGTTTATAGATGGGGATAATATCTCCCTTGGGCCTTCTCCAGGCTAAACTCTCCCATCTCTTTCAGCGTCCCCTTGTGTGAGAGATGCCCTAGTCCATTCATCATCCCTGTTGCCCTTTTCTGGCCTTCCTCCAGTCTGTACTGTCTCTTGTACTGATGAACTCAGGACTGGACCTAGCACTGCAGGCATGTCTCACGAGGGCTGGGCACAGAGGAAAGATCAGCCCTTGACCTGCTGGCAACACTTCTCCTAATGCAGTCCAGGGAGCTATTTGTCATATTTGTCAAGAGGGCAGATTACTGAGTCTTGGTCAGCTTGGTGTTCACTGGAGCTCCAAGACCCTTCTCTGCCAAGCTGCTTTCCAGCTGGGAAAGTGCTTTCCTCTCCATATACAGCCTAGGTCTGCTCCTCTCAGTTGGATGACTTTGCAATTCCCTGTATTCAACTTCATGAAGTTCCTCTTGACATTCTTCTTGAAATTACTGAGGGTCCTCTGAATGGAGGCACAGCCTTCTGGTATATAGATATGCACATGGTACTCTGTGACGCCTGCTGCTACTCTTGCCATTGGGCTTCTTTCAGCTTGGCAAATTCCTCAACTACCCTCAAAAGCTGTTTTGCAGTTACTCCATTAGTCCCAGGATCTCCAGTCTTCAGATCTTCCCCACATCAGAGAGAGACACCCCAAGTCCAGCATCAGCTCTTCTACTGGGTGCTGACTCTCCAGAGCCATTCCTAATCCCTATGCTCCTGCTCCTCTTAAGTTCTGTAACTGACTTGTATTAAGTTCACAGTACCTTTATATACAATAACGCACATATATATGGTTATATATGTCTTAGAAATCAGGCCAAAAACTACAATGCAGTGAGCTCTAGTGAGAGAGAGTTTCTATTACCCTATTAGACCTTTATTTCCTTTTGTGGCATCCAAATTCTAACCAAGGATTTTTAGTTCTATTTTTAAGAGATGAAACTTTGCCCTCAAGTGGCTTGGTGCTACTTACATGTCCCTCTTGTCTTGAAGTGTCCCATCAAGAATCAGCTGAAGAACCTGATGAAACCCATGACTTATCCAAGCTCTAAGATCTGATAGACAAGAATAAGCAGACAAGCTTAGCTAAGGAAAGTCTACTCATGCCTAATCTTATTCCACTGGTGTTGCTGAGAGACTGGCCAGTTTTCATTAGCATAACATTTGGTCAATTTTTCTTGGTGTCACATTGGTGGCAGGAGGGCTGTTGAGGAAGTTGGTGCATTGGCAGTGATGGAACTCATCTCTGAGTCCTCTGAGTCTGCCAGGGAATTCTACCCTGTAGTATAAAAACCACATGAATTTTTCTTGCTGATGAGACAGATCCCAGGTACCTTCACAACACTTCTGCAAGGTTATGTTTATTTTATTCATATTTGTGTTCCACCACTTCATCCACTATGACTGAGTGAAAATTAAACTCTCCTTTTCTTTAAATGACTACAATAGTTAGTGTTGCTCTCTTATACAGTTGAACTACTATTTAGTAACAAACAGAACTAAGAGAGCCTAAGACAAACATGACATCATTAAAACAAAAATTAACACACCAAATAGAGTAGATGCATGGAGGAGAAAAAGGAATCAACCACTTATATTTTCGAAAGATGCATCCCCCTTAAAAATTAACAAACTTAAGAAACCTATTCTGTGGGGAAGAGCAGGGAGGGTACATATGCATGTGATGGTACTTCCACATCCATATCCCCACTCAATCACACACACACACACACACACACACACACACACACACACACGTATATATATACACTCATGTACATACACAGACACATGTATTAGACTGCACAAGTAATTTATTTTTTTTCCCCTGGTAGAATATTACAACCTATAATTATATTAATTACATCTGCATTTAAACCAGGAAAACTTACAAAAACACAGAAAAGAAACTTTAAGAGCTCTAACTTATTTGGCTAAACCTTGGAAATCACTGCCTATTTAGCACAAAATACAGGAAAATTCAACTTTTGATAATTTTAGATTTAAATATATAAAACTACCAGGTTCTTAGTGCTGATTTGGCTTGCTTTGCCCTTAGAACAGTCTTCATAATTATTAAAAATGTCATTTATTACAAATTTTTTCCAGTATATAGGAAAAAATATCTAAATACTGACCACTTGTCTATTCTGGGTCTCCCAGTGTTATCCCCTTTCTAAAGCCCATAAAACATATCACAGCAATTATATTTCTGCTTTAAAAGTAGTGCCTCCAGTTTTGCTGCTCTTGCAGGTACCTCCCGCTCTCTTGCTTCTGCTCTTCTAAAGAGACAATGCACAGCCAGCCCTCGGTGGTCTCTCTTCAGAGGGCACTAGTGAGAGGTAGCCCTCCTAGAGGCACAGAGAGAGGTGAGAAGGCTGCCTTATGTAAAACATTGTCCTCGGGGAAGCAAAAGAAACAGTGACAGACAGACGGCCAGCTCTGAGACCTCACACCGAAAACTGTCAGAAACCTCAAGAGCAGGCAGAATAGGTAAGAAGCAACAAGAAGGAATGGCTTTTTGTGAAGGGCTCCCAAATGTGTAATTTATTCAGCATGAAGTACAAAAGTGCTGAAAGATCCCATTAGTCTGCTGTTAATAGAGACTTGGTAATAGTGGTTTCCCAAATACAAAGGATACCATTCTCTCTATCCTTTGGACAGACCTAGAATTTGTGTTCACCAGGGAAGATGTTTCACTGTTGTGGATTAGTTAAAAACAAAAAAACAAAAACACACAAAAAAACCCAACCAAAGACCGTTAGATGGACTTTGAGACTCCATCCTTCATAAAACCTAAGGGAGGTTATGTTTTTTTTTAGTTTTTTTTCATGTTACATTTGTCATGACAGTGACAGTCACAAAGTAGAAATTAATTACAAAATCTCTTATTAAAGAGACAATCAATGAAAGCTTTAATGTCTTTAACCACCAAAGGCAATTTTGATATTGTAGGACCCTTTCATATTCTGAAATAATGCTGAGTTTGGTACCAGTCAGCTGAAATGATCCTTCTTATAGTGCCTTAACACTAATAGCATCTCTAAAGGTAAGTACCGGAAAAAAAAATCAACTTTTTAGTCAAGAAAAACAAAACCTGATTGAAGGACTAGAAAGATGATTAAAAAACCACAACAAAACAACAAATCCAAATAACAAACTCTTTTTCCCTCTCTTCTACACCTTCCCCAATCCCAGAACCATATGGGAGGCTGGATTAGGAACATATATAATTGATAAGATCAAGTAGAAAAACAATTAACAAGATTCTGTCTGTTAGTGATTCTGACAAATTACTGATGAAGTTGGGATCACAAGGCCCAAGAGGATGCTGACCCTCTCTCCTCCGTGGGAAGGGGTAATATGACACTTTTATGTTGTGATGTCACATTCCAGACATTATTCTTATTGCATTACCAACCAGTAGGAGAAATGGCCCATGGCATGAGATGGTCAGGTGGTGGCTGAACCATCTGGAAGTAAGAGTACCTGTTGGGAGATACCCAGTCGAAGGTCAAACCCTGCCATTTGGAGGAATCAAACTCTGTGTTCTTCCCAGTAGAGCAAGCAATCAAAACAAGTACACTTTGCACTCCTTCGCAGCTGGTTCAGCTCCTGCATTACAAAGGGCTTTTCCCATTAAAGGAATTTTGGCCGGGTCACACAAATCCTCTAGTGTTCAACTCTGCATTTGCCTCCTTTGCCTCCTACAGTGTGCTGTATAAGAAAAGGAGGCATAAAAGTTTATGAAAAACAGTTTTAAAAAAGAGGAAAATTCTAATAGATAAGTTTTACATTCACAAAACGTAACTGGGAACAAATTCTGCTTAATCTTCAGACTGAGCTACAGTGAATAGACTCAAAACAGCATATGGTAAGTAGTGTAATAAAATAAAGAATAAATTATGCAGAAATTATGCATTAAATACCATATTTTTCAATTTGTGTAGTGGCTTTCACCTTTATGCAAAAAATCCACGTTTGCCTCTTCATGTTAATCTTTCAAATATAGTGAAGTCCAGCCATAAGAACACCAGATGGCAACTGTCCACTGTGAAATTCAAGAGCACTGTATCAGCTACGGCTCCATCTGAATCAATGCCACAGCCCAGGCACTTTGAAGGAGTTCAAGAAACCTTTTCATAAGCAACTGAAGTTGTAATTCCAGGCAGTTGTCATCTACATGAACCATGTGCTCTCTTCCAAAGATGTAACATTTTTCATCTTCTTTAAAATGAGGCGAGTAAGCTCATCAGAAGCTGTGGCACTGAATTCTACAAGTTAGTTGTGTCCTGCAAAAGTGCCAGCAGGCCAGAAATTATCTGTGTGCACATTCCAATCCCCAAAGAATTAACCTGATTGCAAAGATCACTAAAGGAGGTAGGAACAGTTAGGTCCATCCCCTTGAAGCCAAAGGATAATATTTCTTGCATAACTCTAAAAATGCAGAGAAGCCTCCACCATAGCTACACCAAATGTTCACAGACAAAAGCACTTTCCCAGCAAGGATGTGATCACTAACACTTAAAAGTCCCAATTTAAGCAAGCAGGCATGTAAAACAGAATGTGCTATAACATGAGCCAGAAAAGGTTTGCTGTTAATCTTTAGTGTCTGCTAATTTCAAATGTTTCAGTCACAGGATACTCCACATGATCTTCTTCTGATGCTGTCTCAGAGGATGTAAACATAGCTAACTAAATTGAGAAGAAGGCAGCAACAGGATTCAGCACTTACTCAGGAAGAGAAATCTTTCACAATAACATAAGTGTGCAAAATTCCTTACAAGGCACAAAATATGTAGGTGTGTTCCACCAGATTGACATTTATTCAGCAGTATCTCTCTTCTGATCCCTCTGTTAAATATCAAATTTCTTTTTTTCCCCAAAAAAGAAAGTCTCCTCTATTTGGCATAGAAGACTTCATTTACTGCAATAAATCCTTCCAGGTGTTAATTAAATTGGATTGAGTTCTGGAAAAAAAATAATTATATTAGTCTGGTGTGGAAAGCAAGTCACACTGCTGGACACTGTTTAGATGCAACAGAGACCTTCAAATAGTCCCTCCCTGCTCTAACCTTTATACTACTCATCTTTAGTATATCTTCCTCCAAGTTACAAAAATTAAATTTCTTTTTCTCTGAAAAGTTGAAACTTTTGGGTGATTGAGAAGGATCCTTTTTCTAAGGGAACAAAAGACTATGAAATTACATGACAGACTGATGTATTTCAGAGGGTACTTCAGGAAAACACTGACTATAGCTCTTTTTTATGTATTTTGTAGAGATACTGAGCAGATTTGCTGTCAGTCACAGTATGAATTGAAGGAAAATACCTCAGCAATGCATAGTTATATCTGGATGCCAGCTCATGTAATTGAGATCAGAAACCCTCCCATTGTCATTCAATTATGAGTCACAATGAAGCACAAACTGACTGATCAGCTGAAGGACATGGCTCTCTTCCTGGAAACACAAGGCTCACTGGCATTTGGGAAGGGTGGCCAAGCCTTGGGTGGCCTGGTACAGGGTGGGGGGCATTGAAGGCTAAGTCTTTTTCAATTCCAGGACATCTTAATAGTCTGCTGCAGTTAAAGAAAGCACATACCAAGAAACAAAAGAAAACAAGATTGCAGCTAACAATACAGTTTCATTTCAAAACAACTAATGTGGAGGTCAGCTCAGGGACCTGAATTTCAATAAAGCTTTAGCAGCAGGAGCACTGTCATTGTTTGTGGCTGAAGAGGTTCTTATCCCTAATAAAGGAGCTAGAATTAATACGATTCTTCTTTTTTTCAATAATCCATGTTGCTCAGATGAGGTTCTTAGCAGCATATTCAGGTTTAAGAACACTGACACTAGAGGGAAGCATTTGTGAAAGTAACTGTGGTTCCCAAGTTTCCTGCTTTCAGGGATTAACAAGCAGGCTTAGTCCATGACAGCTGTCACATTCTTGAATGCTGCAGTAGGAAGAAAATTGGACTTTGCTTTTCTTCAGTGTGTAGTTTTTAGTGACAAATCTTCGCTGTCATTTCTTTCTGTAAAGCAAGGAGAAAGAAAAGAGCAAATGATAAAGTGTGCACAGGTCTCTTCCCTGTTAACATTTCTGAAACTCTGCAAATCCATGCAGTTTTATATGCCACCATGGTTCTGCTCCTCTCTGTCACTTTCAAGGACAATGAACATAACTGGTAATTAGCATAAAGGTTTATTAACCTCATAAATTCCTAACCATGTCAGGTAAATGGGCTACATCTCCTCACCCCCACCCCCAATGAAATAAATCACCTGCAAATGCCAGAAACCCTTTTAATTTAAGTAAAAGGATTCCAATTATTCTCATTGAACATGCAGCCAACAGGAATCCTAGATATACATTCTTTGCCTAGTTATTTCTGCCTGCACATGGACACATAGAGCACAGGGACACAGATTGAGGACTTGACCAGAACTGTGGTTTTCATCTCTGAGATGGGGTCTTGGAGCATTCACAGACTCCATTAGGAACTTGGGTTTGGGACCCATATAGGATTTTATTTGCTCTGATTTACAGGAACTCTAATACAAACTCTCTGGTAACTGGCTGCTCCATTCTATAAAACTTCATATTTGTCAGCAGATGTTCTGAAAAGACATCAGATGGTCTGACCAACAGCCATCCACATACACCAGACCACAAAGCATTTCCCTTGGAAAATCTATTTAGATTTACAAAGGTATCAGGAGTATCTGAAAATTTCTTAGCTTGCTTGAAAAATTTGTTATAAGTAATAAGATAATTAAGATCTAACGCAAACAGCTTTGTGACAATGTTATAACTGTGTCTTACCCTGTGTGTAGCAAATTATTTCTCCACCTAGAATCCTACACAGAATAGTAGGACTTTTCCCCCTGCTTCCAGACCTTTAACTAGTTTTTCTTTCTTGCAGATTCATCTTGCATTACTTGCTATTTTGCTGCCACGCATGCAACAGAATGGAATGTTGTAGTTCGTTATAAAGACAATGGTAATTAGTACAGTAATTTATACAGTAATGTGTGATCTCCACAATAAGCTGAACCAATAGTTGCTTCTCCTGCAATGTGTTAAAGGTCAAAAAGGTGACTTGTCCATGGAAAAATCTGTCTCCTTTTGTCCTTAATTGTTTTGTGGTGGTGGGTTTGTGTTATTTTGTTTGTCTTTCAAACAGCTGCAATTAGACTTATTTCTTCAGGGAAACAAACACCAAATGCAGAACTTAATATAAATCAGCACAGTTCTGGACAGCTTTCTCCTGTTTTATACATAAGCAGATACAGAATGTCTCTCTGTCTTCTCTTTTTGGGTGATCAGAAAAAGCAACTATGCTGGGAAATAGTGAAAGGCAGCATATAATACACTACTACGTCAACACCAGGACCACTATCTCCAATCAAAGTAGGCATCTGGAGGCTGATAAAATCAACCAGGACTCAGGTCAGGGCAGTTACCACAAGTTCTGATGTAGCCTGACACCATGAACAAGTTCTGCTACAGGGCCTGACACCATTTCCAAAGCTGGTTTTCTCAGTGAAGGACGCCAGGTGCTGCCTAGTAGTCTGCACTCAGACCTGCCTCTGCAGGGTGGTGACAGGCCTTTTGTTATGGTCTGAGGAGACACACACACTGCAGGGACTGTGCAGCACCTTCCTCAGCAACATCTGCTGCAAGTAGAGAGGAGCTGAAATACAGTCATGAAGTATTCATTGCCAAAATCTGTGTTTTCTTTCCAGATTTTAAATTATTCCATTCTCCACCCCTTACGTGAGGATTAACTAGGTGACAATGTTTTTTTGAGGTATTATTTATCTTTGCAGGCCCTAAATTTACACATACTCAGTGTCTGCACAGTGCACATCCATAGTGTACTACTTGTAAGTACAGCTGATACATCTGCAAGGTAAAATACTACAACTTCTTTCTCCAACTGCTGCTGAACAGCTATTTGAGGTCAAGCAGTAGCATCTTGCCCTGTTAGAAAAGCAGTACAGAGAGTAATGTGGACTGTATCAGAGTCATTTTAAACTGGGCCATGCTCCTTCAGGCACAGTGGGAAGCAAACTGCAATAGCATCAGAGATGGCAGGAGTTTAGATATGGATAAACGTGTCCAGGAAAAGGAAGAAGTCGGTGCCTAGATGATCTACGCATAGGATGTAAGCTAGAGGTATTGAAACCAGTTCACTGTGAGAGTCATGAAGTGTGAACCTACCATGCCATTCCTAATTTTTCTGTAGAGGCAGAATTTATTTTTTATAGTGATAAAAATTACCCCCAAGGCTCTCTCTCGCTTAATTTCTGGATTTTTGTTTGCTTATATGTTTACATCCACAGTCTTCTCCCTAAATCTTATTTTTCCACCCTATCAGGAGAACATTGCCACTGCTCTGCAACTTTCCCCCTGCTTTTTCTTAACAGGCCTTGTATCCCAACACCTGCTTAGCTGTGGTTTTGGAAGTACTCACCAAAGCCTTAAAGACAAAAAAATGTTAAAACTCACAAAACATCAACACCTTTGATACACTGAAACATTTTCTGTATTGACCTATATTGTTGCTGATAAATGAAGAACACTAGTACAGTCACATTGCATTCCTGCATATATGTGCTTGAGCTTTTAGTGATTTCAGCCAATGACGCTGAACTAGATCCACTTTAAAAAAAAAACCATGATCCTTGTGATAGTAAATTGGTGCAAGCTTTGAGAAATTGACTCACTTCCACTTGTTATTTTCTTAGAAGAATTTATAATAGAGAAGAAAAACAAATAAGAAATGGTTTCTCAAAGAGACTGATAATAATTATGACACTGGTGAAGAAAAAGATTCAACCAGAATGCTGATGAGAATGAGAGGAAGGCTCATATGCCCATGACCAACCTTGGCTGGGAGGCAGCATGAGGCATGCTGTGTGCTGCAGAGCCTGCTGCTGAGCCTGTTATAGAGCAAACTGCTTCTACTTGCCATACTCCGCCCCCTCTGAGATACTTATCTTTAAAAATTAATCACCCACTCTTCACACAGCCCGCTGGAATATCCCTCGCTGATTCTGATGGGCACCAGGGAACTTACCACATAGTCCCACTCTATTTAGTGGAAAAGTCGCCCTCAAACCCCAACAGATCTGGCTCCTTAGTTATTCTGGTGGTATGATATTATTCTGGTATTATGATACCTAGTCCCAGCTGGATATTAAATGAAATATAAAGGCTAGACAGACAAAGGAATCAGAAAATCTAACAGAAACACAGACAAGCTCACACTAAGATTTGAAAAGATATTTAAAACTTTCAAAGTCTTTCTGTGCTGACTACACACCCAAAACACCACTAAAAGAAACTCTCCATACCAGAACTTTTGATAGCAGATGCACTTCTTCTTGAAAATGAATTACAAGACATTCAGAGCATGATTCTGTACTGCTGTGTTCACACTTTTCCTGCTCTCAATTTTGGATTACACAGTTAACTAAAAAAATGAAGGCAGAAGTAAATGCTGTTTTTCCTTTCCAAATTGCAAAACAGAAATCTAGACACGTTCTATGTGCTGAATATGCCCCAGACCAGTAACTGAGAATTCAATGCAGAACTAATTTTTAAGAAATGTAAAGAGAAACTTTTTCTATTCTTTGTCAAGTCCTTGAAATATTTACTTACTTGCTGAAGTTAATGCTAACAAGCCACTTTGTAAGCATCAGAAATTTGTCTGTTTTGTTAGTATTTATGATTTCCTGGAAGGATGTGTTCCTGAATATTTTTCAGGAAGTACCAAGGTGATTTCACAGATGAAGGGAAAAAAGCATCACAGTCCCAAAAGGGTAATCAATCTTTATCTCTGACAGATGTCTGATCCTCTCCCCTCCACAATGCTCCAACATGCATTTCAGAAACATTCAGTGCATGAATCTATACCCAACTATTTTAATTTCTGTTCCTCAGTTCACCTTTAAATGCAGCAGGAAAAAAATGGAAAAAATCCAACATTTTACAGCATGTATGAGTAGCTAAAGAAATCTTTTAAATGTGACATACCTTCCTGTGGGGAGATGTTGATTGAATCTGTATGGCTTAAAAGAAGAATGAGTTCCCAATAGAGAATGATGTTCTTCTAAGAAAATTGTGCCTCTGTGCTTTTGTGAGAATCAGAAAGTGGGCGAAGTGACATGAGCAAATAGTATAAATAATAGTATTCCATAAGAACACCAGAAATAATGATTAATGCAGTAATGGCCTTCACTAAAACCAGTATTGCTTTAAAGACTCAAATCCTCCTTCAGTGCCTGCATCCCACTCTCACCCCAAACTGAAGCAAAGCATGGCTTGACATCCCTTCTCCTCAGCTCCTCCTGCTGTGAGTTAGCAAGCCTAAGGATGACATGGAAACAGCTTGGCTTACCCTTTGACAATTGTTTTTAAAAAAGTGAGGGTTTAAGATGTATATACAAGTGTGTCAGCAGAAAAGTGCCTCGAGAAAAGGTAATATCTCCTGACAGGCAGGGATACCCAGCCCAGGGGCACCCATCAGCTTGGAAGACATGACCAAGCGGCCAACAGCAAGGAGATGCCAGCAGTGAACACCATGCCAAATTCAATTGCCCAGATTACTGACTTAGAGAAAACAGCCTTCCACAGGTTTCTTCCATGAAGACTCATGTCTTCAAACACTGCAACCCCAAAAAAACCAAAATTGCCCAGCCTTAACCACATTCTTATGTGCAACAGTCCTGCAAAAAAAATACACAGGGTTGGGCAGGAAACCAATACACAAACAGCCCTTCTGATCTGAGGTTTATAATTAGAAGGCTCTGCTGAGTAGATACAAGCATTCCCAGGACATATTTTTCTCCTCCCTACTCTCACCAACAGAAAAGCAAGTCACAGCCAAAGGGAATCCCGTAGATACACAGAGCGGCCCAGAGATGTATCAGTGGAGCCAGTTCAGTCTTTTCATAGTTCAAGAACTGCAGATTAAACAGATGAAGAAGAAGAAGGTTTGTTTTTCAAAGCACAAATGGCTATGACTTCTGCAGCTTTTCCTTGCTGATTTATTCACAAAGATTTCAAAAACTGACAAATAACTAAAAAGTGGACAAAGTTCTTTGGAATCCTGATGACAAAAGAGGCTGTTTACTATAGAATAGCATAGATCATGAGGTCTGTGATGCCCTGCTGCAGAACTGATCTATACTCAGACAACTAATTGACCAGGACAGGAAGGCTGAAAACAGAATTGTAGCAGCAAAGTCATCTACAAAATTGCCTTTTTTTTTTTTTTCCCCCCTGGAATTTTTAGTTAGAACCATGCCCTGAGTGAAAAATACAGTTTCTAAGTATTTCTTCAAGTTACTTAAAAAAACACAATATATTCCTCTACTTCTTTAGTTGCCCTGTCTCTGCATCCTGACTGAAAAAAAACCCAACCCTGATAATTGCTATGCAGTGGGTATATTGATCATTAGAGTATTTTCTTTGTTAGGCTTCAGTATGTCTTCCACTTGAATGAGTCTCAATTATCATGATGCACAGAATTAAATGAATCTCTCAGACAATCTCTTTAGCTTCAGGGCAGTTATACTGAAGCTAAGGACAGCCTGACAATAATTTTATTTGATTCCTCCTGAATTTGTATGGTGATATTTGCAGGACACAGATAATACTGTCTGTGAATGTAACCCCTTATCATTGATGACAAAGGCATTTTATCAGCTGACTGCAAGCAGGAGCAGGAGCAGGAAATTACACTGTCAGATACACCTGTGAGTAGGTTTAGACCTAGGTAGATACAAAGAATATATATTTGCATGACTGACTTATGCTTAAACACAACATATTCCAAGGACGCTTTCTGCATGTTTTTGTCTTTTGTAACACTAAAAGTTGGTTTTAATGTATCTTACCCTACTAAATAGATTTTAAATGTGTTGCTTTTCAAACTGAGGTAACTCTAATTAACTCCGATCAAATAAGTAAACAGTAAAACTATCTCTATCATAAAAGTTTACAGAAAATTTCACAGGACACGTCATTCTCTACTATGAACAACAATTTTGTTGCATATAGCAGGTTTTTTGCATAAATGATTCTATACACTAACAGTTCTCTTTAAATGGGGTAAAAATTACATCTTTCCTCCTTTTTTTAAACCTTTTTTTTTTCCTTTTACAAAACTGCCAAGTTCATGTGACACTAGACTTTTTCTTTTGACAATTAGAAAAATTGGACTTCTTTTCATGGGTTTAAGAAGGATAATTAAAGCCCAATGCAACACTCAATAAAATTAATAGAGTCACTCAACAAGTAATGTTCAAATTAAGAAGATATACATTTTTAGTTAGGTAAAGTTGCTTTTCTGAAACTTCTTAATTATGTCTTTACAATTGCCTTCTGGTGAAGTACTGGATTAACCCATGGAATGTTAAAGAAAGGAAATTATAGGCATTCTTTTGAACAGTTATCAAAAATCTCAAGTTATTTTGAGTTGTAGGAAATCTCCAGTTCAGCTGCTGTTGAGCATTTTAACGTGTCTTTTATTTGTGAAAATTGACAATACTCAGTCAGTTGATTTCCTCCATGTTTCAGTCTACTAAGAGCAACCGATCCACATTATTCAGAGAAGCACAGGATATGCCTAAAACGGGAAGATGTAATTTTGTTGAAGAGAGTGAACAGGAGTAATTCCTCCATAGCAGCAAGAACAGTAGAGATGATAATGCAGGTAGGACACAACCATCTCCAAAAGCATTAGAGGGACCACAGTGGAGGAGTTTCCATCACACTTTTTGCAATGTTGATGAAGAAGTTTTTCCAGTCCCTGCTTGAGGTTAATGTACTCTCCTCACAGGCAGCGAGGACAGACAGTGAGCAAAGAACCCTTTTGTTAACTAGAATAAGAATGAGCGTAAGTGGACCTACACAAATTATGGATGGAAAAGCCTATTTGGTTAAGCATTTAGTGGTTTTGCCACTTTCTGATTCCATCTACGCTGTACTCTCCAGGGTTTTTCCTTACAGGGGTGTGAACTGCAACTCTGATTCACAATGGATACAAGGTACTAGAAGACCCTGAGTAAGTCAAGATGTGGTTACCAAGGAGGAATTTTGGCTCTGATTCAGCTCAAAATTTAAACACAGGGGCAGGTCCTAATACACAGATGACATACAGAAAACTGCCACTAGAGAAGTCTTTCTATCTTATGTTCAGTTCAGGTAAGGCAGCTGATGTGACAAAAACATGTGTGCCAGAAATTATACACTCAGAAAATCTGGCATCACAGTGCATCTTATGACTGCTTTCTCTGAGCACCAAAGCTGAGAATTCTATTCTTCAGAAATGTCAAATCCTAGAGTTCTCAATTCCCCTCTGACTTTTGCAGGACATGGGAGAGATGGCTTTTAGCTATGACTGGTTTCTTCTTTAGTTAGTGATCAGATCCATTTCCTGAGAAATTTGTATCACTTTTTCATTTGTACAATGGAAAAGATAACCTGTTCAAAATTATCATCACTATATTTGGACTAGGGGCAGGGAATGCTTGGTTTCTTTGTTGTTGTTTGTTTTTTTGTTAGGGGTTTTGTGTTTGTGGGTTCTTTTTTTTTTTTTTTTTTTTTTGGGGGGTGGGTTTGTTTAGAATTACAAAATTCTGCTTTCTAGTTGGCAGCAGTGACAAACATTGCCTGAATAGGAATGCTTTTACTAAAGCAAAAACCAGGAGAGAGAAGAAAGAGAAAATTACACCTAAAGTTGGCTTAGTAAGTGTGCATCTATTTTTGGATAATATTTGAAGAAATACTGAGTCACCACTCTGTGATGATAAAGCAACTATAAGCAACAACCTTAGAGAAGAACTAAATTATTAGAAGAATTGATGTTGTGAACCAACAGGTACCTGAATTTTGAACAGTTTTAGGATAGCTGTATGCCCACATTACATGCCTAGAAAGAACCACTGAAAAGACACACAGACACTCTCCCTGGTAAACAACCTCTGACTGAGTTATCCGTATCTACACACAGACCAGGTATTACTTCTCCATCTACCGGCAGATGCTAAATATCTAGCAAATGGATTTTGCATTAAGAGAGACTGCTAGTCAGTTCTATCTAGTAGAGGGCATGATGTGCAGTTTTGTGCAAGGATAGACAAAACCATGTCAGAGAAAGCATGGGAACGCCAGATGTCAGCTCCTCCAGAAGGAGCTGTTTGGGTTGTGCTTATCTGTTTGTAACAGAGTGGCAGGGAGTTGTCAGCTCTCCCTCTGCATGTCCCAATGTCAAAGCACGAGAAATCAGAAAGAGAAGCTTTTCATACAGAAGCTCCATTGATATATTTTTTGGTCAGAATTTGTAAATGACAGATTATTTAGGGATTGATCAGTTATCCTTCTGGAGCATAAGCAGCATCTATGACTCTGAATAAGACATACATGTTCCCTAAGTAAAGCTTAAGCCGTTCAGACAGTATACACAACAAAGTGGGACATCTGAAAGGATAAAAAGGCAGAGAAATCTTTAAAAGAGTGTGTTAATACCATGGTTTTCTTGCTTCTTCTAAGTGCTCTGACACAGGACACTGGAGAAGGATCTGAAGAACTGTACTTTGAAGGCAATGAGCAGCAGTGTAAAAGTAGAACTGCGTAGCTATAAAGCATAGTGATAAGAAGAACACGGTGAATCTAGTAAAATTAGTTCTCCTGTACTTTTGAGTTAAAGCTGCCACTGCAGACTGGCAAATAATTTACATTTCAGACTCTATTGATTTGTGGGTATCTTCATTGCTTTCATAAAGATTGTTAAGTGAACACATAGAGAAAATGGACTGGAAGTGTGCAAATTCTGATTTTCAACATATAAAAATTAACTAAGCAGGCCAAGCAGTAATTTGGAAAAATCTCCCAAAAAGCGAACTATGAAAGGTATACTGTTATTTTAAAATACATGCTTAAAAATTTTTTCTGCAGAAATCTGATTTCATCATCCGGCTTCATTCAGTCATGCTTCATCTGAGTAGCTCTGTATGTCAAAATGTCAGTACATTGCCACGTTTTGTTAAACTTGTTACTGCTGAGTTTTCCACTGTGAGTGTTGGATAGGGTTAGTGCCAGACATGCTATGTTTACAGTATTTCTACTATGTTTATGGTATTTCTGGCAAAGAATTGCCTGATGAGTAAACATTTTTTTGTGGTATAGACAAAGATGCAGCAAAGCCATGAATTATTTTGTGAAAAGATGTAAATTAGATGTGTAGTAGCAGCTAATTAGGACTCAGGCACATAGGCAGAGTGAGAGAGTGATGGAGCTGTTTGATTGATATTTATGCCTTTCTGTAGCACTGGTAAAGAAAAGAACATAAAAGAAGTTCTCAAGTGTTCACCTGAGCACCATATGCCCACTGTTGATTAGTCCATCCTGAAACAAATAGGGAATGTGGAGAAGCTCATGCGAAAACTGAGACTTCTACGATTTGGTATCCTGACTTCTGTGTAATAGTTACTTTCAAGCTGCTCCAAATATTACATGAAAATGTTATCAGAAACCAATCATGCTATAATGCAAATGGAAGATTTGACACTGACAATAATGGAGAATAAGGCAAGAAAATCCTACAGTCCTTATCTATCCTGCGGATGAACTCCATCCTCATGGAGGCAATTACCAGCTTCATCATTTTTATACACTCAGCTCCACTGGGCACCACGTCCATCCCCAATACTATTCAGTTGCTACCATGGCTGACAGTCTCTGCATCAGAGACTATCATAAATGAAATCAACATTTTAGCAGCAGAACAGCACACATAAGTAATATTTTTATCTATTTTTTTCTCATTCTAGTGCAATTATTACTTTCTGTTCTCATTAAAAAATGTTTATGAAAATTTCTTCTTAGAAAAATGTCCACATTTTCAGAGGATGTGACTTATTAAAAAAATACTTCTGGAGAATAGGCAAAGCAGGTGGCTATAGTCTACTGTCTATTACCCCTGTCCTCAGAGGTAAATTTCACCACCATCAATAGTTTCCAGTTACTTAGGAATCTGCTCGGAAATTAACTGATTTGCAATACATTTTTGGATATTTCTGAAAGTGCACAAAAGGTAATCTTTGCTCTGTATGGATGACATTACATTGGTTAAGTAGAGAAAAGACTGCCCTGACCAGGAACAAGACCTTGTCCTTGGCCTTGTGAACTTCACAAGGTTTGCGCAGACCCATCCCTCAAGCCTGTCAAGGTCACTCCGGATGGCATCCCTTTCCTCCAGTGTATTGACCGCACCAAACACACATGACCACTTGGTGTCATCAGCAAACTTGCTGAGGGTGCACTGGATCCAGCTGTCCATGATGCTGACAAAGATGTCAAATAGCGCCGGTCACACATCCATGCCCTGAGGAACAGCAGTCTCCACTGGTCTCCACTGAGCCACTGACCACAAAATTTCAAGTACGACTATTTAGCAAACTCCTTATCCACTTGTCCACCCACCAAATCCATGTTACACCAAATTAGAGACAAGAATGTTGTGTGGGACAGTGTGAAATTCTTTGCACAGCTCCAGATAGATATCAGTTCTCTTCCCACATTTACCAACACTATAACCATGTTGTAGGTGGCCACTAATTTTGTCAGGCATGATTTGCCCTTAATAAAGCCATGTTGGCTGCCACTAATAACCTGTGTCTTCCGTGTTCCTCAGCATAAGTCTCAGGAGGAAATACTCCATGATCTTGCCAGGCACGGAGGTGAGATTGACTGGCCTGCAATTTCTCAGGTCTTTTTTATTTATTTTTCATGAAAACATGAGTCATGATTCCCATTTGCCAGTCAGTGGAAACTTCATTAGACTGTCACAAGTTTTCAAACATGATGGAAAGTGGCTTAGCCACTTCCTCTCCCGGTTGCCTTAGGACCATGGATGTATCTCATCAGGTTGCATGGACTTGTGCACCTTCAAGTTCCTTAGATGGTCTCAGACTTGATGGTTTCCTACAGTTTGTTTTTCATTCTCTCAGTTCCTGCCTTTGCCTCCTGTGACTTTGGCAGTGTGGCTGAAGCACTTGCTGGTGAAGACTGTAGCAAAAAAGTCATTGAGCAGCTCAGCCTTCTCCTGGGTTAACATGATTAACATGTCCTGGGTAACCAAGTCTCCCATGTCCTTCCAGAGAGGGCCCACATTTTCCCTCTATCTTGTTTTTATCACCAACATACCTATAGAAGCTTTTCTTGTTGCCCTTGATGTCCAGGCCCAGATTCAATTCTATTAGTGCTTTAGCTTTCCTCACCTGAAAGGTGACCTGTCTGCTTGGACAACTCTTCTGTATTCCTCCCAGGCTACCTGTCCTTATTTCCATCTTTTGCAGGCTTCTTTTTTGTGTTTGAGTTTGTTCAGGTGCTCCTTGTTCAACAAAGCAGGTCTCCTGGCATTTTTGTCCATCTTCCTCTTTATTGCAATGCGTTGCTCCAGAGCTCAGAGGAGGCGATCCTTGAATATTAACCAGCTTTTTTGAGCTCCTCCTTACTCCAAAGCTGTGGTACTCAACCAAGAAGATCTCTGAAGAGGCCAAAGTCTGCTCCCCTGAAGTCCAGGGTAGTGAGCTGGCTGTGAACCCTCCTCTCTGCCCAAAGGACCTTGAACTCCACCATTCCATGCTCACGGTAGCCCAGGATGCCCTTGAGCTCGTTGGGTGAGAACAAGGTTCAGCATAGAACCTCTCCTTGTTGTTTCCTCTGTCACCTGAAGAAAGATGCTACTCATCCAGGAACATCCTTGGCTGCCTGTACTCTGCTGTGTTGCCTCTCCAGCAGATATTGAGGTGGTTGAAATCCCCCATGAGGACCAGGGTTTGTGAATGCAAGGTCACTCTGATCTGTCTTAAAGGGACTCATCTGCTCAGTCCTCCTGATCAGGCAGCTTATAGCACACCTCCACTGTAATGTCACCTGTCCCTGCCCTCCCTTGGGTCCTGACTCATAAGATCTTACTCAGCTCCTCATCCAACCCAAGGTGATGTTCCATTCACTGAAATTTGTCATTGACATAGAGGGCAACACCCTCTTCTCATCTTTCCTGCCTGTACTTCCATTCTAACACTCCAGTCATAGCAGCCATCCCACCACATCTCCTTGCTACCAGGAAGATCACAGCCCTGCAGGCATGTGCATGCCTCTAACTCCTCTTCTTTATTCACCCTGCTATGTGTGTTTGCACTGAGGTATTTAATTTGGGCCCCACTGGAGTGTCAGGAATTCTTTTGTGCTGCTCTTCAGGTGCTCTTCTGTGATCCCTCTTCAGAGTTTGGGTATCTATAACTGGCACTGGCATCAAACTGATAGGAGTGGGATGGACTGAAGTTCTCCTCCCTCAGCATCTTTAGTTTAAAGCCCTCCTCACCAGCTTGGCAAGCCTGTGACTGAAGATGCTCTTCCCTTTCTCTGACTGATGAACTCCACCAAGCCTCAGCAGACCAGGTGTCTTAAAGATTGCTCACTTCCCTACTTTGCCAGTGTAACTTCTAAAGTAACAGCAAGGCAAACACCAAGTTAAGGAGCATAGGAAGTTTTGGTATTCTCAATTCTTTTGTATGTGGCAAGGATCCAGTTTTTTTGCTGAAGAAGCAGAACTAGGAGCAAACTCTACTCCTAGTACAACTCTTATTTTGTGACACCAGGGTACTGGGTAAACACTGTTAAATTCAGGCTCACGAGACTTCTGTCAAATGCTAAATATTTTTATATTCTACACAAAAGGAGTCATGAAGAGAGCTATTGCCCTAAGAGAGGCAAAAAGCCTACAACTAACTTGGAAACAGAAAGTAAGGCTTTAAACACCAGGTTACATACAATTTACTTAGAAGAAGATGTGTTGTACTGGGCCTAACTGGCAGGGTTTTTGTAGCAAGGAGTGATTTCTTGTGGCAGGAGGCCATGAAATGTCCTACGCCAGCCAGTTACTTCCGGCTGCTCCTGAAACCACTGCAATAAACACCATGTGCCAAAATTTCAACTAGAAAAAACACCTGGTGCCTCTGTTTGCAGATATTTAAGAAAGCAGCATTTGTTAAAAGAAGAGGACAAATGGTGGCACTGTTGGGATGTGGTAGGAGATATACTCTAGGAAGGAAGTGTCATCGTCATAGCAGGCACACACCTGAAGGGACTGTGGGTCACAGACAACCCACACCAGAGCAGGGACACCATGGAGGGACTGTGTTCCTCAGTAAACACGTTGGAGTGGGAGAAAACAAGTAAAAAGAAAGAAGCAGCACACACATCCTCAGTCTCCTGTACCTCTCTTCACCAAAAGGATTCGGAGTAGCTGAATATAACATGTAGTAAAACCAAGGCGAGTTGAGACCCAAAAACAGGGAGAAGTTTTTTACTGAATTAGAGTCTGGGTCAGAAAGGTGCTCTTTCACCAAGGGTTTATTGTTTAATTGTGAGGTTTTTTTTCCCGTCAGTACTCAGATCTGTAATCATAAGAGTTGTTAACTGATAATAAATTAAGTAAAATTCCACAAACTGAGACTGTTTTGTTCATGATGTGCTTATAAAGTCACATGGTATATTTCTTAAGTCCAACATACTTCGAAATATGTTAATAGAGAAAAGGAATCAGAGAAAGGAACTAGAGGGGCACTACTTGCCATAGCCGTGCTACTCTTTGACCAGTAAATTTATGTGCTGAGGCAGCTGCATAAAGATGCTCGTTAAAAAGTATGTTTAAATGTCATGTTTGAAGTTGACAAGCAGTCACCTATAGAGGGTGAGATTGGAGTGGATGTAATAGGCACCACTAGGCTAGGCAGTTTTGGCAGTTTTGGGAAGAGGCTCAGAAGTCAATTAAGGTGAACTGCTGCCAATGAAAAATAAAGCTGGTTATAGAGGGAGCCAACACAAAGTAGACTCCATATCTTAAAGTCCAAACAGTTTGTTTCCTGATAGCCTTCTCATGAAGACAAGCCTTATAATTTTTCTGAGAGCTCCATGGTGCTGCCTTTGTTGTCTGTTAGTTGCAGAAAAGGACAGACACACTTTCAGACTTCTTTTTCCTTAAATTAGCCAATTGGACACGTGCTTTTTCCCTTAGGACCCCCTGCAGGGTCAATGAGCATGTCAGTTTCTTTTTTAGTGTGCATATAAAACAACTCTATGAAAGAGTACCAGGAATCTGTCAACATAGCATACTGGTGGGGATGGCAAAATGACACACAGCATTTTCAGCTACAGCCTTCTCTTTCACTGTAGAAAGGACAAGTTATGCAACTCCCAGATGGGAGGAAGAACCCTATTTGACTTATTTGCTTCATTTCATTTTATAACTGCTGCACTGGGTTGCAAAAGGCTGATAAAATCTAATTTAAACATACAGCATAAGTCCTGCAAACTAATATTATGATTCATCTACTGCCAACTTCCCCTATTATTCTCTCTTCTTAGAAAAGTTATCTTGATAAATCAGTTGTCTTCCCATTTATTAAAGAATGTGGCAGTCTGATTATTTAATCATCTCTTGTCCCATTTTCTAATTAAGGAAGATAATGCAGGCTCATTTCCTGTCATAGCGAACCTGGCAGACCACAGGTTGTCCTCAACTACCACATTAAAATTCAAAATTATTTGCAGTGTCTGCTTTGTCTGAAAACTCCTTCCCTTCTCCTTGCTCATCTAAGATTAAAATACAGACATGATTTTTTTTCTGCATTTCCACACTGGTGATACCCATCCAAGTCAAGGACAGGAGGAGGGAAGCAGGTGAAACATTTTTCTGGGAGACTGTGCATCCCAGCAAAGTTAATAATACTGCATCATATGATGATCCCATGAATAATTTTGTGAAGGGAGGGAATGCTGGAATGCAAAGGGAAAGCACAGGTGAAGCACATTCCTAGACTGTTCTGCTGCTGCCCTTGGCCCACCTTCTGGACCACTCTGGCCCCAAACCTTCATATGTCAGCTTAGTGCAGGACTATTTCTAACCACCAACTGCAGCATTAAATAATTTGTGTGCTCTCTGTATTCCAAAGCAAGAAAAGTTGTTGCAACAGCCTTAAGATCACCTCTATTCCTACCTCTGAGATATCCTGTTTTTCTATCTTGCTTGTGATTCACCCTCAGCATTTAACAGCTACAGCTAACATAGGACCACAAGTCTTGCAGAGAAATTCTCCATTGCAGGGCCTTCTTCTATCCCTTAGGACACACTTAGATGGCATATTAAATTCTCCTATGTAGAAAGAAACCATAGATAAATTTCAACTTATCAATACATGTCACATTGAATTGACTTTCAGTGGGCCTTGTGAACTGTTGAAAACAAGACGATCAATTTTTTTTTCTCACTTCACAGGCCCTCCTCCAGTCAGCATAAGCATATACAAGAACCACATCTGCAACAACTCTAATTGGTGCAGAAACACAGGCAAACACCACTTTGCCACACTTTCAGAATTGTTTCATATCAGTTATGCTATACACATCCTTTCAATGTGCCTTTCTGTAGAAAAACTGAAAACGTGATGTGGTCCTGGGCAGCCCTTTCTAGGTGACACAGCTTTCAGCAGGGCTTTGGACTACAATACCCATAAGGTGCCAACCAACACCTCAGCTGTTCTGTAATTCTGTGAAAAAAAAAATAAAATTAAAAAATCACAGTGTTTCCAGCACTTCATAATAAGCTGTATAACACAGTTATTTTCCAAACTCTGATCTACAGAGAAAAGTGTCCCTAATCCCCTTTAAAACTGGTTAAATGTCCACAGCAAGGATTTGAACATAAACTGCTTTCTGAATTGTGCCTTACTTTTCCTTCTCTGCTTATATTTTTATTTTATTTGCATTTGCAAGCAACAGCATAAGCAGTTCCATTTCTGAGGCCTTACTTTTGGAAACAATGAATTTAATTTTAATCTATTCCAGTCCACAAAGAAGTGTCTGGTTTTGTTACACTGCTAATTATCTGAATCTCTGTCTTACCTCATCTGTCTCGCTTACATTCAGAGTGTGCTCTGGAGTTAACACACTCACTACCTTCATAAACACCTACTTAAAGACTAAAAAAACCTCTCAATTCACCTTTATATAGGTAAGTGTTCCCTTCACATGCATTCAAGTGACTGCTATGAGTGACATGCTATTACTGACCAATGAAAAAAGACAGAATAGAATTAAATACATAGTACAGGAAGAAGCAGAACACAGATAAACTTCTATTTTCAAATGGCAGGATTTCCCATCTTGTATTTTTCTACACAAAATACATTACACTTTTCCCTTCCTAGTGAGCATCTCACAAATACTGCAGCACATGGAATGGGTCTATGCCCAGAGGCAGAGTTTATCCCTTTAAATTGCCATTGTCAAACCACAGATGTTATTCCTAGAGGTAATTCACTGAAAGAAGCCTAAGAAAAACTCAGTGAAGGGAGGAGAATTTCCTAGATCTTTCCCACAAATTCACACTTACCAAAGGCTCTAATTCCCTGCAGTCTATGAGGTTGAGCTCTGTCACAAAATAATAAAAATGCTTGTAACAGGTATTGACGTGGGCCTCAGCTCCCATGAGAATGATACGGTCAAAGTGATGGATGTAGACATGAACAAATACACGAAAAAGCCGACAGAGTATCTTCTTGCAGATCTGAAGGAAGTTCTTTGGAAAGGGAACACCTGTGAAGAGAGAAGGCACGGCTGTCACAACCATACTGTCATTCTCCCAAGGCAAGAGCTTTGGAGCAAAGTGAGAGATTGTAACTGCAAACTAGGTTATCACTTCCTAGGCCTCTTTTCCAACCCAGAAGGTCACCTACCGCACACATGTATCTGATGGCTAACATCAAAGACAACCAAATACTTAAACAACTTTAATGGATCAAGACTGGCAGGTACTGGTCTTTTCTTTCCCTGTATAATTTAATAAAGGAATGTTCAGTATTGTAACATTCAGAAATGTGATTTTCACTGCAGCACACACTGACACATTAACATCAATGGCTTTACATCATGAGGTGGCTGTTCCCCAACCTGACACATATAGAGCTATCCTAGAAGTAAGAGACACTATGCTGCTCATCACATCATCAAATTTAATAAGTAATTTGAAATAACTGAATGAAGGACAGACCCCTCTGCCTTTAATTTCCCCCCAGTTATATGTACCAGTGATTGTTCCTTTAATAGAAAAACTCTTGAGGAGACACAGGAACAGTTCTTCTAAAATACCTTAGAAGTTACACGCTTTGTAGCTGGAGACTCCAAAGCAGCTGCAAGAATAAAAAGCCAGGCATCCACAATATGGCACCAATAATTCCTTCAAAGCTGCCCTTCATAAAAGACTGATCTTGCACGGTATTATGTCACTGATCTGTCCTCAAAAGCTTAAAGGTTCATCTCCTTCCATGATAGTCCCTCAGACATGACTTCAGTGCCATGCTCAGAACTCTACTGCTACTTTGCTTTTGTGCACAGTCTCCTGATTTTTTAGCTATAGTTCATGTTTTATTTGGATTTGAACCACATAAATGCAGTTACTGCTTCTTAAAAAATAAAAATAAAAAAATAAATCTCACCATCAACCAGCCTCATACCCACTAAAAGCCCAGTTCATGGTCTGAACAAGAAAAACATTTATTATTTGCAGAATCAAGGTGGAAATGCTAAATTAACATGGTTGCAAGATTTCTATTTTCAAACTTTAGTCTCCTGTTAAGTATTGCTCAGTACTCATAAGAATGGTAAATTAATGGACAAATAGCCGCATTTCACAGAGGGTGACGTGAGGGCAGTGAGAATGTCCATATCTAAACCAGATTTTTTTATTACAGATTACATAAATTATCAACTTAGGCTGTAACCAGGCTGGGTCCCATCTACATAAACATACACCTTCTTTTAGACTCCCTGGCCAGGGATATACCAGGATATCTCCATTGTAGATATAAGCACTGGTGTATCTGTTAGCATGTGAGTGGGGAAGCACATTAGCCTGCAGTCCTGTTTAGTGAATCCTTGAACTGCCTCTACATTTGCCATTGCTGAGGTGCAGATAACATTGGGAAATATCTTGGGGATTTTGGCTTGTACTGGGTCCACGGGGAGCAAATCCTCTTGAAATAACTTCAAATTGCTTTAGAGATGCAGGGCAGCTCTTCTGATTCCTGATCAAAAAAAAGAGCTGCATCAATTAAAGAATAACTACTTTATTTTCTTAAGAGATGTTTGCTTTTCATTGTCACATCCATTCACCTAAATGCTAAAGCTATTATCGAAGCTCAGAGAGGAGAAGGCCTGAATGATCAAGACATGAACTGAGATCGGGTTAAACTACAGAAAGGACAATATGTACAGATGTCTTGGCAATATCTGAATCACAACTCCACGCAATTAGCCAAGCACAGGGATTATAACAAACAATTGTTATTTCCAAAGGCAAAATAAACACAGTCTATCAAAAACATAACAGAACCCCCAGTTAGTTGCTTATTAACCCAGAAGGATCATATTCCAGCCATCAGAGCACAGCTAAATTCAGGAATTATTAAAGCAGCAGCTTGCTTTACATTTTTGTAAAATCTACCCAAACCAGAAATTAAAAAAAAATACACCCAAGCAAATGTTAAGTCTTAAAAAAGGAGGAAGTGGAATAGCTGGGACTTTTCACTGCAAGCTGGCTCACTGAACTGAGAGATGGAATACTGAAAGTGCTGTATTTTCTAACCCAGAACAGATACAACCCAACATGGAGAATTAGTTTCATCTTCTATGGGCTGACATATGATTGTTACTGAAGATTGTTCCTGTAATGAAGACATTCATACTTCTGTATCAACTTACTAAAACAAGCTAAATAAACCAAGCTGACAAATTCTTTAACTTCGCTGCAGCCCATGTTCCCACTCTACAGGTGCCGGCAGTAAGGACAGAGGCCACAGAGTTCTGCTTCTGCTGCGAGTGAGGGCTTTCATCTGACAGCTTTTTAGATGCATTAGGCAGTGAATTTGAGGACATGTAAATAACACATAGGAAAAAAAATAGGTGGTATAGAACGGCCTAAGGAGCATAATAAACTTGGTGTGTTCCCACTGTGGCTCACATGCATCAAGTTTTCAGACGTGTAGCTTCATTTGCAGTGGCAGAATTTCTCCAATTTTGCAAAGCTATTTCATTTACTCCCAAATAAACAGTGACACATTGCTGCTATCACAAATACATCATCTGGGTACAGCAGTATTAGTAATGGTTCTCCAACTTCTCTCTCCTTCCTGCAAAACTGATTTATAAACTGATACAGTGTCCTTAAAAGTTAAAAAGTTTCTCATAGTATCAGTGAAAGCAACTGGTGGCTGCATAGGGAGCTAACCAGACTCAGCCGTGGAGAGCCTGCCAGGCTGCCTGTCCCTGGCATGCTGAGGAGGCTCGAAGTCTGGTCAGCCTGAAGGTACAAATGGGTATATGGAGGTGGCGGCAGCCCTGCATTGAATATACACTCTGTTGCTCGATGGGTTCAAAACTGGATGTTATTCTGACCTCAATAAAAGAAGAATGAATCCAAAGTACGACCATCAAAATTAAAAAGAAAAAAAAAAAAATCAGAGCAAAATGATCTCAGGTTTATATTTTGAGGTCAGAATTTGGCCTAATGTTTTGTTCCCACTGCAACTGCTATAGTTATAAATAAATCAACTGGAGAACATAGTTATTACAAGTGGCTCTTGGGAATGGACTAGCTTAAATTTAGATCTTTGACTTTTTAAGGACTCTTATTCTCTGTCCTTCAGCTCAGCCACAGTAGCCTTTGCCTTAGAATCATAGAATCATCAAAGTTGAAAGAGACCTTCAAGATCATCCAATCCAACCATCCACTCAGCACTGCCACTATAACTCCTAAACCACATCGCCCAGTGCCACACCCAGATACCTCTTGGACACCTCCATGGATGGTAACTCCACCATCTACCTGGGCAACCTATTCCAATGTCTGACCACCCTAATAGTCGAATTTTTTTTCTAATGTCTAATCTGAATGTCCCCTGTCCCAGCTTAAAGTCGTTTCCTCTTGTTCTCTTCCTGCAGGCATGGCAGAAGAGACTGGCTCCCACCTTGCTAAAACCTCCTTTCAGGTGGTTATAGAGAGTGACAAGGAGCCCCCTGAGCCTCCTCTTCTTGAGTCTAAACAAATCCAGCTCCCTCAGCTGTTTCTCATAAGACATTTTCTAGACCCTTCACAAGCCTTGTTGCCCTTTGCTGGACACACTTCAGTACTTTAATGTCCTTTTTAAAGTGAGTGGCCCAGAACTGGACATAGTACTGGAGGTGTGGCCTCACCAGTGCTAAGTACAGGGAGATGATCACTTTCCTAGTTCCACTGGCCACACTATTTTTGACATAGGCCAAGATGCCATTGGCCTTCTTGTCCACCTGGGCACACTGTTGGCTCTCACTGAGCTGGCTGTTGACCAGCATCCCCAGATCCCTTTCTGCTGAACAGCTTTCGAGCTGTACCTCCCCAAGCCTGTAGCACTGCAGGGGTTGTTGGGACCCAGAGGCAGGACCCGGCACTTCACACTGTTCCACTTCATACAGTTGTCCTTAGTCCACTGATTGAGTCTATCCAGGTCCCTCTGCAGAGGTTTCCTACCCTCAAGCAGATCACACTCCCACCCAACTTGATGGGCTGCAGATTTACTGAGAGTGCACTCATTCCGCATGTCCAGCTCATCAGTAAAGATGTTAAACAGGACAGGCCCCAAAACCGAGTCCTGGGTAACCCATATCAATGGGTATTGTCTATATACTCTTTAAGCAATTAGTATCTGTATAATTTCCCTTGGACTGGGCAATAAGCATACTTCTGCATCCTGAGCTGCTTGTGTTTCATAGAACCTGTGTATATTTCTTTAATGTGAAATAAATTCACAAACACTGAACCAGCTGAATATATTATGTATTACTTGTAAAGTATACATGTTATGTATTATGTCTTTTATAGTATGTTGTGCTCCTTGCCATAACAAAATATAACAGTGGGTTTTTTTAAAAAAATTCAAGGCACCTTTAGTAACCTTTGTGCTGAAATAAACAGGTTTTTATGCTTTATAACATTTAGGGCGGGAAGGATGCATTTTTTTCATGTGTATTAGTAGCAATGGTAAAGCACCTCTGGTTACAGTAACTGCTGATACTCACAAGCAACAGGAAAACCAGAGCAAAGAGAATCCTCAGATCTTAGCTGAAATCAGCTGACCACAGTTAATATGTAGGGTTTCAGAGATGTAAGATTTACGCACGATTAAGTTATGGGAAATGTTATATATTGAAAGGAATGTTACATGTATATATACACATACATACTATATATAAAATAAGAGGAAATATTAAAAACTTACATAGTTATAAAAAGCTTATACATCATGAAACAGTGAAAAGGATTTAAGGTCTAAATGTTATGAATATATAAAATAATGTATCAAGAAGCTAAACACTGTAGGAAAAAAAACAGTGTAAAAGAACGTGAATCTCAGGATACATCCTGGATAAATTTCATAAATTAATTCTATACATGTTCTTATCAGCAGCATGCTCCTTGTGTCATGCTACAACTGTTCTGAAGTAATTGCTTTCTTAATGGCATACTTTAGCTTTCCTAAACGTGTGTGGCATCTTGTAGTGAAAACCATTATTCAGAAGCTCTGTTGTCATTGCTTTAGGTACTGCAAACACACTGTGCAAGGATAGAGCCTTTTCAAATACTTCAGACACAGATAGGACAACACAGGTTAAAACTCAAAGATTAGCAGAATGAAATACATGTTGTATTTGAAGTGATTACTGGTAGCTGTTTCAGAACAGGACTTTGAAAATGGATAATGAAGTACCTGTATTCATTTTAATTGAGAGTTTAAGGAAATTACCAAGGAAATAAGCATGGATACTTATTTAGGAAATTGACTGTGCCTGATTTGAGACAATAACTGCTATTTCAATATGGAATGAATAAAATAAGAGGCTTAAAAGGCTGGTAAAGTAATTACAGTAGCTCATGTTTATGTAATAGGGGTAGAAAAAAGCAAAAGTGATTAGTTCTACATAATTGGATAAAAAACAAACTTTGCAAAAAAGTGTTGGATTTTTTCATCATTTGAGAAGAAGTTGGAATAGTATGGCTTACAGCTTAATAAGGTAAGCATGTCACTGTTCTGTCACCTTGATAAAGTTTTGGCTTTTCTAGTAAGCATGGTCAACTATTTTACTCA